>JARJLF010000010.1:0-600000 GCA_029378395.1 Mycena leptocephala
CTGTTCTACCATGAATGCCCGATTGCAAATCTAACGTTTAGATCACCACCGATGCGCTGAACAGTGCATTCTGACCTAACGGCTATCACAATCATCTCGAATCAAATGCGGCAACAGTCGCTCCATAGCCCTGCCAAAAGTCCTCCTTCAAGAGGTAACATTGTTGTATCACCCTCATTCAGAGGTTCGAAGTAGCATTGCTCCTGAACAATCACGGCGCGCGGGTATGCCCCAGCGTCAAGCCATCATCACCATTCCATGGCACATGCATACAGCTTCTGGCACTCCACCGCGTCCCCAGTGGAGATTTTTAATCATCATCCAGTAACTCGGAAAAGGAATAGCAACTACATTGGAACAAGAGAGCAGAAAAAAAAACTTACAATGCTTGTGATGACTTGGCCTTGGAACTATGGGAGTGTCCGTCCAGTATTTCACCGGGTGACTGGTAAAACACCCCACGCCGGTATGGCTCTCCCGGGCCGTCGACGCATTGCTAGCATCACGGTCCCGTTGGTATTCAGCCTTCAACAGGTAAGGTGCAGCTTGGGTTGACCGTCCCAGCGTCAACATGGTTCAACGACTCTCGAAAGAACAAAAATCCAAAGCCCGTCCGCTTTCAACATTGTTGGTATTCGACCCAGCACGGAGAGTGCGTCAATTTCCTGCTTACCTTGGTATTGTCTCTCCTGCTCCCAGGGCCAGTGTCCCAATTAAGAGTATGGTCATTTGACTTCCAAGGAATGCAGACTTGCCGGGTGTTCGACCCAGTACCAATCTTTTGACAGTGCCTAAATGCAATACTTTTGAACGAACTACCATTCAAGCCATCGTGGACATGGTATCGCTGGGTATTTGGTCCGACGCCATGTCGGCTTCACTGTCCCGAACTAAAACAAAACACGGCCCTGGCCAGGGTACGACCCCGCTGGGTATTCAACCCCACACTGACAGTGTGCGAATGGGAAACAAATCCCTCTCCCCTGCCACTCAGGCCAGTATTACCTTCAGTCAACCAACATCCTGATCACCGTTCAAACGAAAACAAAAATCGCAAGCCATTCAGGCATTTGCGTAGTTGCGGCGTCGCCGGGTATCCGAACCCAGCGCCCGATAGGCATCATCAACTGGATGGAGACAAAAAACGCGGGACATTCAAGAATTATCACAATAGTGTAGAATAGCTGGGTACTAGCAGGTACCCGTGCTCCGCACGGTCATAAGACTCAGAATGTATTATCCCCACTTTCAATCTCACGTGAGAAAGGAGAACGATAAAGAGGACGTCGAATGAGGTAAGCGATTCGACGTCCTCTTTATCGTTGTCCATAAAATTATGTAGGTAATTATATTCGTACTCAATAAGTACGGCTCTCCATTGTATAATAAAATGTGGAATGCAGATTGAGAGTTGTGAAGCTGGAATGTCAGAGTTCAGAAAATTCCTGAGGGAGCCCCATCCTCCAGGAAATCTGTAAGTATATTGTGTCGGTGATGTCCAGACATGGAGTACGGTGTTTCCGTGACAACTTTGACCGTAGCGGAGCACATCCACAAATGATTGTGAACCAAAATGTCATTGTAAAGTAGTTACGGTGAATAGTAAAGCATTATACATGTTCAAAGTAGGGCGTCAAAGATTATAAGCAAATCATTTGTTTATGAGCGGTTGTCTATAGATGTCGTAGCATTCAAGAAAGTGTCAGCGTTCAAGGTGTCAGCGGCTGACATGGGGGAGGGGCTGCTGCTCGGGGCATCTTCGTCATGCCTTTTGCGCTTGCCGTTGCTGTTGCCTGAAGCATAGCTCCAACGGGCCGGCAGTCTGTGTGAAGCATTGAGTTGCAAATCATCCATCAATGGACTGGGGCACTTACTGCCGCTGCCGCTACCGCTGCCACTTCCCCATTGCCCCGTTGCCTCCGAGACCACCCTTGGACTGCTGGGGAGTTGCCTTGGGCAAGGCTGCAATAACATTGCGAGGAAGGCAACAGTGTCGACTTCGATTGTGAACCTGTCCACCACTTTGGTCCCTTCGAGGGCACTGGACATGCCGGTAAGATACCCGGTGAAGCCGCTGTACCTGTTACTGTACGGGGTGGGCTTCTTGATTCCCTTGAAACGATGCGAGTCCGGGATGGACCCAAAGAGAGGGAAGGTGGACTTGGGGAACGGAACCCCATTGTTTCAGCAGTACGTTTGGCGTCAGCGAAAGCAGAGGTGTATTGTTCTGGGGTGGCGGTGAAGGTGGCTGCCTGTTGGTTGTCGGTCGTCACGGCGCAGCAGACGTGGACGGAGACGCGTTGGCGAGGGTCTATGGTCCACATTGGCTCCTCGGAGTCCTCAGAGTCCTGCGCCTCCAAGGCCTCCAAGAGGCAGAGCTGAAGTGTTTCAGACTCGAAAAAGGAGGACTTTTTCTTTTTAAAAAGACGGCTTACCTTTTTATATCCCCAACGAAGACCAGCTTTTCCAACTCAAGCACATCCTGAGTATAGACCTCAAACTCCGGCTCCCTCTTTGCCACTGAGTAACGCATGAGTCGTGCAAGCATAGTGCACAAATGAGAAGACTTACTGTGAATGTCAGATGGTACAACCCGACTGCGGGATATTCCACGATGCCATCGTTGTCGTCCTTGAAGTACCTGAGTGACCCTAAAAGGTTGTTCTCGCTGCCGACATAGACGGCGGCCGCGAAGACAGTCACACGGGGTGAAACGACTCGTGGATCCTCCAACACGACCAGGCCAGAGATGATGACAGAAGAGTTGGAGCTCATTGTAGAGAAGGAGTAGGTCCAAAGAGGCTAAAACCGAAGTAAAGCAAAAGGCAGCAAGGCTGAGTATAGGGAAAATTGCGAAGCCAAGAGTCGAGATTTTGTTGAGTATTTATACTAGTGATGTGCTTGGTTTGGTTTCAAACCAAGAAACCAGCAAACCAAAACCATGGTTTCCTGAAACCAAACCAAACCAACTCCATGGTTTGGAGCTGGTTTTGGTTTTGGTTTGAAGGTGGTGAAACCATAAACCATGGTTCAAACCCTGGTTTGCTGGGTATGTGGCGAGCTCCGCTACTACTCAAATTTGACCAGGATCTCTTAGTGATGGACAGTGGGATACCTTGGATTTCTGGTTGTAAAAGCGCATTGAGCTTACGGTTCATAAGTGTTCCCATTGGATGAGTCGGCTACATGGCATCATGCCGTGGTCTGCCGACCGCAGCCGTAGTCTCCGCTGGTCGGTATTCTGAGTTCAACGCCATTCAATTTTCGTTCCAAACACGTCAGATATTTGACATATCTTGGAGGGACACAGCGGTCAAAGAGGTGTCAAACGGGCCGAATTCATCGGCAGCCCAATAGGTTTTGACTTTCGCGATTATGGTATGGTTTGAGCCGTCACTCAGGGTGATTCCCGCAGCCCAACGAGTGTTAAGGTAGTAGCCAATTACGGTGGCCCATCGAGCATTGGGGTACAAGCCATTTTCAGCTGCGTGTACTGTAGCATGGTTTGAGTTTAAACCACATCGTTGGCAACAATAGCCTTATATGGAAATTTCCCAGGCAGGCGCTTGCTGGGCATGGGCCAGCTTTAAAGTGCTTTCTTGTCACAAAAAAAAGTCCAAAGAATTTTGGTTCAAACCGGTTTAAACCATTGTGGCTCAAACCTTGGCGGTTTAAACCATTGTGGTTCAAACCTTGGCGGTTTAAACTGGTTTTAACCACTGGGGTTCAAACCAACGGTTTAAACTGGTTTAAACCGCTATGGTTTGACCCGGTTTAAACCCCCACGGCTTAAACCATCCTCTCTTTATGGCTTCAAAAGGGGTGGTTTAAACCATGGCTATCGTTGGAGACGATGTGGTTTAAACTTAAACCATGCTGTTGCTGGCTGCGTTATGAACGCTTCGGGTAATAGCTCCGAAGGGTGATGGGAACCCTTCGGGCAGCCTTAGTAAGGCTTAGACTCGCTCCAGAGGGCAAACCATTCCAGGCGGCCGGGCGAGTTAAGTCGCAATAAAACGGTATATATTGGCCACAATACATCGATACTGACAAACACTCAATAAATGAAGAT
This sequence comes from Mycena leptocephala, assembly GCA_029378395.1. Lineage (NCBI taxonomy): Eukaryota > Fungi > Basidiomycota > Agaricomycetes > Agaricales > Mycenaceae > Mycena > Mycena leptocephala. The sequence continues at coordinate 4,073 of JARJLF010000010.1, forward strand.
GCGGTGAAGTAAAGAGGACGCACAGTAATTATTAATTTGAGAGTGAAGTCTCCTGCAGCCACATCGCTCCATGTAGGACGGTTTTGCACACCCGCAAAAATTTGGCGTGACACCCCGCAAAATTTCGGCATTTGGAATGAAGTTTTTTTTTTTTTTTTTCATTTTTGGGCCACATCGTATTCAGAGAACAAATGGGAAATGGGAAAATCGGCGATCGCAATCGGGAACAGCATCGGGATCATAACCCTTAAGGACCTTCCCTGAGCCCTCATGGGCATTCTCGCTGTATCATTGGCTGTGAACTAGCATCACGCCAACTGCAGCACACTTTAGCATTCATTACAATCTTTCAACTTTAAGTGATGCCTGAATTGGCGCTCAGCGGGAAAGCCGCCTGGCGTCTCCAACAGGTATCTCCCACGCTCGTAGTCCCTGATTTCATCTACTGGCTGGCGGAAGCGGTTTTCGAATCGCGGGGGGTCATCACTTGAGTTGTTCCCGGAGCAGCGAGGACATCGAGGCCAATGCCGTCGACATCGTCCGGCTTGGCCCCATCGACATAATGCCCAGTCCGGCCATTGTGTACATGCGAGCACGGGGCGGAGTGAGCCGCCTGCGCGGGGATCTTGAGCACGCGCCCGCACCTGCGCCCGCGAGCTGGAGGAACCATCGAGCGCACTCAAGGAAGGCGGTGCGTATGGATGTTCCGGATCCGACGTTCTCAGGCCGGAAGCTTTCCGCGAGCTGGCGGCTACTCAACTACACATAAACGCGAAATTCACCCTCCCTCTTCACACATTTATCCCGAATCCTACCGGAAATGATGGATCCACAGCAACCAGTACGAATGTTTCGAACTCTCCTCACACGTTCAATTAAACTGCACATAGCCGTCCTTGCGTTGCGGAGATCGACTGGTAAGTAGACAGCGATACATATTTTACGATGGCATTCACGTTATGTACAAGTTCTATCCAGAGAGCACCAGATGGATCACCACGCCCCGAAGGCCAAGCATAGACTCGAAGCAACTTCGGCGCAATTCACCCGGCATTTATTCAAATGATACATAGATGCATAAATAATATTAATCTTCACATACGCTTTGGATACGCTGAATAAATCCGTTTTTCATCTTAGCCAACGACTTGAGATGATCGCGCGGAGCCTATCTCTATGGGGCTCAATCGCCATTCCCATGGCAGGGGTAGCAACTGGAGACCATGCACATTATTTACGCCTGCCGCTGCCTGCCAGACTTCCATTCTCCTCCATCCTAGTGGATACACATCACAAAGCTGATCCAGGTGTCTACGCGCCAATTCTGAGCCCTCTCGGTGTCGGGGAATTCTCAGCATCAGAAAGATGATCGAAATAAATTATTTCAGCGGAGCCGAAGCTGTTGCCGATTCTTTTGTCGTCGGCAGCAGTTTCCGTCCGGCCTTAGTCCTGTCAACCGGGACGGCCGTCAACTTCGGGGCCCGTCATTTGAATGCCCTGTTGGAGGAACATACCTGAAAGCAACGGGTCTGTCGTAGTTTCTATTTCCCTTTATGGACTTACTTCGTAGTTGCTCGTAGAAACCTTCTAGATAGTATTGCATGTATAAAATCCAGCAATATACAGCTGCTGGGGCATTCGTTTGCCCTAAAGCAAGCCTTTCAACTATTCATTGCTATTGCAAATGTATCACCACTCCCGCTAATTATCTTCCTCCCACATCGATTTCCAAACAGATCTCGGTTACGCCACCGATAACCCGGCAGTCCATCGTTCACCATTCCCATCCACATTATGTCATCCGATTGACCGAACCATGGATCAGCTAGCCAGGGCCATTTTCTAAGCCACGCGTCTTATAAATGGATAGCCCTGATCTCTGCGAACATTTACTGCTATTCAGATCGCGCTCGGAGGCACTATTGCACTTTCCAGAGCGCAATTACTGGGTTACATTTTGAAACGCGTGATCCTATTGTCTTTTCAATGGTCCACATTTCGAACAGTGTGACTTGACATCCTGCAAACCATTTCGATTCCAATCAAGTCCCAAGGCCATTTCCTAAGCCAAGCGTCTCAGAAACGTTTATCTCCCTCTTTATAAAATTAAGCCTGTCCGTCAGCTGTCTGTCCGAAACTTTTTAAGCTCCGTTCATCTCCGCTGATACCGAACACCGCGTCAGCTGGCCGCCCTGGTTTCGGAGTACCCTTTCCTGCCAGTACATCGCAACCAATCCCTCGGCGTTGGCGGCATTTGACGTCACCCTTCCAACAAGCACTGCGTTCCGAGGGGTTGTCGGCCCAGATGAGGCCGACCTCCGTTAGCCAAATTCGGCTGACGTCGAGGTTGGTCGGCCATGCCGCCCCAGCTGCCGCCTCTGGATCGCGAGAAAACTTTTTTTTTGACCTCCCGTCAGCAGCTTGCCGTGTTTTGGGCCCATGGGAACCCGCTGGGGCTGACAGCTTGACGTGATGCTGCTGTTCCGGGAGCCCAGCCGACGGCCGTCAGCCCTGTGTCAGCCAATGTCGGCCTAAACGAGGCCGACGCTAGCCGACGTCAGTCAGCAAGCGGTGCTGATCCCCGTCTGGCCGGTGTCAGACTATGTCAGCACAGCCTGCCGACATGGCACCGGAACGCAGTGAAGAGCGCTAACATTGACAGATGGCTCCCACCACCACGAAAAAAGGCTGCCGCAGCAAACGAGTAGGCAGCCCATGGATTTTCGGCACTGAAACAGAAGCTTCAAACATGTCTTCTTTTTTTGCATAATTTTCGCACCATTCGCAGCAGCAGTCTCAAAAAACCTCTTTTTAAGGAGCTGTTCTGCGGCGAATTTCCCCAGAACATCATACACATTCAGCACCCAAATGTCTATCTACAGAGACTCTATCTTACCACCTCTTTTTGGGAGAGCAACATACGTTCTTTTGAGACCGAAACAGAAAGAACAAAGGAGGCTCCTTTGTTCGTCTCTTTTTGGGATCTAAAAGTGAGTTTCTTTCCCACCCAAACACAATCAAAAAGATTATTCATTTTTCCGGGCGGAGGCCAAACAGATGGCGTCTTCAGTGTACATTTGCCAGCTGAAAAGTGAAAGAAGAGGAATCGGTCGGGAGGTCCTTGAAAATGTTTCAAAAAGCAAAACATGTTTGCACGTCATTTTTTACCTCTAAAAACCCATCGGCCTGCAGAGACAGTTCCAGAAAGATTCAAACGGCTTGAAGATTTATTACGCTTACAAGCGTTTGACGACCCGCGGAGCGGGTCGTCATCCTCTCTTTTAAACGTGTCGATGTTGAAATATCGGTGACGAAGAAAGCGGTTGCCCGATGGAGCGCTAATTTCCTATTATCTCTGTTATCTACAACCGCAATTCCTCCCAAGCAATATTAGTACATGTAGATGAATCTCCTTCATGTTTAAGAATCAAGAAATTTGCCGAATCAGGGACGCGAGTCATTGCTGAGTAGAGTTGGCCGTAAGAAAACACTTCTTATCGCAAATCGAGGCCCAATTTTTGGACAGTTAGACCTTGACATCCGTTGAAGGTGGTCGCATAACATAGAGCGAGAGGAACCTGTTTTCTGTGAACCTTGAACTCAAATCCATGGGGTTGAAAATAGCAGTTGATGCGAGGAATGTGGAAACGTATCTGATGTGGTTCAATATCAACAGATAATATATAGCACCTCCGAGAGGGACCTACGGGATTAAGAACTCTACCAGCGACCACCGCGGAAATGGTTTCAACTTCCGCTTTGTGGCGAAGCAAATTCCGCACGATGACTCGAGTGTTTTTTCCAAATGTATTCTTTGTCCTAGGCTGTGCTCTCTTCGAGCAAGACTTAATGGCTTTGCTCCCTGCTTTCACCTAGCATCCCTTCCTCCCACTGTCTGTTTCTCACAGTTCCTCCAAACAGGGCTTCAAGTACTCGCATTCTCGGAGCGCCCATCGAAATGACCGAATACAATGATGATGAAACCGAGGAAGAACGTTGCCGTCGATTACGTCGTGAAACTCAGCGGCAACGGCGACTGAATCTTGATGAGTCTGTACAGGAGTTAAAGCGAAAACAAAACACCAGTGCTCGCAGAATATCACGTTCTCTTTTGCCAGATGATCAGACTATAGAAATTCGACACACCAATACTGCTGCACGTGCGACCACTCGAACGATGATCGATGACTCTCAACAAGCGTTACAGCTAATGTCGGAACCTAGGGCGCGAACGAAAAATTTCCATTTTGGGAACTTTTTCGTCGCGCCGACCAATTCCCTCATAACTCTCTGAGTTTTGGTCAGATTACCTCGAAACATATACCATTCTTTCAGAATAATTCATCCGCAATTAGTGATGTAAAGGAAATCGCGAAAATGTATTTTATCTTTCCATTTGGTACCTGAGGCTTTGCTTCTGTTGAACACCTCCTCGGAGGGTGGGCACTTTTTCAAACACACTGAATTTTTGGGAGGGAAGACTTACATATATTATGAAGAGAGTGATGTCGCCAGAATTATGATTTTCTTCTCCATTGAGTCACTGTTATGGGGAGTTCAACAATTTTGATCGAAAGATTACTTCCGAGTCAATAGTGACTCAATGGAGAAGAAAATCATAATTCTGGCAACATCACTCTCTTCATAATGTATGTAAGCCTTCCCTCCCAAAAATTCAGTGTGTTTGAACAATTGCCCACCCTCCGAGGAGGTGTTCAACAGAAGCAAAGCCTCAGGTGCCAAATGGAAAGCTAAAATATATTTTCGCGATTTCCTTTACATCACTAATTGCGGATGAATTATTCTGAAAGAATGGTATATGTTTCGAGGTAATCTGACCAAAACTCAGAGAGTTATGAGGGAATCGGTCGGCGCGACGAAAAAGTTCCCAAAATGGAAATTTTTTGTTCGCGCCCTAGGTTCCGACATTAGCTGTAATTCAACAGGCCAACACCTCACCGAGCAAAGCAGCCCAGACAATTTCAAAGAGACAGGACTGCTCAGAATAGTGCTGGGTATCATCTGTCAATTTGCAGCATGCAACTAGCTCTCCATATTACAGCTAATGTCGGAACCGAAGGCGTGAGTGAAAATTTCTTGTTTTGGGATGTTTTTAAAGAATTGTTAGTAACTCAATCAGTTTTGCACCGATTTGGATGAAACTTAGGTAGATTTGGCGGGCTAATTCATACGCAATTAGTGATGTAAAGCAATTTATGAAAATATCATTTATTAGGTAATCTGTGCTTTTGGGCTATTTTCGTGCCAAATGATGTCTAGCATGTCCAGAACATGTCCCAGCAACCTAATATTTTGGGAGGGACAACATATATACCTTATTAATCACGTGATGTAACCAGAATTACAGATAATTTCGTTACAGTTCCTGTAGCTCCATTGGATATATTTGGTAGATTTGGCATTCAGAAATATTGTAAGAATTACATTTATCTTAGGAGTTAATAAATTCTGGTTACATCACGTGTTTAATAAGATATATATGTTGTCCCTCCCAAAATATTAGGTTGCTGGGACATGTTCTGGACATGCTAGACAGCATTTGGCACGAAAATAGCCCAAAAGCACAGATTACCTAATAAATGATATTTTCATAAATTCACTAATTGCGTATGAATTAACCCGCCAAATCTACCTAGAACTGATTGAGTTACTAACGATTCTTTGAAAACATCCCAAAACAAGAAATTTTCACTCGTGCCTTCGGTTCCGACATTAGCTGTAAGTCATGCTGTTCTCTGCCATGCTCCATATCACGCTCGATATGGTCCATATCGAGCGTGGCAGTGCAGGAGTCACGGGCCAAATCAAAAGTCCGATAGTCTCGCTCGCAGTAGTCTGTAGTTAACCGAGCCACTGATGTACGGAGGGTAGCCTTATTACATAATCGTCGGAGTTTGAATATGTTCCCACGGCCTTTCCACGCCTGCAGTAGTCCTACCAATAAGGGCTAAGAGAGAAAGTGTTTTTTAATGATATTTAAAGTTATTCTGCCTTTGCAGAATGTGCCCATTATTGTTCTTTCTGCGCAAAACAATATCTCGGTGTTTGCCGTGTGGCGGTGCATCAGCGTTCGGCATTCTTGTTCTCCACCCCTGGCGCCGTGCACTCAGAGACAAAGTAGCTTGAATCAAGTCACCTAATGTTCCTGATGCATCAAAAGTACGAAAGACGCGTTGTGGACTCGACTTTGGCAACCGAGAAATCCGAGATTACGTAATAAGGCCGCCCTCCGATCACTTGATCACGGGAATCGACAGACTACAACAAGCGAGGCACGAGCTTCCCATTGTAGCGTCTGTTTATAAGAGACTATGCTCGCAGGGAGTCCACAGCAACAATTTGAGCCCTGGCTGCGATATTCTTGCTTGTGGGGAGTTCACAGCACCAATTTGAACCCTGGCTGTGATATTCTGGCTCTCAGGAATCCACAATTAAGGTTTAATGACAAAAGCTTAAATTCATCAAGTGTTTCCTTATCCCTGCCAAATACAGCTGTTTTCACAGAAAAGCGTGACTTGATATGGAGAGCTAATTGCATGCTGCAAATTGACAGATGATACTCAGCACTATTCTGAGTCCTGTCTCTTTCAAATTGTCCACGCTGGCCTGCTCATTGAACCAGAGACCACAGAACTCTCCATATCAAGCATGGCAGTGCCGGAGTTACGGGTCAAATTAAAAGTGCGATATTCTTGCTCGTGGGACTCCACAGCGCCAATTTGAGCCCTGGCTGTGATATTCTGGCTCGCAGGGATTCACAATTAAGGTATTCCATCTGGTCCAAATCAATTGCAACGGCAATACCTGGCACAGAATCGGAAACGTGACTTGGTATGGAGACCTAATTTCTCGAGTTAGATTGGGAGGTGATAGGCAGTGTGATTCTGAGTAAAACAGTCTCTTCAGATTTCCTATCGCCTCCCTCGTCATTGAGCCTGTGGCTTTGAAGCTCTTCATTCTAAAGGGAGGCAGTGCTGTGAGGACCGTATTCCGTTGGTCCAGTCCTCACAACGTGACTTGGTATGGAGACCTAATTTCTCGAGCTTGATTTGGAGGTGAGAGCCAGTGCGATTCTAAGCAAAACTGTCTCTTCAGATTTCCCATTGTTACGCTCGTCATTGAGCTTGTGGCTCTGAAGCTCTTCATTCTAAAGGGAGACAGCGCAGTGAGGACCGTATTCCTTCTGGTCCGAATCAATTGCAAAGGCAATTCCCAGCACAGAATCGGAAACGTGGACTGGCGGATCCGGCGCGACGGCATCCGGGATGCATATATAGTACAGTAAACTGTTTTTGGGCATATTCCGCTCGCTCCAGGCCTCGCTAACTGCCGAGCAATGCTCGCCCCACATTACGATGTGGTTTGCAGGGCATTCAGCGGATTCTCAAAATGGGGGGACACCCAAAGCGTGCACGGCGTCCACCCAGCGGGGTGGGACCGTTATAATCTCCCTGTCTGGGAGTTTGAGTGGCAGAGTACGCAGGTGGGAGTGCATCCTAAACAGGACGCAGATAACATGCGATAACCGCTCTGAATGTTCTTGCGGGAAGGAATGGCGGCTCGGGTGAGTGGGAGTGTAAGAACGGTTCCGAGGCGGAGGGGCTGGAGAAATGAAGTGACGCTGAAAACACAAGCAGGGAAAATAAATAAATAAAACGGATGGACAGAGCCGGGCCGAGGTACGAGGAGGGTTGTAAAATGGAGTGGCAATAAGAGCGATTGCAGTGGAACAAGAAAAAGGCTGAAGTACTGCAAAAACAGAGGTTTAGGATGCGAAATGATTCCAGGGCGAGAGGCACGTCGGAACGGTTCCGGCGCCAGGGAGGGGACAAAACGCTCACCAATTACAGCCCTTTGCGGAACTTAGGGTGCGGCCGATTTTTTTTTTTTCCTGCTGTGGGCTCAAAACTGGTTGGATCTCTCTGGAAACTATATATACGGAATGGGAATGCGAATCCGGAGTGCATGACGTCCCCCGATCATTTATATCACATATACTCGCTATCACAAAAAGTAACCGGAAATGCATTTATTGTGATAGATTACGTGCACTGAGCCGGACCACCTACCATTCACAGGTACCTTAGGATTCCACCAGGAGATATGCCAACTCGCTTTGGAAATCTGAGTTCACTGGCACCGGCTAGAGCCACCGAGAGATCAATAATGCTGATGGCAATTATGTCATTTCTGGATCACAAGAAAGATTGACCTCGAATGGACAATCTGAGACCCAATTAACAGTGGGCCAACTATGTAATGAGTTCTGAAGCATATTTACAGAGTTCTTGACAGCTAAAAATTTTGAATATCTTGAAGGAACAAGTCAGCAAACTGTTCTGCAACAGCAACACAAAATCTCAACATGCATCAGGTAAACACCTATTATAAACTTAATCCCTCCCAAGCGGTATCCTAGATGAGTGGTATAGACCGTCACAAGTATCCTCATAGTTTTTAATTCAATAATAAAGCACTCAGGCACAAATTCTGGGGCTAAATAGGATGATGCTTCGTGTGAAGACTTTGCCGAATTGCCTTGCTGAATGTTTCACCTATTTTCACTTATCTATCAGCTTCGCAGCCTCATATTTAAGTTTCAGAAGGTGGAGGGCATCCCCAAGATTTGTCCTCGAGACTCTCCACAAAGTTTATACTTGGAAATGACTGTAGGTTGGAACGTTTTTGGCCATCTGACGCAAAATCAGGTGTAATAAATATAACCCATTTGCCGAGCACATACCCACCGATTTCGAAGGCGACTTTCAGGTTAAGGGTGGCCATATAACCCCAAAAACACACTGATCAAGTTGGACCAAAAGTATTCCACAAATTGATGCCGTAAAACTCCGATTTCCGGTTACTTTTTGTGATAGCGAGTATGTTGAATATAATTCAACATTAGGCTATTCCTACAGAAATTGCTGGTTGTGCGATGAGATGAGGTCCTGTATGCCTCCTGTTAGGCTGGGGGAGACCACAGAAAAGCCAGAATTGGTTTTCGATCCCTCCAGTGATCCAAAAAGGTGATCAAATCCGTCACATAATTGAAGCACATTGTTTATGCCATGGGGGGGGTCATGTAGAAATTCTGGCTTCGAGGTGCCCTCGAGAATGATCCTGAGTGTATTCTACAACCACCATGAGTTGCTAAGATATCTCTTCCCACAGCAAGCCATTTCAGCGGGAATAGTGTATTCTCAAATTATATTCATTATACATGCGATATAATTTTTTTCTGGTGGTGGTATAATACACTATAGATCATTCTTGAGGGCACCTCGAAGCCAGAATTCCTTCATGACTCCCCCATGGCATAAACAATGTGCTTCAATTATGTGACGGATTTGATCACCTTTTTGAATCACTGGAGGGATCGAAAACCAATTCTGGCTTCGAGATGCCCTCAGGAATGGTTCTGTGGCAGTCTTGCAACACAATTAAAAGTCTGTACACAAATGCTGAGACAGTCATAATGATTTCAACGACGAGATAAGCGGTCCCTTTCTGGTTATTCGCGGTGTACGGCAAGTTGACCCACTCTCATGCTTATTATTCAACCTCGCTATTGAACCTCTTACTTGTTTGATACGGAATTCTGAACTCAGCGGAATCAAAATAGCTGGAACAGACCAAGACCTTGTGGTATCGCTCTTTGCAGACGATACGTCAATCTACCTTTCATCCAAGGATTCTCTGACAACGCTCTGGGAAATTCTGCGCCTATGGTGCACAGCTTCAACCGGTAAAATTCAACGAAGATAAGACTGTACCATTTGGCCGACCCTCCTATCGAGCCAAAGTTCTGCAGGAAAGACGAATCAACAAATGAAATGCGTATTGGAGTAATCGAACACATCATCAGGATAATACCGGATGGACAAACTTGCCAAATGTTGGGTGCATGGACTGGAAATAATGTGTCTTATTTTACGCCGTGGCCTTCTGTGCTTGAAAAAATTACAAGTAACCTCGATAGGTGGAAAGCATCATCTCTCAGTCTGGAAGGAAATCGTCATATTATTAACATGGTCGTTGGTGACTGAACACAATACTTGACCAGAGTGACAGGCATGCCCAAGGATATTGAAGAGACAGCATATCTTCCTTTGGGACGGAAAAGCTGCCAGAGTCGAACATGATACTATGCTCCTGAACGTTGCGGAAGGTGGAAAACAAATTTTGGATATCCCTGCAAGAAACGAAGCCATTGATATTTGGAATTCGAAGTCATACCTTGTGCAGGGACCTGAACGTGCACTTTGGTGCTATTTCGTGGATTACAGCTTGTCGAAATTCTTAGAGACGAGTTATCTTAACATCCGCCCCGGTCAAATTCCGAATGTTTTCTTACAAGACATACATATCCCAATATCCTCGGGAATTCCTTGCCCGAAGAACTCAAATGAATGCTTCTGACAGGTCGAAAACATAACTTGAAATTCACGGCGTTGTCTGTCAGGGATGAAGTTAAGCTCAAAATACCAATGTGGAAAACCCCGCCACCAACAAGGTACTCTACCAACGGGCTTACCGGCGAGATGCTGCAATATGCCTTAGATTAAATCACGGAGTAAGAACCGTAGAGGACTCCCTCACTATTGCAACTCGGAGAACAACGGCCACTAGGAAACCTCATCAAGTCAATCCCTCAGGAATAGGCCGTAAAAATTGCGGCTGCATACTATGTTATCGCGACCGTATACAGTTTGGTTGTGAACATCCCAGACAATGCATTGAGACCGCTAGATAAACAGTATTGTTGCAAAATGGAATCCAACTGCGCCAAATCTGGATTTATGCGAGGAGCTAGCTCTGACAGAAGAGGAGCTCGAATGGAACAACAAACCAATGGAGAATGCTCGAGTAATGGTCTTCGATCCCAACTTTACCTTGTATGATATGACCAGTGGCTTCCGCATCTTTGCGGTGGAGGAATCAATGAATGAGATCCCAGCAAAAAGGTACAATCCTGGTCTCCGATGATCCTCTCCCTTCCACACCATCTTTCCACACCATCGTCATGCCGTCATTCCGGTCTGCCCACTGCCATGGACTACAAAAAGCTGGCGACAAGCGACATTGTAAACGCAAACGGACCGAAACCCAACAGTTTGAGCTTGACGCCTCTATATCAGGAAAGGTGGCGAGGGCGGAGGAGGCGAAGACCAGATGGCAGGATGGCGTTGAGATGTACTCTACTATAAAATTATTACCATTAGATAGACTGACATGTGCACACTTGTGTTAAATATTCATGAATTCTTGTGCTTTCCATTTTTTGTGATAATGCGAGCTGTCGCGAAGCCAAGGAGGTCTCCAAGTCCCATCGGCCGAAGGTCCGAAAAGCGTCGGGCCCGAAATACTACAGTAGTATGCGTAAGGACGGGAAAGTCGTTAAACCGCCTGCTGAGCAGTCGGACACGCCGTCCTCGGACCCCGAGACTGAAAGCCGCAAGTATAGCGACGTTGCCACTGCTCGCACTTCGTCTCTGAGTTCCGTGCCCGTCGAAACCGCTACCGTTGTATAACTGTACTATTTCGGCCGTTTGTTCACAGCATGTCGCCCGTCACCTCAAAAGTTCACTGAATAAGGTCTTCATTCCTCGCCAATCACCCAACATTGCTATAAAAGGCAGTCCGGCGGATGCCGGACCGGAGATTTTGACGTTTTTTGAGCCCAATCGGGCGCAAAACTTAAATGTCACTGTCACTGGCACCAAAATCATTCACTTCACAAGCCTCTGTCACCCGTATCGTGAAAATAGTATAGTACTACTAGTTGGTACCCGTGAATAAATTCACGGGCATTTAAGTTGTTTCTTCAGTTCCTATCAGTTGTACCCAGGCAGGTGTTGGTTGTAGCCTGTACCCAGTTGGCACTTCCCAGTTTCCCATTAGCTGTTCTCAGTTTGCCGCTGGCTGTTGAATCTAGGTTCCCGTTGGCTGTTCCCAGGTTCCCGTTGGCTGTTCCCAGTTTCCCATTGGCTGTTCCCAGTATCCCCTTAGCAGTTCCCAGTTTCTTGCTGGTTGTTCCCAGTCTCTTGTTGGTTTGTACCCTCATTGCCCGTTTGCTGTTACCCGTGGTACGTTTGATTTGTTCCTTGACTATTGTCGTTGTGCCGAGCTGAGGTGGTCTCGGCAGTCCCGGCATTGATGCCGCTGTTCCGCGTGGCTGTGTGCGTTCCAATGGAATGTTCGTTATGTCGGCCATTCTATTATACTTATAGAGAGAAGTTGCTACCCGTGAAATTATTCACTGGGCTCGTTGTTCCCAGCTCGCGTCCCGGCTGGTAGTCCCAGTACGCGGTTACGTCGTGCTCGTTAGACCAGTTGGTAGTCCCAGTGCAACGCCCCGGCAGTTTCCGCACTGACGTCGCAGCTGTGAGGTCATTGCATGTGACGTTCCATTGGAAGGTTCTCTGTCTCTGGAATTATATTATATACTAATATAGAGAGAAGATGTTTACCGCTGCTCACGTGATCGTGAGTAGTTGAAGGTCGTCACCCATCACAATCCAGCGCGAGTTCATCGCGAGTCCGACACTGTCCGACACCAACTGCGACGTCTGCGCGACATGATGGACGCCGCCAATCGAAGGCTGTCTCTTCCATTATCGCTGTGCGTGTGTGTGCTACTCTTCGAGCCCCACTAGACCTGACATTTTCTTCGGGGCATCAGTCTCTCTGCTGGGCGCGTTGTTTTGTCAGACACCAATGGTGCCTCCGCGTCAGACGAATCACGGCGGAAACTGCGGAAACTTCCACCGGGTTCAGAAAACTTGATACCCTCGACTCCAGCTGCCGCATCCTCGCGCGCACATGCCAGATGCTCTAGCGCATCGTCCGCACTGATGACTCCAACGATCAAACGGGTAGTTGCCTGGTTCGGCGCAGGGCAACCGGTACGTCTCGGTTTGGAGGCTTCATTCCGTGCTCATACCTCTCGTGACCAGCAAAATGAGGATCAGGACGATAACGAGTTCGTCGATCTCGTCCGCGAAAGAGCCGAGGAAGAAAACAACATCTCCCCCGCTTCTAATTTCGATGTTTCGCGAGCGGCGGAACAATGCAACAAATTGGAGGGCTATGTCTCCTTCCGCGATGTGATGGGCCTGGGCGCGCCGCCGGATACTCCTCCGCGCCGCTCAGCTGCTGCCCCCGCTCTCAAATGACTACGCCTGCGGGAGCCGGGTTCTGCTTTTCCATAGTGTGTGTGACATCCCGTCGATTGAACTCGATTACCGTTTACCGGCTGCCCCAGTGAGAAGTCTGGCGAGCCAAGATGCTATATAGATCACAGGATGTCGTTCGAGTGGCACTGCACTTATCTTGTTCGTAATAGTCAGATCGACTGTAATATTTACCCACTGCCCCCCGTGGTCTCGTAGCCTTCGACCTTCTCCAACTTCTACGTGCTTCCTCCCTTTGCAGCTAACAGTGTCTCGCCCGGACTACAGCATGTGGCTCGATCGCGGGGCAATGTATCGCTCGATGTGCGGCTGGCTCACGCCGCCGTCTGACCTCGCCTCTGGCCCGGCCTTGGACCGGACCGATGGAGGCGAACATGGTAAGCGGGGAAACACGGCTCGGTGTGGTTCCATGTGGCCATGCGGTTTTCTATCTGTTGCCACGCCTTCGTAATATTCATATCTAACTAGTGTAAATCGGCCACGAAAGTGTAAATGTATCTTCGGTCTTGTCTTCCACTCGGAGCTCGAAAAGATTGACGCTACCAACTCTATCACCCCACCAACCTCGGCATCTACTGCCAGCAGCTCTAAACGGCGCCGTCGTCGTTGTGAAAATACCGTCGAGGAGGAGCCTGTGAGCCGAGCTTCTTAGATTCCGGGGCCTCCGATTGCTGTCTGTCCCGCTCGATATCAATTTGCGTAGCATGTTGTCCAGTATAGCAGTAACTGAATGAATGTCGGTTGTGTCCAGGTCAGTAAAGTTCGACCATCAAGTCACACCGAAAAAGTGATATGCCGATTGCGCAGCGCGGTCCTGTATAAGTTCAACTTCACCAAATTAACTTGGGAGTCCAAATGAATCAACATTTTCGGTTCAAATTAATGGCGGGACACACCTCAGTTTGCTAAAAACATGTCTCCAGAATGTTTTTCACATCCGCATCAATGGCGCAACAAGATTTCCCCGTCTTCGAAGCTCACACCAACGAGTCCTAGTGATGCTCTCGGCGCGGCCCGGCCTGGAGGCCCGGGCCTGAATGGGGCTTTTTGAATCGAGTCCCGGGCCAGTTTTGAGTGAAGGAGTACTAGTGTTGTCTACATCTTGTGTGATTGATACAGTATCATTTTCGTGGCGAGAAAAGCGAGTGAACCCATCACCTGAGTCTATGTAAAAGAGAAGTGATGAAAGCTGTTTGTGCGGGAGCAGCGGGTCGCGGCCGAAAGCCGAAGTTAAGGTCCGCTGAACCGAGGATTTGAACGTTCTCTCATCCTCTTATTTTCAACCTTTAGCGTATCTAATAAGGAGGCGGGACACATTTTTCAACTTGAAATTGGCTGACTTGTTGAGATCTTCAATAAATAAGCCAACTTGATACGTCTTGGCAAAGTGAATGCGAAGGGCGGAGATTGATAGGTTCGGAGCAAGCCTGTCTCCGGTCCGCCGCGCTGGACTATCTCGGAGAGGGGCTTGCCGCAAACTACCGAAAAAAGGTGATGTGTTCCATGACGATTTCCTAGTTCAATTCCACCCCAAATGGTGTGGTGTATTGATGTTAAATGTTCATTCGATGCAGGTCTATGTGTCTGTTCACTTTTCTTTCCGGAAAAAGGCGGTAAGCACACTGTGCACTTGATGTCCCGGCATGAAGTTGAATTTTGGATTCGTGGCAAACAAAAAATTATCTTCTCGAATTGTGCTAATTTTATGGGCTCAATGGAAGCTGTACATGTTTTTGAGAAGGTCGTCCAGCAAAAAGTGACTGGAACACTCTGTTGCTCATCCAGAAAACTTAAATAAATGCCCGCCTCATTTCAATTCGACTTCCTAACATCATCCTGGCCACCATACAGATATAAAAAAGCTCTCACCTGCTCCAAATGAACTGCCCAACGAAACTGTCCACTCAGAATTATATTCCCCTTCAGCATAATGACTGGCCAGAGGGTTTTTGATTTTTCATCAATTGTCAAGAAGAGTGAATTGCAGTCAATTTTGGTAGGTCCTCGGTCATCTTAGCAGTATTCTGAGGAAGCCAAATGGCTCTCCTGCTTACTGGCAACATATAATCTGTAATAAACTGGAGGCGGCATCCAGTTATTAAGGCAGGAGCTCGCACTGAACACATCCCCTTTTTTACTGAGTTTGAGACAAGCCCCTTCTGAGAAGGCGCTGCAAAGCACGTGCCGTCATGTGATCTCAGAAGGTGGCTTGTTCCGAACCTAGGAGATTGCGGAGTTTAAAGGCTTCGGACAGACGGACAGACAGACACGCGTTTTAAATGCCGGAAGCCTCCTCCTTGAAGGTTCTGTCGCGAGAATACATGTTTCCATCTGCATGAACCGGGCAACCACTGAGCTTGCCGTGGTTTGATATCACGATCTGAAGGACGAGACCACCGAATTTTGACCCAGTAAATAAATCATTGTGGGGTTTTCAACATAAATCTAAGATGTTAACCCCTCCGCACTTTTAATGCGCATCTGATGAGCCTATTCCCAAGGCAAAAGGATGAGAACTGAATTCATGGCAGCCGTTCTCGTGATTGCAAAGGGCTATTATTGCGCCTTCTAGAGCGCAATCACTGGTTTACGTTTTCAACCGTGTGACCCTATTGCCTTTCAATCATCAATGAGCCACATTTTGAAACGCATGACGTGACATCCTGCAGACCATTTCAATTCCAATGAAGTACCAGAGCCAGCCCTGATCTCTGCGAACATTTAGAGTTACTCAGATTGTGCTCGGAGGCAGACAAAGTTTCTCTCATGCGGTTCAAAATGCAAACCAGTAGTTGCCTTGAGGACTGCCCATTCGTCTTAACCACCTGCCAAAATCCCCATTCCCACCCGCCTCCTTCTCCCGTAACAATCCCCCACTGCTCTATATGGTCCATTCAAAGTCCTTGAAAAGATAGGTTCTTCTTATCGTCTTGCACTCCCTGCTTCCTGGATCTGTAAAACATGGTTTGGTGTCGATCGACCAACTTCTCCCCAAAATGGTGGTCACGCAGTCATTTTTTGATCACGGTCTTGTTCAAGTCCTACATATGGGGCGGGGGCCTGACATCCAATTGTAGCTGTGGACTCCCCGCGAGTGAGAATATCACAGCCAGGGCTCAAGTTGTAACTGTGGACTCCCCCCGAGCGAGAATATCACAGTCAGGGATCAAATTGTAGCTGTTCTGCCTGTTAGAATCTGAGCTTTAAACATTTTTTTGCTGAAACGGGTGATTGTGTTCTTTGTTAATTTATTCATGAAGCTGTTCGGTCCGGTTCAGGTTCGAACAAATTTTCGAACCGAAACTTTCCACCACTAGAATGATTGCGTGGTCATATGACGGGATCACTTTCGTCTCGGAACCATAGACAGAAACTCAGGCACAGCTAAGGCAGCCAAAAGGCAGCCAGTCTCCATTTCGGGAAAGTGAGCACGTGACCACCACGGCGGACCAATGAACCAAAGAAGGTCAAAGCTGCCAGAACATTGCCACAAATTGCTTAGGCGCCATCCCGCCGCGAAATCGTTCCTCTTCCACAGAATTGTCCCATTTCGCAGAATGTTGGTCCCTAGGTGAGTGCTGCCCGCTTTTTATTTTTATTACTGCCTTCTTGTTCGTGAGCTGACCGCGGCGGGCCCAGCCACATCACCCTCGCCGGGCAGATGGATCGCAAGGATGGAGGCGCACTCCATATTTTGAGCCCTTTGAACCGTCCCACGGCACCTCTCGCCGTCCCGTGCGTGCCGCTTACCGATCTGGATTTGCTGCGCATCGCGAACGCGATGGGTCTGAAGTGGTGGCCGCAAAGTGGGAAGCAGGAGAACGCCGAGGTACCGTATGATACTAGTGTGCCCAGATATCCATTAGACTAACCGATGATGTGACGCAGGGCGATCCAGAGGACAATAGCATGCAGATGTGTTCGGACGGGGTGGGCGTGTCGGATCGCACTCGCAAGCAGGGTGGCGGGGGGAAGGCGCCTGGCAAGTACTCTTCTCCTCTTTGCCTAACCCCGCCAGGTCGACCCACGCAGCTGACCCGGTATTCAGGCAACATCACGGCTGATAAGCCGCAGACCCCCACCAGAAACCCCCGCTCCCTCCGCCAGAGTCTTGAAATTGCTGGCAAAAACAGATCCACTTTCTGGCAGTCATCAATTATCCCCAGACTTCACCGATGAAGAGGATGCAGGGTGGCTGTACTTTAGGGTATGTACGAGAAACGAAAATGAAAGTGTTTTACAGCTCTTTGCGGTACAACAGGTGTGGTCCGTTTTTTTTCTGTTTTGGCAAGTTTTCACAAGAACAGCTGCCCTGAGCTCAATTCTCAACTGTTCCCCTCAAAATAGGCTCATTCGATTCGCATTGAAAATCCACAGCCAATGGAATACCGGTATTTTTGATCCTTTTACGTAATATAATTTCTTCTGGAAAAATTTGGTTTTGAGTAGGACACCTGTAGCACTCGGAATACTGCCCCGATTGGCCTAGTTTTTGGATATGCTATACATCTGATGCAACTTACATTGGCCATTATGAGCTCAAATGCCCATCAATTCCAGTGAAATAAAATGTGGTTCTGCACTATTTAACAAGTACTTTCAGGCTAGGAGGACCGTTTTTCAATATCCTGGGTATCTACAAAGTCGATTTTTCTGCGGAACATCGGGACAGGTATGGTATGGGTTAAACGATGCCTAAACTCCTAAACTCCTAAAATCGCTCATATTTCATGGGAGTCTTTTATTTGAAGTCATTCGGGCCAGGAATGAGCTGAAACGGGGGCGCCAATTACTTTTTGTCACCACTGTATGTTGCCTGGTGGCTTCACAACACCTAATATTGACCCAACACTTGAACTGCCTACGGTTCTGATGTCATATAAAGCATTCTCAAGTAAGTATGTGAAATCTAGCTCTATCACAAGTGTCTAGATGTATTTGACTACAATGTCTCAAAATATCATGTCCACTGCACTGAACATGTATGGACCATGTTAGACATCATTTATCGCAAAAGTTGCTAGATTTCCCACGTCCTTCAATATAAAGTATTTTCATGAATATTCTTCTATCACTAATTGCGTATGAATTAGCCGTGTAGATCCATCTGGTTTTTATGGGAATCGGTCAAGAACTGAGCAAGTTATCGGTAATTCTTGGAAAATGTCTCAAAACGGGCGAAATTTCGCTGCGCCTTCGGTTCCGACAATAGCTGTAAATTTTCTGTGGCTTTTCCTGAGCACTCATTCCATGCCAAGGAACCTAATTCAAACGAGAAATCCGTACCCATTCTACTTTTGAACGAGGAAAAAAAAAATGGGAGTCATAATTGCCTGCCTAGATGCGAAAAATATTACACCAGTTGAGCCGCCAGCGGTTAAATTTTCTATGGCTCTTCGTGAGCACTCATCCAATGTCTAGGAACCTAATTCGAACGAGAAATTGGTACCCATTCCACTTTTGAATGAGGAAAAAGCAAAATTGGCTTGTGGAGTCAGAACTGCCTGCCCAGATGCGAAAGATATTACACCAGTTGAGCCGCGGGCAGTTAAATTTTCCCTGGCTCTCCCTGAGCACTCATTAAGGGTGTAAAAAACATTGTAAAGCGTGTAAACATCAGCTGTTGCTTCACGAGATATCCTAGATCTCAAATATGTCTGCCATCTGTGTCACCTCAGAAGGGGTTCTGTCTTTATTAGCCGGTCTGAAGTTCTCGGCAGGGCCAGAAGAGACAAAAGACTAACCTGTGAGCCTGTTTGGAGGGGTTTTTTTCACAGTTTTTTTACATGCAGGTCAGAGGACCCTATGCAACATACATATTGTACCTTGTAATCTACTGTAAAATTGGGCCGATTTAATTTACATTGACCAATTTTAGCTAGCACTAACTGGTGTACTGAAAATTGTCGAGATGTTGATTTTTCTGCAGCTACATTTTAACCATGTGACCCTATTACCCTCACTGCAATCCATTACATCTTCAAACGCGTGACTGTATGGCCCTCACTGCAAAATCGATAGTCCTGATCATTCCGAATCATTCCAGAAGATCTAGCTACAGTATATTCCATGTCGATCGGTGCACAACTCACCGAGATACAGATAATTCTTTCGTAGGGATCAAAATCATCTTTCGAAATTAGTGCTGTTGATTTGGCCCGTGACTTCTGCACAGCCACACCCGATATGGAGAGTTCCGTGACCTCTGGCTCAATGACCAGAGCATTGCAGACAATTTCAAACAGCCAGAACTGCATAGAATAGTGCTGGGTATCATCTGTCAATTTGGGGCATTTGATTTGCTCTCCATATCAAGTCACGCTTTTCTGACCATGTGAAAACAGCTGTATTTGGCAGGGATAAGGAACCACTTGATCAATTTAAGCTTTTTTCATCAAACCTTGATTGTGAGCCAGAATATCGCAGCCTGGGCTCAAATTGGTGCTGTGGAGTGCCCATGAGCAAGAATATCACAGCCAGGGTTCAAATTGGTGCTGTGGAGTGCCTGCGAGCAAGAATATCGCACTGTTGATTTGGCCCGTGACTTCTGCACAGCCACACCCGATATGGAGAGTTCCGTGACCTCTGGCTCAATGAGCAGAGCATTGCGGACAATTTCAAACAGACAGAACTGCTTAGAATAGTGCTGGGTATCATCTGTCAATTTGGGGCATTTGATTAGCTCTCCATATCAAGTCACGCTTTTCTGAGCATGTGAAAACAGTTGCATTTGGCAGGGATAAAGAACCACTTGATCAATTTAAGCTTTTTTCATCAAACCTTAATTGCGAGCCAGAATATCGCAGCCAGGGTTCAAATTGGTGCTGTGGACTGCCTGGGTATTAAATGGCTGTGTAATTTACATATCAAAGATTACATGTACTCGCTATCACAAAAAGTAACCGGAAATTGATTCATTGCGGCAGACCACGTGCTTCAAACTCAACCACCTACCACCACGACATGCCTAAGGTTACTACGCGCCGACAAATCGACTCACCTCGGAAGAATCAGTTCATTGGCGCCCTCAAAATTCACGGAAACATCAGTCGTGCCTGTCGTGATTATGACATCTCATCATCCACAGGAAATGACCTCTGGAAAAAGTACCAGGAGACCGGATCGACCGCCAATCGACCTCGGAGTGGACGCCTGGCCATCTTCTCCGCCGTTGAGAAGGCTCAGATTGTGGAATACACGAGAGAAAACCGCCGTAAACCGTTTCGCAATATCGGCAATGAAATCACGACACCTGTCAGCGCAAGCACGATTCGTAACATTGTGGCCGGAAAGGGCTACCATCGACGCGTCGCAAGGAAGGTCCCTTACATATCCGCGGCCGCCAAACAGAAACGGTTGAATTGGGCCAAGGAAGTGAAGGAAAAGATGACGGTTGCAGATTACGGGGATATTGGATATTCAGACGAGGCTTATGTCTGCCTTGACGACAAGAAAGGCCAAATCTGGGTGACTCGAAAGCCTGGGGAGGAGTATTTGGACGAGTGCTGCGTCCCTGCAGTGCCCCAAAGTCCGGTGCGCCTTATGGTGTGGGGAATCATCATGAAAGGTGTGAAAGGGCCTCTTGTGATTCTGGAGTACCCCGGAGGGAAGGGAGGGGGTATGACTGCTCCCCGCTACACCGAACAGGTGCTCGAGGGTGTCCTCGTCGACTTCTATGCAGGCGTCAAGCGTTCCCGGCCCAATTTTCGGTTTCAACAGGACGGCGCACCATCGCATCGCGCAAAAATCACACAGAAATGGCTTGCTGAGCGAAACATCCCCATTTTCCCCCATCCACCGACTTCTCCGAATGTTTCTGCCATCGAACCCGTCTGGCACATCCTGAAGACTGCTCTCCGTGATTTCCAGCCGCGTCCGTCAACCGAGGCCCAGCTGCGCGACGCGATCTTCCAGGTTTGGGCAGAAATCACGTGCGATCAGATTGATCCATTTATTGAGCGCATTCCGGATATTGTCGATGCTGTAATTGAGGCGAAGGGCGGCCATACACGCTACTGAACATGTAGATGTAGTTAGAACATAAATATTCTACAAATTGACGCCGTGAAAATCTAATTTCCGGTTACTTTTTGTGATAGCGAGTAATTTACAAGTAATTTACATTCTTTACACCGGACCTCTCATTCCAGATGTAATTTTTGTATTTTATCTTGCAGGCCCTCCGGGGCCTCCAGTGCACTTTCACGGGTCAGTGCTTGCATTTTCAGCGACATATTATGCTCACCTCCACCGCCATCGACGTTCCGCATGCTGAGCGATCACCGGGCGGGCAAGGTGCAGTCAAGACGATGGTGGATGGCAAACTTTACAACCATTTATTACCGTAAAATACGGTATTTTTTTCGGGCCTGCGGCGCTGTAAATTACGGTAAAGTACAGGCCCTATATAAGATACGAGGACCCCCCTGAATTGATACGGTAAATTACACCCGAAGTTGGAAATAATACCCAGCCCTATTCGAAATGCATCAAGGCCTTCCTTGGCCAAACTCGATGCCATTTGAACATGCATAATGTCTATAGACTGCATTGATCCCCAAACTGCCCCCCTTAAATCAATGTCACTGAATATACAATATTTTTACAATTTTTTTTCTATCACTAATTCCCCATGAATTAGCTGAGTAGATCTATATATGTTTCATGTGAATTGGGGCAGAACCCAATGAGATATGGGGAATTCTTTGAAAACAGCCCAAAACAGGAAATTTCCGTCTGCGCCTTCGGTACTGCCAATAGCTGTAATTTTCCGTTCGCGCCCTCGGTACTGAAATTAGCTGTAATCATACGGGACGAAGCCCTATGATACACCGCTATTTGAACATTGTATTTTTCAAATATCCAAAGACAATAATTTTGAAAGATTTCCTGGACATGTAAAATACACATGACCCTTTTGCCCTCACTGCAGTCCTTTATATTTTGAAACACACGACCATATTTCCCTCACGGCACTACTTTATATTTTGAGACGCATGACCCTATATGGTTGCAAGACGAAGTTGACTCGTCGGTTACAGCTAATGTCGGAACTCTGGTTTTGGGATGTTTTCAGAGAATTGTTCGTAGCTCAACCAGTTCTTCACCGATTTGGATGAAATGTGGGTAGATGTATTGGGCTAATCCATGCGCAATT
Source organism: Mycena leptocephala (assembly GCA_029378395.1). Classification (NCBI taxonomy): domain Eukaryota; kingdom Fungi; phylum Basidiomycota; class Agaricomycetes; order Agaricales; family Mycenaceae; genus Mycena; species Mycena leptocephala. Next base: position 26,444 of record JARJLF010000010.1, read on the forward strand.
AGTGATAAAGAGCATTTCATAAAAATATCATGTATTAGGTAATCTATGTTTTTGGGCTGCTAAATTCTGCGGGACTCTTGAGCGTGAGCTGAAGCAGTTTATAGTCGGATAACCCGTCGTTTCAGCGCTTCAGCTCGTTGGAGTATCCAAGAATGATGTCGAGGTGAGTTTGGTACAATTAGTGATGCAGTTGATGTACTACTAGACTCCGACATGAGCCGAGGACGGCTTGCAGTGAGGATAATGGAACATGAATTGAATATCGCGCTCAAGTCCGCACAGAAACTCTGGATGTTGAGCATTGTGAACCGCAACATCGGGGCTGATATAAGTCAGATGATAACTGATATCCATAGATTTGAAAGCGGTTCGCGGATACGCGACACAACTTGGGCCAAGAAAGGAGACAAGGAGGGCAGGCAGCGGATGCAGAACACAAAGATATTAAATCCCTGTTGATTCAGTTAGTATGTGGATACCTCCTTTGTAGCTTCAAAAAAAAAAAAAAAAAGAGTTTTGAGATAAGAGGTAATGCACACAGTGAATTAGGTGCGAAAAAGACGAAATCAGCGCCCCCAACCCTTTTAAGGGGGCAGAAAAAGATAATTGTTACCACCAGCGAGAATCGAACCCCTCGATATCTAGATGTTTACCGAATCCAGAGAAGCAAACTGAACTAAGCGAGCATATAGCAGTAGAGCCCAGCGTAAGCTATCATAGTCGGCTTGCAGACTTCGTTTGGCGCGAAAGACGGCGAAGCGGACGCGCAGCGTAAGCAGGGCCCATCGCTTCCACAACGCGCGAGACGCTGCCGGGGGGCCTACCCATAGCCGAGCAGGTGGGTGCGTGCAGCATCCCTACTAGTAGCGGGGGGTGCCCAGTGTCTATAATCATCACCACCGCCGAAGCGATGGTGGTGGTTACAAGTCGCGAGACCCCCGAATATGAAAATTATTTTTGTTGAAACCAATATTTGGCTGAGAACAAGGGTAATGTTGCGTTTTCACGCTCATATCGCACTCAAAATTTTTTTAAAAAAAAACCGCAATGCTGGATCCCCCAAACTGAGTGACTTGACAGTTTCCAGAGCCCTTCAGGCAAATTGCAAGCGGCTGGAAGGGGGTGTATCATACACCAGAATGATGTCACGTTTTGCTTACGTTTTTTTTTTTTTTTTTTTTTTTTTTTCCCCTTTTTGAGGGGGTTGTCAAAGAGGTTAGCGTTTTGGTTGGGATGATCGCTCACCTCTTGGCGGGGGCGTCAGAATACTCCAGGTGTGTGACCTACACCAAGAACATTACAACCGTTGGCTCGAGGACATGATGAGTCAAAAGCACGGTGGCGAATTTGACGACAAATTTTATCGTCAAACCATATCCCCAAATGTCCACCATTTTCTTAATTTCCAGGAGGGTTATAAACCGTTTTTAATTTTTGGTTTATAAACAGGCTGTTTATTCATGTTTACAAACAGGGCCTCGCATAGGGCTCAAAACACGAGTTTTTCACTGCAATCGCCCCAATTCCTCTCCGCACCGCCTTTACCACCGCCCCGGAAGCAACCCCACCCAATCTGAACACTTCGGATCGTGTCTACGCCAAATTTGACTTTTTATCTCTGCTGATAAATGGAACCCAGGTGTTAGTCCCGTCACGATACGTCTCAAGGAAATTCGAGATTGAAGAAACAGAAGTCCTGAGCCTACCATTGTTCACTCGGCCATGTTGAGTGAAAATTTTGTGAGTGAACGAAGATTCTTGGCCGTCCTGGACCGGGTCCGGATGACTCAAAACAGCCCATTTTGCCCGACCCAATTAGAACCCGGTTTATAAACCGCTGTTTATCAACATGTTTACAAACAAGGATAATAAACAAGACCCTACAATGTAATAACGCATGTTCGGGAGCTTCCACGGAGGTCAAACAAAAACTCCGATCACTGATGCCCCACACTCCCCTTCTCTTGTCCCATCTATTCTCTGTCCAGCAGTGCCGGGTAGAACTCCGATCAAATGCCCTGCCTTCAGTTCTAGGCAATTTTCTTCGTTGATAGGCTCAATCTATTTTCATTGAAGGGGTTTTGCCGATTATATGCTTTTTATAGACCTCGTTTTATAGGCATCGCTGCCCTCCTCGCCAGAGCAGCCCTAGCCCCACTGCTGCGGAATCCTTGGCATAAGAAATATATATACTGGGAGAACGCGTTAACGCCACCGCCGCGGCAACCAATAGAAATCAGTTCAGTTCAGTTCAAGCAAGCTTGGCACAAGACTCGCTTCGTGAACTGGTTTCTGTGGCATGACCGAATCGTAAATCCATCTTGTCCTCCTATGTTCGAGCTCTTCACAAATAGAAGATGCATGTCCGGACATTCCGAACAGATGTACACAGCACGTAGTTTTATCCAAATACAATGGGAGGAGATTATTCCAGATTACGCTCAGGACTGTAGTCACTCTTGAGCCTTGTGATGTGTGCCATGGCAACTTGGAGATGCTGCCGACCGGGCCGCGTAACGGTTGGCGCGCCAGGCTGTTGGCACGTTTTCCATCGGCATCCCTGGATGCGGTACGAAGGGGCGCGCCGGCATCCTCCCATTGCTCATACCACCCACAGCCGGCGACGCACCAAACGGTTGTGCCCCGGGGTGCATCCCGGTCTGGTCCGTCGGGGCGGCAATCTTCTGGCGGAAGATCGACTGCTCCGTGGCGTTGCGGAGAAGAGTTGTCCGATTGATCTCAACAAACTGTATGAGTTGCTCGGGGATGCCGCGGCGGCGGAGCTCGACGACTGGGATATTGGCGTATGCCATTGGGAGCTGCATCTGCGAGGGGTCGGTGATGCCGTGGCGCTGCGGGGCCCCATTGACAGGTGAGACAGTGTGCACACCTCAATCGAGGCGAAAACTCACTTCCTGTTGAAAGAAAAATGCAGACGAATTAGGCAGTGTGCACACATCAACCAGGGCGAAAAATCACCCCCTGTTAGAAGAAAAATGCAGACGAATTAGGCAGGGTGCACACATCGAATGGGGCAAAAACTCATCGACTGTTGGAAGAAGAATGGAGACGACTGCTCCGTGGCGTTGCGGAGAAGAGTCGTCCGGCTGTTCTCAATAAACTGTATGAGTTGCTCGGGGATGCCGCGGCGGCGGAGCTCGATGGCTGGGATATTGGCGTATGCCATTAGGAGCTGCATCTGGAGGCGTCGGTGATGCCGGGGCGCTGCGGGGCCCCATTGACAGGTGGGGCGGTGTGCACACATCAATCGAGGCGAAAACTCACTTCCTGTTGAAAGAAAAATGCAGACAAATTAGGCAGTGTGCACACATCGAACGGGGCAAAAACTCACCGACTGTTGGAAGAAGAATGGAGACCGATGAGGCAGCGTGCACATATCAAATGGGGCGAAAACTCACAAGCTGGTGCAAAAAGAATGTAGGCAGGTGAGGCAGCGTGGCCACATCAATCGAGGTGGAAACTCACCTCCTATTGAAAGAATGCAGACCACTGAGGTAGCGTACACGCTCAATCGAGACAAAAGTCACCCGCAGTTGGAACAAGAATATGGATGGGTGCACACATCGAACAAGCAGAAAACTCACCTCCTGTCATATGAAACGAACCGATGATCAGTCAGATTAATGAAACCCCTTCCAGGTGCCAACACTGACGTAGACAATCTGGACAAGACGAGACAATTCTGCCCGTTCTTCTTGTCGACTATCGTTGATGTACACATTAGTAAATATACAGATGGCCGATGGAGATGAGTCGGATATTCATCTGGAAGAAGAAGAGGAATGCTATGACTCCGAATATACGCTACAGGAGCTCAGTGATTACTCGTTGTATGAGGACGACGTGCGATGTTTTCACATGTGCGACGATGATGACGATGTTCCTCCGCTACGAGAGGTGGAGAACTCGGACGACGAGGAGTCTGACTCCGTGTCCGAATTCTATCCAACCGAGTTGGAAGACTATGAGACTGAGTTGCATAGTGAATACACGGACTGCTCTGAAAAAGCGGTGCCGCACAAACCATTAAAGGGGAAGCGAATCCTTACCCCAGCAGAGATGGGGTTATTTGGAGTATGTGATGATTACTCTGACGAGGAGTTTGTGTCAGAGGAGGATGTGGATGGACTTGCGCGAGAAATGGCTAATTGTTTGTTGGCCACACATGATGCGGAAGCAGTTCTGGAGTATTTTGCAGCTGGACGCGAGAGAGTAGCGGACGATTCTGGGTCACGAATTAGCCAGAAGCATGGAGTGTATTTAAAAAGGTCGAAGGTGTTGAGGCCTCGACCTGCACGTTCAAAAGCAGAGAATTTCTGTTTGACCGCCTATGTTAAAGTAAACCGTCAGAAGGCGTTTGCGTTGTTTGATTCAGGTTGTACAACGGAAGCCTGTAGCCCCGATTTCGCAAAAGTGGCTGGAATTCAGGTGTTTCCCATTGACATTGAAGTTACACTCCAGCTTGGAACCGCTGGTAGTCGTTCAAAAATTAATCATGGCGCCACTGCAATACTGGAATACGATGATATCAGGTCAGAAGAATACCTTGATATTGTAAACCTGGACCAATTTGATTTAATTATTGGTACCAAATTTATGAGGAAGCATAAGGTAGCCCTTGATTTCCAGCATAATATGATTAAAGTTGCTGGAGTTCCAGCTACGACACTTTCAGTGAAAGAGGAAGTGTCGGAAGTGGAGAGCCGAAACGCGGCACGGTGCATTGAGCGTGAAAAACGACAATGACGCCAGTCGGCGGGAGCAGAGGGCTCTGTTCCCGAACCGTCAGTGATCGCAGAACCGGTACGATCGCTAAGTGGGACTACACGGATGGGTACTGTGTCGTGGGAGGATCCGGATGAAGATATGTTTGCGGAGTTAATACGTGAGGGACTTGGAGATGAGTTCTCAGTGATTTTAGAAGACACTGGCGAAATTGTGAGCAACGAGGGTGTAAAATATCCTGAGTTGGTGATGGAGTTATCCAGGCTATATTTTCCTGAGAAACACTCATTGGAGCGAGCCCGCGAAAAAGCACGTGAGTTTTGCGCTCATAATCCACCTGACTACCGAAGATACCGTCGATTGTCGGGTGTTTAGGGGATAAGATCGGGCGCGCAGTAATCAGACATGGTGAGGTACTTACAGTCTGTGAATACAGATCAGCGGACCACAAGGACACGGTAATATGTTTGTCTCTTTATAAAATTAAGCCCGTCTGAAGCTTTTAAACTCCGCTTTTGGCTCATCAACCCCAAGACTTCGGAAAATCAGCTTTGAGCTTTCGGAAAAAGGGTGGCGGATCGCAGAACGGTCCGCCAACCGCATGTAACTCATATATGCTTGATACGCCTCATGATTTAACTATTTTTGGTTGAAGACGTGAACTGCATTCAATTACTCATTTGGTTGGTTCATTGACCGGACTTGGAATCGGAGTTATAAGGTGACTTTGGTAGAGGGAAACATGGGGGCTCCCACTTTCAGTCTCGTAGAATCAATTTCCTGAATATCCCATCCGTTCTAACTCGTTAAACCTGGTCCGGTGGTCCAATAGCAGCATCGGTGTGGCGTCATATATTTTAAGGACGTTGAAGGCAAGTTTCCCAAGTGCTGGGGTAGCTTCTCTCCTCCCCAGCACAGTTTTGAAAAGGTCCATGGCGTCCGTAAATGCGCCCTTGAACTCCGGAATTTTGCTACAAAGCTCCCTCAGGAAAGTCTCCCGCACTTCGAATTCCATGAGATCAGGGTTATCACAGATAAACATTGCATGGGCCGGGTCCTCCACAGCGACTTCGCAGAATCGACACTTGCGGCATTCCCTCGGGACGATATCTTTCCCTCGCTCCTTCCATCTGCGGCGTTCGACAGCCAGGCTATGGCCTGACAGTACCATACGTGTAAGAGCACGTCGATGATCAGGTGTTTTGATCCTCATATAGTGACGAAAGTCCAGGGATTTCTTCACCAATTTTCCCGTGGTGTCACGTTATGTAATCATTCTAAGAAAATTTCTGGTCGCAGGTCTTCTATGGTAACACTTTACCCACAATATTTACGGGCTGCTGCCTCTACAGGATACATGCATTCAATTATTTTTTTCGCGGACAAAGCACTCACTTACGTACTTTCCGAGTTGCATCTGCACGAAAAAAGGAGCACAGAGGAGAACAAAGCACAAACAAGGTGACAGACTAGTTGACTGCAAACTACCATTCTTAACCACAAATATTTGACGGTGGGTGAAAGGTCTCATACGAAATTGGTTGTTGGATCTTTTTGACGAATGGATGGGCTAGTCGTTGGAGCACTGAAATTTACATTCCGCAAGGAAGTTATGGATCTGAATATTTCAACAGAAAGCAGTGAGCACGCTATTTCCGAGACGCTACTAGTAATCTATAAGTACGAAGTTCTTCCAAGCCTTGCTATGGCTCCATCCCTCAAGTCTGATATATGACCAGCGAAATGAGGGAAATATATACTAGCCATGACGTATGAGGCCCCTTCACATCTGCAGGAAATACTCTGGGGGGGCACTGCAAACCATAGAAGAGGAAGGAAGGGACGAATCCGGCTCCATACAGGCAACGGCACGTGTTTCCCACCCGCTTAGGATTGACCCCTCCGCGTCATGGACTTGTAAGTACGCACTTCACAATTGCAGCGAATCAATTATATGGACATGCTGCAGACATTGAAAGCTCTACGCCCTCTGCTTCGGAGACATTATGGCGATAGATATCAATACCATTCCTACATGAAGAGAAGACACAAACTAGGGTTCACCAGGGGTAAGGTAGGAGTATAACACAGCCTACCTCTACCTGTACCTCCAATACTACCTTTCGAGAGGTAAAACCCCTACCTCACAGGAGGTACCTATCGTCGACTCTTGATTGCGGCCGGACGAATCGTTGTGACCATTTGGCAATCGTGCTATATTGCGGTTCTCGTAAATTCTAACAAAAATGCGGCACATTGCGTCCATTTTTTGCTGGTTAAACCATTCATGAGATCTTTTTTCAACCAATCTCTTTGGCCCAGAAGTAAGCTTCCCTGTTGCGTCTCTCTCTATTAGATCTGAACTTTCTCAGCGTGGATTTCTAAATCAATCGACCCGTACTTCAACCGCATGCATAGTTTGAGCTTGATCGTCACCAACCCCAAACTTCAAGCAGGTCAACTTTCCCACAGTCCAAAATAGGCGGGTTTTCATTCCAACAGCACAATTATTGAGCTCACGGACAACCCTGACAGCGCTGCATTACAAAATGCCATCGCTTCTAGAGCGCGATGAAACGTCCATGAATTCAAAAACCTCTTTGAACGCTATTTGATGGATTGATAAACCGAGGTATTGAAGCTGGAAATGGGCCAGTGTTCGCCCTTAGGCCTAAATGAGTAGAACAACTTTTAATATCGAATTGAATGATGGTAGATCTAGAAGGAAGAGGTGTTAGGGACCGGGACTCAGCTACGGACGCGTTACTTAGTTGGTTCGTACGATGCTTCTTTTGGGTATAAATACTAGCCATCTTATTTGTGTTACTTTACCTCTTTTCTTACCATTACGTGCAGTACTTTTTAACAATACACATTGTTCGAAGTCAGCGCGGTGCTTGGTTAGGAAAGCCGGGTATTAACAAGAGGTCAGTCTCATGAAGAATGAGGACAAGGAAAAGGCTCACCGTGAATCTCAGTACAACTGAGTGGCGAAGACTTGGCCAGCACGAAAATAATTGGTGAGGTAATTTTGGACTTCATTTTATGCTGAAGCGCTCAGCGACTGCGATAACGGTGATGATGCGGATGGATGATGATGGAAAGGAAATGAACCAGTAATATATCGCGGTTTCAGCTTAGTAGTGGTGAGGAACGAGCATCAGCGCGACGTCGAGGAGAAATGGAGAAGAGACATACCTGTAGCTGAATTTGAATCGATTGTGCAGCATGCAGTATCCATAGTAAGCGCATACACGCCTCGGAGATTTGCCACTGTTTGGGCTGGAATGAAGACCTTCCTGAAAGCCAATGAGGGCACTGAATAATAATCCGAGGACATAGTTCGAACTGAAATTTCGCTGGCTATCTCCCCAGATGGACGCCATCAAAATCCGTCTTGAAATGGTTCCATACAGGCCAATTTACTGAAACTAGGCCCCCTGTGGCGGTGTTCATTTGCCACTGTTTGGGCTGGAATGCAGAGCTCTCGGCCATCCAATTAGTATTCCAGTTTTAATGGGTATAAACAGACCAAATTCGATGGGGGGTGCTCATGAATTTTAGGAAATTTCTTAACTCCTCGCCACGTGACCTCTGTCGAAGTCCATACTCTGTATATTTTTCTCATGTAGTATGACCTTCTTTCCAATACATTGTACTTGTTCTAGAGTCCCGAAATTGTTGGAATGGTCATGAGCGATGGAATTCCTGATATGGTGTTTTCATGGTTGGCGCAATTCTACTCGTTAGCCGTTGAGGCCCTCTCAGGGTGTACTGAAACAATGGCACATACCTGCGATAATGCTTTTTTAACCGTTCTTGACGTTTTATGACCAAGACTTGGAATTGAACACTGGATACACGGAATGAGTTGAAGACCGGCCTATTGCTATATTGGGTTTATGCCTACCAATTGACGCTTCTTGTGCAACATCGTTACCCCGGCCCTACTTCTCTTGAACCATTATATTCTTGTATTTGGTTAGCTCCCCTGACCTGGTTTACCATCCCATACCACCAAGATAGGCCAGTATTGGGTTCTATCCAGGTGGTTTTTCATCTCGTGGCCTCTGTATGGAACTTTTGACATCCCCTGGTTTCCATCAGTTTAGTGGTTTATGCGTTTTTCATATATGTGAATTTGGTTATTTACTTGAGTGTTGAACGAACCTGAACATGCTGTGCGAGGCCGCTGTGACCACCGGATCATGGAAGTGACCGGCGTGACTTTCTCCCTCTTGCACGGCCTTTTACCCGAATCTGAGTCGAGAAAAATGTCCCGGATCCTACCATGGTCTGTCCACCCGCGTTACACCCAATTTAACCCCGTTGATCCCATGCTACAGCTACTTTCATGGCCGCCACGTTTAAACTTGCTCGTTCTTACCCCGCTCCTGTATGCCACAGTCACTCTAGGCCGCTTAGGAACGTCTTCCTCGCACTCCTCTTCTTCTCCACGGCTCATTCACACCATCGAATTCCCTAGTAGCACCCCGAATACACCCGGACGCAGAGCTAAGCAGGGACTCAGGGAGCTCCAAATACAGGCTATTCGGTGCGCCTGCTACGTAGGTACTACGACCACCATACGCCCTTACTCTACAAAGCACCTCTTCGAATCATCGCCACCTCTGTTTTTAGCAGATACCGATCTCTTTTCTGGCCCAAACCTCTTGATGCTCGACCTCAAAGCCGTCCCACCTCGAGTCCCAGGCTGGTATTGCAACTCATTTTCGCCGTGAGCCGTGGCCAGCCGTCCCCGTCCATGTCCCACGCGCACCAGATACGAAATTGCATTTTCCGCGATACCTACGTGTTCTGCGCGACGCTCTTGGGCGCTTACGACATGCTGCTCTGGCAACCCGTCAGTCGCATTGCTGCCAGCGCAGGAGTTTTATACCCGCCAGTGGAAAGTCCATTGGTGGATACCAGTGGACACCACTGGCCGCTAGTTTACGTTGTTTGGCAATGGCCCGTTACGACCCGACATTGGTCTCCGGTGATCTCCGTCGGACTTCTTCGGCTTTCACCCCTTTCTGCTCATCTGAGTCATCTCTGCACCCCCTGGCCTCCACCGGATTCCACTGAAGTCCACTGTACTTCGCTTGTGTCTCTGTGCCTGTTTCAGATTCATCTGGGTGCACGAGGATATTTTATCCGACTTTATGGGGCCCTGGCAGTGTTCTCCGTTGTCAACGCTTCATGCCCCTGGACTAAGTGCATCAGATTCAGGCCTCAAAATTAATTTCTTTTGCTTTATTTCAGGCATCCAGGTATACTGGGAGGGAATACCCATCCAGTGCCAACAGCTCCGTGAGTATCTGTGTGCTGAAGAGCTCGCACGCTGCTCGTTCGGGCGGTTGCGAGATTTGGTTACATTAAGCATCGGGAATTTTCTCATCCAAGTCAAGGCCTTACTTAAATCAAGGGCTGCAATGAATACCAGTGTAAACCCTTGGAGAACACTGGCCGCCGCTGGAGTACTTACCCCGACCAGAATTCTCCGAAATATGTATAACATCTGCTGGCACCCAGTAGTTTTTGTCGTCTAACACCCCACTTCCTACCATGTCACCCACGACTGGGTAACTGAAAGCGAGACTGCATGTAATCGAAAAGACGCTTAATTCCCCCCGTTTCACCCGTAGTGAATGCGTGGTCGTCCTCAATGATCCACGTACCTCCTTGAGCGGGAATCGTATTTTGATAATTGACCGGTGCCATCATTACGTGCACTTATGTACCACCAGGGTAATATTTTCTTTTTTGATTTGATGGAATTTTAGTCATTGTTCCATCTGTTACATATACATACGGTGAGCGATAGTATCCGGGGGGCAGCAACAACCAAAAGGCGACAACCAGCACCTCCGCGTCGTTTAGTGAGGGCCTGGCAGGCTGGAGGTTTCGGGGTCGTTTTATTCAGAAATGCTTGCGAAGACAAAAGACGACGTAAGTTGGTCAACGACGCCATCTCAGAACCGGGCAGTAAACGTAGAAACTAATTTACCGAATCGGAGAATATGTCCCCACAGTCAGACCTGAAAGACGAATCAATGGAAACAAGTTTTCTTACCGAATCAATAGGGCAAGTCATTGCGTTGGCGTGCTTTAATCTCCGTCTGGAATGTGGTTGCTTCCGCCACAATCCTGGAATGTGGTCCCTTCCACAAAAATATGTTAGAGCTCTTTGCGGAACTTAGGGCGTGGCCCAAAATTATTATTTTTTTGGTTAAATTTTACCAGAATGCTTATTGCAGGCTCATTTCTGAACCGTTTGCCTTGGGAGTGGGCTCATTCGATTCGCACTGAAATTCCGCAGGGCATGGCATGTTAGGATTTTTTTTTTGCTCACCTCGAGATGATTTAGTGAGTCAGGTTTGAGTGTTTCTGGATGTCTGGGTGCAGAACATGTGCCATATTACCTGTAGTGCTCGGATTGACTTAAATTTTTTATGTGATGTACCTGGATGTATTCCGGAGGGCAGAGAACACCGGGATAGTCAATGTGACTTATACTTCAAATGTGGAGCTGGCAGGATTTGGCAATGAAAATTTGGCCCACCATAATATACGATACATTTGAAGTACACATCACATTGACTATCCCGGTGTTCTATGCCCTCCAGAATACATCCAGGTACATATAAAAAGTTTAGGTCAATCCGAGCACTACAGGTAAAAAAATATGGCATATGTTCTGCACCCAGACATCCAGAAACACTCAAACCTGACTCACTAAATCATCTCGAGGTGATCAGAAAAAATCCTAACATGCCATGCCCTACGGACTTTCAGTGCGAATCGAATGAGCCTACTCCCAAGGCAAACAGTTCAGAAATGAGCCTGCAATAAGCATTCTGGTAAAATTTGACCAAAAAAAAACAGGCCGTGCCCTAAGTTCCACAAAGAGCTGTAAAATGCATATGGTTTTGAGTGAACGCCTGCAGCGCAAAAAAATCGCGGAAAACCTGCCGGGTTCGCTCTCGCCTTGGAAATGCACTCACTAGGCATCATCCGCCCAATCAATTCCGCCGCCATGCTCCCGCCATCAAAAATGACCGTGAATTCACAGGATTAGTCCATTTTGTTAGACAACTTTAGGCCGCTCGTCGCCGACCTTCGGTCGCTCCTCGCGGCCCACGAGGGTTGTGAATCCGGGGTGGAACCAGTGCGAATCCCAGAGGTCAAACAAGACTCAAACGTGAGACTACAAGACATACCTCTCAGTTGCATCCGGTTATAAACGTCGTGGACTGAAACATGCAACACTGCAGATGGCCGTCCCAGACGCCCGTAGCTACATCGAGGCCAGGAGATTATTTCAAAAATAATGAGCTGGTTTCAACTTTGAATAATAGATTGTTTGCGCTGCAGCCATTGGAGCCATCTGATGGCTGATTGGCGTTGCGCGAGCCGATGGCTAATGGCTCGAATGGCTTCGATCCCTGCCCTCGTTCTTGCTAATATTGAGTCACTTGCAAGTCTTATAAATCATGTACTGATGACCAGATTGTGGGTCCAAAATCCCAATAAAATCCCCAATTAGTTCAATTTGGTTCAGCTACTAGATGGCTCCAATGGCTGCAGCGCAAACAGTCTAATGCAACCCTGCAGATGGCCGTCCCGGACGCCCGTAGCTACATCGAGGGCAGAAAACTCTAACTAGAGGATTGTTTCAAAAACAATGAATTTGTTTCAAACCCTGCAGAGGGCCATCCCGGACGCCCGTAGCTACATCGAGGCCAGAAAGCTCTGACTATGGTGCAGGTCACCTAGTCACCGCATGCTAATGTTTGAAATTTTGCGGCTTCAAATTTGATCCGATTTCTTATCCCTCTTACAATTTCAACGTCCAAGAAAATCTGTAAGAGGGATTTTTATTTACTGCAAAACTGAGTGAGCAAAAAAAAGTTGCCCACCGATTTGGCCACATGCACATAGTTCGGACTCAAGATAAGGTGCCGCTGTGGGGTAGTCTAGAAGGAGTTGCCGCCAAGCCAGTTCGAACTCTTCAGGTGAAAAGGCATAATACACGCGCCAAAATGCCTCGCGGAATGGTTGGAGTAGAGCGCCGAGTAGTCCCCCAAGTCTTCGGATGACATTGCCGTCGAGATGGTGCAAGCAACGAGCATGGAATGCGATTTCAGAGGGATCACGATGATCTACAGCAACAAGAGCCCAGAGTCCCAGTCGGAAAAAAAGACACGGTCAAGATGCTGGGGAAGAACACTGAACAAAAGACTCAGAGCCCATTCATGCTCGTCTGCTGTTTCGCTAGAATGAAGCGCATATGCAATGTTGCGAGTCTTGAAGAAGTGATCGATGATGACGAAGATGTTCAGCGGCATACCGTACATGTTGCGAAGCATGGCAATATCGTTATTCACCACATCACTGATCCGCCGTGCAAGTGAAACCTGTTTCGAATGGAATGTCATTAATTACGATGTCGCTGAACCACTGTGCAAGTCAAACCTGTTTCGGAGACATCCAGAAAATGCGTTGAAATTGGCGTGTATCGGGATCAACGTGAAAATGAAAAACCCAACGTTCATCTGCCACTTTCAGGTCTGTGAACCGCTGCACAACAGCGACCATATCCCCACCGATGCCAGTGAGAGCATTTCGATTGGTCCGGTGTGCCTCATTGAGGAGGTTAGAGACCTGGCGCAATGAAAGGGGGTGATCGGGGAAACGTGCGGTGAGTAAAGTGTGCAGGTCTGCGCGGCCAAGAGACTTCAAGGATGAGAGCTGAAGGACTAGTTGTTTCTGTTCGTCTGAAGGGGGTATGAATTTTGGGAGATCATCGTTGTGAGCAGCCGTATGGTTGTGGGTGAGTTCAACGGCAGTGTAGTAATATATTAATAACTGCCGGATGGGCGAATCCGAATGTTGATGCGAGCAGAACAGCCGCAACGTTTCGTTTTACTGCGTCGGTGGTCCGCAGGATCAAGGGATTTGTCATGGATGGGTTTACGAGCGCTACTATTTGCACAACAGATACGCAGACGCTTAACATCGCCTGAAGAATCCACGTTAGTAATTAGAAATTAAATTTGGCCAGAGGACTTACCTTGCTTATTACGCTCACTCTCTGCCTTCTTCCACTCGTAACCACGCCAGCGTTCGTACTCATACACATGATGGACGGCTGCCTCCAGAGAGTGGAATTCCATCAGGATTTGCGGTCGCTGAGGGTCTAATGGGGCATCCGGTAGCTTTGAGGGTGAACCGCTTTCCCCGCGAGGAACAGTGGGGGCATAAGTTTTGCGAGGGGAGGACGATGGAAGGGGCTCAAAGTCCGAGTCAGAGTCAGATGAAGTGGAGTTGTCATCGGCGGCCTGAGGACCAATGGGAAAAGCAGGCATGCGGACTGAACGCGAAGGAGCTGTCGCGAGTGAATACCGGGTAATTGCAACTTCTCCGTCTGACTCGATATCTGCAGCCGGCGGTCTCTGAGGAATTTGTCAGTCTCAGCCTATGTACAGGGAAGAACGTTTAATGCACATAGTGATGAGGCCCGAAGCAACTTACAGCTAATTGCAGTACCGAAGGCGCGAACGAAAAACTTTCCAATTTGGGATGTTTTCAAAGAATTCCCTGTATCTCGATGAGTTCTGGACGGATTGAGATGAGACATAGCTAGATAATTCGGGGTAATTCGTGCGCAATTAGTGATAGAATAAAAGTTGTGAAAATATTTTCCAGTTGGTGAGCTGGGTTTGGGGGGTCATTTTGGGGGTCAATTCAGTCTACCGGCATCCAGGCATGTTCAAATGACCTAGATTTCCGTGAGGGAGGACTTCTATGGATTGTGAAAGCCGTCATAGAGTCGGATTTACTGAGAGTTTAGGGATGGATTCAAATACCGCAATATTTCCTTACTGCAATATATTGACATTGTCCCGATGTCACTACGAGCATGATAAACTAAGATATCGAAGTTTCAAACTTTATGACGGCTTTCAAAATCCATAGAAGTCCTCTCTCACAGAAATCTAGGTCATTTGAACATGCCTAGATGCCGGTAGACTGAATTGACCCCCAAAATGACCCCCCAAACCCAGCTCACCAACTGGAAAATATTTTCACAACTTCTTTTCTATCACTAATTGCGCACGAATTACCCCGAATTATTTAGCTATGTCTCATCTCAATCTGTCCAGAACTCATCGAGATACAGGGAATTCTTTGAAAACATCCCAAATCGGAAAGTTTTTCGTTCGCGCCTTCGGTACTGCAATTAGCTGTAAGAAATCTGCGAGCCATTGTCGACGGAATTCGGAGGCTTTGGAAGGGGACCAAGGGCTCATGGAAGGCTCAACGTACGACGCAATAGAGCTCAGAGAGACGATAGCGCAAGACCCACTTGCTGCTCCTTGATGGGGAACAGGAAGCGGGCTCTCGGACCTGTGTCAAACCGGGCATGAGTTGGAAATCATAAAAGCATCTGTCAAGAGAGACCTGCCATTCTCCCTGAGTTTCAGTCACGTCACTCAATAACCACCGCAACTTCAGCAACATTTCCGGATCGTTGTCCATGCCCATGGAGTCTCCCTGCAACACCATGCGGTCGCTCATGACGACCAAACATGGTGCCCAATGAACACCGTGCTTATTGTAGACGAACCCGAGGTGCTCAGGCAGGGCAGAAAGTAGCTCCTCTTGCAACATTTTGAGCTTAGGAGTGAGCTCATTTTTGCGGTAGGCGTTGGTGAGCCCAACATGGAAGTAAGAGTGCAGGAGGCGGAGCCGGAAGGTGCCAGGGACCATAGAATTAATTGTCGATACAAGTCGGTGTGCACGGGCATCGAGAATGTTCTCTCCAATCCAGTTCTCATCCAAAAGCTCAACCAGAGATGACAAGGGAGGAGGGGAACTATGAGGATCAGAGAAACCACGAAGCCGCGAGTTTGCAGGAGAACGAAGCAGCTCGTCGTAATCTTCTGCACTCAACAATTCATGCGACGTGATCAGGTGGACAATGGATTTGATCTTGGCTTGCTGCTCGACAAAGAGGGCTGCATTTGACCAGCGTCGGGACGTTTGAAAATGGACGGTATAAATTGTCCCTAGGTCGAATGAATGTTGAAAAAATTACGAATAGCATGGAAGCGTGCACAAACCTGAAATTTCGAGGACAACACTGCGAAATCCAGCAGCAAATTGGGTGGTTTGAGCAGCCAAAAACTGGCGAATATCAGGTAGGCAAGGAATACCATCCCCGACGATGAATAAAGTATTATTGGGGACAACCTTCAACCACCCAACAACACGCACGCTTCCCGCAGGGAGGATAGCCGGAACGTCGAGAGTGATACATTGGTCTACAGTGAGCGCAGAAATAAAACCAGTGGAAAATTCAGTCGAGGCAGGGGAAGACTCGTACTTGGTGTAAGACGGAGTCAAGCCAAGGAGCGAAGATAAAGGTGGCAGAGAAGAGTCTGAGTCCGAGTCTGAAATAATTTCATTGTCCTGTGAGTGGCCACGACCGTGGACTGAATGCAACATGAAATTAGAGATTAGTGTGAGATCGGTATACCGGACGTACGAGACATTCTGTAAGAGTAAAATGCGTGAGAGTTTAGATAAACAGTAACTCAGTCTTCGCGTACACAAGGTAAGTGGAAGTCTGAGGAGAGCGACTTGAGTACAACAGAATATAAAGTATTCTACGAGTGCCTGAGCCTAACTAAATAGAGAACTATGTTGCCTGAGTGTAACCAAAAGGAAAAAGAGAAAGTCTACGAGCCTGCCGCAAGAGAATTACCGTCTTCCCTGCAGGTACTGCAACACTGCAATGTGGCGACAAAAGGTACCCGCTGAATCACGGCGATGAACAGTGACCACCGTTGTCGTAAGTGACTTACCGCCATCAAGGCACCGTACGGCAAGGGGCACTCTGACATCAACTGCGCCCCTCGCATATTTACAGAAGGCGTTGCTTGTGTAATAGGCGCCCGGGGTGCCAAATAGAATTTTCCCTTTTTTTTATATGGTGGACTTCTATGTATAATCTAGTTCCTGAAATACCGGGATAGTGAATATAACTCCTGGTTTCAATCTAGTGGTCAGGAAATATTGGGCCCAAACATGTGCACAGAAAATTTATCCCCCAGCACACCACGTTGTGGAATAGACTCTTACAGCTAATTGCAGTACCGAAGGTGCGAACCCATTTTGGGCAGATTTTGATCTCCGCGACCGATTTGTTATCATGTGATATCGGTACCGTTGTCGGTTGGTTGTGGGCTGTGTGGCCCACCTGATGAGTTCTAAAGAATGAAACCAACCTTCAATGACTCTCCTGAGTTATGAATGTTTACAGCTCTTTGCAAAAGTAATGACACTACACAAAAATAGAATAAGAAAGAGCAACTTGAACACACCGCATTTCCAAGCTCATTTCTCGGTCAATTTTGCACCGATTTACATGGTTCTGGTCGTGTTTGAGAGGCACGAAGCAGGCTTTCAAACCACATCCCACACTGTATGTAAGTCCGAAAAAACCCGGTTTCTCAATTTCACCTCGGGCGGTTTCAATGCTAACTTGGAAGGCCTGGAACTCGATCGATTTTTGACTGATTAAGATGGTTCTGGATCCATTTGGAAGCTAATATCAAAGCACAGGGCTGGGGTATCTAACATTTTGGTTGTATAGTGAAATCATTCCTCAGTAATGAACTTTCAACACCATAGAGTAATTCCATTCTTGAAGGCGCATATAAGGTGTGCCACACATTTTGATTACATTAACATGATTGCCTCGATTCCACCTTTCAGAATCACCCAAGGTCAACCGAATCGGCCAAGGATTGACTGAGAACGCGTTGTTCAATGTGCCGGTTCAAAACAGGCAGCGGGAATTTTGAGATTTAAAGAACTATCGTTTTACCAGGTGAATTGGATATGTGCTGAAAGCATGTTCAAAAGCGCTTCGAATGCGCCCAAAACCAAGGTAAAGGGTTGAGAACTGAGCAAGATATGAGCTCGGCAAAGCGGCGGATCAAAGTTGTCTTTATTTATAGAAATTGATCGGAGTGTCATTACTTCTGCAAACAGCTGTAAATTGTTTTTAAAGCGGCATCAGGAAGGAAGTTTTTGGTGGACATTTTCTGAACGATCCGTGCGGTCAAACTTCACAGACAAATGGAATCCCAAACTGTTCATGCAGCCCCACATTTTCCCTCGAACGACATGTTCATTCCATCTACCTCTTTATAAAATTAGCATGTCTGTCTGTCTGAAGCCGTATCTCCATATGGTTACATTGGGCAGCTGACATCTGTTATCCATCAACCGGCATGAAGCAATTGTTATATTAAGCTCCACCTGATGCCAAGGGATGACCCGAACCGATTTGATGGCCGCCATAGAATGTGCCGTTGATGCCAACAACTGCATGCGAAAGCGATCGTTATTGCTGAATGCCGAGTTATTGCCGACTGAATATTACACAAACAGACTCCGGCTCAATTTTATAGAGATAGTAAAGATTATTTTCACAACACGACCTACAAAGATGAAGTAAAGGCCGGTCAAGCTGAGCTCATTTTAAAAAAATAGACGCTCAGCTCCAACCCAACTAGCAAGTGGGAGCCGGCGCGAAGCGCCGGCGAGCGCTTGTATACACTAAAAAATTCAACTGTCTGCTTACAGCCATTTGCGGAACTTAGCGCGCGGCTGATTTTTCAAAGAACCTCAAAGATGTCTATTCTGGAGAAGGATGTCAACTGGATGAAATTTGGAAGAGACCTCCACCGCCCCGATTATGCCACGGAAATATGATTGGTTTAACAATCCTCGGAAGACCAGTGATCAATTGCGCAGCATTGTGGTCAGAGGACAAGCTCGGCTCAAATCCACTTGTACAGGTAGGTAGGAAATGTTCATTGGTACGGAGAAGGAGATTATGAGGATCTTCAGAGGCGGGTTGCTCGTGTGGTTGGCAGGGTTGCAATAAAGGAACGTAGTAAATGGTCTCCGCTCCGCGCGGTACGACACGGACTTGCGGTATTACATGTAACTTGAGCCTCAAAATCTCCTGAGTCGCCGGATATACTCTATAGTTGTATCTGTGGTTTCGAACAGTCATGCAGTGTAAATTAAAACATATTCAAAGACGGTGTGAAGATATCGAAAACGAGGCCATCGAAGGCAATTTTGGCAAAAATACGCCGTTTGGCCAAAGTAGCAGCCAATGGGTCTTGGTCTGACTCTGGCGGTGAGACATACACATCAATCAGAGAGCATCCTGAGTATCGCGAATCGTGATTCGGCGCTGCATAATTAAGTCAGTAGTGAAATCAGACAGCAACAGGTTCAACGTACATGATGCCTTTTGGGACAAATACAGCTCCAGCAGAGATGAGGTTGATGCGCTGGAGTCTCGAGGACGTTGGGGAAGGGCTGTATAGGTTTACTGCGGTGACCAAAGACAGCAAATGAATAATACCTGTAGGAATTGGTTGGGGCAATGGAGGGGAGGCGGAGGGAGGCTGAGACGCTTGCTAGGAGTTACAATTGGCTGTAGGGATTAAAATATGAATGCATTCGATTTTGTTCACTATTGTTCACTTCTATTCAACCCAATTCAATCTGTCTCGAGTCCGTTCCGAAAGAAGTGATCAAAAATTGAATGAAATCGAAGTATGTCTCACATTTCGAACAAAAATTGAAGGGCTTCGAGTTTCTTCACTCCCGTTCAACCTGCTTCGCCAGACCTCTCACTGGGGATGAACGGGCGCTCAGCCGGGATGGCGATGGATTCAGCGCGGGACAGTGGGTCCGTAGAAGGCAGCGGTGCTTCAGATGTGTTATAGGAGGCAGGCATAGAATCTTGCCTGTCCGCCGTAGGCGGAAGTCCACCAACAGGCGTAGCCTCTGGGCGGACCCCCTCTCTCTCCCCGGTCGCCGCTGCCAGCCTGGTCTACGCGCGTATCCGGAGTTACATCTGGTGGGGGACAGTGATGAAACGTCAGGGGGGAGCTCGGCAGCGGCTAAGTCGACGGCTTTAGTTCCAAACCAGGCGCGACCCAGGACACGGCCGCGGTCAAGGTGAGAAAGGACGACTTCGCCGGTTCCGGGGTCACAGATTGAGGGAAAGACTGCTGAGCGCTTTTTTGGATGGCGGGATACGTCTCCCAACAACCATTCTCAACCTTACAATCGAATTGACACAGCTCCGCCTTTGCAAAACCAACTCTCTTTACTTCCATTTTGACGTCGCGAAGACGTGGATCACCGACGTATCCGGCAAGACCGTATGCACCGGCACTGCCGTCGCGGCCCGCGACCTCTACAAGCTCGATTGCGCACTCGTCCAATTCACCGCTGCCGCCGCGTCTGCAAGCGCGCACGGCCTGGGGCAGGGTGAAAGTGACGTTGTGACGTTGCACTGACGTTTGACTGATGTTGTGACGTTTTTCAATTGACGCGGATCGGCGGTTGATTGAACAGCAATGTCACACTGACGCAGGGTCACACGCTAGGCATATTGTGGGATTCTATATTTATTGACGCACGCAACAATACACTGACGCATGCGCACCCGGCTACAAAGATACATCGCCATTTTACAGCAACCACACGTTGGTACCCTGATACTGCTGGGAGTGCTCTTCAACGCCGCAGGACATGAGCGCTGTGAAGCTCATTTCGCACCAATCCTTCCATTGTCCATGGCTCCGTCTCGCACAAATTGTCTCTTGCTTTGAATGCTTTATACCCGACTCTGAAATTTTATGCAATTCTTTTTTCAAATATCAATGCCTCGTTCGCCGCTGGGCATCGCGGGTACGTACTTCATAGATTAACACAGAGGTTGATGCAATGTGTCCGGACTGAACATTACTTTCCACCCGCCTCCACTCAATTCTCCACCGTAGTACACATCCAGAGCCAACAAATTTGACATGGTGGATAACTACATGGATCCAAATGCGAATAATATCCGACGCTGATTGACCTGTCTGCACATGGACTTTACATACATGGACTCATGCCTTGGATTTGGGACCTTGGTCAGAACAAAGATGTCGGCGATACTAAGAGGCGATATAAATGACAGAGTCCATATATGCCTGACCACCTCCAGCCCTTCGGTTGAATATTTGGTCTATATATGGTGTCGATGTCAGTGAATAGGTCACTCCCAGGCGTCAGCCAATAGAGGGCTATGGCTTACAATGGTGGTCATTTGCTATCAAACCCCGATCAATTAAATTCACTGTTTTGCCCAGTTTGTTAGCCACACCATCGAAGGTTTTCGGCATGGTTTTATTGAAATATGGTACGGAGGACTCGAGGAGGAGACCATGCAGTTAATTTTGACGTCCGCGTGGCCTGCAAAGTGTACCCGAACTGAAGAATATTTTTGTGAGTAACTTGGTCCAGGTTTTAAATAACGGGCTCTCTCCCTGACCAGGCTCTACAGGTGATATATTAGAATAATGGAATTCAATAATTGCGAATGCCATCGGTGGAGGCGTCAGTCAAGCTCAGTGCAATACTGACACACAGTGGCTGTGCACTGACGCAGAGCGTTGACGCTGGCCGGTGCACGCATCTGTGGAGCATGAATTTTGGTCGCAATTGAGTTCTTGGGATGATAAGCGTTCAATTTGTGTATTGAACCAAACACATACTATTCGTGGAGCTGTGACAGTGTGGAGGTTGAAAGTTTTTTGTGGCTCTGGACAGAAAAATGTTGAGAATGACCTTCCTGTTCGGGTTTTTCTGTTGTATCAATTGCAAAATGGTACAAGAAATCCATAATACGGGTTATTTGACGGTCTGGGGTAATCTTGCTACTACTGGCCCAAAGACTATTTCCTGAATAACTTGATTAAGGTGGAAATAGGCGGTTTGCGGTCGTCACCAAGCTTTACTGGAGCTCCATTAGAGTCGTTCAATATGTTCATCTCAAATTCCATCTGTGGATGCGTCAGTCAACGTCAATATAGAACTGACATTGGGTGGCTGTGCATTGACGCAGAGCGGCGCACGTACCAACGCAGATCGGCGCAAACAGTTGTGATGTGTGCATGCACAGCCGGCGGACTTTTTAAGCTGACTGGCACTCACGAGGAATGTATTCGAGTGGTTTTAGATTCAGAAATCTCGAAAAGAAACATTTGAGTAAAATCCAACCAGCCTCAACAATACAACGTCAACGTCCGATTGATGCGTGCGCGATTTGTTTTAACATACTTTGAATGGGATTTATTCCTGGCGGCACTGGATACCAGTGCTGCAGTACAATTTAATTTAAACCGAAATATGTCGATAGGAGGGCCGATTACAATGTTGAGGTCAACCATTTTCTGGCCATTGACAACATAAAACATCGAGATTGTGAGAGATGGGCAGCCAGAGCGGGGGAAGAGATTTCAACAATCGTGTTCAAGTATGATCTTGAAATTCTGAAAACAAACCACTCGAGGATAAAATAACCAGTCGCAACGTTATCCAAAGAGATCCAAAGTTTGTCTAGTACAACGGATACGGCAGCGGCATGAATGGTTTCAACATAATTTGAGTGGAGTGGTGAGGGCTTCAGAGAGAGATTGATGCACTTGGGGCTGAATACGACTACGGTGGTGCGGAGTTCCGGCAGAGTGATGCTGAGTGACGCAATATCGGCGCAGAGTGGAACATTAGCGGCGCAGAGGAAGTTAAACTGATGCAGGTTGGTCACACTGACGCTGTGTCACGGCGCAATACCAGCGCTGACTGACGCGAACCTGAAGTGCAACTGACGTTGCAAGCTGCCGAATTGATGCAGACCGCTGCAGACTTGACGCTGAAATTTGACGCATGCGTCAGTTGTGGTGCTTGTGACGCAGCCACACTGGCACATGATTGAACTTGTATAACCACTCTTAAACTCGACCAATCGACGCTTGACTCAGCAATGTCATAATATAGGAGATGCGGCGTGTTCGCGGGTCGTCGCAGCGAGGGAGAAGTCCATAGGCTCAATGGATTCGCATTCAAAATGCACAACGAACGCCGTCCTCTGACTCTTTACCTGATCCCGAGGACATCTTTCTGAGTGATAAAATGAGTTGCATCTGGTCAGTTTTTGATGGGTTTCAGGAGGACTGCCGCCCTGGCCTCAATTCCGGTGTGTTTCCCTTGACCATAGGCTCAATGGATTCGAATTCAAAATACGCAGCGAATGCCGTCCCCAAATTCCTTACCTGACCCCGAGGACTCCTTTCTAAGTGACAGAATAAGTTGCATCTGGTCATTTTTGACCATTTTCGAGTAGGCCAGTTGCCCTCAATTCTGGAGCCTTTCCTTCGCTCATAGGCTCAATCGTCTCGCGTTGAAGTTCCGCATGGTACCGCTGACTCAGATGTTGAACCGGACTCCCAGAACGGTTTCCTGGCGGAGGAAATCATGCCGACAGCGTGACACGTGGCCGTTCATCAGCAGAACAGCTGCAGCAGCCTCAAATCCGGATGGTTTTCCACGTTCATAGGCTCATCTTATTCGCATTCCAACCGCACAGGAAACCGCCGACTCAGATTCCTCAATCTCACATTTAGCATAATCTCACTGACCTCACTTCCGGTGCGTTTTCCTTAACCAAGGTACCACATGCATCAGATCCCCTTCGCGATGTCCGCCCAGCCTCTTTCATACTTGATTCCAAAGCTATCAAATCACTATCGACTGTTCACCCCGAGCGAAGTACCTCCATCGCTCGGGTCGTGTCAACGCTGCAGTAGTGGTAGGATATACACTACCGGCCTGGATGCAGCCAAGGTAATCGTTATTTACAGCCGTTTGCAGAACGTAGGGCGCGGGGATTTTTTTCCCCCATTTTCGGCCTGTTTTGATGGGTTTTCAATCGCCCAGCCGCCCCGGGCTCAAATCATGTCCCTTTGCCTCGGGAAGTGGACCGTTCAATCCAAGCTGGGAATACGCGTTCGATGGCCTCCTTGGATTTCGATCCCGAGCCACAAAAACATTTCCTAGTCCAACATTCAACTGTTTACCTCAAGTTCCGCATCGCACAGCTGTAGCGATGGTTCTTCTGCCCAGAACCAGATAGTATTTTCATATGATAGACATCAATGTATTACCCGTCCGATGGCCTCATAGAATAGTCAATGTACAATGTATTACATCAAAAAACTGGATTTCCGTGTTCTTGAATACACAAATAATACTGATAAAACAACCAGCTGCCCTGCTTGATCCGGGGAAGCTGGGACTTTCACCTGCGACGAGCGCCCACCCTGGCATCCAAATATCAGATTGGCGTGCTTGAATCGTCCGGAAAGACCCTCTGACGCGTCGTGCGCAAGCACGTCAATCTGATATTTGGATGCCAGGGTGGGCGCTCGTCGCAGGTGAAAGTCCCAGCTTCCCCGGACCAAGCAGGGCAGCTGGTTGTTAGCAAAGGGAATTGAGCCCAAGACCTCTTCAGATCAGGATAAAAGGGAACGGACACATTAACCACTTGAGCCAAGAGACAGTTATAGAATCTCAAATGTCTCAGAACATGCCATGCCATTTCAAACACATAATCGGCTATTCCCTACCCTATACAGCCCCAGCTGAGGGGCAGGTTAGCGGTTGGGGTTAGTTGGTTAGAGTTCAGGTCAGAGTTAGAACCTTCACTGACTTCATTTTCACACTTTTGAACGAAAAGAACAGAAAATTTCCATTTTGGGATTCTGGGTTGAAAGTTTTCAACCTCTTATAACAGGCTTATTCGAGCTAGGTTTGACCTATAACTTTTCAAGGATATACAGGACAATTCAACAACCAAATTCCAATTGAAATTCATCCGGAAATTAGTCGTGAATGCCCACTTGACAGCTGGTAATTAGGTTAGATGTTATATGTGTGTTATACTGTGCTTCAGAACCGTCAGTGATTTCATTTTCACACTTTTGAACGAAAAGAACGGACGATTTCCATTTTGGGATTCAGAGTTGAAAGTTTCCACCTCCTATAACAGGCTAATTTCATCTAGGTTTGCCCGATAAATTCACAGGGACATACATACAAGCCAATACAACGACCAAATGACAGTCGAAATTTGATCGTGAATCCCAACTTAACAGCTGGTACAGTCATTCCATGGTCCTTGCATCAGCACCAAATGGCACAAAGGAGTTGTCCAGTGAATTATCTAAGCAGGGGTATATCCTCTAATCCAACGTAGAACACTCCCTATGACATGAAAATGGCCAACCTTGGCATTGAAAGCGCATGGGAGCTCAGAACATTTTTTCTTTTTGTGTGGGGAAATGATCTGTGGTCCTTGCATGACAATGATTGCCCCATCACAGCAGAACAGCTTCAAATCTCAAAATTATGAATCATACATATCCTAGAGGTCTATGCAGAGCATCTATCTAGCTTTTAGTTTTTGCATTTACATCCATGATTGGTCTCAAACTGGCGGAAACAAAATGTTGATGCAAGGACCATGGAATGACTGTAATCAGGCCCGGGCTTCAGGCCCAGTGAAAATCCAGTCTCGTGAGGCATTGCCGTGGATCGCCCAGCCATCGAAGTATCGCCTGGGCTTGCGTGGGCTAGTCTGGTCTATGCTGGTCTTGTAAAATCTCGCAGACTACTCTGTACTGACATCTGGCGTCTCCCCAACTTTTTGAGACTCCTTCACTTTTCTTGGGGCGGGACCGCGGCAAGACGGAGTGAGTAAGGTAAGCTGAGTTCCTTCTTTCTCTTGCACCACCACATCGCCTGTGTATGGAACACCGCGAGCATCCTTAGCCACATCTCCGAGTTGCAGTCCGGGGTTCGATTCCCCGCGTCCGAAAATTTTTACCGGCTCGAAATAATTTTACTGCCTCACCCTGTATTCGGCCTTTCCATAGAGCAACAATATTATTCAGGGAACTGAAATTTTGGAACGTAGACTAACTTAAGCACCTGAGCCAAGTACATATGTACCTCGCCAAGCAAGGTAGCCCACGGGTCCGATGTCGGTCGGACCCCCTGGTTATGTTCCTAGACAGACGGAGAAACTCGTGCCTCGTGTGTTGAAGGAGCAGAGGCGACCCGTGAGAAAACCCAGTGAGTGGCACGACTTCTCCCGCGGATCGGGTTTTCGACGGTACGGGCCGTCTTAAAACGGCCCGTCGAATGGTTGAATTAATTGTGGACGGGACGGCACGGTCAACGGCACGGCCGTAACGAGTAGACGGTTGTGTTCTGAACTTGCATAAGTGTTTCTTCATCCAATTTAACTCCTTGGGTGCTCCGAGATGTGTGGTAAGTGTACCTAGGTCTCAGAACTTGATGTTGCAGAGTTTATGAGCCTTTTACCAATATCTGAACACCGAGAGAGGCCTATGTTCCTGTCGAAAGAGCCCAAAAATAGTTCTAAGAGTATATCATGTTTGCTGGACTTCCTGCAACGGACTAAGATGGTGGCAATCAGTGAGGGCGTACAGAAAATGGTGGATGAAACCACGATCAAACTCCGCCATCACTCCTGGCAATTGCCGACATCCGTGCAAGTGGAGCGCAACTTGAACGTTTTTACGGCAAAAAAGTGGTACGTCACAGAGAAAGCATGGTGAGTAGTTGCGAGAGGACATTTGGGCACTCTCTGTCCCCAATTACACCTTCTTGATGCCGGAAAAAGCCAAGCCGTTCCACGGCCGTGACGGCGGTGTTTCAACGGGCCGTCGGGATGGGAACCCGTGCCGTGGCCGTGCCGTCATTCTCGCGAGAAAATGGCTCACGGAACGGGCACGGCTGTCGTCGAACCGTGGCCACGGTCACGGGCGGCAGCCCTAGCATCGCGACTCGCCAGGACTGGGCTGCCTGTCGCAGACTACATCTGCCTCATGTCCACGTTGAGTCCACGTCCTCAATACCCGCCACCGAGCCTTTTGAATCTTCGGAAAATGCCTTCTAGCGAAGAACGCAGGCGCGTTTGAACTTAGGAAAGCTATGAATGTGGTACCTCTACTTTCACTTTCTTCTTCGGGGATCATCTCATCTGGAGCAGGCCGTATCTGGCGGGTCTTTGACGCACTCTTGATACTCCCGTCTCCCCGCATTTCGATGACTCCTGTCGCTCAAAGGCTATCGTGTTCCTCCTGTTCAATCAAAGTTTCGTCTCCGTCCCTCAATTCTCTTCGGCCGTGCTCATCTTCCCCCGCGGATCAAGTACTCATCCGGGCCGTCCTTCCATGGTCCACAACGGTATTCTCTCTCCGCACGCGTCACCGCATCGACTCGCCGGTCGAGGTTGTGCCTCAGAAGACTCGAATTGCAATCACTGCAGCCAGGTTCCGGCTTTCGCGTCGTCGACAGGCTAGAGTGTTGTGGAAAGTGACTCGGACCTTCCGATTTAATTAAATTCCCTCGCTACGCATAAATATCCTTCTAGGCTTCGGTATATACTGGCCTAGAAATCATGTACATTGTACTACCAGGTTTGGGCCGATTGAATCCTTGTTGACTTTGGTCAGTGCACTCTGTGTCGGCAGGAACAACATAATCGGGTCAAATGCCCTCTTCAGAGTTAGTTTCATAGTTTTGTACACTGCCGCAGCATTGTCACATTGCCGCTGTGTCGTTGTACATCGCGTATCGTCGCCGCAACGGCGTCTTTGAGCCCATTTTCTGAGATTTCATTCACAGGTATCCGCATCTGAGGTCCTACAGCAAGAGTACTGATATTCTGAGAATTTTACCAAGCATTGCGAATGCAGTCTGATGGCCCGGCATCGAGCAGCCGATTCTGAATTGCGCTTGTCTGGATAAGAATGCAAT
Organism: Mycena leptocephala; assembly: GCA_029378395.1. Lineage (NCBI taxonomy): Eukaryota > Fungi > Basidiomycota > Agaricomycetes > Agaricales > Mycenaceae > Mycena > Mycena leptocephala. The sequence goes on from JARJLF010000010.1 coordinate 53,969, forward strand.
GTTTCCGGGGCATGACAAAGAATTCTGAACAGACAGTCCTGGTTGAAATTGCACTGGCTATCGCCGTCCTTGATTTCGCTGACCGGTCTCCGATGCGCGCAGGGCGTGAGTGTCGATTTCCCCGCCACTGTCGCCGTCCCTCATTTCACTGACCACGTGTGCAGATTGTGAGTGTCGATTCACCGCTGTCGCTGTCCTCAATTTCGCTGAGCGCGCCCTCCGATACATGCAGCGTGTGAGTGTCGATTTCCCCGCCACCGTCGCCGTCCTTGCTTTCGCTGACCACACACCCCTTGCAGCTGGCGAGATGAACCCCGAGAGCGACCATCTCCTTCCACATGTGGCCTCAACCCATTTCCAGAACAGTGTTGTCGCCCACTGTGCTAAAGCTCTCAGGACATATTTCCCTCTCGATGTAAATGCGTTACCCGAATTTGGAGTCTCTCGTAGACAACGCTTCAACTTGAGGCTCATAGCACGTTGAAAGAAGTACTAGTCTGCTTGCCGCAACGTGCTCGCCACATTTGTTGCTCCTCGCAAGCACACTGGTGACGAGCCTAACAGCTACAGGCTGTTTTCAAACTTACAGCAACGTCTACAGCTCTCGTTCTGTCACTTTCAATCATACCAATTTCGCGCGAGCCAATACTTACTTTCCATGGTATAGACAGGGCATACTTAGAGCCTACTCACCCGCAGTACATACTGTACACTGTCAGGACAGCCTTTCGTAAATATATATCAAACTGTAATATATGTAACACATGGAGAAAACATTCAATGTCATTCAATGTCTAGTGATGGATGAATTTTTGGCCTGATGCAAAGGTGGAAAGATGATATCCCCATGAAAGAGCTCGGACTGAGTAATGCAACTGTCATAATAAGTTTGTTGGTGTCTTGCAGGGAGTGCATCAGGCTTCTGCTTTCCTTCGGCATGAACAACAATATGGAAGGAGTCAGCACGCTGGTCAGATGCCATCGCAAGGGGAATGGGGTTCAGGAGAGGTGGAAGAGAAGAAGCACCAGATCCCGCCGTCAAAGTCACACGTTTCAAAATGGTTTCCATTGAGCGCCCTGTAGAATTTAGAAATGGGGCACTTTTCTGAAGTCGTACTCGTTATGCATGCACCGCCGGGGACAGAAGCGGCAACACTGGACGTTGATGCCGCATTTCGTCGTTGTCTCGACCACCAGAACAAAATCTGTGAGTCCTTCTGCAGCCACTGGGGAACTACTATACTCCTTTTCGTGTTTTGTCTGGTTAGAGTACGATCCAAAAATGGCTGTTTGGTCTGACCTCAGTCGTTGCCACAACCCCGACTGTAACCCGACTGTAAATTCAAGGCTCATGCCGCAAGTTCTGTCCCCCGGGACCGGTGGGCGACACATGCATGCCTTGCTTACCTCGCGCTGCATCTGCGAATGTTATGGCAATCAGAATGACCAGGCCTCGGGTTCATCGGCACCGGCTCCCCCCCACCCGTATGTACAACTCCCACATTCTCTTGATGATTAATTGTTGACCCACACTCAGTCGCAGCCCGTGGGCCCCGTGCCTTCTGGATCGGGCACTACTCCACTGTTCACCACCGTCGAGCAGACCGCTCGCGACCGGAAGGCGCGGATGGGAGATACCCTCGACGAGGATAGGATATCAAAGCCGACGTCTTCGATCCATCTCCAAGGTCATGTTTCCTATTTTCTTTTTGTACTGCCTTCCAGTGCCTCGATGCATGCCCAACAGAGGCAAGAAACTAAAGAAGATCAGAGTTGACGGCGGTGGAGAATGGATCAACCACGTTTGGCGGGACTTCTGTGCAGCAGCGGGGATCATTATTGAAGTCACAAATCTGCACTCGTCATCACAGAATGGCCCAAGGGGACGTGGTATCCGAACAACTGTCGAGTTTGGGCGGTGCTTTATGTCCGACTCCGGTCTGCCGAAGAGTATGCACCATTATCGGCATCACTATCTACATTCGCGGCCATCATACTGCTGTGCGCAGTATAAATACGCCCGGTCCTACACCACCTGGGTTCATCGTCGCCCCCTGCTAAAGCCGTAGCATCATATCTATCTAGCTCGTACGGAAAGCTACCATGGTCCGGATTTTACAGCCCAGAACGCCCCGTGGACGTCTTCAGGGCAAAGGGGAGGTAAGCTGTCTCAATGTAATTAGTGTAATGCCATTGAGCCCTGACTACCTAAGCCCGTCCAACCTCCTAAGGCCCTGACGGCGCCTTTTTCGACCAATCTTAAAATACGCAGATTTATTGGAAATCTGCAGCGTCTCTCGGACGATATCAACGGGGACGAACAGTCCAGCGGACATATAGTCATTTGGCCACACCCTATCGGATTCTCAAACGGGACCAAACATCTCAACTGGGTCAAGGAGCTTCCATATCTTGCGGAATATTCGTACTTCACGGAGTGTTTTCGCAAGAAGGCACCTGGGCGGATGTGGATGGGACTCTTTGTGACGGCGATTGAGAGCTGGGTTGGGAAGAAATTCCTGGCTGAATGGCACGTATGGGCGGCGATCATCATCAGCCCAGAAGCACCGGCCACGGGGAAAAAACTACTCATCTACGATTGCGATGGGAAAGACGTCGACTTTCGCTACTGTCGCGCCAGAGAAGCTCTCCCCTTTCCATCCAGCGCGATCTTTGGGGACAGAAGAAAATCCCATTCACGGAATTGTGGCGTTCCAGCTACAATCCGGAAACCTGTGGTCAGAACCAGTGCATGAAATACACTTGTGAATTCCTTATTCACACCGTTAGGTCACCGCCCCACGTCACGGTAGGACGAGATGGCGAGGAGATCATTGACGGGTTTCATCGGGTTCTTCACCTATGATGAAGATTACTTTACCAATCTTTAGAAAATCCTCCCATAATGTTATGTGGACTGCTATATCCATTCACCCTCGAAATGGCGGGGTTGTCACTCCGCAACTTATCCACTCTTTATACCTCTTTCTAGTTTACGATTTATTGCATCTCAATTTTACTTGAATGCTACAAACCCCATCGCTTGTCACCAAGATATTTACTGGTTTACAGCTAATAACAGTACCGAAGGCGCGGCCAAATAATTTCCCATTTGGGATGTTTTCAAAGAATTACCCATGGCTCGCCCAATTCTCAACGGATTTGCTTGAAAATGGGCTAGATTTGCTAGGCTAATTCATGCGGAATTAGTGATAGAAATGAAGTTGGATAAATATTGTATGGTAGATGATCTTGGATTTTGGCTGTTTTGGGGTTGAATGCCATCTAGCAAGCTCAGGAGTTGTTCAAACGAACTGGGTTTGTGAGATGCAAGACTTGTATGGATCTAAAAACATGTCATAGGACTCTAGGCCAAGCAGGGTATTTGCAATCGCCCGAGCTTTGCTTGCCTTTTTCTCGTAGTGATCTTCGAAAATATTCCGCTATGTGGAGTTCAGATTGAAGCCAACGTACTTGGTTGACTTGACAATGCTCACTGCTTCCACTCCAAAGTAGAAAATGGGCAGGGATTTTGGAATAGCACCATAGATCATCAAGGCGGATTTGATAGCGTTGATAATCATGAAGTTCACCCTGCACCATTTCCAGAACGCGTTCATCTTGCGCTGCGCCCCGGCGGCAGTCAGGGAGAGCAGAATCACGTCGTCAGCTTGCTCTAGGTTGGTGATAAATAATCCAGCAAAGAGAATATCTGTTGTGGCGTCTGAGAGCAGCTTGAAATCTGACAGGTATAATGTCCACAGGATCGGCGAGCTTGTGTCGCCAATGAGAATCCCTACAAGTGCGCGGAACATTGTGGATACCTCGGATTCGTGCCTGACAATGTAAGTAATTCTTCGATAGAGCATGCGAAGCCAGTCAAAAATGGGTCCTCCCGCCCCTGCGGCACGCATTTTCAACCAAAGGGTTGCTTGGTCCGTAGACGGGAAGGCGTTACTCAGATCTGCGAAGACAACGAAAAGGGGCTTTCCAAGTGCGCGGGCTCGATCGATAGCGCAACGGTGAATGAACATGTTGTCGTTGGTATGATCGCCAGCGCGGTCGTGTGATCAAGTGCACCGGAGGGACTGGTATTTACAACTCTTTGCGGAACTTAGGGCGCAGCCTGTTTTTTTTTTTTTTTTTGATCAGTTTTCACCAGAACAGCAATTTTGAGCTCAATTCTCAACTGTTTTCCTCAGGAATAGGCTCATTCGATTTGCGCAAGAATTCCGGAGGGCATGGCTTCTGGGGATTTTTTTAAAGCACCTCGAGACAATTTGATTGGTCGGATTCAGCTATTTTTGGCTGTCAGAGTGCAGGACTTGTCCCACACTAGCTGTAGTGGTCCGAACGACCTAGATTTTTGAGAGGATGGACTTATTGGGACTTCAGAGGGCATCAAATACCGGGATAGTCAATGTGGCTTGTCCTTCAAATATACCATACACTTTAGTAGGTAGAATATGGACTCAATGTCCCTAGCGGCTATATATTCAGAGTATAGGTGCTATTTACTATCCCGGTATTTGATGCCCTCCGGAATCCCAATAAGTCCATCTTATCAAAAATCTAGGTCATTCAGACCACTACAGCTAGTGTGGGACCAGTCCTGCACTCTGACAGCCAAAAAAAGCTGAATCCGACTAATCAAATTGTCTCGAGGTGCTTTAAAAAAATTCCCAGAAGCCATGCCCTCCGGAATTCTTGTGCGAATCGAATGAGCTTATTCCCGAGGGAAACGGTTGAGAATTGAGCTCAAAATGGCTGTTCTGGTGAAAACGGACCAAAAAACAAAAAAACGGGCCGCGCCCTAAGTTCCGCAAAGAGCTGTAATCACCACATATTTGTGGAACGATTAGGCAATGCGCAACGGGGACATCTTGCAAAATTACCCATTGCAAACATGTAGGCATTAGAGTTTGATGTCTTCTGGTAATACTCATCCACCTTTTCCAATGCTTGTTCCAGCGAGTCCCTGAAATTGTCATGTTTCGGTTCGCCAGCACATTTCGTCCACGGGCAGGCCAAAAAATTGCTCTGGGACTGCGCTGGAAAGCTAGAATAACGTATGCAGCGTTTCAACCGATTTTGGCCTCAACGGCACATTGTTCGGTCTCGTGCTCAACTTCTTCTGGGTTAAAAATTTTAAAACCGGGCGAGAGGGCATGTTGGTTGGCAACCTTTAATTTCAGCAGCTCATCAAATTGTGGAATCACTCCTTTTGGCCTCAACGGCACATTGGTCGGTCTCGTGCTCGACTTCTTCTGGGTTAAATTTTTGAAAACCGGGCAAGATGTCATGTTGGTTGGCAACCTTTAATTTCAGCAGCTCAACAAAATTGTGGAATTACTCCTGCAGCTGGAATAGCGTACACAGCATTTCGCTCAATTTTCGCGGCAACCACACATTGTTCGGCCTTGCCCTAGAGTTCTTCTGGGTCAAAAATTTTCATACCCAGCAAGTAAGCATATTGGATGTCGACCTTTGATTTTAGCATCTCAACAAAATTGTGAAATTACTCCTAGAGCTAGAATAACGTCCGCGGCGTTTCGACCGATTTTCACGCCAACGACACATCGTTCGGCCCCACACTTGCCAGTGCCGCGCTTTGCGGCTTTGGCGAGCTCTTTCTCAGTCTGGTGGAAGCAGTGCGACTGACGTTTGCATCGCATTTGTCGTCAGAGAGGTGTGCATCAAAAAGATCGGAGAAGGAATCAGCGTCGCTTTCTCCCATATCAAAATCTTCCTCCGAAGCTGATACGCTCTGCAGGTCTGGCACTGATTTTCCGTCGCTGTCCGACACGCTTTCCAAGTCCGGCAAGGACTCGCCATCGCTTTCGCCCTCCGAGTCCGATTTTTGAAGGAGCCGTAAAAAATATTCCACGCCATCCAGCTCCGAGGGCGTATATTCGATGTCGTCAATGCCTGCGGGTCTATTCGCGGCTGCCAGTCAGTCGTTCATCGTGGGAGCTGAGGCAGTGTCGCTGACGGTGCCATCTTCTTTGTCCTCGAAGAAGTCTTCATCGTCATAGTCTGATGCTTGGAGGCGACCTCTTCAGCGGCCAATTTACATTTTCGAACACTTTCCCCCCCAGCATGACTCCAGAGCCATTTTCTAAGGCCCTCACACCGCCAGTGGATAGCCCTGGCCAATCCGGTCATTTTCAGCCAAAAAGAGTCTGCCTGGAGGCATTGTTGACCTCCCTAGCGTCCGATCAATGCTTTGTATTTTCAAAAGTGTGACTGTATTGCAGTGTCATATATTTTCAAACGCGTGACTGTATTACACACTTTCATACGCATGACCTTCTCCAACCGAAAGCAGCCGACAATGCTTTATAATCGGAACACGGAGCTATTTTGGCGCTTTACATTTGCGGTTCCTTCCCCCCATGTTTGAGTTTCCTGTCCGTCATATTTGAGTTTCTGAGTGTTGAAACCCCGTGCCTCGTTCGTGATGATGGGAATACGGTTTTGGCCGTCATTGGAACCTGGCAATCACTTAAACGCCGTGCCAGTACTTTGCATTTTGAAACCCGTGACCGTATTGCAATGCCTTACATTTTCAAACGCATGACCGTATTGCCCTTCTCTGCATTTTCACGCATTATTGACCTCTCCAGCATCCACTCAGTGCTTTGCATTTTCAAACGCGTGACCGTATTGTATTGAAATGACATTCGGCAACAGTTGACCCAAACTGGCCATCGTTCAAAATTTGTCTGGGAAGTTGAATGAGTGCTCAAGTTTTGAGCTCTGCGGACTTAGTGGCCGGTCCACCGTCCCTGGGCGAAAATTGGGCTGATTTAACAGGTACTCACAAGTACTCGTGTATTTTTTTAAACGCGCGAGTACTGTTTGCCCTGCGGGTCAAATCCCTACGGATCCGACCTGAATGTGCTCCTGACGCCCATGGGACGTACGAATACTCCCGTTTAAACTGCGGCTTAGGGATAAGCACTGTCACCGAGCAGAACGGCTTGTGTCACGTGCCACAAGCCCACCAAAGTAGCTTGTGGCCAACTTGGGGCCGGTTTGCGAGGGGATAGTCCGGATAAATTAGCGATATGTATCTAAACTACTCTTCATCTTGTATATGTAGTCAGGGTCGCAAAAAACCCATAATATGCCAAAAATCAAACCAGAGGTAGCAAGGTAATTCCAACCAGGGAGGTAGAATATGCTAGAACAAATAGCCCGAGCATTATTACCAATGCACTGTGGCTTCATATTCCAACACCGAATCGTCCAGACATACCATGAGACCGTATTTGCAGCCTGTCCCCAATGTTCGGAGAAGACATCCTTTGGATGAGGAGGCTTTAAAATCATTTAAATTTCGATATTTCAGGATATTAAAATGCATACGGTCGCAAACTGTAGCGGAGTTCCGGCTCATTGAGATGGATGGTTCATGGGTGAACCAAGTCGGTGGAATGAATATGAAATAAAAGAGGTTTGGGGTAAACGAGAAAGTAAGAAAGGGAGAGAGGACGTTATATTGTGATCTCGGAGAAGTCAGCATCGGAGACTATCACGAAATTCATCAATAGCACGGGTAACCGCTAGTCTAGTACAGTTTGAACACCAAAGTGAGTCATACATACTGGAACATTCCCTTGAACGATAGCCACCCGTAGCCACAGACACGGTACATAACTCTGGTCCGAAGCCGCTCCGGATCGCGCACGGACCAAGGGTTCGTTTGTATATGTGTTCTCCGGGGCCGGAGGTTGGGGTCCCGGTTTTCTATATAAACGGCCAAGTAACGCATCGACACTTGTGCCATTCGGGACCCGGATTACTGAATCGAGCGCAACGCGGCCAGTTGTGCGCAGTTCACGTATCCGGTTCCAATGGCACCCGATCCGAACTCTGGATTATTGGATTGGACGCAACCTTGCCAGTTGTGTCGAATTCATGTATCCGCTTCTCGGTGGAATGAGTGCTGTCTAATTTGGGCTCTGCGGGGATAATTATTGTATTGAGGGGCGACAACTTTCCAGTTGTGCTCCGAGTCTATTGTGGGTTCTGGGGGATTAATCGAAACGAAACGTCATCGTTGCTGAAGCCCCGCCAAAAACCGCGCACGAACTGCGGTCTCAGTCATATTTATTTCCCGTTTGTTCATTCTTCATACTTACTTGCACGTTTGTTAGAGCCAAGTAACACACTCCAAGCAGGATACCAAGATGGTGGCGCGCGACTCCCGCTAGTGGCAAGTGATATGTACTCCTCATTTGTTTATTCTTCAACTAATCCCGACTCAATGCCAGAAGATGACGTCTGGTTGGCCGGTAAGCGTCTTCCCCGCAATTTATTCATATCCTACTTCAACTGACACCAAAGGGCCTTGGCATTTACTGCAAGCGGGTTTGCAAATGTCGTGCTCTTGTTGCCTTTTTTATCCCGTGGTAGCAACACACTTTTTCAAGCACCAACACCAAATCTGTGACTCCAGGGATCCAGGCTTCATCCAGTGACCACACAAAAGGCAAGTCATATTTACCCAATTTCCGGCCTGGCGTCGCATTTCTGATGACCTGAGGGGCGTAGCTACCGGATGATCGCTTGCATCCGGTTCACTGCAAGGACACTGACCCCGCTCGTATTATGCGCAGCAAATAGCAAGCCGCGACATCGCGATGCAAGCAGGCACAGCCGTCTTCAGAGTCGGATAACACGACCCGAGCAATCATCCTCCCACAGTTTGGGACGTTCCCGGGAGGCTCCCACCGTAGCAGGAAGACGAAGTCTCTCGTGGAGGACTGTGATGATGGTACTCTAAAGGGCAAAATGGGAAGCAAATATATCATTCGTCCGTCACACTTCACCGCACAGATACTTCAGCCTGATACTGTACTTTTTCATTCAATTCGACAGTCATGCGTCACGAATTCCAGCATGTCAATAAAGGATCAATTGAGGCTCGCTAATTTATTCGAAAGTCAGCACGTAAATAAGTATAGCCTTGCAATGAGAAGTATGTATGCCTGCACTTCGCTTCGACACTGAATGGAGTACTTGATTTTCAAATGATAGACGAGAGTTGATACCATGCAAAATAGGAACCTACGTAGCAATATCTGGCAAGACATCGCGTGGTTGCATGATGTTGGAGCCAGAGGGCTAGAGCAGCGAGCAGAGCATATGACAATAAATGAAATTGAATCTTGAGGGCTCATACAGTTCAACGGCATTTAAGTCCTCCTCACCATTGGTTACCACACGACGGCCGAGCTTGAAAAATCCAGATCTTGTGAAAATGAGCCCCCGTAGCGTCAATAGAGAACTTGCGCACAAGCCATTTGAGCCATCAGATCAGATGGCTTTTGTGCAATTGGATTTCCCCCGAGGAAATCGTGTTAGAATGTTAATCCCCGCCTCCTGGATCTACTTGGAAAAGAATATCTGTCATCAGAATTGTTCGTAACTCAGCACAACAAAAAAATACCCTATATTCGGGCAGATTGCGTATCTCGGGAAACCATGAAAGAGCAGCGAGTTCACCGGTGGCTTTCCAAGCCATTAACAAGGCCGTGGACGTGCAAGATGTTTGTTTGGACGATACAGTTAACTACATCTGTAAACCATTTACCCGTGGACCCAGCGCTAGGTGTGCGCCACGAACGACGGGATATTTTTCTTGTTTGTGCGTGCGGAAGTGGAATGCCTGTCAATTTTTTTCTCGGACCATGGTCTGCCTGAGGGAATAGGCCTGCTGGAAAGCGTGTAGGAAATTTAACCCCCGGTGAGCCACGTTGTGGAATATTCCCTGGATCTTGACCCAGAATGCCACCCATATTTTGCTTGTTCCGATGCGCAGAAGTGGAATGTCGATTTTTCCCTCCGACCGTGGTCTTCCTGAATGAATAGGCCTTCCAGAAAGCGTGTAGAAAATTTTGCCCCCGGTGAGCCATGTTCCGGATTAATGTTATTTCAGAGCAGCCAATGCAAGGTATATATATATTTATCGACAAGTTGCATCCAATGTCAGGTAGTTTTATGGGTACAAAGGCTGTGGAACAAAGTAAGGTTGCTGCACACGAAGATGTAGGACGTTTCACCTGTTTTCTAGGTGAGAGGCGAATTTCACGAGATCATACGGTGAATTTCGCGAACTCTGCTTTTCACAGTGTGAGTCGTTGAAGACCAATCGATATATTACATCAAGATTGGGAGGTACTTAAAGGAATTGGGATGCAATGCAGTCCATCGAGCTCTCACAGTGGTCGTTGTAGGTTAAACTCTAACGGGATTGGTGGGAGTTTGTGTTTGATCCGACGTCTTTATAGGTTTTATTTTATGCCCACTGAACTCCATTGAACTATGTTGGATTCCCGTGGACTCCACTCCGGAGCCAAGTGCCATTGGATTCCACTGGAAGTTGGATTGGCAACCAATGGTTGCCGATGCCGAACGATGCCGGTCACTACCGTTTCCACCGCCGCGTGTATTACTGCGCCAAGTGACCTCTCGCTTCCAATAAGCGAGTTCCGATGGAGACCAGCAGCCAACTATTACGTGGACAATGTCACGTCGGGCCTTGACCTCCGCCATGTTAGAGGAGGTTAGATGCCTGAATCTGGGCGCATAGATGTGCCTTGAAGTGCCTGATGTGCAATGCAGCTTTATTGAAGCACTGGAAACATTGTGAAGGGTCGGACCCTCATGTTTGCTTGGTAAACAGACACTATAACAAAATTCACTTACCGCACGTGCTGTGATTGGCCCTGGCGCTTGTTCAAACCTTGAATGCCGGCTTGATTTGGTCACGTGTGTATTTATCAGGTTATGGCATGTTTGGGCAGCTTTGTTTGTATTTCTTTTTCCTCCCACCATTGATTTGCTTTCCTTTGCTGCTCCCATTCAAAGGCATCCGTAACGGTGGCAACAAGATAAGACTACCAGCAGCAATGGATACATCAGAGTCCATGTCCCAAAACTCTGGAAAACAGCTAAACAACTGGCCATTGCTTGCAGGTCTTGGTATGTCTGAAACTGTATCCCGTCTATAAGACTTTCATATTTCCACACAGTGCTCCTCCTCTATGACTATCTGCTCACTCTTCCCACTGAAATACATATCGTGTGGCCACGGTCGAGGCCTTGGCTCCTGCTCATCCGCTACCTGGCCCTCGGTACAAACCTCAGCATGGTGGTGCTTACCTTTGGAATCTTCGGACTTCAGGTGTGTGACAGCCAATCATCACATTGCCACCAGTTGTTGATTTCAGTGGAATAGATGGATATGTACGTCCCGCAGCAAAACAAATTGTCTAGGACTTAGAGGGCGGAATAGCTGTAAAGCGCTAGGTCTGATGCAGAAAATCTGTCTCCTGGTTCAGGACATAATCACATACGGTTCACTGCTTCGCATATACTCAGTTCATGCAGCTGATTACACTCTTGCATTTTGCTCCCTAGCAATTCTCACTCTGTGTGTCTACGCCCTGTTCAACCGCAAAAGAGTCATCCTCTGGCTGCTCAGTCTTGCAGGCTTGGGATCCCTAGCCATAGGAGTAGTGCGTGCTCTTACAGTTCATATTGGATTGTATTTAATTGCAAGTGCAGTGGCTTGGAAGCGCAGCCGACACCGCGGCCCCGCTCCCCGGAAGTTTGTGCATGCTTTCTCATGTCTCGTGAGTCTTCTTCTCAATTCTCGTGGAATCTGTCTGGACAATGGCATTATCCATCATTTTTTCTCATCTCGTCCAATTCACGCATCCGTTGTTGATTCTCTGGGCAGAGTAATCCGTGGGTTCTTTCGTGAATTTGGCGCTACAACCTGATTACAAGTGAAAATATGCACAGGCATCGCAGGTGCATGGGAGGCAGAGTGAGTCATAACGTGGAATATCAGATCAGCAGGTTGACCCACCACAGGGTCTTCCGAGATGTGCTTATTTTTGCATTCACACTTCTGCGTGGTATATTGCATTGGCGGCGTGACAACTATCGCTCTCGGCTTGTGAAATGTTTTGTCCTAGATGGTGCGTCACTGCTCTAGAAGTCCTGTGTGTGTGTCTCAATGTTTACTTCTGTTAAATTGACGGTTAGGTTTTGTCTATTTTTGGTGGGGTTATTCAAGTTGAAGCGGATCCCATGGACTCATAAATGAAAAAATAATAGTCTCATAGCAGCGGTGGACGTGGCCAATATTCTGAGTTACTATGTGCGTCAATAGCTCACTTATATATTGTCTGTCTAATAGGATCATTCACGCATCAGTTCGGCGATGTACGTACTTTGATAGTCGAAGATTAAATGGCTAACCTGTAGAAAGCCCTTCTTAGCCGGCAGTCTTGCATGGTTGGCGGGCGCGTGAGTCCTGTATTCATGCTATCTAATTACCTCATTCTGACCGCCGTGTTCTCCAGTCTCTCCGCCGTCCTTACCGCTCGTCTGATACTAAACATGCGTCAAGTCAACTTGAGTGACTTCGAGTCGATCCCACCGACTCGACTCGACTCGACTCAAGTCGGCGGCTTCAAGCCGACTTCGTAGGGCCCTAGTGTTGCCGCGGCTCGGCTCGGCTCGGCTAGCCGTTGGAGCCAAGCCAAAAATAAGCCAGCCGGAGCCAGCCGATCAAGCCACGGCTGAGCCGCGGCTCCCCTACATTTTGCTAACTTGTCAATTGCTTGTTAATGAGAAGTGTTTGATACATTCCATACGCTCTCCGAGCTCTGAGATTGCTCCTGACCACATTTACTCCCATTTGGTCCCTCCCTTCCGGTGCTGTCTTAAGTTTTATTAAAACTGTCACATAGCGTGACCCATGTGATAGGATCACCAAACTTGTCAACCCAGCAAATTGAGAGTCAATAGTGGAGACATTCGAGTTTGGGCATTCACTGTGAGGGTTGGCACCCTCATATGGCCTAATATAAAAGCCGCACTCCTCGTAATAAGGGTGATTTACGATTTTGGGTCGAGCCGTTGGCTAAGCCGTGAGCCAGCCGGTGTAAGCCGGCTTTCGTCAGCTCGGCTCGGAGCCAGCCGTAGCCGAGCCGCAGCAACACTATCGTAGGCCAAAGTCTGAAGTCGCGGCAACACTACCACCACTCTCGTACCAGGCTTTCGCCTTAGGTGCCCTGTTCAACTCCCTGGAAGAGAAGACGGCAGCGGTTCCCGCAGAGCTGGAACTCCCGAGGCCGGCCGCCTCGATCAGGTGGTCCCTCGTGAAACTGACTCCAGCATATTGGGCATGACCTAGGAGGGCTAACAACGAGATGACGTAAATTAACAATTACCTGCGGGAACTCTATATCCGCCGGTGGGGCGATTCCAGGAAGTGAAGACGTCAAAGAGCTTCTCCTGGGTGAGTAGTCGGTCGAGCAAAAGCCCAGCCTGCTTTGCGTGCGGCCAGCGAACACCAAACTCGAGTAGATTGGGCAAGGTTGGCTTCGCAAAGTCTTAGAGAAACTTTGTGAACGCCTTACGCATCTCGGGGGTTGCGAATTGGCCGGTTGGGTTGTGTTGCTCGATCCGTCGCGATGTAGCTCCGGTTTGAGCTTCTTGTTGAGAGGATGGTTGGTATAAGCGATTTGGGAGGACTCCGACATGGTAGGAAGTGGGGTGTTAGACGACAAAAACTAGTGGGTGCCAGCAGATGTTATACATATTCTGGTCGGGGAAAGTACTCCAGCGGCGGCCAGCGTTCTCCATGGGTCTACACTGGTATTCATTGCAGCCCTTCACTTAAGTAAGGCCTTGACTTGGATGAGAAAATTCCCGATGCTTAATGTAACCAAATCTCGCAACTGCCCGAACGAGCAGCATGCGAGCTCTTCAGCACACAGATACTGACGGAGCTGTTGGCACTGGATGAGTATTCCCTCCCAGTATACCTGGACACCTGAAATAAAGCAAAAGAAATTAATTTTGAGGCCTGAATCTGATCCACTTAGTCCAGGGGCATGAAGCATTGACAACGGAGAACACTGCCAGGGGCCCGTATAGTCGGACGTGCACCCAGATGAATCTGAAACAGGCACAGAGACACAAGCGAAGTACAGTGGACTTCAGTGGAATCTGGTGGAGGCCAGGGGGGGCAGAGATGACTCAGATGAGCAGAAAGGGGTGAAAGCCGAAGAAGTCCGTGACATTGCTGTGACAGCCGAAAAAATTGTTTTTGCTTTTTTGTGTTTTTACGACCTCTGGAGGCCTTAGGATCAATTGCAAAATTTTGTCGACTTGGCGACTCAAGTCGACTCAAGTCGACTCGTCCGAATCGACTTCCAAACCAAGTCGCTTCCAAACCAAGTCGACTCAACAAGTCGCGACTCGACTTTCTGAGTCGCGGCAACACTAAGTGGTGGAGTGACTCACGACGACTTGTTCCGCAGGATGAAGACGGCGGATTTCAAGAAGTACATTGAATCTGGCGGAAAGAGCATTCATGCTCGACGCCAATGACTGCAATGGTCAGGGATCTCGCCCTGATCCTTCAGCTAACTTTCCCTCCACAAGGTGCTCTATTTCTTTGGTGTTATCCTCTTACTCTACCCATTGCTCCGACTCCATCTCAATCAGCGATGGCAACCACAGCAACCCTCTCACACAGCCTGGAGTACAGCAATTTTGAAGCTTCTGGTAGCCGCATTCCAGCATGAGGATGATCATCCTGCTATCTGGGCATCTGGAGAAGATCGCGGACAGGAGTATGCCGACCACATATCCGACCAATTATCACCATTGTATATGATGCTCGGATTGAATCCGAATGATCTAGCTGCTCCATCGCCCAATTCGCCCTTCCCACCTCCTTGGATTATCCTCTGCACATCTCGTCTATCCTGTATTTTTTGTCCGACTGGGGACATTAATATTGTGCCGATGCTTCGACGAAGAGTAGACCCAGACTGTGTGGGTGCTTGACGAGGCTTTCCGCTGGTCACCCGCAGACCTAATTATTGCCCACTGTGCTTCACGCCGGGCGGATTATTACCCAGACCGCATCACATACAAAGATGCTCTTAAATCTCGCCTCCAACGCCTCGAGATTTCGGCGGAGTATCTGCGCGTCTCTAAACACGGTGTTTGGGTGCATAGGAAAATCGCTCTCTGCCAGGAAATTCCCTTCGCCGATTTCATTCTCGCTGGTCCAATTTTGCGGACTGGATGAACGACTGCACACGCGACAGCGGCCGAAAGTTTACATCTCACCAATCTCAACGCTTATTCACTGAACACTTTTCCCGCCGTCTCCTTCTCTTTCACAAAAAGCAAGATTTTTCCTGCGAGGCATATCCCAGCACTCGTGCACTCGCAGAATCGGTTCGAAATACTATTGGTATCAATGGCGGGGTCCTTGGTGTGCACAGGCTGTACCCATCTCAAGCGGCATCGCTCCGATTTGCTTGCTGAGGGCGCTGTTCTCGGGCATGCTCAGGATGTGGCTGGCCTCGAGAATGAAAATGCCAATAGTGTATGCATAGAAAATACATTTAATTCTTTGGCTGATAGAGTGAATAATATAGAACATGGCCGGAGGAAACGAGGACCAGCCCGCGTTCCTTCACCCACCTCCTCAGCAAGATGCGCTGCCAGCGGGGTCCCCGCGCGGCTACGTTCGCTTGGCCGTCATGGATACACCGAGTATGTTAATTCTCAACTCCGTCCCTCCAAACAATTAACCGGGAGTCAGAAATGTGCCCTGGACGAGTGTGAAAATCCGTTGGTGAACTACAAAAACGGCCGGTTTTGCCAGACCATATGAATCTACGCGACATTTGCGGCATTGTTCCCTGCAGACTCCCCGTTCGTCATCCTGGTGCTCTCACATGTGCCACAGAATCCCACGTTCAATGGCAACGCCAATACGACCATCACTTTTCACGTCTCTCTTTTCCAGGAGTCCGCCGTGTTATCCGCCGGCAGCATGGGCTTGAAGAGAATCATGGGGTTCACGGTCCGACGCTCCAAGTCTCCCTTGCGGACTTGGGTGATACTCCTGGAAATGAGGTTGTGCATACGTTCAAGGCAAAGTCCACCTATTGCCTTCAGACGATCCAATTAGCCTGCGGTTTTCCCATTGGCTGGGGAAAATACTATTGTTCCGAGAGCAGCTCACAGGTCTTATGGTGCGAGCCGCTTAGTCACCACCTCTTTTGGACTACTGCCAAATCGGCCGAAGGCCTATTTTTTCATTTATTGTGTACCCTTGGGGCCTCTGGGAGGTCGTAAATTTCGCTATTATCGGCTATTATCGATCTCGCTATGGCAGGCGATGGCCAAAACGCAACAGCGCACATATATATGGAGTCCATTGTTAATCTCGTCGGCCAATGAAAAGCAACTGTGACCCCGACGCAGTCGCCTGCTGCAAGCACCTCATGGAGTTTCAGCCAGACATCTTGGAACAGAAACAAATGGTCCAGCAAGTCATCGAAGCCGCCCGCCACCTCTGCATCCTTTTGCGGGAATTTTATTGTGAGCTGAACTTCATTGAACTCTTTTCGGGAACAGTCAAAAGATATCTTTGCGACATCTGCCGCTACAGCTTCGACACATTGAAGGAAAACATATTGAAAGCTCTCGCATCGGCGAAATGGATACGATACGGTGTTGGGAATGTCATGGCGCGGTGGATGGATGCTTACCGGCCTGGGCTTGAAACCAACAAAGCTTAAGTGCTACTCAAGGGCGTAAATTTAGTTCTTCTAGATACAATAACAAAGGTGCATTCCGGAGGTGGTTTCAAGGGCTTTCAATGCATACTAGACACTATATATCCCACACTGCCAAATCGGCCCGTCTGAAAATTTATAACTCCCTCAAATATTTAATTATGGTAGGTAGGTAGGTAGGTAGAAAATCCCTCTTGGGGATTTGTTCCTTGCACGAAAAGGAGTCGTTTGGTCAGAGGAAAAAAAATCTGGTCACGATTTGCGTGACCAGGAACCTTCACTGCGTTCAGCCGGCGCTTAGACACCGGCTATTTTAGTTGCCGAAAGGCGCGCGGAGGTGTGTCTATGTTTGCTGATGGACCTAAGTAAAACATGATGGTCGAGCCGACCTCGGCACGGCCTAGAATGGCCCGTGCCGAGGAGTTCAAAGGCTTGCCGTTGTCATCTCTGCTACCATGTCTAGGTCCGCTTCCATACCTTCGCACGTCTGTTTAGGTCTACTTCTGTACCTACACACGTCTGTCTAGGTAATACCCTGTATTCACCAGCTCGAACCCACTCCCAGCTTTGTGGGTCCATGCGACCCCATCAGCAATGATGGTTGCACTGCGTCGTAACCCTGCAAATATGTTGCGATCAAAATCCCGCTGTAGCGCTTGTAGGTGATTCATGGGTGAACTTTGAGTGGTGCCAATGCTGGCAAAGAAATGTCAACCTATGTAAGCACAGTTGGGCATGAAAATAGCCCAGTGGGATGGCCAGTTAAACAATGAATGTCAGCGCAAAGAAGTGTCTGTGCGTGCGTAGCGACCTAGACAGGCCTAGACACGCCGTGCCGAATTGATCTAGACGGACGTGCCTGCCGAGGTCCCCACAACTCCGCGTAGGCACCTAGACGCCGACGCCGTCTAGGACCGGGCTGAACGCAGTGCTTGTCACGGAGAGGTGGCGACCAAGCGGTCTGCACCATAGCCATTCTCAACCGAATTTGGGCAGATCATCCCGACTCCAAGCCCAGTTTTATCGCTTACGACGATGCCTGCAGCCTTCTTCGCCATATCGTGACACAGGATCCAAATGACCCATGGCTCAGCATGACAAAATTGATAGTGGATGCATGGCATTATATTGGCCACCGTGCAACTGAGATTCTGTGCCATCTCTGGTGTAATCCTGCACCGGTCAATGGTTCTCAGCCAGACCTCATTCTGATTTAACACGATGACAATGGTGTAGCGCATCAAACTCGTGCATTCAACACGGAGACCGCAGAACAGTTGAACTCGTGGTTGTCTAGTTTTGAGTCCCAGTTGCGTCAGATGTCGGATGTCAACTACGACTTTTTCATTCACGTTTTGATGATGACTTACGGTGAAGGTGTTGAGGAGAAGGTGGTGGAGAAGGAAATTGGGGCTTTCCGATGCATTTTGGGCAGAGAAGACTCCAATGGAATCCATTGGATGACAATGTCGAACCTTCCACGCGATACATCTGTTCTGTTGACATTGGTCATACTTTTTTGGGGGCAGGATTGAATTAGAATAATTGTGGTACAGCCGTATTTTCTCTGAGAGATGAAGGGTATCCATCTATTCAAGATTAGACCATTATATTTCCTTAGTGAGCCATCCCCCGAATACTTTGGCAACAAACGCTAAGGATTTTGTGCCGAAGTGGAATCACATGGCTGGAATCTGTTCATTTCATTACGCTTTCCAAAATAATAGGCAGAAGTGATCTTTCACCATGAAACTCCATAAAACTGGCCAAGTATTCAATGGTTCCTACTGGAGTACAGTGAGCTTGCACTTGATAACCACTGTAGTCCATCACTGGTGGGTGGACTCCAATGGAGCACGAGACTGTCTGAGGGTCCATTAGACGCCATTAAGGCTGAGGGAATTGTGCTGTGGTCCATTGTATCTCACTGGTGGCCACCAGAGGGACAGAACCAATGGGACACAGTGGTATCCATTGGATATCAATGGCGAATCGGGCAGTTGATGGAGATTGGTGAAGGTTCCGAGGTGGGTTGGACCCAATGTACTTCACCAGGTTTCAGTGGGGGCCAATTAGCAGGCACTCAGACCCACTGTAGTCCACCGGAGTCCGCTGAGGGCTTGTGGGTTTCCAGTGGTAGCCGATGCCGATCACTGCCAATCGATGCCGTTTCCACTGCCGGGTATATTACTGGATTTATCCACATGCAGGACTAACATTGTTTGGAATGAGTTATTTTTGTAATATTCCTAGAGCTTTGTTCAATTTCCTTCGATCTTCACTTCATGTCCACAAAGGGGATAGCGGGCCGTCAGCCCCTTGTATTGCTTCATATTATGGCCATATCCTGGTAGTCCAGCTCCTGATTGAGAAGGGTGTGGATGTCAAGGCCGACGAACATCCCGGAACAGCACTTCAGACTGCCGCATCCCGTGGAAATCATTCCGTGGTTCAACTCCTGATTGACAACGGCGCCGATGTGACTTCTCAAGATAGAGACTACCGCACAGCGCTCTAGGCTGCTGCATCCTGTGGAAATCATTCCATGGTTCAACTCCTGGTTGATAAGGGCGCCGATCTCAATGCCCAAGGCGGGAAATATGGATCCGCGGTTCAAGCTGCTGCACGTAGACAATACGATTCCATGGTTGAACTCCTGATTGAGCATGAAATCATTACATTGTTCAACTCCTGATTGATAAAGGCGCCGATGTGATGTTCAGGGCGGAGAATACGGCACAGCACTCCAAGCCGCTGCACATGAGAAACACTATTCCGTGGTTGAACTCCTGATTGAGCACGTTTCTGATGTCAATGCTCAAGGCGGAAAATACGGCACAGCACTCCACCCGGGATCACGGTCTTCAATTGCATGCATTTTGAAACGCGTGACCTGAGATCCTGGTCCTCAATTGCAATGGCTTGCATTTGGAAGCGCATGACCTGAGATCATAGTCGTCCTTAGGGCCATTTAAATTCCAGCGCATTCCCGGGGCCATTTTCTGAGGTGCGCGAAGCGGGAATCGATAGCCTTGGTCTCTGCGAACATTTCCCGCTACTCAGATTTCTCCCAGAGGCATTATTGCCTTTTCGGCATTTTGAAACACGTGACTCAGGATCATGGTCCTCAATTGAATCCGGTCACGCTTTTCAAAGTTTGAACCAGCTATTGATGTCAAGCCATGTCTTTCAAAATCTAATGGCAATCTGGTCATGCTTTTCAAAATGTGAACCAGTAATTGCCCTCTAGAAAGGGCAATAATGCCTCTGAGCGGGATCTGAATAGCTGGTAATGTTCGCAATGATGAGGGCTGTCCATTCCTGCGCCTTTCAAAATCTAATGGCAATCGGGTCATGCGTTTCAAAATGTGAACCAGCCATTGATGTCAGGCCATGCCTTTCAAAATATAATGGCAATCGGGTCACGCCTCTCAAAATATGAACCAGCTATTGACGTCAAGTCATGTCTTTCAAAATCTAATGGCAATCTGGTCACGCTTTTCAAAATGTGAACCAGTAATTGCCCTCTGTGGTATACATTTTGAAACGTGTGACTTGACATCCTGCAAACCATTTCAATGCCAACAAAGTCCAGGGCCATTTTCTAAGCTGCGCGTCCGAGAAGTGGATAGCCCTGCTCACTGCGAACATTTACAGCTATTCCGACCGCAGTTGGAGGCATTATCCAGAGCGCAATTACTGGTTTACATTTTGAACCACATGACCCTATTACCTTTACAATGGTCGACATTTTGAACCGCGTGACTTGACATCTTGCCAACCATTTCAAGGCCAGTGAAGTCCCAGGGCCATTTTCTAAGCTGCACGTTGCACTTTCCAGAGTGCAATTACTGGTTTACATTTGAACCATGTGACCCTATTGCCTTTTGAATGGTCCACATTTTGAAATGTGTGACTTGATATCCTGCAGACCATTTTGATTCCAATGAAGCCCCAGAGCCATTTTCTAAGCCGCGCGTCTCAGGAATAGATAGCCCTGCTCGCTGTGAACATTTACAGCTATTCAGATCGCGCTCGGAGGCACTATTGCGCTTTCCAGAGCACAATTAGTGGTTTACATTTTGAAATGCATGACTTAACATCCTGCAAACCAGCTGAATGCCAATGGAGTCCAGAGCCATTTTCTAAGCCGCGCGTCCGAGAAATGGATAGCCCTGCTCACTGGGAACATTTACAGCTATTCAGATCGCGCTCGGAGGCATTATTGCGTTTTCCAGAGCACAATTAGTGGTTTACATTTTGAACCGCGTGACTTGACATCTTGCCAACCATTTCAAAGCCAATCGGGCTGTACAAAACACCTGTCTGCCTCCGCCACCCTATCCCTGGCGCGGCCATCCATTGCTTCTGTCTGTGTCAAGGTCGTAGACAGTGAGGTCGTAGGCTGCGATGTTCTCGCACAAACATTGAGTAATATCGGGAGCGAAGAGGAGAACACTCACCCACGCCAGCGTGCTATTCGCAATAAACCTCGCACTAGCCCTCGAAAAAATATGTTCAATACCTCGCAATACGGGACTTGAGGCTTTAAGTTCGCACATGTGGCAGTGCATGCCACCGTCTGCCCTCCCGCCACTAGCGCTCCCTGCCCGACGCGTCGCCGATGTCGGGGGAAAATATGTGGTAAATTTGTGAAAAAAATACAGAATGGATTCGAATAAATAATACATGTCAAGCGCCTATCCCGCCATGATGCGCCCGCCCGCCATCGTGCTCGCTGCCCGACGCGTCGCCGACGTTGTCGGGGAAAAAATATGGAGTAAATTCGCGAAAGAAAATACACAATAAATTCGAATAAATAATACCTATCCCGCCATTAGGCGCCCAAGGCGCACTGATAGCGGGGTGTAAATGTTTAGTGTAATAGATGATCTGTAGCTTGTATTCAAAGTGTTTATTTCATCGCTGTGTCACTCAAAGTATCGTCTTTGAAGCCTGGAAACCTATGCCGGCGGGGAGCTTGAGGTCGATCGGCCAGAAGGGCAGGCGCGGGTGCAGGATGCGCAGCGTCACGTGCGGCGGGTGGAACGCCTGCTCGCGCATCTCGGCGGCTCCGACGACCGTGTGTGGCGGCGGGTGGGGAGAGCATTAGTGCACCTGCAATGAATGGCCCTGTGTTTGTGAATTTGAGTCGGCATAGCTCAACAAGGATTCTGTAGGCACACCTTTTTCTCCTGGAAGCTTGTTTGATGCCATGAAGGTCTGGGGCGGCTCAAATCTGTGTTGGTGTGGGCGTGCCACAATGGGCATCGAGCATAATTTAGACATTCCCCCACTGTGGAGGACTATACGCTCGATGCTGCTTGAGAATGGGGGATCTAATCACATATCTGAGTCATCCTGGACCTTTTAAACAGCAAAGGGCCTCTCAGAAAAGAAACTTGCGAGTTGGGAGTGCACCGTGCAGGTATAACGACTCAAATTCGTAAAATACCATCGCATATTTACCAGTGTGGACAAAACGTGCTATACACATAAGAGTGTATGCATTTGCGGATTTGCAAGGGAAAGACGATGAAATAAAGATCTCATGAACCCGATCTGAACTGTGATGTGAGTCATGACCAGAATTCAGCCCCTATTCTTGTGATGTGAAGCCATTGGGTTGGCTATGGCAAAGGCAAGTGCGATTCCACTGGACAAAAGCAAAATTTTCAGGGTAGATTGGGGGCCATAAAATTTCACTACAGTACATACTTGAACGGCGGTCCTAGTGTGAGCCTGTACATTGCCTCCCTCGAGACAGCTCAGCCATTTCCTGAAATCGACGGTCCCCCCGGTTTCATGGCAATCCGGGGCCGAGTGTATCACAGAGTCCATCCAACTCGCCAGAATTCAGCCGTTCGCTACTCTATGACGGATTTATTGATACCGTTCCGCCCCATCTCGATTCGGATTGGTTTGCGCAGATCCCTGCTGAATGGATTACAGCTTTCAAAAATGCCCTCTTCCGTGTTAACTCCTTCGTGTCTAATCTTCAATTCCTCAGACAATTAAATGTCTTGGGAAATACCAATGCTCGGCTCATTTTGGATACTGGAGCCACAAAATTGCTGCCGTGATGTCATATTCCAACACAACACACGCAGAAATCAAGGCTAGACGGATGATCGTCATAAAAAGGGATGGAGAAAATCATTCAGTTTCCACCGTCAGCGCCATTATTGGGAACCATTGTCCTATCCATTGCTTTTCCCCCATGGGACTCTCGGCTGGGGTATTGTTGGGTCCACTCATGATACTTGACTCGACCAACCTTGGATCCAAATGCCGATATTCCTACAACACAAATGTGGCATTACTGCACCCGATTACTTCAATAGCCACGTTTCCACATCTTTGGCCGACTCGCCAATGCATACATTGTTGACATGTTCAGCCGGGATTTAGAATCAAGACTTGCATTCATTTGCACCAATCAAGTGCGTCTCCGATAGAACGATGCAGCACTGATGGGTGTAGATGATGTTCTGGAACCGAACGAGACCATATATCTCCACACATCATTCCTAGGATCCAAACGCTGGGCCTCCGAGCACTTCCTCGCCCCGCACCTACGTCGACACGGGTACAGACTGCCTACCTGCCCCTGCCTCCTGCGATGCCGGCATCAATGCTTCGCTCCCTCAGCGCTCATACTCTGATGCAGCCGTTGGCAATGACGACCCTAATACGACGTATGGTGACATTGCGGACCCTTTCGCTCGCGACCTAGCGTGGTTGCTGCCATTGAGCCATCAGCGGGAGCATGTACTGGCACGGACCATCTGGCTGGATGACTGGCAGGCTCATATCGACATTTTCAGCCAGATGCCGCCGTTCCTCAGGGTTTATCTTCACACGCTATTCATGCTTTTTCGCCCCGGGACTCATCCCTCGAAAAAAGTATCCATTCCTCCTGGATTCACTCCAGTGTTTACAGCTAATTGCAGTACCGAAGGCGCGAATGAAAATTTTCCTGTTTGGGATGTTTTTCGAAGAATTCCCTAGATCTCGGTCAGTTCTTCATAGATTTGGATGAAACTATGCTAGATAATTCGGGCTAATTCATTCCCAATTAGTGATAGAGAGAAACCGGTCAAAATATTTTATAGTGGCTGATCTTGGATCTCAGGCTATTTGGGGGTTAGATGCCTTCTAGCAAGCCCAGTACTTGTTTAAATGGCCTGATTTTGTGAGACAGAAGACTTGCATGGATTATAAATGATATGATAGAGCCAAAATCTCATAAAAGTCATGGTTGCATTCAATTCTCACAAGATTTCCAGATCAGAACAGATTGCCCATCGTCCAGAAGTGATTAGAGGCATCATAGAGTGAATTATCTTGGATTCTGGCTCTATCACATCTTTCTAAATGTATGTTAGTTTGTTGTTGCAAATAATCAGCTCATTTTAACATGTTTGGACTCTGCTAGACGTCGTTTATCACAGAAACAGTCGTTTATCACAGGTCAATCAATATGAAGTATTTTTGCAAGTTTCTTTCTATCACCAATTGCGAATGAATTAGCCCGAATTATCTAGCATAGTTTCATCCAAATCCATGAAGAACTGACCGATATCTGGGGAATTCTTTGAAAAACATCCCAAGCAGGAAAATTTTCATTCGCGCCTTCGGTACTGCAATTAGCTGTAACTTATTTGCCCACTGGTGGTCGGCATGGAATGCCATCCCCACTTCTTATGGGCCTCCAGAACCCGATATCCGTCGCCGTTACTATCATTTAACCCATGAGCAACTTCACGGGAAGGCACCACTTGAGGGTCGAGGGTTGATTATGGAGTACGCAAGTTCATTTTCGTAGGGAGGAGGTTTTGGACCGGCCGGGGGCGGCCTTGTTTTAGAGGGGGGAACCTGCAGCTGTTGCGCTGCATAGCTGTGTGTTCTTGTTAGATTTCCCTGTCGTAGTCAGTAGCACGTGACACATCCTTGGCTTTCCGAGATCCTCCATCGTGCGAGTGCTCCGAGCCTTCTGTGGCGCCTCCACCGCCTCAAATGTAAGCCCCAAATTGGGAAATTATTCTCGGCACATCAGCAATCCGCAATCCTTTGCATTTTCAAACCCGTGACTCCATTAGAAGATTGACACAATCCTTTACATTTACCAACGCGTGAGCCTATTGCATCCTTTGCATTTTCAAACACCTTCAATGGCAGTACCGTTCCAGAGCCATGTTTTAAAGCGTCGACCCGCAATGGATAGCCCTGACCATTCCGGTCATTTTCAGCTATTCAGATTCGTCTGGGATGCATTATTGACCTCGCCAGCGACCAATCAATGCTTTACATTTTCAAACACGTGAACCTATTGCCCTCGCCATAATCCTTTGCATTTTCAAACGCGTGACTCCATTATAATATTGACACAATCCTTTACATTTACAAACGCGTGACCCTATTTGTTGACACAATCCTTTGTATTTTGAAACGCTTGACCCTTTTGCCCTCGCCACAATTCTTTGCATTTTCAAACACCGTCAATTCCAGAGCCATCCCAGAGCCATTTTTTTGAGGCGTTGACCCGCAATGGTTGACCATTGCGGTCATTTCTGCTATTCATATTCTGCTCTGAAGCATTATTGACCTCTCCAGCGGCCAATCAGTGGGTTACATTTTCAAATGCGTGACCCCATTGCATTCGCCACAATCTTTCAAACACTTCCAATTCCGGCGCCGTCTCAGAGTCATTTTTTGAGGCGTCGACACGCGATAGATAGTCCTGACCATTCCGGTCATTTTCAGCTATTCAAATTCCTCTCGGATGCATTATTAACCTCTCCTGCGGCCAATCAGGGCTTTACATTTTCAAACGCGTGACCCTATTGCCCCACGGATAATCAAATCAGCGAGAGTTGGGAACTCCGAGGTTCACGTGCATTTGTTTGCATCAACATGCAGAGCCCTCAGCTTTAGTTCAAAAGCACCAGGGCTGTCAAAACAAATCCAAAGAGACAGTCCAAACCCTAATTTCGCTGGCTATCATCCCAGCAAGACCCCGTTAAAATTCGGCTTGAAATGATTGCACAGTGGCCAAAATACTGTTTTAGTGTGAAATCTCAGCTCATTGTGCCGAGGTTCAGATGCATTTGTTTGCATCGACATGCAGAGCCCTCAGCCATTTTGTAAAAGCACCAGGGCCGTCAAAACAAATCCAAAGAGACAGTTCAAACCCAAATTTCACTGGCTATCATCCCAGCAAGACCCCGTTAAAATCCGGCTTGAAATGATTGCACAGTGGTCAAAATACTGTTTTGGTGTGAAATCTCAGCCCATCATGCCGAGGTTAATGTGCATTTGTTTGGTAGCAGCATCTAACACCGCACTGTGCCGAGCCTCGGTTCACATGCATTTGTTTGCATCGACATGCAAGGCCCTCAGCTCTTGTGAGAGTCGCGTGATTAGACAGGAAATATGAAAGAAGATGATCCATCAAATGTGCCGGATGAAAGGCAAACTTGCTCCTCCCAGTATTCCAACCTCATCCATAATATTGAACAATTCCGCTTCCAGGGCACGAACGGGTAGCAACGACAACCCAAGGTCCAATGGTCGAGAAATTAGCCGGTCAATTTGCCCTAGAGTGTTGCACAAATAATTACTTTGCAGAATTGCGGCCAACGGATAAGATAAGATTAGCGGTGACATATGCGGGCTACGTTAGGGATGCCCATTGCCAGACTCCGCGGTGTCCAGCTGAACATGGATTGCGCTCAATATTTTCAAATGATTTACGTCGCGTAGGACAATGGCGAACAGAGCTCAAAGTTATACGGTCAGTACGTTGGTAAAATAAGCATCAGAACATACCTTCCATGTCTTTTCATATCTATTGCGTTTAAACCAAGTAAATTTACCAACCAGCCGCTCGCATAGTGACAACGAATTTTCCTCCAAGAGCAGCAGTTTGATGAGAACATGTAATGGAAGCGAAGGTTTTGCGCCCCTAGGTGGATCAGGTATGGACCTACAGCACAATACCAATGAGTTTCGAAATACTTGTGTAAATCTGAGTACTTACCCGAGTCCAAATCGAACGCCGGGAATAAATTTCATCCCCTGCTGCAGCAGCTATTCCTTCAGGTGGACCACACACGTTGGTGGCTCTACATTTTGGAAGAGGGATATATAGCGCAATCAAACAAATACGAACCGAGGTCCAACCCATCCGAATCGGCGAGCCCTCCATTCAAGCGAGTATCCTGAGGGGCTATATATGATGAATCCTCTCGCTGGAAAGTGATCGGGTCGTTGGCTGGCCAGGGCTGGCGGCAATCCTTCCGAAAAGCCATATCGTCGAAATTATTGAATGCCATCCATCCTCCAACGGCCGGAATGAGAGGATAGTCCTTGTGGGACGCGAGTTGGTGCAAGGGGTTTGAATAGCCAGAACGTGCACCCAAGCCTTCTGCTGCCGCATCATTTGTAGGTCCGAACGCGGGGGCATATGTGTCCCATAAACCTGAGTTGAAGTTAGTTTCCTGAACGTCCCACCATGCCTCAGGTACACCTGTTCGTTGATCCTGTGAGTTCCGCGCTTGCCGGTCAGTCTACCAGCGCGACTGCGACTTCATGATCCTCCCCCCATCCACGGAGCTCTCCGGATCTACCAAGGCCTTTAGGCCTGTCAAAGATCCAACCGGAATGCGACATGGCAAATCCAAAACGGCGTGGCACGTACTCGTTTTCACAAAAAGTGACCGGAAATGAGTTCATTGCATCACATCACGTACACCGAGCTCAACCACCTACCACCACCAGATGCCTGAGGATCCTACCCATGGATAACTTGACTCGTCTTCGAGGAATTGGTTCATTGGCGCTATCTAGAGCCAAGGAGAGATCAGCCATGCTTGTTGTGATTACGCCATTCCATCATCTGCAAGAAACAATCTCTGGAAAGAAATTCTCAGAGACCCGTTTGAGAGCCAGTTAGCCACAGAGTGGATTCTAGGGCATCTTTTGCGAATTGTAGAAGGCTTAGACCATGGATCCTGCCATGGAATATAGCTGCAAACTGTTCTGCAACATCAGCAGCGAAAGCCTAATTAGAGACACAGTCGCTGAGCCGGTATACCACAAATAATTTTATGAGATCCTCTAAGTTTCCCTCATTGCCTCTCATGCAAGAATAGAGCACTCAGACGAAACAGGACAACACTTTGTGTGAAGGTCATGCCGGATTGACTCGCTGAACATGTTGTCCTATTTTTGCCCATCTGCCGACTTTCTCCCATGTCTCTGTCATATAAACGATGTGGCAGATCCCCAAGATTTTCCTCAGAGCCCTCCCAGTCCCGTCCATGCACGAGGGACCGCTGCACAAACAATTTTGCGCATCTGGGGCAAAATCACGTGCAATTAAAGTAACGATTTATCGAAGGCCTAACGATCATTGTCGATGCCAAAACATGTCGAACGGCGGCGATATAACCCACTGAACATCTATATGTGGTTAGAACACAAATATTCCACCAATTGGGATCACACGAGGCGAGTTTCCGGTTACTTTTTGTGATAACGAGTAGTTGAGGGGAGGGTCACAAGGCAATGTAATGAATTGACACCATTTATTTCAATAATGCGTGAGCCTCAGACCCGCGTCACATAGACATTGTGTACTCACCGTCTTCGCTTCTCACGGAAACATGGAAATTCATGGGGAATTTGTATACCCCTTCCGCCAAGGGCATTCGGGAAGCCCGCATACAGTCCACCACCGACAGCTTCTCCAATGATTAGAATGGATTTCTAAACATAATTGTAGACCAATTGTAGAGTGCTTAGCATCCTGACAGGCCATCTTTCCAGCTAGCCCAGAGCAAGCCTGTTTGTCGAACGTGAGGTCTTGACAGAAGGGCGCGAAAGATGTCCGGAGAGATGGGAGTAGGAAAAGGCAGTGTTTGATTCGAACCCTGCCAGATCGCCGCGAGTGGTCCGTGCGCATGTAGACACGATCCTGGTTATGTCAGCTGCATCGCTTCTTGTGAGTGGTAGACAAGGTAGAAAAGTGCTAGGTTCGGAGCAAGCCCGCGCAACTACGGCCCGGCGAGTCTTCGATTTTCAGAAACCATTGGCTGCAGGTCTAAGATTGACATATATTCCCGCAATCTTGAAGGAAAAATTGTCTATTGACGACCCTAGAATGCTCCTACAGCCGTTTGCATAAAGGTTGACAGTAGCGCGAATTTTAAATAATAACAAATTTTGATCCCATCATTTCTCCTGCTTATTCCTCGCTCATTTCATGGCCTGCCGACTCGTAAGCAGGCACATTCGACGCAGATTCCTGAAGCTCTTCGACCGGTACCGAATTCGACCCGGCTCCTCCAGATTACAATTCGGCCTAATCTGGCTGTGGCGCAACTTGACCGGTCTCTTTAGAGAATTAAACCGACCGTATTACGCCGACGGGTGTAACAAATACGCCGTATTTTTGTTACGCCACGGGTCGAGCCGTTCGTCAAGATCCGAAGTGAGGAGCTAAACGGGACGGGTGCCGTACGTACCGTGCGTTTACGCCGTATTTACGGTTTGGTAGAATTGAGTTGGCTTTGGGCAGAAATTCACCTCACTTTGAACGGGAGCTTTGGAGTAAATCTCTAACCATGAGAGTGGAATGGAGAGCACAAAGCCTTCCTGGAAAGGACCTGGGGCACTAGAAGGAAATCTAAAGAGACAGTTCTAACCGAAATTGCGCTGGCTATCACACAAACAAGGTCCTGTGAAAATCCGCTTTGAAATGGCTCCAAACAGTGCAATTTACTGATTTGATGTGAAACTCGGCATACCGAGCCGCCATTAAATTGCATTTGTTTGCACTGCCTAAACACGCAACTCATGATCCCAGTGGAATACTCAACACACCTCAAGCTTGCAAGCTTCGGAACTCGGGGTGCGCAAGCCATGAACATCATCGCCTCCAAAGCCTCAAGCCGACCAATAGGGGAGCTCAAAGTAACTCTTCGCCGGACGCTTTTTCGCTTTTTCGCCGGACGCCTTTTGGTCAGGTGATTTCCTCGTGGCCTCAAAGTGTCACATCACGGTGATTCACGCGAATGACTGTCGCGCCGAGCTTCGCCGCTACCGTCGGCCACGATGTCGGGCAACGTCGGGCCTGTCCGCTCAACGTCGGGAGAGACATCGAGGGCCATACTGTAGTATTTCATTCAACTCGACAGTCACGCATCACGCACCCCCCTATCGATATCGAAATTTGGCAAGGGTCACGCATCACGCGGCCGTTTGTCGGGCTCAAAATTGCCTGTAAGACCCAAAAAAGCCAAAAATTTCGTTTCGATATCGAAAATTTCGCTGGTGTCATGCCAAATTTTGGCTGTTGTCGAAATGTCGAATTGGTTTTTTGGGTCACGCGTCACACCCAGTGTCGATTTGAACGAAATACTACAGTATTTTCGCTTAGTTACCAAAAAATATACATTAATATGCAGCTGAAACCCCCATACTACCATCAGAACATCGAGTGCCATGAAAAACACACCAAATTTTGAAGGGTCGACGTCGGCGGCGACGATGAGGACAACACATCGGATGCCGTTGGTGATGAGGCATCTTTGATGTGACCATCGAAACAAAAGTAACAAATCACCTGACTAAAAAGCGTCCGGCGAAAAAGCGAAAAAGCGTCCGGTGAAGTTTACTTTGAGCTCCCCTAATCTCAAACTCAAGACACGCGTCAAGAAGCTTCAAAGCTCTCAAGACCTCAGTGGGCAACTACTCAATACTCAAGACCGTCAAGACTTGGGACCTGCAATATCCGCAAGACGCC
Source organism: Mycena leptocephala (assembly GCA_029378395.1). Lineage (NCBI taxonomy): Eukaryota > Fungi > Basidiomycota > Agaricomycetes > Agaricales > Mycenaceae > Mycena > Mycena leptocephala. The sequence continues at coordinate 84,413 of JARJLF010000010.1, forward strand.
TCAAGACGCTGGCTTGGGATATTTCAAGACGCCTCAAGGACACTCCAAACACAAGCCCTCCCAACACAAGTCCCCAATATATACAACGCTTCAAGGCTCCAACAAGACGCGAGGCCGGTTTGAGTGTAGCCACAGTCGGGTAACATGTACATCTATATTTTTATCAATCTAATGGCTTTTCTTTCATTTAATCTGTGCCCTATTGTGCTTTACAAGGCGGGATCTGGAGGCGGGGATTTTTTCTATTTCCTTTTGGCGGCCTACAAACCAACTACAGAGAACTACAGAGTAACTACAGAGCAACTACAGAGCACTACGTAATTCACTGTAAGCAGTAAAAGCACTGGATATTAGTGCAGGTACTGATTTTCCAAATTGTGCACTAATATCTAGTGCTTTGGGAATCAGTGCTTTTGTGGTCACTTTAAATTAGCACCTTCTGGGTACTAATCCTTGAGGCACTGAATATTGGTGCACACCCTTTTTTACTATCTTATCTCGATCTTATCGCGTTCCTGATGCCGACACAATGGCGGTGCGCACGGGGATCACCGAGGCAGATGACCCTTTCGCTTTGAGATCCACCCTCGTCTGCCCTCATAACTGGTTCCTTGGTCTCTTCAACTCTTCATGGGATCACCCGTTGCTCTCTCTGACGAGCCCATCTCGGAACTCATCTTTCGTGCATCCGAGGACCGACATCCGACAACGCCGGAACGGGCGGCGTTACGGGCCGAACGGCTCTGAAGAAACAAGATAACCGCAACGTGTTCACTCAATCCCTGCCCCAAATCTCTGCAGCGCAATGTCTTACGGACTTCCTTCGAAGGCAGTAAATGCAGACCAATAACTCCAAGGCAAACAAAACACCATGACGAGGATGAACCCGAGAAGCCGCCGAAGAAAGCAATCGTGAGGTCCAGTATCTCCTCGTTCCTCATTCAGATTTCAACCCGATAATTCCGAGATAAACAATGAATACTATCACCTACCTGGCGAAGAGGAACCAGCGCAGCCACCAAAGAACAAGGGAGTGATTATTTTCAGTTCCGTCCCGGGTGGCTCTTTATCTCCCTCTTTATAAAATTATGGGTGTCCGTCTGAAGCATTAAAACTCCACTTATAGGTCTCTCAACCCGAAGCGTTGTTCTGTCTACATACAGGCTAGAATATCGTACTATATCCCATCACCACGACCGACCCCATGCTCAACGACAACGCTAAGTCAATAATTTGTGATTCCTAACGTGGAACGTGACCAGGGAAGAACCCGCACACACCACAGCGAAGTATCGACAAATCACCCAAATTCGAGCTATAATGACCGCTTGCCAAAAGCGAAATTAGTGCTGACCTTGGTCAATTATTTGCCAAACGACAGAAAGTTTTTTCGACTCCCGGCTATCAAGCCCCACAGTTTGAGGAAGTAAACGACCGGATACGTGCTGATATCTCCTGGGAATACCCCCAAGAGAGACTTCAGCGGAACGAGCACACATACCTGCAGACCGTTCTCTTCAGACTGAAGAAACTGCTTGCAGGGTCAATCTATTCTATATAGATGTCCGGCCTATGTTAATGCCCTCGTCCTTCGCTAACGCTGGCCAGCCCCCGAGCGCATTGTGCGCGTACCCTGGTCAGTACAGTGGGTCCAGGGGAATCCATGTTGAACTTATAGGCCAGCGTCCGATCCAGAACAGACCAGTGGCGGTGGCGTGGGTACGCGGTCATGATCATGACGTGAAAATGCGACCTTGGCGTCCTGAGGCAGAGAGCGCACGTCGTCGGCCAATCCACCCAAAGATGCACCGCGCATCAACACCTCAGACAGTGCTTTGGGTCCCAGGATCCGTGAATGGCCATGATTTGAGGATTCCAAAAGGTGACATGGTGGTTGGAGGCAACATATGGGAATGTTGAAAATTTGAGGGTGTCATGCAAAATTTCGGCCGGTGTCGAAATGTCGAATAGGTAAATCCAGTCACGCGTCACACCATATGTCGATTTGAACGAAATAATCCAGTATTTCTTTTTGGTTTCTGGCCCGCCCCTAGGCCATCATGTTATTTTCTCCTTGGATATATTTTTCGGGCAGGGCACTGCAAGGACACAAGTCCCTCCATCATACGAATGGCGGGGGCGCTTGATGCATGCCCGATGGAAACCGAACCGCCTTGACGTCCCATCAATTCTCGGATGCAGTGCAGCTCGCATGAAGGTCGGCGTTTCTTCCCAAGCCTCCGCTGTTACCTTCGCCACCACGTCAATGGTCTTTGGCGGCGGCCCACCAGTCATTTCTGCCTGCCTTTGGAGCACTGCGAGGCGGGCCTCGAGGCGAGGCTTGACGCGGGTATCGGAAAATTTACGAGAATAGAAATGGTCGATCGGGTCTCGCTGCGGCTTTTCAGGGGTGCCGTCCAAGACCCCAGTGAATAACTCCTAGAAGACGGTCTTGTCGCTCTTCAGCAAAGAGCCGTAATTAAGCCGGTAGGCCAGATAACACCCAATTTCACCTTGTTCTCCCACTCAGCCTGTGCATCCTCCACTTCCTTCTGGACACCACGGTGAGACCGATACTTTTTTCACAGCAAACTCGGCCACCGGTCCTGTCGCTCCGTGACGGTAAGCGCTTGCGTACCGATTCGCAAGCCGGAAGAATCCCCGAATGGTGGGAAGCGGACATGCAGCCAGAGCTTCTGCAACAAGGTCCTTGGCTTTATTCCACCGACCGTTCGACCGCTCACGATAATATCGTTTGATCTAGGCCCAGAAATATTCTATTGGGTTCATCTCCGGGTAGAATTTTGGAACCATACCGCTCGGTGGACCCCAAAAGCTATGGGGTACTGCAAAGTTATGGGTTATCTCTGCCAAAGTTCGGGAAAAATCGGTTGAAAAAGTATGGCTTAGGGCCGATTACTATCGTCCCCCAGGAACTTGGACACCTAAGAAAAAACCACGTGTAGATTTGTGCAGAGTACTCTGGGCCCAAATCCAAAGTGGTCAATCGCTAGCATTCCTAATAATGTTGTAGACTGAGTTTTTAGATTGTGGAAAACGGCCCAGAATTCGTTGGGTTATGCATTTTCTTTGGTGATGTCGGGTGTCCGAGTGCTAGGTAAGGTGAAAATTCTTGATTGCCGGCCTTGTGTCGGACCCACCGCTGATCGTACCGGGCTGAAACCTGGCACAGTGGTTCTCCCATTTTAAGGGTATGTTTGCCCATCGCTACTATTCCAGGTCAGTAGGGAAGTCCTTACATATGACTTGATTATTTTTGCCATTGGAAAGATCAACTTTGGCAGGCGCGGCACGAATGTTTGGTTTATTGCGAGACTTGTAGAATACCTGTGCACCTGCATTGTGGAATGGAGACTCATACTATATGAATTCATTTTGTACATGTGTTATTACAGTGATATGACCTCTATAGAGTAACCACTCATGTCAACAGTAATCATCCCGGAGGTCCAAATCCCACGCAAACTCTGCCAACCACACCGGAGCTAACAATGATAATGCTGATTCTAGCAAAGCATGCGGCTTGGCATACCTTTGTTCAAGAGCTCGAGGGGGTGAATTTATTTAAGGCGCTCAATCGACTCAAAGAACAATGCTCGTCCGTCTTCCCAACGATCCGCGATCCCGATTCTGGTGATATTACGCTTTCCCACTGTGATCGAGGCAGGGTCCTTGGCCGAGCTTGGTTTGGCTCTCATGCTACGGAAGTCGTACAAGAACTTGTATCCACAACACTGCTCCCGGATGTGACCCCGGCATTGCGTGCAGACCAAGCTGGTAGCAGCACCCGTCAGTTGAACGAATGTCTCCTAGACACATCTCTCCCGACCTCAAGGCATGAGTGCCTGTCCTGTTCTTTGAGCAGGGCAAATCTGTCTCTGAAATCTGCCTTCTCCTTGGGGTCAAAAAGACCCTAGGTCAGTTGTCCAAAACGGGTAACAATGTACATTTCAACCCTCCAGTAGATTCCACAATTCTTTGGAGGTTCTGGAATCCTACATATGCATCCAAGGTGGTGTCTTGTCGATTTCGAGAATATTTGACCCAGAAAAAAACGAATAAGAGGGTCATTTGTCCAAAATGGGTAACCATGTCCATTTCAACTCTCCAGTAGATTCCACAATTCGATGGAGGTGCTAGAATCACACATGCATCCAAGGTGGCGTCTCGTCTATTTCGAGAATATTTGACCCAGAAAAAAACGAGCACGAGGGTCATTTGTCCAAAACGGGTAACCACATCCATTTCAACCCTCCAGTAGATTCCACAATTCGATGCAGGTGCTAGAATCACACATATGCATCCAAGGCGGCGTCTTATCGATTTCGAGAATATTTGAAAACAACGAGTACGAGGGTCAGTTGTCCAAAATGGGTAACCATGTCCATTTCAACCCTCCAGTACATTCCACAATTCTTTGGAGGTTCTGGAATCCTACATATGCATCCAAGGTGACGTCTCGTCTATTTCGAGAATATTTGACCCAGAAAAAAACGAGTACGAGGGTCAGTTGTCCAAAACGGGTAACCATGTACATTTCAACCCTCCAGTAGATTCCAAAATTCGATGGAGGTGCTAGAATCACACATATGCATCCAGGGCAGCGTTTCGTCTATTTCGAGAATATTTGACCCAGAAAAAAACGAGCACGAGGGTCATTTGTGCCGATTTGAACAAGAAAGGAAGGTGTTTCCCACACCGGATTACTCCTATCGTCCAAGATTTTTGCTTCAATAGACTTGGGGTGTAGGGCCGTGGCTTTGCCCGGCAGGAACTCGTACTTATGTGTTGGGTGCCAGTTATTGAATCACTGAATGCACATCTCATAGGGTAGTAAAATATCACATGATGATCTTCTGGGGCAGCACATAAGCACAACTCTCTGTTGTTGAATGGACACAACTTGAAGTGCATAACAAATTTTCACAGTGGAAAATCAAGGACTGAAGTTCAAGTAAGTGCCTCCAGTGTCACACCGTTTGGACTGGACTCACCATACATTCCTTTGTCACCGGCTGAATAGAGACTGCCAGGTATACCACATTCTCGGGTTCCACGTTGATTAAACGTTCCAGATTGCCCTTGGATTGATCATTGACAATGCCCTGCTAAGTGGATGACATCAAAGGCTGCATAGATTCGACTTTAGCTTAAATTCGAGACTAAGATTTTATGGATCCACTGTTGCATCTCGCGTAGTCTCCAGACATTTGACAGACTCTACAAATTGGGCCTGGAGAGTATCGGACAGGTTAGAAGAGTTCAAAGTGGTGATCCAGGTAGGTTGTGAGATGCTGCAAAAGCACAACCAATATTATTCTGTCTCGAGCTTACTTCCAGGTCCAAAACTGGGGGGAAAGTCTAATACTCTACAATTCTGATACCCTATGGCTTATATAGATTTTACAAACAGTAAATGGAGATAAATGAACGTGATCCTCAGTTTTTTCTCAGTCTAGGTGCGGCAATTCTGGTTTCTATGGCCCACTGGAGAAGTGCCCGGCCCCATTTAGTATTTGGTCGCATGGTACCTCGCAGTTCTGCCTTTCTGGGTCGAGCACGCAATAGCACGACACACCGGCGTAGTTTCTCCGGTGATGCACATGACTAACCATGCTGGCTTGATTCATCTTGTCAGAAATGATCCAGGCACAAATATGTGCTCCCGGGGCATTTCAAGGCTCCGTCCTTCAACTGCTGTAATGGTTTCAAAACACACCGACACCATTTTTATTTAGTGCCGGAGCATTTTTAGAGTACCCTGTTTCATTTCTTTCGCAAACTAGGTTGAAAACATCTCAGAGATGTTTTCAAATATTGCCGGAGTATTGTTGAACTGACTGCTCACAATTTATCTGGCTTGCCGCGGAAAAAGCGCCGGTTCAGAAATTCGCACTGGACGCCGAGAACCAGAACTTTGCGCCAACAGCGGCCGTGCGGGCCATGGAAATTGATGTGCCGAACCCAACGGCACGTGTTTTGGATTGCAAGGACTCGTTTTGGTCACAGCACAACCAATACTCACAACGGATCAGGGGCCAAGTTTTCGGTTAGAACCCAAATCCCGGTGTGTTTTTCGCAGATTTGCAAGGACCGGGAATGCTGAAAATTAGTGCCTATCGATTTAGCCCAGAACTCTCAAAAATATGGTGCCGGTCACCTAGCTGCCGCTACTCAGTGTTCGAGATTGGACATCATTTTCCGGCCCGAGTTTACCTATTTTTCTTATCCCTCTTGCAAAAGTGCTCCTTTTGACCTTCTGAACAAATCTGCAAGACCGATTTCCATTTAAATCAAAACTGAGTTAGCTAAAAAATCTTGACTCTGAATTTGGCCACTGGCGGGTGAAATAATGGAAAAAGTCACTGATTGTGGCTGTGTCTAGGGCCAAAAATTTTCTCCGGCCAAATTGGCCACTAATTTTGGCTAGCGGCAGCTAGGTGACCGGCACCATAGGTGGATTATCATGATTTTTTTTTTGCCACAGCCGGGTCGATACGTATGTCTACATAATTCATCTGGCCCCTCATGCCAGTGACCCGGGCTTGGGCCCGGGTCGCGGGTCTAAAAATTCTGAGCCCGATCCTGAGCGCCGACTTCGGGTTGGGCCTGTTCCCCGTTGAAGAGAAATTGAGAACACTGCTCCCTAGAGCTCTGGGTCGGACTTGGGCTCGAGCCCGAGCCCGCCACATCACTAACGATTAGGTAAGTCGAATGCGACCAAACAAATCGCCTAACAAGTGGCACAGCCACCTAATGAGTCTAACTTAAGTTAGTAAAACGTTCTGCTTTCGCCTCGCTACTCCTCCCGCTCCACGGACCCATTCCCAATCACACCAGACGTCAAACCAATTATGACTTCCCGCCGCCGCAAGCATTCTGCCGATCTTGACACACGCGTTAAAGAGACCCACTTGCTGTACACAATCCGCGGTGATCCCTCTTCGGACTATGTTGCCCCCGTGAGCAAGCTGTTGCGCTCGCCCATCCATGATGTCCAAAGGTCCGCGTGGCAAGGGGGCCGGAGATCGGCTGAGAAAAGGAAACTTGTGGACAGGGACAGGAAAACCTCAATCACCCTAACGAGGCCCTTGGAACCCCCAAGCCCTACCGACGACCCCATTCTGCTCGTCTCATCTTCCAACAAGCGCCGTCGCAACATCCATATAGATGACCGGACTGACCGTGATTTATCTTCCTTTCATCATGGTACGTCCCTCGGCCCTGCTGGCTGCCTTCGGCACGGTTGCGGAGTTGACAGCGCCGCATTTACAGATGCTCCCATTTCCGCCACCGGAGACATGGAGTCTCCCCTTACTAGTCGCACCGGTTCGATTGCACACGACGAGTCAGCAAATAGTACCGCCTTGATCGGAATCTCGACCCTGTCGACCTTGACGGCGTCGCCTGTGACCAAAGAGGCCGACGGTGTGACGACGATGCTCGTGGACACGAAGTCAGACCCACCCACGCCAGGTAGTCGTGCACGTAGCGCCGCCTGGGGAGTCTGGGGCAGCCCGTGGCCACGGCGTGGCCCTGATGGACGAGAAGGGAGTTTTCGGATGGATGGGCGGCGCCTCTTCGCTACAGAACTGGATGATTCGACCCATGCCACGACCCCTGGAGTTCAAGACAATGTCGAGGAGGTTACATACAAAGGTCCATTCGACTTCGACTTCGACTTCGAATTATCCCCAGCAGCGCCACATATTCACAGCGACTCCCATCTTTCTACATACATACGCTACGATGCACGGTTTGACTTCAACTTTCAGTCTCAGCCCTAAGCAATTTCACGACTCTTCATTCAGACTACTAGTACATACATGCCGGCCACCTCATCATTTTATTTCGTTCGTTGAATTTCGTCAATTGCATTGTACCGAATAATTGCATATCTGCGTGTTGCGTCCCTTCTTTCTTTGTTTCTTCGATCCGACTCGGGAACACTTCGCTGACGGCTAACGCGAAAACATCTGTGTGTTCCGCCACGAACTCCCGCACTGTTCTCCGTTGCTCTGCCGAGAGATCTGGACCTGTCATTACAGACGCGACAACTCGCTCGACTCTTTTTGGATTACGTAAACGGATCTGTTGCTCGTGTGAAGATCAACTGGTGGTAGACACAGAATTGCGAAAATATATTTTGTTGGATAATCTTTTACCCTGGTCTCTTTTCGTGTTCAGCAGGCACCTCGAACCTTCATCGTTTCACACATAGGAGCATCGTACAGACATGGAACACAAAGCTAATACATCGTCGTAGACTTTGGCGATCTGATCGCAATGCCCGGTCCCTCTGCCGCACCAAAGCCCAAAGGCGTCAGAGTCGACTTAAACAGACAGATCCAGCTCGACCCTCACACCCTAGCGATACCAACGCACGTGCAGGCGAGCCTCAAGGCACAGTGGAACAAGCTATTTCCGCTGTCGGATCTCACGCCAAAGAACTGCCTCTCGACGGACAAGGCACGCATTAACCGCCCGACGACGAAGCTGACGCTGGTGGACAACGCGTTGGTAATGAAGGAGGTAGACCGAGACATTACGAAGGAGGATGAAAGCATGACATCGACCGAGTTCGTTACGGCCGGGAATCGTCTCGTCGAGGCGATACAAGAACATTTCAAGCCGAGGGAGAAGGCGGAGCAGCTCGCGGGCCAAGTCGCGATCCATTTCGATGCTATCGTGCGCAAAATGGACTTCGCAGATAACTACCCCATCTACAGAGATTACTCGGCACGCGTCCTGGGACGTTTCTCGACGTCGCCCAGGTTCGACGTGAGCGTGTGGCAAGGCGCGATCTGGGAGAACGTACGCGTAGCGGCACAGCAGAAGGAGATCGCGAAGATGAAGATGTTGCTGAAGACGGCTACGAGCTCGTCGAAGTCCTTTCGGAACGGCGGCGGCGACTCGAGCCAGTCGTCCTTTCGAAACCAAGGCGCAAACGGCGGGAACGCAGGGGGGGCCGGGAGCCGCACGAACGGTGGCAGCAAGGGCGGGGGAAAGGCCCCGCAAGAAGAACGGCGACAGCATTGAGAGATGCTGCTACTGCGGAAAACCCGAACATGACTCCGGTTATTGCCCCGAGACGGAGGGTCCATGGTGCGCGAGGGACAGGAGGACCAGGAGATGGAAGACGCCGGTCTCTTCCCTCAGCATCTGCTGGGGCTACAACGGCGCTTCCGGCTGCGACAACAAGCCGTGCAAATACACCCACTTTTGCATGCTATGCGGAGCAGGATGCGGTACGGACGCCGGAGCAGCAGGCCCAGCCCACGGCGCGCAAGCCTGCAGCGCCGTCGCCTGAGATATTTCCTATCGTCACGCCCCTCAAAGCGGACCGGTGGCAACACTGGATCAAAGTGTTGGGCGTGGCGAAGGAGTACGCAGATGTGCCGGAAGGCATCCGCAACGGTTCCAGTCACGGTCTTGACCCCGAACGCAAAGCTACTACAACTTTCATCCCCCGAAACCTCATGTCGGTGCTCGAGATCTAGGCTATATATTCCAGTATGGAGTGAGGCAGGATAACCACGACCACGTTTTCAGGTTGCTCCTGCTCAATCAAATTGTCCTGCTGGTTGTGGGGTTTTTCGGGAGGAACACTGTCGGGAACATCTAAGGCGGCGCTTCTGCCCACGGGTGGAACGGGGGGCTTTGATGTACCGCACATGATTATAGGAACTCCACGTAGGGCGGGGCCCTGTATCGAGAGCTGCAACGAAGGCAATCAGAAGGGAAATACATCAGGGAACGGTGAAATAATGCCATGTCGTCGGCGATGGGGGGCGGTGCAGCGCTAAGGGACGATTTGACACCTAGTCTGGGTTGCCTTCTGACAATCAAAGAGACGGCATCAACAGGAAATATCTTATGTGGTTGATACAAGTTCATGTGTGTTCTTTGGCCTTTAAACAATACAACTGTGCAGGATTGATGTTTGGATAGTACTAGTGCCTCAGCTGCAAAGTTGTATAACAACTTGATGAGTGTTGGTAGTGTCCGATATGGAGAGTTCCGTGACCTCTGGTTTGACAATTTCAAGCGGACGGGGCTGTTCAGAATAGTGCTGGGTATCATCTGGCAATATGTGGCATGCAATTAGCTCTCCAGACCAAGTCACGCTTTTCAAAAGGCGTGGGAAAACAAACAAGCTAGGCTGTATTTGGCAGGGATATTTTTGTCTCACACAAGCTTGGTTCAGTGAATTAAAGCATCAATTCTTCTGCTATTAAGACTCTGAGAACATAGAGTCCTAGAAATCTCGGTGCTACAAAACTGCTTCTTGAGATCTTCGATACAAAAAACTTTTGCAGAAAGCTTTCGAAAATTTTGGCCGAGTCAGGAAATTCGAGCTCGGCAATCTCCGTCTCCCTTAGCAACCGGTGAATAAGCTCCAGCCGTTATTGACGTCCTGTTTATCGACTATCATTGTGGGCCTGCGCACTTGCCGATCGGAAAGTGTTGGTGTGTGGCTGTGCAATTTGTCATCATTTGTGGTTTTTGTTTGTAGGCCGTCGTCGACGTGCAGGACCGAGCTGGATTGGGCGGAGAATATTAAGTCACCATTGTAGGCATATAGACATCCGGTTGATCTTTGATTTGGTGGGAGGAATTTTCGAAATCTGCATTTTTCGTTGAGATGCACGTCCTTCGCGGGAAGGAAGAGTGATTTCTCAGCCAGTAAGCCGTTTCGGAAAATTCCTCCCAGTGAAATCTTGGTGGGGCTCATATCATCAACTTTCTCTCCCAAAGTTTTGCGTAGGAGCTGTCCTTATTAGGGTATTTTTCAGGCTCTCGCCCAATTAAATTGATTGACCAAATGTGTCACGTGTCCCGAGAATTCTCGATTGAGCATGCTCAGATTCGACGGTCAATACCTTTGAAGTGGAGGCCCGGGTTGAGCTGAAACTTTGTCAATGCATTTCAGTGCATGTCAAAGGTCATTCCTGATTTTATTGGGAATTTAGGGTCCATATTCATGTTGGATTGTAAAGCTGAAATTTTGACTTTTTACGCCTGTCTTGCACGACCCACAGCAAAGCCATTATAGTGTAGAAAAATCGGACCTTGTGGATTAATACCCTATTGTATCTAAGAAACTTTTACCTTTACACCTGAGTGATAATGCACACGGTGCGAGGAGAACAGACCAAACGATCTGAAAACCACCTGTTTTTGGCATTTGGCGGGGAGCAAACATGTACATACAGTACGGCTTTCGATTGGCAGATCCCCAGGCCCACTATCATACAAAGTTACAGCTGTCCGATGCAGAAACATGGTGAAAATGGCGAAAAATTTATTTCCTGATCGCATCGAAAATCGCTGCGTAATCGCAGCGCGATTACAACGCACCTATTCGCGAGGGATCACGAGAAAAACTGAGTCCGTAGCGAGTGTTCTATCGAAAAGGCTTCAAAATTGAAAAAAAAAAAAACCGCTCAGCGCCTGTTGTACTGCAGAGAGCTGTAATAGAATGGGGGAGCTTGCTCCCCCAATGAATGTTAATGCAATTCTGGCTCACGAGTGTGCCGGTTTCACTGGGGGGAATTCAACGCCGGCTGGCTATAGCTGAGCACTTGCTGATTGTCCACGCAAGGAGCCAACCGAAGGTTGGCGACGAGCGGCGTCTTTCGAACTCAACAACATGTAAATTCCAAGATAGACATAATAGCATAGCTGCTCCGTAGCGAAGCACGGGCACACTGCTAGTATAAAGAGCCAACCAATCTCTACCATATATATGCCTTGGGTGGTTCTTGCAACTTTGATGCTAGAAAAGGAGAGACGTGTCTCAGACAGGGCGAAGGTTCACCACGGGTAATGGAAGATTATCTGGGGCCCGAGCCCCAGACCCCCCATTCCCCCGACCTCGAGCCCAGGACCGCCGGGCCCCCCCGTCCCCCCTGCCATCTGTATGAGCCAGCTTACGACTTGGGGCGGGAAATAGCTCACCAGAGATGTTTCCCATTGGATCCATCTGAAATGTCGGAGCCTTGCCGTCCGCGTCAGATTTGATGAAGGAGTCCAATCCTCTTTCACTCCCCCCGTGCGACCCCAGGATCCCCTCCATCTCGTACCCCAGATCCACGTTCCCATTCGTTGACTCAACCCTTATCTGGTCGCCTGTCCACCCCTCATCGTGCGGGAGGTCGCCCACAAAGCACTGGCGTGATGATCTCACCTCGCTGAATGTCGTCGTGTGCGCCGCGAGATCATAGGCCAAGCGTATGGACCCGTTTAGCGTGCATATGGTAACATGTCCACGGAAACTGCGGGAGAGGTGCAGGCAGCCTGATGGAGCCGTTGGTGGACTGCGCCGTGAGGTGGACTGGTGGGCGCATGGAGCAGGCGCCCTGCTGTGGGGAAAGGTCAGCATACATATATGTCAGATTAGGCCGGAAGAGGGGGACACACAAGTCTGGCGGTGAGCAAGCCATTTACACTTTTATGGCCATTTTGGCCTTTTTTTTATCTGGCCCTCTATCTAACACCCCAAGCACAAACAGGGTCACGTTAATGGTTCCGTTCCTGGTGTGTAGGACTAGATTCCGACGCGTTTCCTCGGTTTCACCGGCAGCAAGGGGTGGAAGCATCAGCTGCGGAATACCCATGTACGGATCGACGACATAGATGCCCGTTATGGGGTCATTGACACGGTCGAGGGACAAGAAATTGGTCGGTTTTATATTAGCTGGAATTGAAGGCGCTGGGGCAGTTGTCGCTTCTGCAGAGAAGGTGGAGTAAGCGGGTGGTGAGTCATTCTAAACCATATCAGAGTGAGTACAGTGAAGGAGAAGGAATTCTGAGACCGACAGGAATCTCAGCCCCATCTGTTTGCTTCAAATCCGAGCCCGAATTAATCATCATATGGATGTTGGTGGGTTGCTACTACGCGGATACGGGTGATAGCCCGGTAGACAAGTCCCCCTTACATAGCCCTCGGTAGCCACGTGCCAGAGTCTGGTAGCACTTGGTAGCCGTGGCGTGGAAACTCCGTAGCAGCCAGTAGTCCTAGCCACAAGGTATCGTAGCTCCTCGTAGCGCCCAGTAACACCCAATAACTAACATAGATCACACAATATGGGCACAGAATAAATCAATAAAATGCATTCAAAACTGCATCTTGGGGATGGGAGAGAACTTGGGGCCAGACTTGGGAGCTTACAGGACGGGCAGCAGTGGGGGTATATCCGTCTTTTTCTTGTCACTTAGCTTTAATTCCGGGAGTGATGGGGCCAGATGATTCTCAAATGCTACTTCTCGACGTTTTGAGACTTCCTGCCCTTCGAGCAAGAGCAAAAAATGTATTTCGGCCGTCCTCCAGAGGGACAAGGGACCTGTTCTGAACCTCGTGCCTCACAACGGCATTACCCCGTGCCCCACAATGGCATTTTTAACGGCGTGCCCCACAATGGCCTTGATGGATGACTGGAAAGAATTGTCATTATTGAAGAAACAGACACTGGAGGAAAGATTCCACAGACAGGTAAGCCTGGTAAGGCAATTACCCTCTTTATAAAAATAAGCCTCTCCATCTGTCTGAAGCATTTTTAAATTCTGCTGATCAGTTGACCTCTTTTGCTCAGTGTTGCGATCCGACAATACCCGTGTTTAATATCCCTTTTCTCACGACGTGACACTGCACCGGGGTTCCGGACCCGAACTATTTTGCAAGCAAATCAAACAGGCGTAAGCCAGCGCGGAATGCGCAATTTTAATTTTGTGCCCTGGGCTCATTTGAAGCCCGGTCATCAATCTGAATTGCTGAGGGATATCCAGCAAATTCCAAGCAAAACCGTCGCTTCACCGTCTGGCCACTGGGGAATCTCTTTCTTGACAATTCGGGTGACAGTGTCCTGACCTTGAGGAGCTCTCCAGCGAAGCTGAGGCGCCATAAGAATGCTGAGCGGCCAGTCAGCGTCGAGGGATTAGAGGAAGGCGGAATGATGCCTCCAGATGGCCGTGGGAAGTAAATTCAAACTCAGCACTTTACGTAATAAGGTCAACCCATACATCCGCCGCGCGGTAAACTACAGACTATGGGCCATGGCATTATCCCAAGCAGAGACATGTGTATATTTCGTACATTTAGACTTTGCCGCGCCCTTCCATCCCTTGGTCCTCCCTGGTCCTAGTCGCATTCTTCAAATAACACAAAGAGTTGAGTCTTCAACTTTCTGTCAACATCATACTGTACAGATGTAGGGTCTCCCCCAAAAAGATAGTGCAAAATTATGGCGGAACAGTTGTATCATGACACTTGAACTGTGACGCTCCCAAAAATCATCTGTAGGTCTCGTTCACTGGTGATTTTGGCACCGTTTTTCTGGGTGATAGCCCTCGAAGCATAGAATAACTCTCCTAAACGACCCATAGACCCCCGAGCAAGTACATTACAACCTCAGTTATTTCTGCTATCAGATTATTGGGTTGATCTCCTGCGAGTGGTGCCACAGTATGGTTAGATATCCGAATCTGCTCCATTTTTTTTCCCATTGTTCCACACACTGTTATACACAGTTGAGCTTTATTAATCTGGAGGAAAAAAGTCAGCGAGTATTTTGCGCCCCCAGGTCAATGTCACGACATCAAGGAGGGATTGACCTAGATTAGATTTGTGCGGCGCCAGCCAAAAGATATGCGCGGCGGGGGGTTGCCAAATAGAAATGTTCTACTTAGCAACCCCAAACTCGCTGGCAATAGAGTTGCTCAATAGAATTAGGCCGAGAACTTAAACTTGCCATTGTGAGGCACGTGGTTCAAAATGGCTCTCTTATTCCTGCGGGGTTTCTCAAAACAGTGAAATACATCAATGCCCATGTCAAATGCGATCAAAGAGACCAAACTTCCCTGGATGACATCCTTTTGATACCAGTAACCCAAATCCCCATCCAGGTGCCTTGTACAGAATTCATACACCTTAGTATCACTGCTGAGATTGACTCACATGTTCAAAGGAGTATCACCTCAATGGTGGGTGTCACTCATTCATTAAGTACAATAACCTTGAGTATTAGACACAACAAACAGATAACCTTGGTCAAATCATAGACCTAAGTGATTCTTGCCATCTCCCATTGAAATCCAGATATATTTTCCTTTTTTGGAACATCAAGGTAAAAGCACTCGTGGGGATTCCACAGCCACAATTTGAACCCTGGCTGTGATATTCTCGCTCGCGGGGAGTCCACAGCTGCAATTTGAGCCCTGGCTGCGATATTCTCGCTCACAATTAAAGTTTGGTGTTTGCGCATTTTCAATGCCGTGCGAACGAGCCAACTTCCAGGGCAAACGGATGCGAACTGACAGCGGAGGGAGTGTTCTAAAAAAAACGATCAAAAAACGCCCAAAACGGTAAAAAAAAACCGTCAGCGCCTGTTGTGCCGCAAACAGCTGTAAATGCAAGGCCATTGAGGCAGGCATTTCAACTGCAAGGTCATTGAAGTACGCATTTCAAAATGAATGGAACACACAATAATGGCTTAAGCGCGCGGCCATTGAAGCACACGTTTCAAAATGAACAGAAACACAATAATGGTGGTTTAAACGTAAGGCCATTGAAGCACGTGTTTCAAAATCAACGGAAGACACAATAATGGTGGCTTAAATGCTAGGCCATTGAATCACACATTTAAAAATGAACGGGAAACACAATAGGTGCATTGAAATGGGCGGCATTTTAAAAAGCACAACCTGAGGCAATAGAGATGCATTCAAATGGCTAGCATTTTAAAAAGCATGCAACAGGTGGGAACTGCGAAAAAAGCGGTGCTTGCAGGTAACCCGGATATCCGGGGACACAGCAGAGACACCCAGGCACAATAATATTACTTCCATGGTGGGCTGAACCGAGCTCCCTCGGCTGTATAATATTATGGCTAGCCGATTCATGGTTCGGCCAAACCGAGGTCCATAGGCCACATAATATTTTACTGATGAGCAGCCCAACAGGGACACCCAGGCAGCGTCTATTCAAGCCTTGAATATGTCGAGTGTTCCCTTATCCCTGCTGAGCCCAGCTGAAATACATTATAATGTGCTGGGTGGTGGGTTACAATGTGAGGCACGTGGTTCAAAATGGCTCCCTTGTCCCTGCGGAACACAGCCAAAATATATTATGAGTTCAATTGCGAGGCATGGGGCTGAAAATTGATTGTGTCCATTGCCCTTGCTCCCGGGGTGTTCAAATCCAGAATGCAGGGCATCTACATATTCAAACCTTAAATACCTCAAGTGTTCCCTGATCCCTGCTGAGCCCACCCAGTCTCGTTACCGCGAGATGTGGTGAAGGAAGGTCTCGCAGACACCCTTGGAGGTAGGAATTATTAAGGATTGACCATAAACTCCAGCTCACCGATGATGATCAAATAGGGCAACCCACAGCTTTTCTTATATAGATATTGGTGCAACTACATATAATATTTTGACCAAAGTCCGGTGTTTAATTCAGCAGCGACTCGAACTGAGATCAATTTTCGCAAAACAATTCGAGGTTACGCCGAGGATGCCCCTGGACAAAACGGCTACCTCAGAAAAGTGGCCCAGCGGGCTGTTCATCAATTCATCGCACTGTGGCACTCCCAAACATACAAGTCATACATTGACACAATAGAGATGCATTCAATTTCAAATGGCTGCCATTTTGAAAAGCATGACCTGACACAATAGAGATGCATTCAATTTCAAATGGCTACCATTTGAAAAGCATGACCTGACACGATAGAGCTGCATTCAAATGGCTGGCATTTTGAAAAGTGTGACCTGGTGCAATAGAGGTGCATTCAAATGGCAGGCATTTTGAAAAGCATGACCTGACACAATGGCGGTGCATTCAAAGGGCTCGCATTTTACAAAGCGTGACCTGGCACAATAGTGGTGTGTTCAAATGGCAGGCATTTTGAAAGGCATGACCGGTTTTCAAAATGCCAGCCATTTGAATGCACCTCTATTGTGTCAGGTCACGCTTTCAAAATGGCAGCAATTTGAATGCAGCTCTATTGCGTCAGGTCATGCTTTTCCAAATGGCAGCGATTTGAATGCACCTCCATTGTGCCAGGTCATGCTTTTCAAAATGCCTGCCATTTGAACGCACCTCTATTGTGCCAGGTCACGCTTTTCAAAAGGCCAGCCCTTTGAATGCACCTCTATTGTGTTAGGTCATGCTTTTCAAAATGCCTGCCATTAGAATGCACCTCTATTGTGCCAAGTCACACTTTTCAAAATGGCAGCTATTTGAAATTGAATGCATCTCTATTGCATCAGGTCATGCTTTTCAAAATGCCTGCCATTTGAATGCACCTCTATTGTGTCAGGTCATGCCTTTCAAAATGCCTGCCATTTGAACACACCACTATTGTGCCAGGTCATGCTTTGCAAAATGCGAGCCCTTTGAATGCACCACCATTGTGTCAGGTCATGCTTTTCAAAATGCCTGCCATTTGAACG
Source organism: Mycena leptocephala (assembly GCA_029378395.1). NCBI lineage: Eukaryota > Fungi > Basidiomycota > Agaricomycetes > Agaricales > Mycenaceae > Mycena > Mycena leptocephala. The sequence goes on from JARJLF010000010.1 coordinate 101,888, forward strand.
CACCTCTATTGCACCAGGTCACGCTTTTCAAAATGCCAGCCGTTTGAATGCACCTCTGATGTGTCAGGTCACACTTTTCAAATGCCAGCTATTTCAATGCACCTCGATTGCATCAGGTCATGCTTTTCAAATGCCTGCCATTTGAATGCAGCTCTATTGCGTCGGGTCATGCTTTTCAAAATGCCTGCCATTTGAATGCACCTCTATTGCGCCAGGTCATGCTTTTCAAAATGGCAGCCATTTGAAATTGAATGCATCTCTATTGTGTCAGGTCATCCTTTTCAAAATGCCCACCATTTGAACGCACCTCTATTGTGTCAGATCATGCTTTTCAAAATGTGTGCCATTCGAATGCACCTCTATTGCACCAGGTCACGCTTTTCAAAATGCCAGCCATTTGAATGCACCTCTATTGTGTCAGGTCATGCTTTTCAAAATGCCAGCCATTTGAAATTGAATGCATCTCTATTGCGTCAGGTCATGCTTTTCAAAATGCCAGCCATTTGAAATTGAATGCATCTCTATTGTTTCAGGTCATGCTTTTGAAAATGCCAGCCAGTTGAATGCATCTCTATTGTGTCAGGTCATGCTTTTCAAAATGCCAGCCATTTGAATGCATCTCTATTGCATCAGGTCATGCTTTTCAAAATGCCAGCCATTTGAATGCATCTCTATTGCGTCAGGTCATGCTTTTCAAAATGGCAGCTATTTGAAATTGAATGCATCTCTATTGCATCGGGTCACCAACTTGACTCTCCGTTTGTGCCCTGGCAGTAGAGTTTTCGGACAACAGCCCAACTCTACATGGTGCTTGAATCAGGGCCTGTCAGTATCAATTCCAAGACCGACCGCAATCATGTTTAGAGGCGGCAAACTGCGGGACCAGGTGGTGGACCCACACTTCCACGACCAATCGAATTCGAGCATCAGAATCCTAGGCCAGATGGTCTCAGTTTCAGATCATTATCGGGACTGTACATAACCCGACGGTCGATGACCTTGAACTGAGATTGCTCGTGATACACGCCTCATTTTGTCCGTCTTGTCTGCGTCGGTTCCCTAGTCCTCGCTTCCGCTGCCGCTTTCCGAGTCAAGCTTGAACAAGTCCGGGCCTCGTTGAACAAAGGTACCAACTTGATAGTTGACCTGGATGGGCCGGCACCCGGCACATATCCCAGCAGGGACCTGATGTGAGGTACCCACGGCAGCCACCTCGGAGGTCGTTTCCGTCTCAATTTTGGATCTCATGGGAAAGCATCGACAAACTTGGAAGTCTAAACGCCGCCCCATCACTGATCATTATTAGAATTTGACTCATGACCGATTGCAAGGACCGGCCAGATGGCACCGTCTCCACATGCGAAGGCATAAAAGTGGGCGACCCAGTCTCGTCCCCATCAACTTCTGATATGCAGTTCCCACAGAGAGTCCCCGGTGGTCAACTGGCTTCTCCACGACGACCAAGACATCATCCAACGACGTGATACGATCCGCCACCGAAGGTAATGTCCTGTTTCTGGACAGGTTTTTCTCTCTCCCAATTGCATTGCTTCCCGGCATGACATACTATTTTTTATCGCTCGCAAGACTATCGCAAAACTACCTAGAATGTTATCAACAATCATTAACTCTTGTGGCGTCTGACTCGCGAGACTACGCAAAACTAGGAGAAAACTCCGAATGTCCCATCAATTCCTTGATCACCTCCTCGACTATGACACTCTCCTTCTTGAAGCCGCTCTTCTTTTCCGAGGTGTCTGCGATCCTGGCGAGCATTCTGATACGACAATCCTCCAGCATTCCATAGACCTGGAACTCACGCATAGCCGAACAGAGCGTTGCGCCACGGAGCTTGGCATCCAGCAAGGTGGACACTATACCTGATCCCGCTTTCCCAAACCAGGCATTTTCCCAAGCCTTTGCGCAGCTGCGCTGGTCGACACAATGGCCCGCATGCAACACCATCGGTGGGTAAGATGTGAGGTCGTGCCGGTGTGTGTCAATTTTGGCATGGGTCCGGACCAGCAACTTGTATGTTTGCTGATGGATCTAAAACATGATGGTCGAGCCGACCTAGAATGGCCCGCGCCGAGGAGTCCAAAGGCTTGCCGTTGTCATCTCTGCCACCGTGTCTAGGTCCGCTTCCGTACCTACGCACGTCTGTTTGGGTCTGCTTCTGTAGCTCCGCACGTCTGTCTAGGTAATACCCTGTATTCACCGACTCGAGCTCACTCCCAGCTTTGTGGGTTCATGCGACCCATCAGCAATGATGGTCGCACTGCTTCAAATATGTTGCGATCAAAATCCCGCTGTAGCGCTTGGAGGCAATTCATGGGTGAACTTTGAGTGGTGCCAATGCTGGCAAAGAAATGTCAACCCATGTAAGCACAGCTGGGCCCAGTGGGATGGCCAGTTAAACAATGAACGTCGGTGCAAAGAAGTGTCTGTGCGTGCGTAGCGACCTAGACAGGCCTAGACATGCTGTCCCGAAAAATTGATCTAGACGGACGTGCCTGCCGAGGTCCGCACAACTCCGTGTAGGCGCCTAGACGCCGAAGCCGTCTAGGACCTGGCTGAACGCAGTGTTTGGTTTGTACCCTCGACGACATGCTTAGCAAACGTGGTCGTCGTCTGCGAGCGGGTCAAAAAATATATATTGTGATGTGTTCTATCTTCGCGCAATACTGCTCCATCGTCCTGCACGAAGTTGGATCGAGCTCAAAACGGTTGATGGTGTAGTTCATCCCACCTACCAGGAAGCTGCGCGTGCATTGGACCTCTTTGATAATCGTGACGAGGGGATTTTAGCGTTTGAAGAACTTCTCAACTTCGGTGCAGCACCCGCTCAACTGCGCTGGATTTTTGCTTTGCTTGCAGTCGAAGGGAGCCCGGCACTACAGATATGGGAGGCTCATGAGGATGCCCTCGGAGCAGATATTCGGGATTCCATGCTCCGTACAACCTCCTTTCCAGACCCAGCTTTATTGCGAAATGAACTACTGCTCGCACTTCAGCGTTTAATACGTGGACTAGGAAAATCACTCGGAGACGTTGGCCTTCCTGAGCCTACAGACCACCGACCCGAAGTCGATATGGAGCGATTGCGATGGTTTGGAGATCCGACCAATTTATGTGGATTTTACAATTCACTTACAGTCGAACAGGTAGTATATGGACATCCACAACCTGTACTGAATCTAACACCCTTAACTACAGCGCGCAGCTTATGACACAATCATGCACACTATGACTTTAAAGAATCCCAATCCGATTCACATTGATGGACGAGCTGGCCGGGGCAAGACCTACCTGTTATATCCTGTGATCGGAGCCCTACGCAAGACAGGACAAATAATTCTTCTCTCCGCGTCTTCTGCTTTTGCTGCAAAGAATTATCCTGGTGGACAAACTGCCCACTATCTCTATGGCATTCCCGTGGACGAATTTAGCCCTTATCTGACATCCACAGTAGGACCTAGGAGTGACCGCGCACAGCTTTTACTTGAAGCGAAATGTCATGTCATCGATGAGATTGGCGGCTTTCATTTCAAGGCCTTTGATTGCGCTGACCGTCTTATGCGATCTCTTAGTGGAGAAGCTGAACGACCATGGGGTGGGAGAATGTTGATCACAGTTGGAGACTTCAGACAGGTGAGTCAGACCCGAGATTCAATCCATACAACTCCTATTTCCGATAGGTTGCACCGGTAGTTCGCTTTGGCGGCCGGACCACAATATGCAACGCTTCCTTGCGAACTCAACCTGTCTTCAACCACTTCAAAATCCTTCAACTTGGACCGTCAATACGCCAGCGAGATGATGCAGAATTTTTATCGTTTCTCGATAGCATCGGTGACAACTATCTCCAGGACTCTATCGATCTTCGGCGTCTTCGACACACACATTCAACACAGGAGCTCATTGACTTTGTGTTTCCGCATGGAATTCTTTCCGACTCCACAACATGTGTCACTCGAGCGATTCTCAGCCCATACAACAATTATGTTGATGAGTTCAATTCGACCATCCTGGAAGCCATGGTCGGGAATGCACACTGCTACATCAGCAGCGACTCCATTGAAGACCTTGCAAGCGGCGGAGACCGTGTATACGAGGACCCAGAGTTCCTCAATTCCCTTCGCGAGCCAGGAATTCCTCCGCATGAATTATGGCTCAAAGTTGGAGCCATATGCCGACTCACTCGGAATTTTGATGCTTCTCGCGGCCTCACCAAAAATACTCGCGTCATTGTTCAGAATCTCTTTCGGCATACTGTTGAGGTTGAAACTATCACAACAACTGTCGCAGGCCAGATGGTTGATTCGGTGTGTAGCAGCCACTGCTGTGAATATATACCTCTCACATCTTACAGATACGGTTGCACATTCCCCGAATCAACTGTTACTTCCAACCCCGCGGAATGAACTTCAAGGTTTTGAGAAAACAAGTGCCCTTGGCACTGTCATACGCAACAACATTCAATGGCTGTCAAGGACTCACTGTTAAAAAACTGGGCTTAGATTTGCGACGCCCAGTCTTTTCCCATGGACAATTATACTCAGCGATGACGCGAGTTCCAGATTCCCAGAATGTCTTGATTTTGAAGTACGAGCGAGACGATTCGACGCATACTACAAACATTGTCTGGAAAGAATTGCTTTTGTAATAAATAGACTGCCATTCGAACAAAGCTTCGCGCCCCGGCGACCGCTTGTAACTCATGGAATTGCACCTGTTTGGTTAAGAATGAATCTTTGCCCCCCGAGAGGTGTAGTCTTTCGGCCAACTGTGTTGCAGCTGGGCCGATCCATGCTGCATAGGCTGCAAAATATTATGGCTACTTAATCCATGGTTCGGCCGAACCGTGGTCCATAGGCCGCAGAATATTTTGCCAATTATCAGCCCACCAGAAATACCCAGGCAGGATAATAACATTTCTACGGTGGGCCAATCCGTGGGGCATAGGCTGCAAAATATTATGGCTACTTAATAGGTGCGCTCAGAGTAGAATTCTGCGGCCGGCCGCAGACGCAGATGGCTGTGCAACCGGTCACTGGGAGCCAAAACAAAGGAGTCATCCTCCTGACTGACCTGAATGCGCGGACCGGCTCTTCGCAGGTGGAATGCCAGCTTATAAATTTCCCCCGGTCCTCGCTGGACCCCGACGCGAAGACTAATACACGCGGGCGTGCTGTCCTGGATGAATGCGATAATTACGGATTGTTGATCTTGAATGGGACCTCTCTCGAGACCGCCTCACCCGGTCGTTATACATCCTGGCAGCCAACGGGGCAGTCTGTAATTGACTATGCTATGGTCTCAAATGACCTGATACCCAATGTTCGCAAGCTCCACATTGAGAACCCCACGCCCGATCCTCGGGATGACTGGTCAGACCACACGCGGATCTGTCTTACTTTGGATGCCAAGACATTTGATATGGTTCAACCGGTGTCTCGCCAGGGCCTTGAACGCCCCAACTTCCTGGGTTCCAGCGAAATCGATCAAATGTACCAAGCAACAATGGACGCGAAACAGACGCCTGATGAAGCGTTGGACTCGTTGTGGGGCCCAGTTCTGGTAGAATCACCCTCGGTTTACATATACATCGAAGGTGTCCGATCTGCAACTGCTTTCGCCGGGGCAGGTGTCTTCTTTGGACTAGCGTCCCCTTCAAACATGAGTTTAGCGGTACCTGGTCCGGATGCTGGAACTGCTGACCGTGCACGCATTTTTGCGATTCATGAGGCACTCCGACAGAGCTCACCTAACACGCGCCTCGTGATCTTTTGTACTTCCAAGCTAGTGATCCGCCAACTCTGCTACGCTGATCAATGATGGCCGCCCAGCAGCCCAACTCTTTCAGGTGAACGATTTGATGGTTCATGCCATTTCAGTACTCAAAATTCTCAGCAGTGGAAAAGATAAGGTGTGCATTGTTGTCTTGGCTCCAAAACAGTCTCTTTGAATTTTATTTACCTTTTCCGACGAATTTACGGTCGTAATGACCGTAAAACACCGTAAAATGTACGGGATGGGTATGCCAGATTGCCCTGCTTTTTTCCGAGTAGTAATGGGTAAATTCAATATTACAGCTATTGGCACTACCGAAGGCGCGGATCGAAAAATTCATATTTTGAGACGTTTTCAAAGAATTCCCGGGTCTTTAGTGAGTTCTTGACCAATTTGCTGGAAACCTGGCTAGTCCTCTCCGCATAATTCAGGTGGAATTAGTGATAGAAAGAAAGTCATAAGAATATCCCATATTCGATAATGTATGTTGATGGGGTCATTTTGGCATTTAATTCCATTTGCAAATTTGCAGGTACCTATACACATCCCAATGGTATGAATTTTCGTTTGTGGGCATTTTAAAACATCCTGAAGAAGGTCACAGACTTGTAATCTGAATAAGCTGACTGGGGGACCTGATTTCTGCATCACACAAAGCTCCTGAGACCAGAGTGTCGCGAGCCATAGTGGGTAACGGTCCATTTGGTTTCGATGCGCCGGCGAATGTGCCAGGACAATCGACTGGATTCCCGGGTCGCTAATTATCGTGCTGGTCAGATCCTTGACCACGGCCGAAGGCGGCACGGGAATTTTGAGGAGCTGGAATGTGCTGAGGGTGGGAGGCAGGTCCGAGATGTAGTCGCTGGGGTAGATAAAAGTGGTGGATTTGCACTGCAGCGGTAGGTCCAGTTTCATGAGGCTAGATACAGGCAGGTCCAAGGGAGGTAGGACACACTTTTCCGGCCCATCCCGGATTCTCAGGGCGGCGGGGACTTAAACTTCTTCAGAATGACTCCTACGTGGAGGAAGAACCATTCCACATAGCCCTTATTGCAACGCTGCGGGACATCGTCGAAAAGGCGGAGCCCCTCGTTACAAAACAACAGTACAAGTGGCTAATGCAACCGATTCGCGAGAGACGGGACAAGGTACCGGTTCTCAAGGTCATCCCGAAGATCCATAAACTCCCACTGTCCGGATGTCCTATCGTCCCGACGTTTGATACCCTGCTGGCAAATGCCTCAGTATGGGTTGACTACCAATTAAACCCCCTCCTCAAGGAGTTTCCCTGGATCCTTCCCGACTCGAAAACTTTCTGTCGTGAAATCCTAGGATTGATGCTACCCCCTGGGGAAGACATTTGGCTCGTCACCGGAGACGTCGTTGCGATGTACCCTAACATCCCTATGGATGATGGGATTGCGAACATCGCCTCCATTCTCCACACCTCCAATATGATGTTCAACTCATATGAAGAGGCCTCGAGCCTGAACTTCACAAGCCGGAAACAGCTGATTGTCCTGCTGCTACGTCTCATCCTGAAGTTCAACTATGTCCAGTTCGCTGATAAAACGTACCGTCAAGTAATTGGCGCCGCGATGGGAACGGCAACGGCTCCGCCCTATGCCAACCTTTTTCTCGCTAAGTACGAAGACTGCGCGCTCCGAGAACTGAAGAACATTATCCTCTTCTATAAGCGCTACATTGATGATATTTTTGCTATCATCAAGGGCACACGCGAGGATGTTCAACGGTTCCAGGACCGCTTCGGGTCACTCCATCCAAGCATGAAGATGGAGTGGACGGTGTTTCAGCAGCACCTACCCTTCCTAGATGTACAAGTGTTGTTGGAGTTTGACCCCACGTCACCGGCGTTCTGCCCGCGTCAGCGCATAACGACGAACGTATATCAAAAGGCTTTAAATGCCTACTTATATATCCCCTGGCGCTCGTGCCACTCACTTGACTCCAAGCACGCTTGGGTTAAAGGTGAGCTGATCCGCTACGTACGACTTTGCTCCAAAGAAGCGGATTTTCTTAAAATCCGCACGGAGTTTGTAAAACGACTACGCGAACGCGGTTACCCAGGGAGATGGCTTCGGTCTGTCATTGATGAAATTCGGTACAAAGTTCTCGGGCGCTCAAATCAGCCGAGCCTAAAAACTCGGATGATGACTGCGACCTACATGTCCTCAAGCTCACCCATAATCCGACCTGGGACGGAGTTGATCTCCAACCAATTTGGCGAGAACTGGGAGACGCCTGGAATGAACTAGGGACTGGCTATCCCAACTTCAGGTTCATGGCCTCTTTCAAAAAACCAGTCTCGCTGGGTGACCGGCTTAACAAAGTTAACCGTGACACGCTCGAAGCGTATCACAGGCGGCTAGCGGAGAACGTTTAATTCTCTTTTTTCTCAATCCTTGACACACGCCGCGCGCTCCCCTTCGGGTCGCGCCACGCGGCGGCGCGTGCCTTCGGATTTCGAAAAAACTCAGAGTCTTAAAAACAATGTTCTTCACTCAGCAATAATATTTATTTGACCTAACCTTTCAACCTTGTTGAGCTCTAACGAGTTCCGAGTGAGACTGTTGGAGATTGCAGCGCATACCTCATTTTTCTACCCTTGACCGGGGATCTCGAGGATGTCTGCTGCGCGTCAGACCTCCCTCCCTTACCCTTGACCGGGTACTTAAGGCTGTCGCGCTCTAATCCCCTCTGTAAAAGTCAGAAAATCTTCCACCTATTTCGTAAAACACCTTGTGGCGCGCTGGGCCCGCGGGGTGCAGATCTAGTTGGTACGCTGAGACGGTATGGAGGAAGCGTTGAGTCCAATAAAAGACTCCGCGGATCCCATGCCGGCCGGTTTGTTTATCAGAACAAACACCGCCGTAATACATGGGATCAGACGCCACCTGATGAGTCTTTCAGACGAAACGTTGAGCATCCTTTAACGTCGTGGTATCCCAACACATCTGTCGCCCCCAGCACTCATCCCTTTCGTCGTCGTCATCGCTCGGCACGGGAGCGAAGCGACCGTGCCTCGCTCCTCCTCCTCTCACATTTTTCGCTGGTTTATAGAGGATTCTAATGCAAAATCAGTCAAAAAAGGTGTAAAACAGACCACCCTAACCTTTCTCCTGCTGTCTCATCGCAGTTCTATGGCGGAAAAAATATTTTATATTGTGTGAAATGTGGAGGCCATTTTTGGGGTCGGAGTTGACACAGAGGGATCAATTAGATAGTGGGATGGACGGGGAAGAGATAAAATATGCGCACAGCCACGAAGTTCAGCAAATATTCTACAACGTGGTTCGCCGGGGGTCAATATTTCTTGTACGCGTGTTGGGGATTGCATTCACCTGGTTAGACTACGATTCGACCAGAAAATGAACACTCATTCCACTTCTGCACTGGGAAATGGTAAAATATGCGCACAGCCACAAAGTTCAGCAAATATTTCACAACGTGGTTCGCTGGGGGCCAAATTTTCTATGCGCGTGTTCGGGGTTGCATTCACCTAGCCAGACTATGATTCGACCAGAAAAGGAACACTCATTCCACTTCTGCACGGGGAAGAGGTAAAATATGCGCACAGCCACGAAATTCAGCAAATATTCCACAATGTGGTTCGCCGGGGGTCAAATTTTCTATGCGCGTGTTCGGGGGTGCATTCACCTAGTCGGACCATGATTCGACCAGAAAAGGAACACTCATTCCACTTCTGCATGGGGAAGAAGTAAAATATATGCACAGCCACAAATTTAGCAAATATTCCGACCACCATCATCAATCTGGGGTCGGCCGCTTTCCCGACCGCCCCGACGCCGCCCACTGTACCCCTTGGCTCCCTGGGAGCTCGGAATGACCTCCTAGTCCACCACCGACACCTTGAAAACCTGCTTGACTCAGTACTGGCCACCCTCACCTCATACACGAGTCCGAGCCCACCACCAACTACCCGCTTTCCTACTCGCCACATCTGCTTGGGGTTTTCCACCTCATCAGCCGCCAGATAACCTCCCATCGGATACCACTACTACCACAGCCTCCACAACCTCCGCACCTACGCCTGCGACCACGCCCCCCGTTACTGCACCTGCACCTGCCACGTATGCAGTGGTGACTGATCCCCAACGCGAAGCAACTCCGACCGCGTCCGAATCAAACACGGACAAACATCGGACTGCTGAATCCCTCGACTCTGCTCGTCGCCCGACCGCAGAGAAACCTACCCGCGTCATTATTCGCTTTGACAGGGATCCAGCTCACCTCCGACCACGGCGGCGCCCTGCGCCAGCCCTCTACAGTGCAATCACGGACGCCCTCCTCCCGGCTCGAGGGAAGTCGTTCCTTGCAGGAGTCCATTGGACAAAGAGTGGTAATCTCGCTCTCCATCCTGCTGTCGAGGTCTGCACGGCCAAGTTCTTGGCTAGTCATAGCAACACCATGTGGTCCGCCATTCGCCCGCTCCTTAGTCTCCCCGAGGACCGCGAATGTCCCGCATTCGAGACCGACGAAAAATGGCACTCTGTTGTCTTCCATGGGGTCCCCATGCCTTCCCCCCGAGCAGACGCCCCAAAGATCTTCACACGCGAGCTAGTCGATAAATGGGTAACATCTACCCCCTCTCACGGCACACTGCGGGAATGCTCGGTTCTGTGTCGTCCAGAGGACCTTGGAAAAAGGACATCTCTAGCTCTACGACTGTCCTTCCTCAAAACTGGCGGTTACATCTGCGGAGTCCCCTGCAGGGTCTCACGTTATGTGCCGAAACCTACGCAGCCTTTCGCCCAGTTCTCCGAAGTCTTAACGCCTATGCCATCCTTCCCAGTTTTCCGTTCTCTTCCCCCTGTTTATCTTACGTTATCAGAGCCCACCCACTTTCGTGGGGCGACTATACATTTACCTTACACTGGAGACCACTTTCTTTACTCACCAGGTCTTTACAGCTCCACTTTTATTATGGCGCGCCCATCCGTCTCAGCCTAATGTTGGCTGGTCAGACATTATGCCGCAGCCGCAGACACACTACCCGCATGGACACTCAGCTTTCAGATACGAAGTACACACTTTAGTGTAAGAGTATGCCTACTAACATACCGTACGCGGTCAGGGGCAAATAACAGGGATTAAAAATAAAAATAAATAAATAAAATAAAATAAAAAAGCACATGCAGCATACAGGAACTGTTTACAAATGATGCTCGATGTTCGACAGACCCTTTCGACCCGACATTGCACTGGCAAGTCTCATTCAAGGTTGGTATATGTTGAACGTCACTGGCAGGGAGTAAGTATCGTTCGCGATTCCGAATAATTCGACCCTCCGACAACTTCCACAAATTTTGCGAAGTTGTGAGATGATATCTCGCCTTCTAATGGAGTCCCAGATCTGATTCCACGACTGACAGAGAAACAATAGAGCATTGCGATGACCATATCTCCGGGGTGGGTGGGCCAGCGTGGAAATACATGTATGTCCTCGTCGTGGACTCCAGTGCAACGGCGAGCTGCTTTTGGAGGGATAACCGAATACTGTGGAGGAGGAAGCCGAGAATTGAACATCGCTAAGATGGAGCAGATAACATTGAGAAACAAACATCTGGTCATCACAGTGGAGCAGGAAGCAGGACGTGAATTGATGACATGACATGGCTTACCACTTCTTCGGATAACGCATGGTGCTCCACTTTGACGTTTGTCGAGACACTCACGTCTTTTCCTATATACCAACAGTTGCCCGTGCTTTGCCACGGTTGATGCATAACAACAATAGATGCCACCAGCAAAGTGAAGAACTCCTGGAACTCCTACCTGTGTCTCCACATTGAACAAATTAATAGCCCGCTTTAATATTACCTACCCGGTCAGTTCTCATGGCTCAAGTTTAATCTGGAGCCTGAGATGCCCAATTCCAGTGAAAACGCTCTTCTTTGTTCGCAGATGTACATATGGTTTCAGTTGTTGACGTCGTTGGGAGCGCATTCACCGCCTCATTTTTTCCCAACGGCACAGGCCACAAAATTGAACTCAATTCTGCTCACATTCAGTTCTGCTATCGGTCCCATTACTGCGGCTGTTTCGATTCACATTTCATTCCATTTTGTTGTTCCACGCCTCTGTCCACCGGTTTCACTCCCTGTCTCCCTCACCACCTGCAAGCGTGATATCAACTCCTTCATTCTTGAACGCTGGTGTACCCAATGGAGCGTTGCTACGACCGGTCGCGGCCTTCGCCAGATTGACAGCACGCCACCATCACTGATCCTTCGCTCCCCATACCTCTCCTCAGCCCCCCGCGCCGACATCTCAGTCCTATCTCAGCTCCGCACAGACTTATCTGCACTCAACGCCCACCGCTTCCGATGTCGCCTAGCGCCCTCCCCAGCCTGCGATATGTGTGGGGCTGCGAAAGAGACTCGCGATCATTACCTCCTGCATTGCCCAGCCTGGGAGCATCTCCGCCCCGCGCTTCAACTTGCGTCCTACGGAGCGGGGATCCTCGGCGCGGTAGACGTCCGTACTTTGTTGACGCATCCCAAGTTGCTGATACCGGTCATCAAGTTCATAAATCAGACTGGCCGCTTCCGTTGAGTGCTCCTTTCTTTTCCTCCTCTTCCCTCCCATTCGGACTCATACATTACTCACTTATAATATTCCTCCTATCAAACCCCACTTAGTTAGCCCACTGTACAGAATTTACGCTATACAATACACCCCCGCACTCTTACATATAACTCCACGTTTCCCCATGTTTCTTCGCCTTTTATTTCCTCTGGTACTTAGAAAACAGTCTCGTTACTCCACCAAACTGTACTTACACGTTACAACCCCCAGACTAGTTTACTCTAGTAGTACTGCTCCGTAGCTCTCGAGCCAGGTACAGCAACAATAGAACTCAGTTTCAGTTTCAGTTTCAGATCTATCACTGCTTGTCAACAGGATTTTGCATTCCCGATAGGTGCCATCGCCAGTTGGACAACTATTAACCGCTCCCTAATTAATAAATACTGGCATGAACCCGTTTTACGCTTTGGAGGAGGCGATGTGTACGGTGAGGTGAAAAATCAAGGTGGTTAGTTATGTTAGATCTGGCTGGATAGAGACAAACTGGAAAATTTATGGGCAGTCCAGATGATGGGAAAGAGCCCAGGACGATCATTCGAGTCGAGAACGTCGGGCAATAGACGTAATGTTTGTGTCTTGTCAATTTCTGCAGCCGATATATATGACCAATCCGCGCCACGCACTATTCAGTGAATCATTTTGGTTCCTTGCCATTGGTCGCTCGTGGAGAGTCCAAACCAATATTTTGAACAGACAGAAAGCTTCCTACTGCTCGCGTAGACGGCGTGATTGCATGGGGAAGGGTGCACAGAAGTCTTGCACCTGTGGCCATTCCGTTAGCAGCGGGCGAGATCTCGAGAGAGGCAGGCATTCCGAGGAAATGATTTGGTCCCATCAATTTGCCAGGGATGTCGGCCTCGTCTTTCTCGACTATCTGACATCCGTGCTCGGTTACGAGTCTGCCATGCTTCATCATTCAAAAGAAAGACCTGGGGGATAGGGCCACCACTGCACCATACGTATGTTTTGTTCCTCACAAAAATCAATTGTACTTTTAATAAGATAGTTTTAGCAAGTGGTTTGCTACTATTGAGCAGCCGCCTGATTTGTAAGTAGCTGTGGGTGAGGTACTACAACATCTTCGAGGTATTTTCTGATGTGCAACAGTCGCTTTAATAACTTGAATGCCAAGAAAATCCCTGTTGCAATTAAACCTACCTGGCAGATGTCTCGGTTTTCCCCTCTCGCCTGGCCACCAAAAAATTGTAGTTCAATCCCAGTTGGGTCGTCAATAGTTGAAAACTTTTCAACTATTGACGATGAAAAAGTGCTTGCAAAAAAAGATGAGGGAAAAACCCGGACATCGGGCAAGTCTGGGAATTTCAGCCAATCTTATTCTATCTTTCAGACAGAGGTTGCTAAATAGGAAGCGCTATTCAATGGTTCCCTATACATTGATTGCATATTAAAAGTGGATGGTGTCAGATTTACATGACAGTTAGGCCTGTATGGGCGATATACTGTGTAAAAACTACCTTCGTTTTTACATCTTTTTTAGCTGTTTGATTTGCAAAAGTTATTACAACTTTGGAGATTGCCTGCAACTTTTTGGGCCTTGCTCGCAACATAAGCTTTGCATACAGCTGCATATTCTCTCAACTTGAACATACGGCGCCATGTTCGGAATATCTGCAACTCCGGCGGTGAGCATCCTACTGGGGAAATTTGGACAGACTTTGATGGGAGTGATCAAATCAGTGCGCGACGATTCTGCCCGACTTGTCTTGTCCTTTTGGTCTTATTTTCGAGTCAAAATGATTGCTATTCCCCCAGAAACACATTTATCAGTGTTAATACGTCACCACTGTCTCTCAATAACCGGTATCCATTGGGGTATTGACTTTCCAACCAGATTTCCGCCTGTTGCCTCCCCGATCATCCTAGCATATCCTGCAACGCACCAGTAGTTTGGATTCTACTTTTGAGACTCACAAGCAATTTGAGAATGAAAAGGTGCCCAGAAGGTGCTGAAAATCGGATTCGTCAGAGTCAATTCATTGCCTGAGCAGTCTGCATCAAGTCTGCCATCCAATATCAAGATCCGGAACACACTTGGCTGTTCCGTGCCTGCCGGCTGGGTGTAAAAACTTCGGAAAATTTATCCAAATCCTTTAGTTGCAAGCTGAACAGGCCGAGCATAGAGTTGCATGCAAAGCAAAAGTTGTGGGTAATGAATGAAAAGTTGACGGCACCTAGTCGCAAGTCAAGAAAGTTGTCTGAATTCTTCACCTTCTGTGGAAGTTGTACAGATATTTTCTCTTTTGAACCCAAGTTGCATCAAAATACTTTTTACACAGTATATATGGCATACGCCCATATTGAGGTCACAGATCCAGCTTCCAACACTCTTACAACAAGCAACTCTCGTTGTAGACCTGAGACTTCACCAATCACAGGAGATGAATGAGATGGAGGACTCGCCTGGGTTGAAACGCGGGATCCAGACTCTGCAGCAAAACCACAGCCACTAATTCCATTAGAAACAATTGTAGTCTTCCCGTTAGATCGACTTCAACACAGCCACTATTGACCCCTATGAAGATTTTATATACTGATTTTCCAGCTCTCAAGATCCTCCCTTCGGGATGATTATGAA
The DNA here is from genome assembly GCA_029378395.1 of Mycena leptocephala. Taxonomy (NCBI): domain Eukaryota; kingdom Fungi; phylum Basidiomycota; class Agaricomycetes; order Agaricales; family Mycenaceae; genus Mycena; species Mycena leptocephala. The sequence continues at coordinate 116,907 of JARJLF010000010.1, forward strand.
CGATTACATAAGTACTCGTAATGTGCGTGTTCAATCTCCATCCACTCTTACCATGAAGTAATTGCTTTGACACCGAAGCCTTTTTAAACCTCACAATCAAGCCGTCCTCTCCGCTCATCAAAACTACTGGCCGAGACCTGCCCTAAATTAAGGCACAACTTATTTATTCTTCACCGACTATTGGTCAACTTATCGAGAATCGCTTCAGATATTCTAAAGGAGCTCCGCAGATTGGGTGAAGCCAAGGCTTCTAAACATGCTTCATTTTACAAAGAGGAGGTCTCTGTCCATGCTCGGTGCCGAGCGATCCGACGAGCCGCACGCGGCTTGGGTGCCTTATTCAGGATGCATGCCGCAATCTAGTGCCCCCATGTAATCAGCTTCCATCATTTCTCCTTCAGATAGACTCACAAATCTCCTTGGATTCTCCGGTGAAGACTGCTCGCCCAAGAGACATATCAAAGCACACCCTGCAAGTTGATTTCATCCCTGACTACAGAAAAACCTTGGAGTTTTACTTAATCCATGTTTAAAACGTGGATGGCGGGCCGCTTGTTCAAACCTTGAATTTGTCAAGTGGCCTCGTTCCCGCATCATCACCTCGTTTCGTTACTGTTGTCATTGATGGCGTCCGTACCGTTAATTTTAGGGGCACGTACGAGGGCGCCCGCAGGGCTCGGTGCTGTCGGTTATTATCTTCCCCATCGTCATGAACTGCCTCCTTCATCGCCTCAAAGCCATTTCGATCGCAAATTTATTACAAGCGGCCATGCCGTGTTTGACGAGCGATACAACATGCGAGGTCCGAGCACAGATTTTGTTGTAGCGTCTGTTTATATGAAACCAGGAGGCGCTCTCGATCTTCGAAGTCTGACTGCATCTGCACGTTGAGCGCCTGCAGGGATTCGATGGTGTTGCGCACATGCTCGTTCTCCGCCTCCGCGGCCTGCGCCCGCGTAACGGCCGTTGCGTTGTGTACCTCAACCAGGAGATCCAGCTGCTGGTGAGCAACGTGGTGCGACTTGAGAACGAGGTCAAGATATCCAAAGGCGCGTTCTATCCGGAAATCTACTGACATTATGTACTATAGTTTCTTTCAATCGCACGCCGCCATCGCCCTCTACGTTCACAACTGTTTAACCGATGAGTCATCGGTTAAAATGGCCGATGACTTCCTTGAGTACGGGGCATGTCTGCAGCAGGGGCATTGGGCCCCGCGCCAGGGAACACGTCTGCTTCTCTGTCTGGCGGGCCAAACTGGGCGAGGGTGGTGGGGGAATTCCCAGGGAAGTATCTTAACTAGCGGGGAAACGGAAATACATCAATTTTTGCGAAGTCTGGCCGACTTTCGCGTTTTTTCCCCCGCGGCACAACCACCCTCGAAACGAAAGATTTTGCCTATGAGCCACCTCCTCGGGTTCTAAATATCAAATTCTGGAATGAGTACGAGGGGCGGTTGTCCAAAACGGTTAGCCAGCTCCGTCCTCCGGGAAAGGGGCCAAAAATAGGGGCTAAATTTTCAAAAAGTTCTTGGCCAATTTGGCAGTAGTGTACGAGAGGCGGCCACTAAGCGGCGCGCACCATACAAGAACCGATTTCGGGCTCGGACAAGGGGGTGCCGGTTTGTTTCGGGATCCAACAAATAATATCAATGTCGGCTGGATTCGGCACGGGAGCGTGACTCAGTATGGAGACCTAGTTTTATGCGAGCGATTTTATCCGGATAGCCAGATATTTATGGCGATTTTACAGCGATTTTCGTGACTGTTTGACCAATTCGACAACCGTCTGCGTGACGCGTGACCTGGACCAAATTTCGAGATCGACACAGGGTGCATGATGCGTGACTGTCGATTTGGACGAAAAAATCCAGTAAAGCGAGTACATACTTGTTTGTTTGTGTACGGGCCGGTTCGGCTCCGACCGTCCGATCTGGTATATAAAGAACCCTGTCCTCTTGCTGGCCTCACCGATCAGAGCCTCATAGAATCAGATCCTTGTGCGGCCCTTGATGTGATGTCAATTTGGAGACTGTCTTCTCCCCTGTGACAATTCACTTCATCCTCTTTAGCTGAGGCGCCCGCCTCCCGGATCTTTGCCATGGAGCCCTGCTCCGCTGCCCCGAGCGTACTAGCATCGGCTCCGCTACATCGCGCGTCCGAGACCCGTCTCCTCATCCGCCTCGCCACTGCGGATAGCAGAGGTACTTGATAATAGTACCTGGCCAACTCTGAAAATTAGTACCCAAAACACTGGATATTAGTACCTACGCCCTGTGTAATTGTACCTCAAAGCACTTATATGCAGTGCATGTGCTCGTTTTTTCACTGATATCCAGTGCTTTTGAGCACTTTTTAGTGCGTTCGGGCACTAACTTGCAGTGCTTTCAAGCACTGACAGTACTTTGGGGTACTAACTTTCGGGGGTCAGGTCACTAGTGCTCAAATGGTATTTCCCCAGCGTCGAGGAGCCCCCCGGTGTGAAGGCTTCGACGTCATCCTCAGCGGTGAGCTTGAATTCGAGCCAGATGACATGATGGAAAGCGAAGAGGACGGGGAGGAGGAGGATTACGGTGGCGCCGCTGTCTACGCTGCAGCGATTTCAGTCAAAGCAATTACTTTCATCAGACAGCTACCTTCTCAGCCTCTGACATTTTGACACAGAAGGCAACGTGCGAGGCTTGCTCTGATGTGGTGTGTGTATGTAGTTTGTTTACTTAGTACTGAGAAAATGCAAGTCATTCATCAGAACGAATGTGATTCAGTATCTAAGAAGTACTGAGCAAGTTGAAGTTAGGGTTGAAGCTAGATTCGAGGCCGAACAAGTTGTCAAATGTGTCGATGAGCCTGAGAGCAGGGCTCCAACAATATGAGGACAATGTCTGGCTAGTGTATTGAAAATTGCCTTTTTTTCGTTGCGCAACCTCGCTAATGAGCATACCAAGAGTGCCACAGGGGCGGCATGTCGGTGTTCAGTCTGCCACCACCTCTGTTCATGCCGCCTGCCATCGTGTCTATGTTTGGCCCCGCTGTGAAGGAATGGAGGTACTGGGTATGGGCGTGGGCGTAGTCTGCTACCAGGCGGAATGGCAGAATTTTCAAACCATGCAAGAAGAACGAAAAAATACCCTCGGAAATATTGACAGAGCCGAAGACTGAGAAGTTTGATCCGCAAGCCAAACTTCCTCGGGTCCTGACCAGGGCTTTATTTCGCCGGAAATGGCCTCAGATTGCCAACATTCGTTTTCCTCAAAGCAAGTCTCTTAACAACTCGGTCAAAACTCAGTGCTACTGCAAACCATACCTTAACTCCTCTTATCCCCCTTATTTCAATGGCATGGTCAAGATATCAATGATGCCTATCAATGGCATTCAGAGTAACACAGACTGGTCTTTGCAGTGACAAAAGATATCGTCAGAACTGGCAACTGCTCCACCCTCGCCAGCTTCAAGACATCAGCATCATCGTGGCGGAAAGAGGATGACATCTCACTATCGTGCATCGCCTCCTGCCTCCGCCGAAGCTTAGCTATCTCGTTGACCCTGGAGTCTGACTATATGTGAGACTAGGGTATCCACAAAGTCGATTTTTCAGAAAACGCTGAATTATTTTCTGAATCGTGTTCGGAACCAGGCAGGTATTCACAGTCGGAAATATCGACGTCCACACCTCCTTCATATCCGCATTCTGAATCGGAGTCAAAAGTGAGGAGATCCAGAAGAGACCCGAAGTCTGGGGCAGAATTTTCATTGACCAGAAGCTGCTCTGCAAGTGTATAAATGTTTATACACAAAAACGGTTGCTGCATATCTTTTGTGCCGGTACTTAGAGTCAAGGGTTTGATGTATTTTTCTAGTTTCTCCGCTGCCTCCAATTCATCGAGGCCCAAATTGAATTTACCATCCCCGACACTGGAAATGTCTGGGTCGAATGTCGCGGGCCTATCTGAAAGAGAAGCTGATTGTGCGGGAGCGGGCCGTCAAGCTGCACGTGATGGGCCCCAGGTTCCGTGATCTTGCAGAGTTCCTAACCAATAACCATCGTCCATTGGCGGGGAATGCTCGTGATTTATCGACCGAGCGTTGCCAGCCCATCATGGCATTTGTAGCAGAGGTTCAACGCCTCTGCTCGGGTGCCATTACGTCTCCCGTCTTTCCTTCCGTGCCTGTCTCTATCACTGCAAACCTTATCCGAACCCCGCTTTCCCGTCGAGATCTCATTTTATCCCACGGTGTTTCACTTTTTCGGAGGTCCAAAAAAAATTAATTGTCTTAGACTGGTCTATGAAGAATAGGTTATATTTGATGGAGAAGAGTAAAACATACGAAGTATGTCACGAAAGGCGCATGCCATCCCTCTAAAACCTCAATAGAAGTGTTGCATGTCCTCGAAGGCGTCGGGGACACGTGGAGCGGCGGGGGGAAGGTGAAGACCGGTCGGCGGCGCCGCGGACACCCTGCTGGACTCATAGGAAGGAATATGTGTCAGATATCGAACTCAATGTGTGGGATGATGAAAATGCTTACGTAGGACAAGACATGCCTGCGCTCCGCTCCGGCGTGCAGGATGACATACAAAAATTGGTGGCGTGGGAAAACCAAACAGTCGCATACTGATACGAGGGATCTCTTTAATAACATGGTATATATATAGACATATATTTGTAACCCTGCTAAATGTATAAGTCAGGGTTGGCCAAAGTCGCCTTGAATCCAAACCTGAGAGCGGCCCTCTGCAGAGTGCACGCTCAAATTTGGTTTTTCTCTTTCAGGGATGGAAAACGATCCTTGTGGGCAAAAACATCCAAATTTCATCGGTCGAAATTAAAAATGAACCCCATTTAATATGAGATATTCGCTTTAAATCCAAACCTGAGAGCGGCGCTGTGCAGAGTGCACGCTCAAATTTGGTTTTCCGCTCTGAGGGATGGAAAACGATCCCTGAGGGCAAAAAATATCCAAATTTCATCGAGCGCATGGAAAACGGTCGAAATTAAAAATGAACCCCATTTAATATGAGATATTCGCTTTAAATCCAAACCTGAGAGCGGCGCTGTGCAGTGCGCCGAATTAGTAAACAGATAATTTGAGTGCCGCCCCCTAGTGGCGCCACTACCGCCCGCCCGCCCTTGGCGGCAGGGCGGCAATGCTGGCGGCAATTTCGTTTTGCCCCGTCCAACCCGTGGCGATATGCATCAGAAAAGAAACAATGTGATAAATAACAACAATGCACACGAGTGTGAGCTCGTCAGTGTTCACCGAACTCGACGAACGCCTACTTACTACAACACAACCGAGGTCTCAAAGATGTCCGGGTGGATTTCCATGAGCAGTGTTAATGCGTTGTCCGCCAAGTCATTGATCGTCCTGGGAAATCATTATCATCAGAGGGTCTATGAAAAACAACACCGACCGATTCCAGTGAGACCTGGAAGAGTGGAGGGCAGGGATGACAATGGGCACAGTATCGGGGCTCAGCAAGCGCATCACGTCCGCATTGTTCCAGTATAGGAGCGCCCGCTCTGCAATTCGAAAGTTCGGGCTAACGATGCAGCGTGCAAGCTGCTGGAACAGTGGCACTTCGATCGAAGTGTTCCCGTGTTCGCACGTGGCGGAGAGAAGGAGGACAGTTGAGCCGGACGGAAACTCGCACACGGTTTTCAGCTGTTTCAGATAGATATGACCTCCGCGCGTGTGATCGAATTTGCCGTTAGACGTGACGCCGCACATGCCGTAGGGATTGTTCAGCAAGTCTAGATGTTCCGGCGTGACGACATCCGGGCCCAGATTGAAGGCGACGGTTGGGAAAATTGAGTTGTCGAACGGAAGTCGGAGCTCGGGCTGGTCGAGCAGGATCCCCTGCATGGTCGTGCGTTGGTGTTGATATAGCTTGGGTAAATAGCGCGCGAGACCGCCTAATTCCACAATTGGTGAGCACATCGACAAATAACACATGAATGTTTCTCACTGGATTGGAACCCAGCGATCCGTCCAACCGAATGATTCGCGAGCAGGCGCTGCAATAGACGCCGATACGTTTTAGAATGGGTCAGGTTGCCCGGTCTCTGAGAAAAGTCGGACGTCAGAGTCGATACAGACTCTACACGAGGAGGAAGACCTTCTGGCCGGGTCCTTTCGTAACTCCCGCTCGCATTACAAAGAAACTTCCGCGACGGTGCTCTTTATTTTTCATCGTAAAAATTCCTTGACGGACCCCTCGTCTCCTAACCGCGTTCATGAGCCACTGAACCTCCTTCATCGCCCGATCCCAGTCGTCTCCCTCCGGTCGGCCCAGCAGCACCGCTACAATGCGGCCGTCGGCATCAACTATTAGTTTCGGCCATCTAGAAACAGCCTAAATCAGCACGCGCGCGAAGAAAAGAAGAGCACGCGCACCTTCCATTCCAACGCACTAAATCATACTCTTCCTCCAAAAGATCGGCAAGGTCTCGTATGCGCACACGTGACAGGCGCGACTTTTTGAGTGGGTGATGGCCAATCCAATTCCCCCCTGAGGAGGAGCTGAGGTCAGCAGCGCTGGCGGAGACGGTGTGCGAGGGCTCCTGGGGCTGTGAATGCCTTGCTTGCGGAAAAGGCCCGAAAACAGCGGCCTGGGCGCGGGGGATTCGAGCGCGACTGCGGCGCTGTTTCTTCCCAGCCTTTTGGTGCTGTTTGTGCCCCGAGATTTGGGGTGGCGGCGAAGGCGGTGGGTCCGACAGAGGCGAGGGAGAGCGAGTGGGAGAGCGAGTGGGAGGACTGAGTGGCAGCACGGCGAAGTCCGATTCAGGCGAGGGAGACCGAGAGGGCAGCAGCGTAAGTGGTGAAAGCGGGCGCGACAGCGGTGTTATGGGGCGCGGCGCGACTGGCACGTCATCCTCCCAAGCGTCGTCGTCGTCAACTGCCTCACCGTGTACTTCGGCTGCTGCGTCGCGTGATTCCGCAGCCTCGATGGCCTGCTCCAAGTACGGGGCCAGCGAGACGCGACTTGGAAGACCTCTGGCGGTCCATAGACGTCGAGCTCCCAGGGCGACCACTGAGTCCCTCGACGCGTCGTGCACGCCATAAGCGTCTGAAACACGTAGGGACATTAATAAATATGGTGTCTGACAGATTCAACAGCAAGCAAAACAGATCCGACGCGTCACTTGGGACGCTGCCACCCGCGTGTGCCTTGGGCAGCTATACATAGGGCCTGTGGTAAGGGTGCTGTTCAACCCCGCTTTCGAATGGTTAAAAGGACGACTACTATTTCATAAGTATTCATAATCCAGCATTTCGACCAAGCTCCAGTAGGACCGGTCCAAGAAATGTCTTGTTAGCCAAAGCCAAGGTAGGCAATTTCTTCTTTAGATCTGAATGGCAAGATTTGCATAGTGAGAGAACACTACCATCAGCGGAAACAGAGACACCATCCTGATCCAATAGGAGGTCTCACAAAAGGCCCTTCATCAAAGAGCATTAATTGAAGGTGGAACACACTCCGGGTGCAGCCACTTGAAACGGCCTAATATATTAGTCTTGTCCAATTTTAATCTGGCCTCTTGAGAACATTCAAGTCGAAATTCAGGTCACCAACAGTTGAACAATGAGAATAGACGAGGCACAGGTAAAGGTAGACAATGCTTCCGAACTTGTCTGCTCTCAAAATATGCGCACTATGTTGTTCTTTAATGCCTGGGGTGCAAGTTGTGGCCATATTTGTTGTATTTCTGCAAGCCAATCTTCATATTTTGCCTGGTCGTTGCTGCTCCTCGGAACGTACAATTTTTTTTCCTCGTCGAAACTCAGTGAAATACTGCTTGAGCTTTCAGTGGAACTGGCCAATACTTTCACCACCTTAACTTTCAACATTTAGATTTATCAAAACTCGACGCAAGGAGTTGAGAGATATCTTACTTCCGTAGATAGCTGTCAAAATATGCATTGGTAGGTCAAGATCGAGCTTGTTCCCCAGCCATTCGTTGAGGACATCAGCACAATCCAGCAAGGATAGGACATTCGGATGGGATACTTAGGGATGAGAGGGCAAGAATTGACCACAGTGTCCAGACAGCAAATGCTGGGGAATTTGAGTTCAAAGAGAGTCGACTGTTGCCCTATATATAACTTGAATGCGATGAAGCGCAGCAATTGACAGAAAAACAGGTCTGCGATGACTTTCAAATCAGTCAAAGAAATCCGCGATGGATGCTGACGAACAGATGTCGGTGTGTGCAGAGACCACAGCTCCGGCATGTTTCTTTGTGGCTGAGCATATTTTAAAACGCAGGTTACGGTCACCAGACATTGAAACATTCAAGGCTCCAAGAGGTGCTCGCTCTGGCGATCATGGACTCTTTCCCACGACGCCCCACCCCCAGAAAAGGAAGTTCCCATCAAATTCAGCCATTTGCCATAGCTCGACGCTTCTGCACAATAGGTTGTACAAATCTTACTTGGAATGCATAGTGAGCAGCTCATATTGAATTTTGCTGGCTATCCTCCCAGCACGATCCCGTCAAAATCCGGCTTGCAATGATTACACAGTGGCCAAAATACTGTTTTGGTGCAAAACCTGGGCACATTGTTTGGTGATGGCCTGCGAACCGAGTCAAATCAATTGACTCGGTTGTTTGTGAATTCCCCCAGCATCTCACGTGCGCCTTCCAGCACGATCCCGTCAAAATCCGACTTGGAATGATTGCACAGTGGTCAAAATACTGTTTTGGTGCAAAACCTGGGCACATTGTTTGGTGATGGCCTGCATTTGTTTGGAATGGCATGGAGAGCCCTGAGCTCCTTTTCAAAAGCACCAGGGCCGTCAAAATAAATCTGAAGAGACAGTCTGAACCGGAATTTTGCTGGCTATCCTCCCAGCACGATCCCGTCAAAATCCGGCTTGGAATGATTGCACTGCTGTGACTGCCCTTTTATAAGTGTAAACCTCAGGCTTTCGTTTCTCCTATTCAGCCCTGGCAATATCCAAATCCTTGTACTTCACGGTGGGAATGATACCGTTTCATGGCACACTCAGCAATCGGTCCCGTGTCACCCAACTGATAAACGCAAGCATAGCGATTTGCATGCCGGAAGAATCGGCGAATGGCGGGAAGTGGACAGAGGAGGATCCAGAGGGATTGGGATGTTTGGGGCCCTTAGGCATAGTGGGAAGGGACAAGGATGCAGCGAGGACCAGATGTTGGTGAAATGGCCGCACCGATGCCGTGTCACAGTGCGCGTCACTGCGCGCCGGTGCCGCGTCCATGCGCGTCACTGCCGCGCCTGCCGCGTCATTTTTACCAGATCCGAATCCGATATTCTCAAATTGACTACAAGGACGAAGGGAGCTCCCAAAGAACAACTCGCTTTACATTTCGCATAGTGGTGTTCCGTATGCTATGCGTGGTCGCGGCACAGGGTGTCCCATTGGCTATGCGGGGCGCGGCAGAGCATTCTGTGTTTTGCAAAAGACACCCGGTCCCACAACATCAGGATGATGCAAGGAGGGGATGGTGAGAGCGTGTAGGTCATGCCTTACCGTGCGATATTAGACTACTATAAAACAAGTCCTAAACTCGATTTAAAGAGTGTGACCTGGGGCAATAGAGATGCACTCAAATGGCCGGCATTTTGAAAAGCATGACCTGGGGCAATAGAGCTGCATTTGAATGGCCGGCATTTTGAAAAGCGTGACCTGAGGCACTAGAGATGCACCCAAATGGCCGGCATTTTGAAAACTGTGACTCATCTGAGGCAATAGAGATGCATTCAAATGACCAGCATTTTTAAGAGCGTGACCCGGGGCAATAGAGATGCACTCAAATGGCCGGCATTTTGAAAGCTGTGACCTGAGGCACTAGAGCTGCACCCAAATGGCCGGTATTTTGAAAAGCATGACCTGAGGCAATAGAGATGCAGTCAAATGGCCGGGATTTTGAAAAGTGTGACCTGGGGCAATAGAGATGCAGTCAAATGGCCGGGATTTTGAAAAGCGTGACCTGGGGCAATAGAGATGCAGTCAAATGGCCGGAATTTTGAAAAATGTGACCTGAGGCAATGGAGATGGATTCAAATGGGCGGCATTTTCAAAAGCATGACCTGGGGCAATAGAGATGCAGTCAAATGACTGGCATTTTGAAAAGCGTGATAGAGGTGCATCAAATGGCCAGCATTTTGAAAAGCGTGACCTGAGGCACTAGAGGTGCATTCGAATAGCCGGCATTTTGAAAAAGCGTGACCTGGGGCAGCAGAGATGCATTCAAATGGCCTGCATTTTCAAAAGCATGACTCACCTGAGGCAATAGAGATGCATTCAAATGGCTGGCATTTTGAAATGCGTGACCTGGCTCTTTTCCGATGCCGTGAGGCCCAGAAGGCTTCCAGCATGTGGAAGAGCCCCTTTTCCGACGCCTTCCCTACACCCGCTCACCCATAGCACTAGTGGCGCCTCCCCGCCTGCGCGCCACTCCGCATGAGGTAATAGAGAGCTTGCGCAAAATCCGCACAAGCCGCATACGGCTTTCGGGCATTGCGCAAAATCCCCTGGATTTGGAAGTGTTTTCCTTGGGTCCTGGTGAGTTACATAGTCTCCTCTGTCCCTGAAAAAGTGCATTTTATGCACAGAAGTGATTATTAGTGGAGTGCGTGGCCGAGGGATGCAGTTTTTCCAGTCATCACGGAAGCTCCACGGAAACTTCCCACACTTTTCGTGTCCGGCACGCAGAAATTGAGGTACAGACATTTTTTCCTGCATCCCCAGTGCATGTACTTGGGCCCACCAACCCTTCCACCAACTCAGTTCTTGTCGAACCTCAACTTTGGTTTCCGCACGCGGCTTTGCGCAACGCCAAAAAGCCGCATGCAGCTCATGCGGCTTTTGCGCAAGCTCTCTAATTTGCCTTGCCAAGGCCGAAATGCAGAAAATATTGCAGAACTTGATCTGCCGATGGTTGAATTTTCTCTGGGTCTCTCATAACACTCCACGCCCACGAACTTGATAATATGGACCATAGAATTGATCCGACATGGCACCGTGTAGATTCTGGAGCCAACATAGTGCAACATAGCTTACCCTGGTTCAGAACAAACTCAGGACACTCCAGGTGAATATCTTAGAGTCAGGAGTCACCATTTGAACCCGTATCCTTGGCTTCAGAATAATAATGACAACAGGTCAGTGTGATTGGGTCACAATGGCAAAATAATGACTTGCAGAGGGCCCAGATTTTTCGGGTGTATGGTATCTTTTACCGATTTTCCATTCATACATTTCACGAACATGGAACATGCTTGAGTGAGTCGAGAATGAGGAAGAAGACTGTGAATTGAGGTGGATACCACAGTCATGTATGTACTCTCGGAATCAGAGTCAGGCTCCGCTTCCCCGACATCGGAATCCGAGGCCTTTTGACCTTGCTGATTCCAAGCCGCTGCAGAAAAGCTCCGACAACATCCCGATCGAAGCACTCTGGAGTTATTTCCTGAAATACACGGGGCACGACTCAATGGCGGCCATTCTCCTTGGCAAGACGGAGAACTACATGAATGTTGCAAACGAGCTTCACATGTGCGTTGTTAAATTTTGTATTGCATTATTTGTGATTGCATGCGGAATAGAGATCTATTCCATTGGCTGTGGTCCAGAATCGTGCAAAATGCCGTCAACCAATTTGTGCGATACTGAAACACTCACAAAACTCGAAAGCGGAGCAACAAGTATTTGCCCTCGGGTGTTGCACCTGAGGAGGTCTTTCAGCATCCTGAGAACTTTGGGCTTCGCCACGCAGGCATTCCGGTGGATCTCAATGTGGTCCGCGAACTTCGAAATACGCTTCCAAAGTCCAGGGCGGACTGCTTTTGTTGGATTCCGCTTGACTTTGATTTACGTGCGGTTGCGGCTCACGAATCTCTGGGAATTCCGTAATTGACAATTTCGGCGGGGTGGGTGTTCGAGTGCGTCCGTTTGAAATCTTTCCTGGAAAATGTCATGCTAACGAACTTCCCACGGCATTTAGGGTTCTCCAGGCCCCCGGTTCGATTGCGGGCTCAGTATGCGCACAGGCACAAAATTCGAAAAATATTCCACAACGCAGTTCGCCGGGGGTTGAATTTTTCTGTGTGTATGTTGAACCAACATTCAGAACAGGACGACACTGAATATGTTGGATCTGGAGATGAAGAACCAGTGGAGGATGTTAGATTGCCATCTACATTCTTCCATTCCCCTGCATGGTCGGCGGCCAATATTTCTGACTGTCTTGCCTTGCGTAAAGCTCTTGGGGCAGTCACTCTTTTCATCACTTTCATGACGAATCCCCGTTGGCCCGAGATCGTATCGCAGCTACGGCCAGGGCAGGCTGCGAATGACAGGCCAGATCTCATTGTTCGGGTTTTTCAACAATGTCTCTCCTTATTCATGAAGGATCTCTATGCTATGATGGGCCCCATTCTCTATCATATTCGTGTCACCAAATTCAAAAAGCGAGGGCTTCCCCATGAGCATATTGCCATGGCCTTGCGCAATATCCCGAGAACTCCGGCCGAAATCGATGCATTCCTCAGTGCAGAGCTTCCCCGAGCTGCAGGACCCATGCGAGACGCTGTAAAACGCCACATGACACACGTCCACGACCCTGCAAAATCGATGTGGGTGGCCCGGCACATGCCAATACGAGATTCCGAACCCACTGAGACAAGAATCCTCCTTTAATGATCGTGGTTTGTATCTATAGCGATTCATCACGCCAAATTGACTATTCTTGCAGGATACTTCCAACATCGCCGTCGCGAGCCTGAAGACCAGTTCAATGTTTCGCACATTCCCTGTCACACCAAAATTCGGCCGCTGTCGAAAATTAAATGTCGAATAGGCAAATCCGGGAAAAGAGGATGCACGATGCACAGTCAACTGTAGGTTAAATACTCCCAACGGGAATAATGTCCGAATCGCCGAGTCTCCGGCGCAACTTTAGCTATCGCTTCTGGAGCACAGTTACTGACTTGATGAGTTTTAGGAATCGCAAAACGACTACGCTCCAAGGAACCCTGCGAGACTCTTGCGCATCAACCTCATCTTTGCTTGAGTTGTATACTTCCCAAGACTCATCCTGTATGTACCCGTGTCGGCATTTTTACACTGCATATGCTTACAGTGCTACTCCTTACAGGGCTCTCCAAATCCCGATATTCTCATGTGTCCCTGCTTGATCTGTACACTTATGCAGATCAAGAACGTGATCAGCATTTTGCAGCTACTCTGGCTAAACGGCGCATTTTCAGCAAAATGGCCTTTGAGGGCCATATTTTTGACATCTTCACACCGCAGTTGGATGTGGATTAAAATTAACATGTATGTACAATCTGAAGCCTCCTTTGTAGCCTCCTTTGTACCCTATGTACCAGTCAAGTACCTCCCAATGGGACGGTTCCCCCTGATGGGACAAACCGCTATTATGCAATAACCTCTTGAAGGCATATTGTTGAACATGTTATCCTTGACTGAGCAAAATTTCGGATGCAGGGGAGCTGTGGTTTTCGATACCGAAAGACATCAGTTTGCCAACGTGGCATCTGCTGGGATTCACTACCAAATGAAACTTCTGACAGGTGTCAATTAAGCAAGCCCCTTTAAAATAGCAACCCCTGGCAGATCGCAGCAAATCGTAGCGAATTTCCTGAATCTCTCCATTCCCAGCAGATTCAAGCAGCTTGCAGCAGCACCGGTTTTCGCTGGGATTGAACCCGCGACCACCCCCCTTTTAGCATTTCCAGATTGAGAATGCGAAAAAAAAGGGTTCTCTTGCCATTATTTTCAGGGTCTCCTGTAATAGAGGGATTGCGATGAGCCATTGAATGGCTTTCGATTCTGGCCTCTGTGCATGGTTCTGAGAGGGACTTTTCTGGGACAATAGTGACTTTCCCCAGGGTCAATTTGATGTATGTACACTTGTATGCACTGCCGTGAATCCAGCCGCATTCAAAGTAGGCTCTATTCCAGTCTGTACATGAGAGCAAGCTGTTCAGAAGTCGCTTCCACTTGACGGTTCAGTGGAGACTTGGCTGAGAACTCACCATCTCTGACGGCCTGTTAGAGTCAGTTAATCGTACACGTACATTCAACTGATTTTCAGTAGATGGCCCCTATGGGACAACACTTCAAAAGTTGGGTCAGCTACTGGTTTTTCTGGCCAACACCAGCGTTAATAATAACTCAACAGCAGTATGCATGCGCAGATGCTGGAGATTCCCAGCCCGACCTTATATGAACCAAAATATGTATTGTACTGGTTTTCTTCGTGATGATGTACCATTTGAAAATACTCGGAAAAGGCACCGATTTCACACGTTGGTTGATTTTTGTAGTCTTTTTTTTGGGTGAGATATACTTCACGATTACAGCTTAGATTTGGAGAAAAATGCCCATAGGAATAGTCCCCTCACGCCGATTCCACTGGAAGGCATGGTTGAGCGCATCCACGAGCGACGAGTGCACCATCCTTGTCAGCTTTTTCCTCTGTGATTTTGAAACCCTGCAGTTTCTGGGAATACAAGGAGGTACATTCAAATGGCAGGCATTTTGAAAACCATGGCCTGACACAATAGAGCTGGATTCAAATGGCTGCCATTTTGAAAACCATGGCCTGACGCAATAGAGCTGCATTCAAATGGCTGCCATTTTGAAAAGCGGTGCAAAAGACCTGCATTCAAAGGGCTGGCATTTTGAAAGGCATGACCTGACACAATAGAGCTGCATTCAAATGGCTGCCATTTTGAAAAGCATGACCTGGTGCAATGGAGGTGCATTCAAATGGGTGCCATTTTGAAAAGCATGACCTGGCGCAATAGAGGTGCATTCAAATGGCGGACATTTTTTGAAAAGCGTGACCTAGTGCAATAGAGGTGCATTCAAAGGGCTGGCATTTTGAAAAGTGTGACCTGATGCAATAGAGGTGCATTCAAAGGGCTGGCATTTTGAAAAGCATGACCTGGTGTAATAGAGGTGTCAGGCGTAAGGGAGCACTGAACGCCCCGCAATTTTGTGGCTCGGGCGTCGGAGTTCAACAGCCCAGTCCATCCATTGCAATGTATTTGCGTCGTGTTTCACTGCCAGCTAAGTTTCACCAGGGGTGGAGGTAGAGGTACAAATGGGCCAACCTCTACCTTTATCTCCGATGTCCTTGTTCTGTAGCAGCTAGAAAGAGCATAAAATGTCCAAACATGCAACTTGCAGCTGAACTGAAGGTGCCTTACTTGTACCAAGCTTGTGAAAACACTTTACAGTAACAGGTTCGCTTCAATTTCTTTCCAAGTCACTTAAAGTCAGGTGATCCGCTGGTTGAGGGAAACACTGGGCAAAACAAATGTGCGGCACGGTTTGCCGCCATTCTGCACCCAAACGACGAATTGGGCACAGTGCTGTCATATGGCACAAATACTGGGTAAAAACTGGTTGCATGCAACTTTAGGTCCAAAACCACAAATTTCGCCACAACTTCGGTTGAAACTCAAGAATGCAGGTAACTTTTTTTTGCATGCAACTCGAGACCTGCAACTTTTTTTCGCAAGCAACTCCGTGGCTGCAACTATTTTCTGCATCCAAATTCCAGGTTTGTGACTTTTTCTGCATTCAACTGCGTCTACTGACAGCTTGCGCGGCCCACCTTTGAAATGTTTGTAACTTCCGCCCCGGGCCGCCGTGACCGAGCCGATTGATTTGATCCAAACATTGATGTGCATTCAATGTTTTCTGAGACTGTTAAACTCCTCAGTAACCTGTGAAGGACTAAATACGATGAATTCAAGGCGAATTAGCTCAAAAAATAGCTAATCTAAGCTATAGAAGCCTCATGATAAGTGTCGTTGAAAATCAAGAACAACTACTTGGCAGTAAGACTCACAATTTTCTCCGCATGCGTAGTCATTGGAAAGCGTTGAGAAACCTACCCGAATATTTTCTGCATATTCTTGGCCCTGGAGAAAAGCTGGAAAGCCCAGCGGCGGAAGGGAATCAATTGCCGAACCGATGTATTCAATGCCATCAATCGCTTGCCCGCCAGATCAAGCTGCATTGACCCCAAGGTGCAGCCGACTTCGGGAGGTTAAATATAGAAAGTTGCACACAAAAAATCTCAAGTTCTAAGCAGAGGCCAGAAAGTTGCAAGCAGACTTCTAAAGTTACAAGCGACCCACAAAGCTGTGGTGGTTTCCACGCAAAATGAGCTGAAAAAGATGCAAAAACAAGGTAGGTTTTTACACAGTATATCGCCCATACGGTCATTTCGAAGCGGATTTTGGGGGGGACCAGGTTAGAACGATGGCCAGCGAAATTCTGGTTTGATCTGTCTCCTCAGATTTATTTTCAGAGCCTTGGTGCCTTGCTGAGCGCTCTGGGGCTCTCCATATCATCGTAAACAAAGGGCAAATAAATGTGCAGTACGGTTTGCCGCCATTCTGCATCCAATCTCACCAGGCCATTGCCTCCGTTTGTTTATTCTGTAAGAAGCTGTCCCCAAACCTTGACCACGTTACATAACACGTTTATTCTGAAAGATGAGTTGAGATATGTTGGATCGAGCGAAGAGAATGCAAACCTCGCGTTCATACAATTGTTTCATCTGTGCAAGCCCCATGTATGATGCCGCAAGTTCTCGAGAATCTCGGCTATAGTCAAAGAATGCCTCGTGGAATTCGAGGTCCGGTTCCTCGTCAAAAAATCGATGTTGTAGAGGCTAATTGGGTTCAGAACGGGATTCTTCTTCTTGGAAAAAGCGGTACCGCGGATGTAGGGGTTGGGATAGAGAGCTAAAATGAATACGTCGCGTTCCATGGCTGCCCAACGCTTCTCCAAACTCTTTTGCATACAATTACAAACACGCGGGTTGATCTCAGCAGAGCCTTAAATCCGATGGAGATTTCCGAGCATTGGAAGTGGTATGTCCATCGAAAAATGATAGGGAAAACAAGGGTACAGCATGGCGGCATGACAAGCCTTGCCTATCGTCCGTATTACGATTGCATAAGTAGTCGTAATAAGTCCCTCAGTGCTATCCACCCACAACTCGCTCTAGCTCACGCAAGGCCAACAGCCCCCCAGCGACCAGAAGAAGCTCATTTATACATCTGCTGGAGCAAAAATTTTGAAAAAAAACTCAATTTATGTTTTTCCCACTCGGATTTCACGCTTTTGATTGCGGATCCGCCGGATCGGTGGCTGTGCAGCGCGATCAAATACCCCGTTTGGGTACCCTCCCAATACATTCTAAACGTGTTTAGTGTGCCTAGAGTCTGTAACCAGGGAATGCGTGATATATGGTGCTGTCTAGCCTACATTGCTCACATTTCCGGTATATAAATTTTTTTGTTTTCAGGTAGGTAGGTAGGTAGGTAGCATTACACGGCACGGTCCGAATAACGAAGGCTGGTTTCCAGGGATTTTGCCTGTGTACAAGCAAGCATAATTACGCCATCGCCCCTGGACTTCCCTCTCCCACCTAGACTAGACTCACAGACCCCACAGGTTACCCCATGCCCCACGGTACGACCTAGACAGCAGAGGAAAGCATACTTATTCATAAACCTGGAATTTCCACAACGGTCAGTAAGTCAGCTTGCACGATGGACGGGTGTCGCATAGAATACTTCAATTATGGCTTTCGGAAACTCAACAGTGCTGAGTTGAGCCATTTTTGTCTGCAAGCTTGGCATCCCCAGAGGTCGCCACTAGACCAAACTGAAGAAACTAGCAAAACAATCAGAGATTAAATTGAATTGTGGTGGCGATGGTTCTTGAGTTAACCGAGGGAAACCCAAGCAGTTATAGCAGTTATCCAAGTTCCACATGTCGCGATGTTCAGGTCCTGCCGCTCGCTCCACGTCGATGTTGAGATGTTGTTATTGGGATCTTCAACCTGCCGCTGCGTGAAAAATGAAGGCGGGTTTGGACTCGGTTGACTTCTGGACAATGAAATCGACTGGATAAAAGTAAGAATTTCACATGTTGAAGCTGGAGTTTGAGAGCCAGATGAAGGCAATGGGACATTCAACCGCAATGCTGTAGGTCTATTGGATGTGCCTGTCGGATGGGTCAAAGAGAATTAAGGTGGTTGCATGAATGCAAGGAATTGGGTAATGCAAGCGAGTGAAACAGGTTGAAGGTACTACAGACGATTAGATTATCAAATGGATTTCGGTCGAGTAACAATAGCTTACCGTGCGCGCCTCCGCCACGTTGACGATCGCCATAACAATTTCTTTACCGCGGTGAACAGCACGGAGTCGCCCGCTGATGTTCAGCTTGTTCATATAGTCCGCAGGCGGTAGCTCGAGGTAAGTGCTAGACGTCGCAGCCTTGAAGCATGGTTAACTCGTATTTTCAGCAAAACATGGAACTCGGTGTGCTCACGTTCACTGGCGATGCAGCAACCTTTATTTCAGCGCGTGTAGTGGGCCTATCCTGTACAAAAGATGAAGGCTGAGCCATCCCAAGGCCAGAAACGCGTACCAGGAGAACTGTGTCGACAGGTTCGACCCTGGACTCTTCGTCCTCCTCCTCCTCATCCTCAAGATCGATCTCAGCGGATGTGTGGCACGCCTTGCGGTAGAAAGAAGGTGGAGCTTCTGGCTCGGTAGCGTCCGACGTATTATTATTTCACGTCAGTTCCATACCCAAACGCGTAGAACAAAGAATGCGGCGTGCCTATGAAATGCATGTCTTGGTTCTGCCAATCACGGTATTCCTTTTTGTTAAGGAGCTGTGCTTCTTCCCACATAAGTTCTCTGTGAAACAGCCCAACTACACATTTCTCTCAGACTTTTCCAATGAGTGCGAGGAGCTGAGAGACGGAGAACGCAGTAAACAAGTTTTTGATTGACAGATGCCCGCCATGGCCACGCGACCGATTAAACCCGAGCGGATCTAATGTCTGAAGGGAACGTGCACCACCCATAATTTACTGGTGTTCGTCCATTTTACACCTGAATGCTAAACTTTGATAATTTTAAGTCCGCGTAATATTACTATCAGAGACTGGGTAGTCGGCCACCTTAACGGTTTAACACATTTTGACAAAGAATGCAATTGGGGGGTAACTAAGCCTTAAGCTAAGATAACCACGTGATGGACGACGCGGCTGCTGGCGGACGGCAGAAAGGAAGAAAAAGGAAAAGATGTTAACGTCGTCATCCCATGGTGCAACCGCCCGACAGGATTCCCCGCGTAATCGTCAGTCCTCTCTATAGAGAGTGGTGGGGCTAATTGGATCACCTGTCATGGCCGTAGAGGTGACAGGCTCTTTCGAAGGGGAATGAGAGGGAGTGGAAGATGGAACAGAAGGAGAGGAGTCCGGGCCGACAGCAGGCGGTGAGGGAGGATCAAATTTCCTGCGCTTTACGGGTGCGCGCTTCTGGGAACGGCATTGCGCCTCGACACAAGAACAAAACAGGGCGGGCATTCCCCAATGTCCCGATGACTTCCAATACACAAAGAAAGTTCAATCATACACCGATCCTCCCCGCAACTCGAGCCGACGCACTACCAAACGCAGCCAGGACTGAGGCGCATAAATCCCACGCACGTCCTCCCCGGCGCCCTAAGACGCGGCTGGTTTGGTCGATGAGAAGTGCGGTAAATCACACCAAAGTGCCGCCCGACGCTCAAGGGGCTGTCTACCCCCAGTTGCCACTTGGTAGGAAAATCACGCATGGTGGGCACACCCCTACTACCCAAACGCGTGGTGATGGACGCGAAGCGCTCAAGAAGCGCCCGATAAGAAATTGAAAAATGATTGAGAAACAAAAATGGCGCAGCAAGCGCGAATAGAGGGACACGGGGAAGGCTCGACGCGATGTATTGGAGGAGCCGAAAGGAGTATGAAGCGTACAAAACAGTCCGTCAAGCAGGAATGAGAACAACCGCTCAGAAATTAGCAGAGAAGCGGTCATGCGGGCGAGAGGTCAACATCCATAGGGATATTTGAGGCCGACAACCCAGAATCTGTGAAACGCCGCCAGAGGAGAGGATAAAGGTACCTGAATATTCGGTCAAAATAGTACAGTAGTTGGCCCGACCGCATACATGTAGAAGTGTCCCAGTTCCAAAAGTACTAACCAGCGGCGCCGGATGATCGAGGCACTCCGAACATACTGTACTATTTACTGTAATCAATTCGACGCTGCGATTTTTGGTGCTTGGTGAAAGTCACTGTCAAAAAACTGATGCAATGAAAATAGTGGCTGTGCATCCCGCTGGGACCGCTGATCTGCTATATCATATAATGTCCAGGCTGCCATTTGAAAGCATGACCTCGAGCCAAACAATACAATACATCGAGCTGCCATTTGAAAGGCATGACCTCGATCTAAACAATGCAATACACCGGGCTGCCATTTGAAAAGCATGAACTCGAACGAAACAGTCCGGCTTCACGGTGAAGCCGTCAGGCCGTCAAGCCGGACCGAGCACGATGCGTGTCCATTGTCCGATCTGAACGTTTCCGGTCCGTGAAACGTCAATGGTCCTCGAGGCTCTGCATCTTTTGGGCTGGAAAAGTACAGTTATCAGCCATTCATGCAGTTAAGAATCAAGATCGTTCTGATTTCCATCTCGGAACTGTGATAGTGCTGAGTCACTGTAAATGTTCGCGGAGATCAGGGCTATCCATTCCTGTCAATGGAAGTGTACTTGAGAGTGGAAAAGGCGGGCGAAATTCCGTCATTAATCAAATCGTGATCGGGGTAGGACTGGGAAAGGGGGTGGA
This sequence comes from Mycena leptocephala, assembly GCA_029378395.1. NCBI lineage: Eukaryota > Fungi > Basidiomycota > Agaricomycetes > Agaricales > Mycenaceae > Mycena > Mycena leptocephala. The sequence goes on from JARJLF010000010.1 coordinate 137,638, forward strand.
TGGTGCAAGAGCCACCACCAGATTTGGGGACACTCCCTATAGGGGAGAAGAAGACGCGGCCCTGAAGATGGGCAGGAAGGTCCTCGACAAGCTGAAGTTCCCCCAGCTGGACTCTGCTGGAGGTTATTCGCAATGTCGGCCGACGTGGCTGCGTGCTCAGCAGGCGAGGCACGGATGTTACTGGAAAAAACACTGTGTACCATTGTACGGACAAATTTTTGTACTCCCACAACAAGTATAAAGGGGCCTCCGCGTAATTTGAGTTCTGTGCATCAGTTCAATCGAAAGCCTTGCTCGCGGGAAGCCCAGGACTGTAATTTGAGTTCTATGCATCAGATCAATTGAAAGCCTTGCTCGCGGTAAGCCCAGGGCTGTAATTTGAGTTCTGAGTTTTGTGCATCAGATCAATTAAAAGGCTCGCTCGCGGGAAGCCCAGGACTGTAATTTGAGTTCTGTGCATCTGGCCGTGGGTGGCAGGGATAAGGAAACACTTGACATATTTAAGCTTTTTGCCATCAAATTACAGTCCTGAGCTTCCCGTGAGCAAGGCTTTCAATTGAACTGATGCACAGAACTCAAATTACAGTCCTGAGCTTCCCGCGAGGGAGGCTTTTAATTGATCTGAGGCACAGAACTCAAATTACAGCCCTGGGCTTCCCGCGAGCAAGGCTTTCAATTGATCTGATGCACAGAACTCAAATTACAGTCCTGGGCTTCCCGCGAGCAAGGCTTTCAATTGAACTGATGCACAGAACTCAAATCGCAGTCCTGGGCTTCCGGCGAGCGAGGCTTTGAATTGCGATGTTGTTACTTTTTCGTCCTCCTCGGCGGTCACCGCGAACAACATAATAAAGAGAGACCTTCTCAGCGAACGCGTAAGGAACGAGCACTATATTAGTGTACCTAATAAAGAGAGACCTCTAGGTACAATGTAACTAAGTACAGCAACTGGACCGGTCCCATCTTCACCAATATAAATATAGCCTGGTGGGATCATCGACACATCTTGTGCATGCGCTGCTTGTGCAGATGAATCCGTGTAAGCAGGTCAAGATCGACAGAAAAGGTAGAATCAGATAGCTAATAGGAAACTACAGGCTAGGTATTTATGTGCGGGGAATTGGGACCGAATACCGAGTATCCGAGTATCAGTAACCGGCATGACGTGCGCCGGAGTCTACTTCCAACAATCCGGATCACCTGTAAGCCCTATCCTCGCTGCTGGGCCAGTCAGGTCACTGCGTCACTGTGTCATGTAGTTATCCCGGGCGAAATCGGACCGGCGGGATCGTGTTCGTGGTTTCGGTCGTATAATACATTAAATACCGGCACCCCACGCCCGATTTTTGATGTATTTAAGGTAGAATACAAGTATTTAATGTGGTATTTTATGGATGCCGCATCGCATTTGCCGTGGGTGTGCTCGTGGCCGGCGCAAGTTGTTTATTTTTAGCATTTTTGGCCATTTTTGCCTCAAAATCACCAACTTGAGAGTATTAATTACCGTTTCCTGCACTCCCAAACCGGGAATCGATTCGCTCGGAAACTTTCTGTCAAATAGGCTGGTATACTTAGCGCACGCTCGTCTTATCATTGACCGTTTCCTGCACTCTTTCGACGACTTAAAATCTTTTCGAGTGCAACTCTTATGCCCGTTTTCGAGGTGTCTATCACCTCTAAGCTTGGATTTTACTACGTTTTTAAGCTTTGCACAAGCGCCCAGGCAAATTGCGGCACGTTATCCGGGGGGCTCAAAGCCGAGGATGCCACAATATTGATTCCCTCCAAAGAACGGAGAGCTATTCTTCCGAAGCCCGCAGCGGGACGGGTTCAATTCAATCGCCTGGACAGCCCCTGAATAGCCACCTGATGCAAAAATTCGCTATTAAATCACCCGGACAATCGACTCACTCGCAATTTTGACGCTTCTCAAGGTCTGACCAAAAACACACAGGTCATTGTACGAAAGCTTCTTCGGCACACGGTGGAAGTTGAAACAATTTCATCCACAGTTGCCGGTAGAATTGTTCATCCAGTACGTCAATGCCGCATGTTACCTTATCAATAGTGAAACAATATTAGATTCGACTCCATATCCCCCGCATTAACGGCCATTTTCAACCCCGCGGCTTCGAGTTCACCGTTCTCCGGAAACAATACCTCTTGCTCTTTGTTATGCGACCACTTTTAACGGATTTCAAGGCCTAACCGTTCAAAAATTGGGACTTGATTTGCGAAAAGACGTGTTCTCTCACGGGCGACTCTACTCCGCAATGACACGTGTCCCAAGCTCTCAAAATGTCCTGATTCTCAAGTACGAAGGCGACGAGTCCACATGTACTACTAATATTGTCTGGGAGGAACTGCTTTTGTAGGGTGATTCGGGCCGTAAATGCAATGATCTACTGTTCATGATCAACAGAGGGGCTGCCGGACCGCTTGTAAAAATAAATTTTCAAGACTCATAATTAGGGTCAGTCAGAGTAGGTCGTTTCGACGTTTCTGGGGTCGTTTCTAGGGCCGTTTCTGACATCGTTTCTGAGGTCGTTTCTCTAAATTGTTGGCATCAGAAATGTGGGGAGAAACGACCTCGGATTTATTTTGGTGGAGAAACGTCCAGAAACGACTTGTAAAAACGCCTCTGGAGGCGTTTCTCGGTCGTTTCTCGTTTTTCCCACGCTTTAATTAATGTTCATAATTCGACAAACGACTCGAGAAACGAGTCCAGAAACGACCCATTAAAACCTACTCCGACTGCCCCTATTGGGTAATCTTGCAAGCCTTCTTCCTGCCTCAGTTCTTGTCCGTTCCAGCTCAGTTCGAGTGGCATTTAGTGCCTCTTTCTAACCGTGCCCTTCGTTCCAGCTAGTTTCTTGCTCTCCAAGACCGTATTTCACGCACGCGCCGAGGTCGCGCTGTCTTTTCTGGCTCTTTTCTTGCTCAGTTCTGATCCAAATTCCTTCATCTTAGGTGCGTATAGAGCCATTCTTCCGTGGAATTCGTCTGACTTGTGTGCAAATATCAGGCTCTACTCGTTATCCACAAAAGTCCGGAAATTCGGTTTTGAAGGCATCCAACCCAAAGTTCTCCCATCCTTGTTGCCAAATTCTTAATCTACGATGGGCTTAGCGTGGATTATAATGTTTGAACCTGAGCTGCAACATGTCATACAAAGTACATTATTAAATTTCGGAATTGATTGAGAATTAATGATATTTCCCGCCTAGGGTTTGTCTTGATGGTATCTCCGGATATCCTAATACCCGATAATTAGCCTTCGATTTGCAGGAACACGCACACAAAATCTGAGGGGCAGAGGAGCTTCCCAAGCGCCTCCACGAATAAACTAAAAAGAAGGCAACACAGTAACCATATTAGGTTTGTTTAAGCAATGGGCATCCCAATGTAAAACAGGGTTCAAAATTTGTTCTGTTTAAACAGGGACTGTGCGGCGCCGTTTCAGTCAAAAACAGGGTTGAACACGGTATGATCAAAACATTGATCATGTTGAACACAAACTAGTTTCTGTTTAATCGGGTTTAAAGTGATGTTTACTCAAGTCTAATTGGAGAGGCGAGTCAAGTCGTCTTACTGTCCCTCTTCCTCTGCCGTTCGCAAACCTTACCCGAGCGTTCCCGCCTACCGGGCTGCAAGTGTAATGCGGGACAATATCCACCCCTTGGGTCGCAAGTGATATTGTCTTTCCGGGCAAGTACTGCTTTGTCTCCTAGACAAAGCAATCTGACCTTCGCCCCAGCGGCCGTAAGCAAGGTCGGACACAAAGCAATGGGCCGTTGCCGGATGCCTATTTAAACTGGCGAGACAGAGCTGGTTCCCCAGCTTCTCACTCTGTCTCGCCAGGTACGGACTCTCTTCATATCTCTCACTTACTTATCTTCTCACTCTGCCTCGCCAGTCTGCTTTTATTGTTCTCTCGAATATGCATTCCATTTACTTCTCATACCATGACCGATGGCGCATTCTCCAAAGAGGACGTTGAATCCCTTGAGAAGATTGTTGAGCAGTATCTCGACGACAAGCTCCAGCACAACGCCGCCGTCGCTGCGCTCTCCATTGGCATTGCGAATATCTGTGTCGCCCGCAAAATTCGCCCAAAGCCGACTTCATCCTCCCGTACCTCGAGCAGTTGGATGCCCACGACAAGGTGCAGGATGTCGGCGGCGCACCGGGTGTCGATGGTAGTCCTCAACCTAGTGTCAACGGTGACGACGACGAGGAAGATGACCACGAGACAGCTCGACATTTTCCTCTGCAAAAAAACCGGGAGGTTCCGAGTTCGAGTCCCGCACTTGGGGATTTCTTGCTTTTCCACAGCTTACAGCAATTTGCGCTACATAAGGCGTGGGCAGTTTTTTTTTTTTTTTTTTTTTTTTTGGCGGTTTTAGCTAGAACAGTCGCCACGGCCTCAGCGGTGGGCTCCCACTCGGTATCGCAGCGGTGGGTGGCACTACGGATTTAGGTGAGTGGGGCCGATATGAATTCAAGACATATGAGGAATACTGCACCTGATGCGGCCGATGCAGTACGGGAGGTTGTGTTATGTAACACAGACTTTCTTACACAGCACTACATAAAGAATATGTCTCCCAGGACGGCACACTCGCAACATTACCGAATCTGTGCGTCGAAGGACCCCTTGGTCCCATGTAACGGGTAGAAATGAAGCGTGAGACATATGTAACGATTTCTGATGTAAGGGTTAACCCTACGAACTCAGAAATCGGTATGTCTCACGCTTTATTGATAGTCCCAGTGCGAGGGGCGGAAGCACGTGCCGGTCCCGTGTGCAACATTTACAGCTATTCAGATCCCGCTCGGAGGCATTACTGCGTTTTCCAATTCCAGAGCCCAATTACTGCTTCACATTTTGAACCACGTGAACCTATTGCCTTTTTTGAGACGCGTAACCTGACATCCGGTAAGCCATTTCAATTCCAATGAAGTCACAGGGCCATTTTCTAAGCTGCTCATCCCAGAAATGGGAATATTTACAGCTATTCAGATCGCGCTCACAGGCATTATTGCGCTTTCCAGAGCACAGTTACTGGTTTGCGTTTTGAACCGCGTGGCCCTACATATTGCCTTTGCAATGGTCCACATTTTGAAACGCGTGCCTTGACATTCGGCAAGCCATTTCAATTCCAATGAAGTCTCAGGGCTATTTTCTAAGCCACATGCTACTCACAGAGAGGACCCGAAAACTGTAAACGTCGGTGGGGACGCCGGCCTGGTACTGAAATCGCAGAACGGAATTAATAGGCCAGTATAATTGGGAAAGAGTCGCCGGTGTTTATGGGGCTGTCCAATTGAATTAGGTCTTCTTACGGCGGAGATGGCAATCAATGTCAGGGGTGGAAGGGCACGGCATGCACGTTCCGTGTCATCGGCGTCGGATAGATCATTCCATAATTTCCATTGTTCTATCAGCGAATCACTATCGCCCGGAGGAACTTTCCAGGCATCTTCCTCGACGCTTTCCCCTCTTTCCCCTTCTGGGCATACTATCGTCTATCCTCTCTTGAACCCCGCCGATCCTCTTCCTCCTGCGGCCCAGCCCTAACAACTCCCACAGATGACCCCAGCGACTAGGCGGTGCATGATCATCGCAGGCGCCCGCGCTACACCGAGGCGTACCGCAAACGGACGGACACTGCATTCAGACCCCCCCGTAGGCACAGGTCTGCCAGATCCTGATAGGCAGATGCGTAGGCAGATCAGTGTGCCGACCCTTGCCCATCCATCTGCCCATCCCTGCCGAGGTTGGTCTAGGTATTCTGACCGGATTAGGCACACATAGACTCACATGGGCCGATGTGCCTAGCTGGGTAAATTCAATAACCAGCATTGTTCGTCCTCATTCTCAATCCAAACACCAGTTTTAATCCATTCTCACACGTACGCAAAAGGGAACACCACAGCCACAGGTTTGACAGATTGAAAGAAATGCTTGATTGCCGAATGATTATCGCGGACATCAATGAAAGATATGCTAAGATTACGTGCCAGGAGAGTTGCAGGAGGTAGAAACAGTAATTACCAATACAACTAGGGCGAATTGGCGGCCTAATTTAGATTGCCACCAACCTGGACCCAGGTCGACCAGGGTCGGCCATGATAGGCACACCACCGTCGGCGAAGATCTGCCAAGGTGGGCAGGCTTTGCCTCGGTAGGAATGCTAGACCAAAGTCGGCCAATGCCTATTAACGTGGACCAACGTCGGCTTGGGTGGGCAATCCATAGGCGGAGATCGGTGAAGGTGGGCACATCTGTGCCTAGGGGGGGGTCTGAATGCAGTGCCTCGGCGTCGGCGTGTGCCCGTCCACATTATTGCTCCCCTCCTCCCTGTCGATGTCCTCGGGCAGTGGGAGGTACACCTCCTCGCCGTCGTCGTACAACCTCTCGAATGTGGTTCAAATACTTGCCTGTCGTCACCTAGGGCCCCAAAGTATTTTTGTCTCAACGCCGTTGACCTCACGCAGATTCAAAGACTCTATTGCCTTGAAGGGCTGGGCTCCAAAACCCTACAGGTTGTTATTTGACTTACACCCTTCCCTAATCTTGACCAGCTTGACTAGCCTCAAATTTGCTGGTCGGATAGCTTTGGGTTTCATGTGTTTCATGTGCGTCGTTGACACGTTAGTTTTAGTCGTCGTCGTGGGGTTAATTTGCTCATCACTTAAAAATCCATCTAGGGTGAGTGATCATCTGTTTTTCGGGGTGGGGACTCGGGAAATTGCTGCGCGGCGGAGCTGCGTCTATGGCGCTCGGCGACGGGGAGCACAGCGCAGATCCAACGCTGCGCTTCTTGCGCTCAGAGCGACGCCCTCGGTGACGTGAATGAGGGGGCTCAGAATGCGCCTGCGACTCTGGAGCAGGTGTCTCTGCCGGCCCGGGTGCCGAATGCCTGAACTTCTGTGCTGTGGGGGCCTGGCTTGTTTTGAATATGCTCCTCGTGCGCCCTTTCAATAAATCATGATGATTTTGTGCGCTCTCCGGGCATTCCGTTTTTTTCTTCTACCTTTCCAGCTGGCGAAATATTTTCCAGGTAACAAAAAACACTCACTCCCAGCGCCGGCGTCCCAGGATACGTGCAAATACCGTCTCCCGCACGGGCGCGAAGTGGTCATCGCCGCCATTGTCCTCGCCGGTAGTGCTGTCGGGGAAGTGGGGTCCGTGCCGGTGCGCATCACTGTAGGGAAGAAGGGGGAGTTAGTTATGAAGTAGAGAGAAGAGGAAGGGTGAAGATTGGGGAGAATATGAAGGGAAAGAGAGGGCGAGAGGGAGAAGAGACGCAGCAGCGCAAGGCGAGCACGAAGAGTCCCCGTCGACGACGCCGACTCCTTGATAGAGCCATCGCCGACTCGCCCTCTGCGTCAAATCGCGTCGTCTGACGCACGAACCGCTAAGGGTTTCCACCCTCAGCACACCCCGCGCGTCGACCCGCCCACACCACTCCTCGCACATCGCACACCACCGCCACCACAGCGGCACTCAGAACAACACCAAGTGCACGCCGCTGCTTCACGTTGCGCACCGCGAGGTCAGAAATTGGGAAAACGGGGAATGGTGAGACTACGCCGTCTGGACGACATTTTCTTCGAAAAAAAAATCCGCAAAAGGTGATGAGGCAGACGGATAAAAAACTTACCTGGGGGTAGCTATTGGCTACTCAGAGCGAATGGACGGACCCCTTGTCGCGCACACTTCGCTGTAAAACTTCCTGTAGTAAACGGCTTTATCTCGGTTCATCGGCGAGAAATTGCATGGGGTGAAGTCGCAGGAAGGCCCTGGAATGCAATTGAGTTAGCTCCAGGCGTAGACAGAAAGAAAGACCGGAGCCCATTACTTCCGCCCAATTGCGTAGTCCCGGGTGCGAGCCATAGCGCAAGGAGGGGGCTGAAAGGGCACCAGATGGCTGTTAGGCAACTTACTATGAGTATCCAATACATCCAAGGGCCCTCCTCGCCCTCGTCACCGAAAAACACGTCCTTGTTGGTGAAAAGGCCCAAAACCGAATATTGGAGGCAAAACCTGCGCCTGAAACTTTCGTCACGCGTGACGTCACATGTGGCTGTGCTCAGGGGGAATGCTTTCCCCAAACCTCCTCATCCTCGCTGGCGCGGAGCCTTTTCGCTGGCGCGCCGCCTTTTTTCCTAGTATCATTTATTTGTTTTCCTCAAATTTCTCAATGCCCCACTCCGCTCACAAATCAATTGGCACCACCGTCGACGGATAGCAGAGCCCCACTGCGTGGAGCTTCTGCTCGACGTGGGTGCCAATTTCTTTGTGAGGCGTCATGAGTCAATTCAAAATTTTCAAGACAGAGTACAAAGTGAATTTTTTTTTTTTTTTTTTTTTGATGGGGGTCTTTCGGGCGCCGGCCCGGACGGCTGGGGTTTTCCACCCCAGACCCCGACCGCTGCGCGGGGCTTACCGCTCGCCGCGGAGGCCCACTGCGTGGTGCTTTCGCCTGCGGCGCCCGATTTATTTGATTTTGTTGTTTCCAAAAAAAAATTGCAATGTTTGGTGTTCGAACTCATGACCTTGACAAAAGGTAAGAAACAAACGAGACACGCTCGAACAAAAACAGACGACAAGGCTGTACAGAAACTGAGGCTTTTTGTTGGCCCTAGTGCCCGAGGCGACGTCTGCTCAGCACAGCCACAAAGTTTCAGGCGCGAGTTTGAATTCCCCGAATATTTACGCGTTAACAGGTCAATTTTGAAGCTGGATGGGGTGTGGAAGCATGTCGGTCGGATTTCAGGGTCGGCCGGATGGGATGAAACGCAAAAGAACAGTCGAAGGGGACGGGTAACGCGTGTAACGCGCGAGAAGGTGGTGGGCGGAGGAGAGGAGCGGAGTTTGAAATGGGACCTTGTCAAAATAACATAAGCACACAAACCACTGCTTGCTTCAACTTTCGCCATATGAAGGATTAGTGGCGATGGCACAAAGTTCTAGTAAGCCAAAACATTTGTTTTTAGGTTTAAAAATATTTATTGGTCTCCGATTAAATTCATTTATCAGCCCAAGATAATTTTAGGCATAACCTTGCCTACAACAAAGCGAAGTATGAGCTCAAATATTGTTGTAATGTCTGTTTATAAGAGACTAGCCACACGTGTGATTTGCGAAGTCAAACACAGAAGTCGCAGTGAGTTGGGTCATAGCAATACCTCAGTCGATTCGAGTCATGGGCGAACCTCGTCTCAATTAATTTGGGATGGAATACAGAGTGTCAAAGTGGGGTTAAGTAATACATGCATATCGAAACAGTACAGAATGGAATCAGCAGAACGAGGCGAAATGTATTAGCTGAGTTTACGACCGTGTCTTGGAGCGGGTACCATACGAGGATATCGGCTGAATGCCGCGCTGCATGAGCAATGCACAAAAAATTCGGATACTAACCCACCTCGGCATCCGATTTTGCTTTGGTTTTACCTTCCTTCTTTTTCGCTTTATCAATGACGTTCTGGGGTGCTTTTTCTTTTGCGTTTGCTTTTGCTTTTGACTTTTGTCCGGGCTATGTCTGTGTTAGATTCTGAATAAGAGTTTGAACGCACATGTACCGGAGTAAAATCGTCTAAAGTAATTTCTTGCTCTTGGACAATTTTTGGCGGAGGTATTCGGATCTGTAATTAAAATTACCAGCTGCCTAGGTGCTGAGAACAGAACAACGACCGACCTTGATGCTCGCCGGTTTCACTTCCGACTTGACGTCTACCTTCGGTCCTTCCTGAAGCGCGGGGGAGCCGTGTTCGCAGAGGGATTTGAGTTGTCGAGTTTTTGGGCAGACTTCTCTCCTTGAGCCGAGCGAACCGCAATTGTATTTTGGCGGTGGATGTCGTCGACTTCTTTTTGAGAAAGATCTTCCGGATGGAACAGTTCTCCGTATTGGTTACTATTAGCTTTTTCAAACATCGCATCGTGAAAGGTGATCAATGAGGGTTGGTCATCGAGGATGAGGGACACGGCCACACAGGGTACGAGAATGAAGCGTATAAAGTCGTCGAGGGAGAGGTAGTCCGAGGCGGCAAGCTCGTCATCATAGTCAAAATGACTGTTGCCTGCGACAATAATTGTATGAATGATGTTGCAGAGGTCTTGCTCGAGCCGCTCATCGTCCTCGTCGAACTCGGAAATCAACCGAAGCAGGCAAGAATAGATTACTAATTCGCCTTGCGGCCCGTAGCTGTCACAATAATTGAGACGCGGAGCGACCAGAAAACAGAATGAGGGCTTACTAGCCCCAGCGTTTGCTGAGAATTGCTTTCCCAAAGTTAGACTTATTAGTAGCCTCGCAGAAATCACGTAGGTTGTAGTCAATAGCCATGACAAACTCGTCCCAAATCGGGCAAGCTTCGAGTTGCGCGCTGTCTTTGAATAAACCCAAGATAGACGACTTGAGATCCGAAATTCTGTACTGGATGTCGTTCCAGTCGATGGTGTCGGGCCATCGCCGCTGCCGTCCCAGGCGCAAGACAGTCTCTCGACGTTTTTCTCGTGTGATGACGCTGCAAATTTCAAGATTAATGAACGCGCTTCCTTTGGCTTTGGGACCACCAGCATCTGTTAGGGCTTTCTTTTTGTTGAAAAGTGACAGAATCGCTTCTACGGGACTGGTAGGTAGACGGTCGGAGCAGAGAGCAGCAGGCAGCGAGAGGGAAGGTCGTCCCATGTCAAGAGGGTGGATGTATCGTCGATTTCATCGCTATCGGGGGCAGCAGGCTTCAATTTTGATGACTTGTGTTTACTTGGTGGAGGAGTAAGAGGTTTTTTGACAGGTTTAGAATCGAGCTTGGGCTATAGATGAGTAAGTAATGGGCAACTGGAAAATTGTGCTTTTGACCAGCCTTTTTAGCAGGGGATGCGGGCAGGATGGAGCTAGCTTTGCGTTTACTGGGCTGTTGGAAATTGAGTTATCGGCCATTGTGATGTTCTACCTTTTCACGTACTGAACTCGCCGGAGGATTGTTTTCCTGACGTCGATTAAAGGGGATGAAATGTTGGATAAATGAAAACACGAACCTTTCCTTTCCGAGCCCGTCCGGCGTCCTCCTCATCGTCACTGAATAGCCCAAGTGTTTTTGCGGATTTCGATTTGGTGACCTTGAGCAATGTAAGCAGATTAATAGTCGATAAGTTGATAGAGGTAGATGTTCACGGACTAGCTTCTTCCCGTTGTTCATAAGTATGTTAGGATCATCGTCGCCGGATACTTCTGGCTCAGAGAGAATTGTTGTGACGGTTTTTTTCTGGGACGGCATTAGGATCGGTGAAAAATCACGAACACAGATAAGATTGAAATCCGAATACTTTTTGCGGCTTCTTCTTAACAACCGTGGTCTTGACGGGCTTTTCTTTTTCCACCTCATCATCTGCGTCTTCCTCCTCCGACTCGCCAACCTGCTTGCCATGGGCTTTCTGTTTTTCTGCTTTTTCATCGGCTCTCCGTCGTGTCTTGTTCGTTGGACAGGTACGTTCTAGTGGCATCGTGGATGGGCCAGCCGTCTTCAAAATTTTGGAAAAAGGGAATATCCCGTTGAATCTGTACCCTATGAAGTGATAGGTCTCGGGCAGGATGGAATAAGACTCACAATTTTGATCATGAGCTTCACCTTTCCTCGGTCTTGGTCAGAGATTGGACGGAAGACGGAGAGATGTTCATGAATGTATCGTTTGATCATACGCTATATGACGTTCCGGCGCGCATATATCGAGGTCAGCGTCAAAGTAAAACCCCAGAGAGCTGAAACCAATGGGCCACTCACCATATGTCGATTATACCGGTCGTCGTCCTCCTCAAGTCCCATTTTCTCTTGAAGGTTATACCCTCCACTTTCAGAACCTCTACCGGCTTGCCCTTTAGGTCTGGGAATGAGCTTCTTGTGCTTTGTTTTGCGGACTTGCGTCTCCAAGTTGACTGAGAAGTCGTTTAGCAATGTCCAATAAGTATAAGATAGTTTGGTACCTATTTTAGTATTTTGCATAACAATTTGAGCCTCGAGTTGTCGTATCTTTTCATTGGCATCAATTTGACGTCCTTTGCCCATGGTGGTCGAGACAGAGAGAATCACGATCACGTGTCAAAATGTCACAAGTGACATGTCGTGCTCCCCTCCAGAGGGGATCAATTTTTGGTAGTCAATAAAATTCAAGGTATGATTTCATTCACTGAGTTTTATATATTTGTTTGGTTGGAAATCGTTGCCAAGATACAAGTAAAACAGAACTTACCAAATCATAGACAACACAAATGAGTTCATTGAACGACTTCAAATATCTATTATTCGCCATCATCTACGAATTCTGGATGCAAAAGCCCACCATTCCTATCGACAATGGCCCATTCCCCCTTTGTTTTCACACGCCCAATAACACCAACAACCGTTTGAAGATCAGTGACAATGGGCTGCGTCGGGTGTAAAAGGTAACCTCTTTGGCGGCATCCTTGCCCGACGTGGAACATGGGGTAATGACTCCCAGGAGGCGTGTCGTTCCAGACATGGAGCCCCAGAATGAATCCTTGGGCAGCTGGCAAACCAAAATCTCCTCCAGTCGCCCATAGAATATTCTGGGCACCCAGCAACCGTCATCATCTTGTACCCGTAGCTCGTACTGAACATATGGGTTAGTTTCTGAAATGATATGACAAAAGCAAAAAATAGTTCGCACCCTAATAAATGACATGTCCCTCAATGTCTCGGCGCTTGATTCATCACCGTGAGCACAGACACTCCGAATGCAATCACCATCCACGATCCGAACTTTACCCCATCTTGGCATAGCCTCGGGAAGGCGCGGCTGAACTTGTTTCCGAGTTTTATCCAAAACGGCGGCAAAATATCCAGCGATGCGGGTTTTTGTGATTTTGTCGGGTATGTTACCGCCTTTGTATGGTGCACGCAGAATCATTTGAGGGTCTGTGAAACAAGTTGGTTAATGAAAATTGAGAGTAGAGGTAAATACTCACAATTATCGTATCTCGACAGACTGGATTTATCCCGTTTATGGGTCGGCAGTTCATCTTGAAGATCAAATCGAGCACGCAACTGCTCCAGATATAGGCAAGCTTGAGAACACGATTGTTCAAGTTTGCCCATGGATAGCGTTTTGAGCGAAGACCAGCCTGCAAATAGCCGCAGAATCTTTCCATCCAAAACGTCCAGTGGGACCAAACTGGGCTGCAAAAACGAATATCATCTGGTACATGAAGCCATCCGTGGATTGTAAGTGGGCATGCAGACAGCCGTTCCACGTCATACTGATAAAATAGTATCTACTCCGCGTCAGTGATAACCCAAGCAAAGGGATTGGTTCAACTCACTTTTCGTATAGCTGCACCCGGTTAATAATCTGATCCTGCAGCTCGTCGATTTGATTGTACGTGATGGTAAAGCCAATACAGCGCTTGATTATGTCCGAAAACACCAAGCCTCTGCCGTGAAATATGCCGGATTGTTTTGAAGGACGCGAACAAAGTCGGCAGGGATGTAGCGAACAGCTTCCGCAGTTTCCTGCCAAATGAGATCCCATGTTTCATCTGGAATTTCGTAGTCCTCGACCCCAGTGTCGAGGCCTTTGTATTTGCCGCTCCAGAGTTTGACCAGATTCGGGCCCGTGTTTTCAAATGGGAGGTGCATAAATTCCCACGGGGAGGACCTTCCGTGGTGCATAGATTCGACACGGCGCAGAGCTGGCAGCCCTTTGGTCCCATGGAATTTAGCCAGCTCTTCTTGGTCCTTGACCGTCTCGCAGGCATCTAATTTTGCGGTGACGGCAGCGAAGCTCTCGTGAGATCGAAGAGGAAGGTTTCGAGGATTCCAGGAACGCTTGGGCTCGCCATCAACCAGTGGCGCTGTCAGCGGGACATAATATATTTTGTCTCGCTTGGTGTTCCGAACGCCTTTTATCTCGCACGACCTGCACGGAGAATACCGATTGTGCCCTTTTATATTGAGGAGCTTCTCGATGGCTATGATGTCGCCCATCTTGAATATGTTATATACGCGAAGCAGAAATTCTGTTTGGGTTAGCGCATTGAACGTGGGGACACCAACGGCAAGTTGGGCAAGCTCGTTGTCATATGGAATGAGAAAACTACGCGCATCCTTGGGACCGTGAGGGCCAGGAATCACTCCCGAACAGATGGAGTTCTCGAGATGCGTTTGAATGGCGGGCGTGAGGTTGTAGTTCCTGAGTAGGATCGGAGTGGCTGACGGCCCGCCACGATTTCTCTTGAATAGAAGGTAGGAGTCAATGCAGAGACCAAGCGCGATGTCATACTTCCCCGAAAAATATTTGTGGTCCAGGTGCACCCATCAACAACAACATTCTGCTGCCGGAGTGTACGGTAGTGGATCGAGTCAAAGACATCGGCGATGGTGTTGCGCTTGTGTTTGTAGTTGTGACAATAGAACAACTGCTGAACCATCTTCGGGTTCTGGAAGTATCCTTGGAGGCGGGGGATAATCGGAAGGTAACAAAACAGGCGTCAGGGTTTTCTAGAGATGGGGGTATATCATCAGGAAAAACCAAATTGCTATGGGCTCTATGGGCAGTTACATAGACCCACATAGACACTCATAGACGCCATAGCAACGTTGCTATGGCCTCTATGGCCTCTATGGTGGCTATGGGTGTCTATGTAGGTCTATGTGGCAGCCCATAGCAATATGGCTTTTTCCTGATGATCGCGGCTCTTTGCAGATTCGACAGAAGTCTGCATCGGAATCATCACCGGTGTAAGCGAGACAAGACTTGACACAGCAGTAGTACCACACAGGTTCAACGCAGGATAGGATGGCGACACAATGAATAATGGCCCACTGGGAGAGAATGTCGAGTTTATGGTTGAATGCGTATCGAATCTGTTCGAAGACTTCACGCGACATGTTGGATCTCAGCATCAGCGCAAATGCCCGGATATTGTCGCGGTCCTGCTCTGTTAAAATATCGTTGCCTAAGAAGTTGATTGAGCACAAAACAACGAAGAGTTGGAAGGAAAACACACATGGACCAAAGCTCCTGGTCTGGCCCCAGCATCTCGTCCAGCTGCGCAATCATTTCCTCCCGCGAGATCGGCTCGTCTGCATCCAGTACATATCTCGTCGAAACCACCCCATCCATCCAGCTCCAAATTCTCATCTTCCTCTGGATTCAACGAATTAAAATATTCCGGGCGTTCACCGGACTCGGAATCCGAATCAATAATCATGTCGTGCGATGTGGATGCAGCCGCTGAGTCGCTCGAATCGTCACTCTTCTCTCGAGTGGGAAAATCAAGATGCATTGGATCCTCGTGGTGAGTTTCTGGTTCAAAGGGAGGATCGAGATGTGGGGAAACAGAACCGTTCTCAGACTCAGATTCGGATGCGGATTCGGATGGAAGTATATAGGCTGGATCGGCTTTCGTATAATGACGACGTCGTGTCCGGGCAGAGCGCCATTTTTAGCATTCGGGACTACAACGGCACCTTTTCCTCTTTTCGCCAGATTTCGAGGTCCGTTCGGGAGGCATCAAGGGCGAACGGCGCGCGCAATCCTCCAGCAAAGACAGGAAAAGACGGTTTCAGGCACAGATGGGGGACACAGAACCTGGGAGAGTGAAGAAAGGTGTAGGAAACTTATTGGATGGGACGCTGGAGTAAAGGGGCGCGAAGGAAATATGTTGGCGCGTTGAGACGATGAAGGCAAAGCCAAGAGAAAAGCGGATCGGAGCGCGATAGCTTCCGATCCAATCACAGACAAACTGGGCACAAAAATCGTGTTTAGGGTGTCAATTCAACCCAAGGGAGGCCATGGGATAAATTTTTAAATTTTTGAGAAACACCCTCAGATCGACTGCTATGCGGCCAAATGCCTGGTTGGCAGTCGGACTGAGGGTGCGGATATGCCAAGCGCGCAGCGCAGTCGGGGAGCTTCGGCGGGACTCCCAAGGTCCTGAAGGGGTTGCCCTTCAGCAAGAGCGCGCTGGCACTTACTCACACACGCCTACTTCAGACGGCAGCAAGGAAGAACTGGAAGCGGTCACGACGTTATGCACGGATCAAAAACATTGACGACAGCATGCCCTCAGCGAAATTTCGCAAGCTGATTGCCACACTCCCGCGCAAACACACATACCTCCTATTCCAACTACGTTCCCACCACGCACCACTAGCCAAACACCTCCACCGCCTGAAGAAATCCCCGTCCCCCAACTGCCCCTGCTGCGAGTTACACGAAGAAACGGTTGACCATTACCTCCACTTCTGCCCCACACACGCCGCAGTCCGACGTCAACTCCGAGCCTCCAGCCGATTAGCATCTTTTACCAAATCCCTGCTCACCGACCCCAACTTACTCCCCGATCTCTTCCTGTTCATCCAACGCACTGGTCGATTCCATTCCGTATTCGGCGATTTCCAGCCGCTTGAAAAACCCAAAGACAAGTAAATTCCCTCCAGCTTATTGCGAGCGAAGCGAAGCAATTTACACTAAAGGCACGTGAGGAGGGGGAGGGCTACGATATGCAGGAAACAAGAGTAAACACGAACGGGCATGGCTGACAGTCCCTCGAGGAAAGAATGCCTTCAAAAACGTTCAATTCTTTCTCTATCGCTCTGAAAATAGCACCAAACGATGCCCCTTGATGATACGGTTCGACTGATACGAGGATTAAGGCCACCAAGGAGCAGAAAGTTACGTCCAAAAAAGGAAATTTGATGTTCTGCATAAGCGTGATGACTTGGGATTGTTCGAGGCAGGTGCTGAACCTTTAGGTAGAGGGTAAACACAGAGTCAACATTCTTACGAAATACTATACCAGCTTTTTAGCCTGAGGTTCAACAAATTATTTCTCAATTTGAAGAGCTTGAAACCATTACATTGGATATGCACAACGTGGAAATACTACCATACTCTAATGCAATGAAAATGTTGTCTGTACAAGTGGATAAGCAATTGAGAAGTATACGGGTTCAGTGCCCAAAAATTGGCAGAATTCCCAATGGAACTTCAGATCCACAAAATGCTTTACAACTGTTTAATCTGTTGCACCGACCTGTTTTCTAAAGGTCAAGCCATTGGCCTGGACTAGTGAAAGTCACAAACAAATGGGGCATTTTCTTCTGTAAGCAGCTGTTGTATCCTAATTGATAAGGCAAAAGCTGTCCGTCTGAGTGAGAATTATGCAAAAAGTCTTGTCAAGTTGTCCTGTCCCCCTTCTAGGTACAAGCATGATGACACAAAGATCAAGTCAAATAACAGTAACCCTTGAGGGAAACCGGAGTTCTGCGCAGGTAAACCATTCAATGGATGCTAATGGTCCAGTTTTGCCAGAAAAATTGGGGGAGAGACTTGAAAAATGCCGTTGACCTGTGCAACCCAGAGACCCAAATTGAATTTTTGATTTAAACCACTGTCAGAACCTCTACAAGTTCAGGTCACAAAGTGGAACCAGTAACCAGTTACCAGTCCAAGGCAGACACCACGTCAGAAGCCAGAGAAACATGGCGGGTTCAAGTTGTGCTGCATGGCTGTTGAACCTAGTGGATACAGCACATCACAGTAGCCAGAGGACATTCAGGAGGGAGCAATACAGCACGCAAGGTACTGTTTGACCACAAGTTCAATTTTTACCCGAGAAGGCCGAGGAATATTATTTCGATTTATGGTGCACATCATGAATCTTCCAGTGGTGTGACCTGTGACTGAACTTGTGGTTGAACTAGTACAGTACATGCACAGGTATGTTGCTGCCTTTGTCAGACTAGAAGCAGAGTCAAAAGCAAGGAGTGTGGGCCCACTGGGCTCGAAATATCTACTCGGGCTCGAAGATCAGGTTGTGATCAGTAAGCTTAATTGACTAATCGACGGATACTGTTCCGAACATAAGGCAGAATGGCTAATCACAGAAAATCGAACTTGGAGAATCTCTTTGGTTCCAGGGGATGAAATGGGCTTGCACCAGGGGACTCAGGTGGGTAAGAATTTGAAAAACATATCGTGGCATTTTGATTTATTTCTACGTCTCATCCCACTTTCTTTCGATTTATTTCGCGATGACTAAATCTTTGTTTGTACATGTAGCAAAAGCTACCGAAATCCAAGTTCCCTGGGTAGCTAAACCTAAAGGTTCAGCAATTATGTGGTACGCTTCGCGAGCACCCCGCGCCCCAGCGGATCACTAGTAATTATTTACTAGATCTCTCTCTGTACTGGCGTCTTTCATGACACCCACCCACTACACCCGTGGAATTCTCCGCTTTGCAGCCATCTTGTCATGGCTGCCAAGTTTTCGAATAGTACAATACAAAACAAGCACGATACGCAGCATAACCAGATAGTTTATTTCTACCATATGCCCTAGGCACAAAGGAAATAAAACAACGATTTTTTTTATAAAAAAAAAGGGTGCGGATATGCAGTCGATTTAAAAGCAGTCGGATCAAATGCCCGAAAAAATGATCAAATGCTTTGACATTTGATCCGACTGCGAACACTCTCCACAGTGATGACATTAACCGACTAAGTTGTCCATCGTGGGTTCATGTTCTCTTTCACCGAGCAAACGCGAAAACAATTTTCGTCACAATTCACGGAACGTATCGTACGCTGAAGGCAAATCGCTTGATGGAAGTGGCTGCTATCTCCGTTTCAACTCGATTTCGTTTCGCATCTCGAAAGTGTTGCGGAAACGTGACTGGAAAATTTCCAAAAGTGACCCAATTCACGGAACCGTATCGATGACTGTTGGCATCCCCTATTTGCCATCTCCTGTTGGGTGGTAGTCCCATGCATGCATCCTGAAAAGGGAAGACATACGACAGCATCTTGTGTACTGGTGGACACCGGGGATTTTCCACCTGGGAGGAGAGGACCTTTCCTCCCGTACACCAGCTCTTTAGCTGTTGGTCAGGTCCCACGAGGTTCTAACCGGATATCCTGCCATTCCACCGGTCGGCCAGTTCACAGATTGCCAGCGTCTTGTATGTTCGACCTCCTGGAATGGGTGTGTGTTCCGTTGATGTCTTGTAGTATTTAATGTACGGCTAACACGATATCCCCCCCCTCATGAAAAAAAAAGCACCTGACATAAAACAACATTGGTGTTCTGGGAGAAAAAAACTCAAGGCAAAGATCTATGAAGAAACAGTTATTTCCAGACATTCTGGAGATCTTCACAGAACGTTCGTGTGGCTGGCTGTGCAAAGAAAAGTTGAGATGTCGGCACAGATTCTTGAAGAAGCTGGCCGATTTACACTCGAAAACGGGTCCCAACGACACAAAACCATTTTTGTCCAGGTTGGGCTTTCATAGTTGCCACTATCTCCCTCGCTCGTATTTTTCCAGGCAAACCAGATTTCGCGCGCCTTCGCCACGAAGACCCCGCGCGACACAGTGGATTCTGAGTTTCCACGTAGAGCTCTGATCACTGCGAAAATTTACAGCTATTCAGATCGCAACATTTTGAACCACGTGACTTGACATCTTTCTGCGCTCTCCAGGGCGCAATTACTGGGTTACATTTTGAACCGCGTGACCCTATTGCCTTTGCAATACGGCGCAGGAATGCTGCATAGGGGTTCTATGGGGAAAATGGCATTGGGTGAGTACCGCAAAGAGCTGTAAGACAGAGGCGACTGTATTCTATTTATTCAATCACTACCTTTCGCACCCGTCCCAACGGCCCTATCTCCTTCGAACAGAATCACCGGCAAAAATCAATGTGCGCAACCAAAAAACCGGAGGAGAATGGTGAGTTCTGTATACGGTGCCGATATTTCACCCGGAGCCTTGAACACACAATGGGTAGTGTACTGTAGTACTCGTGGAGGTTTGTTTCTTTATGGATAGGTTCTCATCTTCCCAGCCATTCTCATTTCTGGGTGGAATTGCTGCAAATAAAATGTTGGCACGAGCTTTCATGAGTCTAGACACCATACCTCATGTGCAAGGTTGTTGCGTAATAAAATAATATGTGGTTTTCTGAAAAATTGAGGTTGTGGTTTCGTGCAGTAGTGAAAAATGGTGAACATAGCCTAGAAGTACTTGAAAAGGTGAATACAGACATATATTGTTTTACCTAAATTCATCTGGATTTGGGCTCACACGGGGCCATCCAAGTTGACCATTTTGAGCATTTTTGGGCCATTTACCGTCAAAATTGCTAAATAAGGTATGGATAGGGTCTCATTTCCAAGTACTTTTAGGCTGTGTTCACCATTTTTCACTACTGTATGAAACCACAAACTCAATTTTTCAGAAACCCACCATTATTTTATTACGCAACAGCCGTGCACGAAATCAACGAAAGCTCGTGCTGACATTTTAAGCAATTCCACCCAGAAATGAGCCCAAACGAGCCCAAATTGCCGTCTCCATTCTTTTTGGCCGCTACTGTAAAACTACAGCCTATCGTAGGAACAATATTGTGGTGGCGCAGGTAGCTGGAGTCGACCGAACGCTGCGTGTTATTTGGCATTGTGCCGACAAAACGTGACATTTTATAGAGAGCGATTTCACTCGGTTTGAATTCGGGGTGATAGCCAGCGCGACTATGAACAAAACTGTTTCCTCCGATTTCCTCCTGCGGGCCTGGTCCTTAATCCAGGAGCTTGGAAGATGGCCGATGTTGGCCGGTGGTTGTACAGTCCCTATCCGTGATCACTTGAGGTGTTCCGACTGCCATGTGACTCTGAGAAAAATATTGATTCTGGCCAAGGGCGGGGGTTAAATTCTCTGCAACTCCCCTGAAACACACATTAGCTTAGCAGTCACGCACCCGTGTCAAAACATTGGTAGCTATTCCACTTTCACGAGTGAGGGACCAGAATTTCGACGAGGTCCGTGTTCTGCCTGCCATGTGACTTGAGGAAAAATATTGATTCTGGCCAAGGGCGGGGGTTAAATCCCAGTGAAAAACCCGTCTTGGCAGATCTTGGGATATACTGGGATATCTGCGGATATCCTGCTTAAAACGGGTGGCACCTGTCACGGCCGTAATCACCCGTTCCGTAGTACGGGTCCTACGGGTTAGAGCCCTACCTGCTTTCTCAGGATCCCATCTTGAGTCAAGGGGTACCCACCGGCAAATGCCGAGACACAGCCTTGGGAGGGAGGGAGGGTCAAGGACCCCTTATCTCAGTTTTTGGACAAAGTTTCTAAATGCTGTTTTACAAGGTCAGAAAAAAAAAAATCGGAAAAAAAGTGGAAAATATATTATATCATGGATTCACTCAGCCAATCCTAGCGGCATGATTCAGTCGGCCGAGGCCCAGAATGAATTGGCTGCAGAACTGGTATCCTCTACTCGAAGATCTAGGCGGGTTCCGGCGAGGCGCCGGATCATTATGTCCAACGATGAATCTCAACAGGGATGGGTTGTAGAATCAGTGAAGATGAACCACCGGTGACATGCTCCGGACCCGCCCGTAAGAATCGGGTTTGCAGTTTTGCTTCCTTTCAGTCGGTACGCGGCCCTCACATTTTACCAGGCTCGATACAGAAAACGCTATCCCCCCAACGATGGCACGCAAACACGTGACCCGGTGATCGCGGCCCGATTATGTGTCTTACGCAACACGCCAAACGACTTGCGAAATTCGCAAGGCAAGCGCGCTGCGCGTGTAATTGCGAGTCCGCAGCGAAAGAGGAAGAGCATTCAGAGTGCATTAAGCCTCCAACCATTTCCATTTGAAAACGTTTTCAAACGGTTTACAGCTGTTTGCAAAGCTAATGGCACTCACGATCATTTTATAAATAAGAGCAAATTCATTAGTTCCCGTCTTGCGGAGGTCAGTGCTAGCTCAATTCTTGACCGTTTTCCTCGTGAGTAGGCGCGTTCGAACAGCGATTGACAGTACCTTCTTTTAGATTTAACCATGTATGGATCTGAATAAGTTCGAAAAATGGAATATAGAATTAGGAGCCCAGGGTATATTGGGCAGAAAGAGCCGTCAAATTGGGTTCGAACGCACCTACACACAAGGAAAATGGTAAAGAATTGAGCCCACAGTGAGTGTTTCAAAAGTGGAAGTATTTAATTTGCTCTTGTTTATAAAATGATCGTTGGTGCCATTAGCTTTGCAAACAGTTGTAAACCGTTTTTATTTCCGTTTAGTTTAGTTTGAAAACTGTTTATAAACGGTTCAAACGGTTACAATAAAATCAACCACTTACCATGGCTTGCTAGGTGGATTCTCATCCATACAATTCATCCAGAGGTAGTTATGGGACTGTTCAAGGTCATGAAATCGTTCCAGAGTAAGAAATTGCTCACTGACGCGCGGGATCTTCGTATTGTATGCCGGTCAGCGATCTCGGTGAAAACATCATGATGATGCCTGATTCCCGCCGCCATCCGCGGTATAACCACCTTGGTGCATGTCTTGGTAAGCCAGAAACAGAGGTAGGGTCATATCTGTGACTCTTTCATAGTCAGACGACTCAATTTGATCCTCTAGACGCGTCCAAAGAACCTGCCCGCCAAAATACCATTTGTAAACTGTTTTAAACGGTTTAAAACTGTTTATATACCGTTTCCGTTTGATTTGCCCGGGTCCGCAAACGAAAACTAAATGGAGCCTTAGAGTGCATTGAATATTTGTATGCTAGAAAGTGCTCCATTTACCGTATGAAGAGTTCTTATAAGTATTTGTTGTCTTGAGTCATCTTGGGTCATCTCAAAAGTTGTCCGGGCGTCGTCAATGACATCATCTAATTGTATGGAAACTTTTCTTCTAAGTCAAGTGTGTGTCCTGGCTTGGCTACGGCTTGCCCCCCCCCCCCCCCCTACGTCACCACCCTCTTGTCCTCTCCCTTCATACTGTCCGCGCGCTATGGAAGCTATGTTTACTCTCAAGCGAAGTCTAGCTGCTCCTCCTGCCTCCCCAGTGCCTCCGATACCGTTATCGGCCCGAATCTGGCGCGAATCAGTCTGATCAGTGCCCCAAATGGCTGTACCTGTTCTTTGCTTCCCAATCCCTATAGGCCAACTCTAGACACTTGTATGGTCTCTCGTACCACATTTTAAATGATCCTTTCCTCAAACCAGTTCCCACAAGTCAAAGAATGAAGAGCCTCAACACTATGGTGCGGCTTATGGACGCTTGGCGGGTTACTCGCAGACACTGGTGCATTCAGAGCTGCTTTGGAGCCATGGGGACATCGACATTTTCGTTGAACTCAAGGCCGAAGTTCCTCAAATGCGTCAAGTAATATCCAAGAGCTCCGAGACTGCGCCCTGCGGTAGGATGAAGTCGCGCCCCGGGTTCGTTATCCTTCTCTGGTTTTGTGGAAACCTTTTCCGACTGCGCATGCCACGTATGCAGCTTCCCTGCGCGCCGGCACTTCTGACATTTCCCGTGTTCAGGTGCTGACGACGCAACGACGTGCTCGCGGAATATCAAGCGATGTGGGCACGTTCACCTACTCTTTCGAATTTTTTGCTTACTATACCACATGTTAGGCTTGCTCCAATTGGCGCTCGACCGCCAACAAGCAGTGCTAGGTCGACTGGTGCGTATATGTTATCGGTGCTGGTGCTTGCGCTGACACTTTTGGTTTTTGTGCCGCAGCAGTGCCTCCTTGTCCGTTCCATCAAGTGAGTCTCTCGTCGTGTAGACTGAAAATTGTGCTAAGGTTGCGCTAAAGGAACCCCTGGTAAAGCGGCGCGACGGCGGCGGCAAGGAATGTTAACGGCAGTCACGCGCGCATCTGCAGGAATGAATTCCTTCCATGTAAGTGATACTCTGCACTGCTATATCACACTCATCCTTGCCTGTAGTGTCCCCCTACGTCCACCTGCTGCCCCAAGACTATCAAGTCGATCGAGCGTGTCACTATCCGAGCCATGTCGCCAGATCGCGGACCGAATTGGGAGGCGCGGGAATGTGATGGGGGTGAGAGCTGCATCCGGCGTCATCTCGAGGACTCAGTGTTACGGTTTCGCGTGGTGAAGGGTGGCGGGCAGGGGCGCCGGAATGGTGGGCTATATTACGGGTGTACGGTAGTATTAAATATATATATCATTTTAAACAACTTTTATTACGACCTAAGATATCCCAAGATATACTGCCAAAATCCTGATGGCTGGTGGTGGTATATCTTGGATCTTGATATTTTTGGATACGGCAAGATTTCCCAAGATCTCCCAAGATCTCCCAAGACGGGTTTTTCACTGGGGTTAAATTCTCTGCAACTCCCCTGAAACACGCATGAGCTTAGCAGCCATGCACCCGTGTCAAAACATTGGTAGCTATTCCACTTTCACGAGAGACCAGAATTTCGAGGTCCGTGTTCCGACTGCCATGACTTAACAGACTTCCACAGCTTTCACAGGATGACAAAGATAGATTCAGCACTTGAATTTACTTGTCAGTTGCAAGAATCATTACAGTCCCTGTTGGCTGCTCCACTGGGTTCGCCTAGCTCGCCCTCCATATAACAACTATAGCGCGCTGTCGCGGCAGAGCCCAATGGGCTACCATCGAGATTGAATGTCCCCGCGAAAAGGAAGCCGACTTCTCGCAGCTTATCGAGCTTTGGTTCGCTCGCGCAGGAATCAGAGCGCTGTCTGTTTCAGTCCATGCCGACCCCCATTTGGACGATCTCGATCCGCGTATCTGCGCCGTAGTACATCGGCATGCCGATCGCGTGCAGAATCTAAAGCTGTATCTACATTCCGAAGACCTCAAAAGGATGAACATCTCTTTCCCGTCCTTAGAATTCTTGACCATTGGTCAAGGGCCAGCGACCGAAGGCACATGCCTCGACGACTCGCTAGATTTCGCTGCGTGTATTGGGTTGTTATGCGCCGGGCCAAAACTAGCGCAGTGCACATTTGATCGGGTCTACTTCGAAGGGCAGCACAGTGTTCGAGGATTATCTTGCCATCCCACTCTTAGACGGTTATACCTGGGTGATGGAAAACGAAAGCAAAGTAGTGCAGATATGCTGCGATATCTCACCCTCCCGTCCTTGGAAAGTCTTCGGATTTCTGACTACGACATCGATCACGATGAATTCCTTCGGTTTTTAGGCCGATCCTCGCCATCATTGCATTCATTGTACATGCGCATTCCCTCCGCCGAATGGTCCGCAGCACAACTAGACAGTGTTTGTCGCCTTCTTCCCTCTCTCACTCGGCTCGAGATCGATTTCGCACTATCGGAGCAGCCGGGGCAGATCGGCGCGGCAGTTCTCCTGCTTGACCTGCTGGCTGACAGCTCCCCGCGGGTACTCCTCCCAAACCTTAACGCCCTCGCGATCAAGGGAACTACTCCGGACCACTCACAGTACCAGCAACTGGCGACGACGCTCTCAACGCTAGCACACCAGCCTCGGCTACAAACATTCCGGCTTGTAACCAATGTCCGGCCCCAGTCCGAAATCATTGCCATGTTGCGAGCCCTCGTAGCAAATGGTATGCGAATCCATGTGGGCCGCAAGGGATGTAACTGGATCTGATGTGAGCAGACGCTGTGGATTGTGATACGTCGACGACCATGCTCGAAGGGGCGTCTATTCGCGCGTGCGTGCATGACTGCAGCTGACCAGTTTGGGATGCTCGTTTGTCTGCGGGGGTAAAACAGCTTAAAACTTGGCAATGTCCCTCCTACATAGACCTCCTACATAGAGTAAATCAGCGTGCGGGGCGCGAGATTTTTTTTTCTGCAGTGAGTGTTGGTGTTGCAGATTCACATCTTGGAATTTTGAAAGGTTGGTTCCTCAATGTTTAGAAGCGCAGAAGGCGCCTGCGGCGGCCCAGGAACGAAAATTTGGACCTGAGCGCCAAAAATGAAAATTTAGGCCATGATGTTCCTCCGAAATACTCGTTGAGTCGTTATCGCAAAAAGTAACCGCTAGGGGTGTACCGCTAGGAAAAACCGGCCACTCTGGTTGGGGTAGGTATCTATTGGTGTGAAGGGAAGTAGTATAATACAAAAGAGCAAGATACAGAATAAATACTCCACAGAAAAGACCACGCGCCGATAAGGTCACGTGGGTGTCATAGTGGGGGAGGCCAAGGGGATTTATTGACTTTGTACGCGAGGCCGCTCACTACCCGCCACACTACCTCGGCTTCCTCGACGAAACCTCAAAAAATGCCCACTAACTTTAGTTAGTGGGTCCTGTAGCGCCCTATTTTGACAACTACGTCAAATTTACGATTTTACATAACGCGGCAAACACAATCAACGCTCCTTCGGCCGAAAAGCCGAAAGTCCGGAGCGCCGATAAAGATGATTCAAATTCCGAGTCGTCTCATTTTGTTCTCATTTGCGAGTCACCTCCGTGGTCGTCCGTCTTCCTGGTAATTGTGGTGCACCTCAGGCTATACCTCCTCTTTGACAGGCTCTGTCTCTGCTGTCATCTCTCGACCAGATGTGGTTCAAGTTCTATCATGCAGCCTCGTATGCTTCAGTCCGTCTATGAATGTATAGAACTTACTCATCCCATCTCTGTTCTTCAAATTCGGCTGCCTGTCATGGACTTAATAATGTCAGCTCAAAAACATATCCTGATGTGATCTTGTCTACGCTGCGCACAGGCGCGGTTGTATGGTATTCATACAGACTCGGATTCAGACAACAGGCCATGGATCTTGTTGCCTCTTTCACTGTTGATTCAGAGCCAGCTAAAATAAATATTCTTGCCGAGGTTGCCAAAACACTTTCAACAAACTCTATGTTGCGTCCTCAGACTTATCCGAGTGGCTTGGCTAAGTGGCTTGCGGCCCTTAGCGGAGTTTGAATTGGCTGAGCCGGGCGTGAGCGGCGTGGCTTGCCGCCGTCACTCAGCTGAAAGAAAGTGACGAACACGATATAGCGCGAGGATTCCGAGACTATGGTAGGCCTACAGAGGAGTTGGAGGCCCAAGGTGCGTCGTGCAACAGCATTGATGATGGCAGCTCAAGGACCGGATGTCAGCTGAAATAGATG
The DNA here is from genome assembly GCA_029378395.1 of Mycena leptocephala. Classification (NCBI taxonomy): domain Eukaryota; kingdom Fungi; phylum Basidiomycota; class Agaricomycetes; order Agaricales; family Mycenaceae; genus Mycena; species Mycena leptocephala. Next base: position 164,590 of record JARJLF010000010.1, read on the forward strand.
TCGAACCCATGTCCGGCAAAGCGGAGCGCATGACCTCCTACATGCTGACATGTGTACATGTCCTCCCTCACCTCAAGGCACTCGCCCGGGCCTCCATGAAGAAGGAAAATGAGGGTGTTAGATTATCGCGTAACCAGCAGATCGCACGCCAAGCTGTGCTCCAGCCGCCACACCCACAAAGCAATATCATCGATCCGCGGCCCGGGATGACACTGAACATTCCGCACACAGTTTCCGAACATGATCCCCAATCCCTTCTCGTGCTAGCGGGTTCTTCGCCTGTGATGTGGGACAGCCCGAAGCAGGAGGAGTTTGCCACGGATCTGTGCAAACTCTTCATAGCGTGCAATGTGGCGTGGAACTCGGCGGCAAATCCCGAGTTGCTCCTCTTTTTCTCGAAGTACGTACCTCAGGCGAAAATCCCGGATCGGCGTGTTCTTTCTGGACGAGTGTTGGATCAGCTAGTTTGTGAGATAGAGAATGCTATGAAGGGAAGCTTGTCTGGAAAGCTTGGAACGGGACAGTGCGACGGCTGCAGAAGCAATGCAAAGGCATCTATCGCAGTGTTCGCCCTAAGGGTTAAGGCCTTAACGCTCTAAGGCTTAGTAAGGCCTTAGGCTAAGCCTTAGAGAGTCTCAGAAATTTTCTAAGCCTTAGAGACCTTAGAGCCGGCCTCCGGCCCGACTTTCTGGCACAAACGACCAACATATCTGGAGTGCTTGTCATCCAAAATCTTTGTTACACAAAAGGGGAGGTGACCTGACATGAACAATTAACCCAGGTAAAGCGGGGTAAGGCCCAGGAATATACCTTGATGGTTGATTTTTTCTCTGCCAGAAAAAGAGTTGGATGCGAGCCTCCACCAGTTCAGGTTCGAACTTTGAAGGCTACGCATGGAAAGCAATCCTTACAATGTCGTCGCGGTTGACTTCCCCTAGTTTCCCCGGGTTGTCTCTCCGGGCTCAAGAATGGTCGGATATACTCATGGTCAGCGACGTGAGGGAGTTCCCAGAGTTTTGACATAGTAGCGTGATGACTTGGGATTGGGCCTCTTCGAGGCGGGTGCTCGTTGTACGGCACAGCTCATCTTTCCCTTCGCCTTCTACTTGGTGTCAAGTCCGATCTTAAGCCCGCCCTGGCGTTCTCGCGCGACTCCGGTCGCTTCCCACGGTATGCGTTGTAGGTATGCGTTGTAGGCGAGTGCGGTTCTTACTTTACCTTACTTTACCTTTCTTCAACCTTTCTTTTCTTTTCCTCTCTATCTCTCCCCATCGTCTCACTGCCCGTTCCGTCTCATCCATCCATTCCCTGTTGAGATACCATGCATAGTACCAAACTCCCTACATCATCATCCACTCAGCATCTCATAGCACACGCCATTCCCCCTCTCCCGCGTCCCCACCGCTCGAACTTCCCATACGGCCCGCTGGTTATCATCCATGTACCTACGTATAGTGCAACATGGGCCCGCGAGCACTCTAATTGAATTTTGAATTGAACATCATGTTCCTTTTGTCACAAGCCAAAAAGTCACTTCAAGAAATGTTATTCATTAACCTGATTGCGCAAAAGCCATATGAGCCATCTGATGGCTTTTTTGCTGTGCGCACCGAATGGCTTTTTGTTCCGGCGGCCCGGGAAGCAGTAATCATATTGAGTCCACGAAAGTGGATGTATGCCACGTTGAGGCCCGGTTACATCTCAACTTACGGTTGTTGAACTTCAACTTAGACACTGATGTATTGTAACCTACCCTAGGTTGACCTTTTTGGGCGCCCCAGAGTTACCAAAATTATATCTTGTCCGAGCGAGTTGTGTTTGAGCTCTGCAACCAGTCATATGATGGGGATCATGCCAAATCGTGCTCTACTGTGGCTCAAGTGGAAGCCCCTCGTGAACTTTTTGCACCGAATGCTTCTTGGCCAAATTGGGAACTCTGCTAGCTTCTTTTCGACTTCAAAGATTGAAGCGCTTTTCTTATCCATTCCTCCTTAAATTTGAATGGCAAGATACTAAAGCTGCAATACCTTGGCCTTGGGGACAACAAACTACTGGACCACCTACTTGGATTGCTATGCGGGTGAACATGTGCTCGAACAGTTGGATCCGCCCTCAGTGAAGTTGTGAGATCATTGACCAGGGTTCAGTCTGTCGTGCGGACCCGGTGTTCCCCAGCCATCCCTTTTGCCAACTGGACAGCAGAACGAGTCCTAATGTGAAACGTCAGTAACGAAGCGATAGACAGCAAGCGCCTTACGTTCTGTCGGTGGCGCGGCGGTCCCTTTCGTCCTGGACGACCTTGCGGCGCCCGCCGGTCGTAAGCCTGCTTGCGACAGTGGGTCCGTCTCGCTGCACGCTCCAATCGAAGACGTAGTCGTATTGGAACCCCTCGCGCACAAAAAGGTCGCGGAACAGCTTGCGCAAGTATAAGTAGTCTGGCTTGGCGTCAAAGCGCAGAGCTCGGGTGTAGTTGAGGAAGATGCCAAACTCTTTTGGGAAGCCACGGCAGAGGACATCCGTGGACGTCGTCATTTTTTTCTCCATGATTCGGTCGCACTTCTGCTTCTTAGTTGCGGCCTTGAGGCCTTGCCATGGCAGTTCGCCGCGGAGAAAGTACATGATGAGATAGGCCAGCGACGAGCCTGTTCGACACCAAGATGGCTGTTAATTGAGGTATAGCGGGCTGTGCCGGTCAAGTTCTTGTTCTCCTTGTACGGGATGTGCATGTGGGTCTTTGGGTCGCGGAATATCTTCGCGAGACCGAAGTCAATGACGTTGGCCTGGTTGCCACGCTTCCCGATACCCATCAGGAAATTGTCAGGCTTGATATCGCGGTGGATGTAATTACGAGAGTGGATATACTCGATTCTCGAAATCTGACGTGGAGCGTAAGCAACGACGAGGTAGTAGGTTGCGTGGCTGGGAGGAACAATCGAAGGAGAAGCTGCTTACAAGTTGGTCTGCGAGGAGCAAGACAGTCTTGAGGCTGAATTTGCGGTGGCAAAAGTTGAAGAGGTCCTCGAGAGAGGGGCCGAGGAGCTCGAGGACCATGGCATTGTACTCAAACTCTGTGCCGAACCATTTGACCAAGGGGACACCCACACCTCCCGCAAGCGTCTTGTAGACCTTGGACTCATACTCGAGCTGAGGCTGCTTGGCCTTGACGGGCTCAAGCTTAATAGCGACTTCTTTGCCGGAGATGATGTTTATCCCGAGGTAGATGTCACCTGAGTTCATAAGTGGAGTGTAACGGGCAGAAGAGTACCAGCGCACCGAAGGAGCCCGAGCCTATCTTTTTACCAAGTCTGTACTTTCCGCCAAAGCGAAGGTCGAGTCGCGGGGAGTTATCCATTAGAGCAAAGTGACGTGTCCCATCATTTGCATATGTTTGGTTTCGCTTCCGAGTCTCCTTATTTGGTTCATGACTCGATCAGCGGTCAAACTTCCCGGTACATCCCGACATGGCAGGAGCTCGGGTCGAACGAGGACCATCGGGTGGTAAATCTCTATTGAAGCAAGTCAAATAAGGAACCCCCCTCATCCCCATCAGGAAACCTCTGCCCAAAGCTATAGCTGTCCTGCCTGAAATCTATCAAGTTCCGGATGTTGCAAAAATAGAAAGAGGAAAAAAATTGGAAGGGGAGGAAAAAAATTGGGTGAAATCTCAGAATACCCTTATACTGTGTCCATACATAGTATATGAGTTCAGGAGCATCATCCTCGCAGGATTAGGGCCAAAGTTGAGCTGAACGTCGCTATTGCATCATTAGAACAATGTCGGATCATCAGGCCGTCATACACTGCCACCACGTTATTTATTCGACCAGCTCAGAGCTGGTTTGCCGTCGAGTCGAGTCCGCCTCGACTGTCAGACGTTGATTTCGACTCGATCGAGGTTGAGTTGACATCGGGTTTGCTGCCTCCCACCCTCTCCCGCCAAAGTCCGGATAATCCCGGAGTGTGGGAACGTTCACCCAATTGGGTCGGGCCGACCTCGAATTGTCATTGCCCTCATACATTGTCTCCATGATTCTGAAAACAAACAGTGAGCCATCTGGCAGCCATACATAATTGTTCGGGTTGTTACCTGGACTCTTTCACTCTGTTGTGGCAAATAACTCCCAATTTTGACACAAATGTCATGGCTCAATCATGGCTGCGGGAGAGAGAACGGGAAAACTTGCACGAAAACAATATGGGACAAGTTAGATTCGTCACGGCCTATCGAGGTCCACTTTTTATTTTATTTCTATCGAATCGGTTTTTTTGGGGTGAACATAAATAATGTGGTGGCAGTGTACGTACGACGGCCCGATGATCCGACATTCTACCGATGCAATAGCGACGTTCAGCTCAACTTGGCCCTAATCCTGCGAGGATGATACTCCTGAACTCATATACTATGTATGGACGCATTATAAGGGTATTCTGAGATTTCACCCAATTTTTTTCCTCTTTCTATTTTTGCAACATCCGGAACTTGATAGAAATCGGGATTTTTCGGGTGAAAATTTCATTTGGGGACCAAAAAAGAAAGTTAAAGAGCCTGGTGACTGCGGATTTTCAGTGCGAGTAGAATAGGATAGATAGGTCCCGAGGTAATCCGACAAGAATTGAAGCCAGGGCGGCTGTTCTGCCCAAAATGGCTGAAAAAGGAAAAATAAATCGTCTGCGCCCTAAGTTTTGCAAAGCTTGGGAGTCATAGTTCCCGCCCCGCCAATGCAAGACACCGCGCAGAAGCGTAACCATAAATATGAGTATGTCCCTGAAGAGTCTAATATTGCTATGTAAATCTAACGTCTGACTTGGAGTCCAAGATAGAACCCACCCGGCTTCCCACGTGCCTGCGATGCCTGCGCAGGATTTCCATCGTAATCAATTCCATGGCTTCAATGGAGAGGAACACTTACGGATTGCTCTGCGAATGGGAGTCAGTGGCGGTTTATTGACAGAATAGTCAAATGCAGATGAAAGAAATGGACCAGGTGATTACTCCCAAGAGAGAGAGAAAAAGGATGAAAAGACAGAGAGCACGACACATGAGAAAGTATGCAACTTTCACTTTCGGGGAGCGGGCCCACCCCACGGTCAGCAGGCGTTCCCGGCCACTGTCGTGGCAGTTGGTTACACCTGAAATGAATCGTAGATAGCACATACCACGCCAACGGCAAGGGATCCTAGATCCGCAAGACGGAGGAGTGCGAGAATGCGCCGGTCACGGCCGAACAGGGCATAGATGCGAAGAGTGAGGATTACTGTGCATGACGTAAGTGATCGTAGGACTGCAATACCGGACATAGTATTAGAACAGCAACCGTAAGTGACAATCTCCTGCACTAGGAGGAAAACTTTCTTCGTAGTAGTGACTGACAGCTATATCCACACTCTACTAGTAAGCCCCCGACAATCGTTTGAACATGGGACCTATATGTGCCTCTGTTCACCTGAGTCAATCGATGTAAGAAAACGCTATCCCCCCAACGATGGCGCGGCCGTGACGTTAATCTCCCACGTCTCGCTTAGGACTTCACAAGTCTTGCCGCCAACCTCCCGCCGACTCCTTCGTCGCCGTTGCGCCCGTTGACGTCGGGATGGTCTGTGTCATTGCTGGCTCACAATGCGAAGTTACCTAACTCTCAAAATACATGTTTTGTCTTACATAAGTTGGCACCACGGTCGAAGGATTCAAGGGATCATGTCCATTCAGTATTTGTAGAAATCCTTGGGAAGCAGTCACTGTTAGTATTTGTCGAGATTAACCACAGACTTTTGGAATTAGACAGGATGCGTATGAGCCGCATGCGGCTTTTGGCTCTTGTGCAAAGCCGCAGCAGGTTTCGTGTTTATTTTGAGTTAAACACCATCATTACATCTCCAAACTTCTATTCGACACCTGAAACACTTAAATCTTCAGTACTGTGGAATTCGTCTGCGAGGAGAGCTCGGGAAACCTGTTTTTTTCACGGCATTGCTCAAGCCGCTGAATTGTTGGCTCCTCTAATACACTGTTGGTGCTCCACCCAGACAGCCTCAATATACGATGGTCTACCATACACTTGTTTTACATGTATTCTAGTGAGATATATGTTGTTGAGGCCCCAAATCTTCTGTTTTGGGTGCGGCTTTGCACAAGCCGCATGAAGCCGCATGCAGCCCATATTATTTTTTATTTAAAAAAAGTTCTACCAAAGTTCCACTATCCTCCCCATCGGCAATGCTGCCGATGCTGATGGGCACGATGGGGACGATGAACGCAGCGAGAGAGACTTATTGATCGCTGTGAAGTCCTAAGCGAGACGTGGGAGATTAACGTCACGGCCATCAAACTGCGCGCCATCGTTGGGGGGTTCGGACGTCGATCCTGGTGAGTGAGACCTTCCGAACTGTCCAGCGGAGTCATTGAAAAATAAAATAATTAGATGGTCCTGGAATGTAACCGTCAACGACGATACACCGAAGATATCGCGCAGAGACGAAGCACTCTTGACACAACATTTTTAAACCCCGTACACAGTAGGTCAATTCAATTTATATGTTGGAGTGACTCTGAAGAGCTTCTGCCAAGATGGTTGCGTGTAGAGGCGCAGAGAGGCGCGTTACCTAGGCAGAGCTGGCACCAGCGTGAGATTTTGAAGTGGATGGCCGATCGATGAATGTTTGAAGTAACGGATCGATGAATATGAATGTAATATTTACCTTGCACTCTTCTTTTCCTCCTGCACGGTCCAAGTGAGACATGGAATGGTCGAGGGTCTTCGCAACAGAAAAGCCACAATATTGTAACAATACGGACCCCCACACCGTACGTCCGAGTAGGGCGAAGGGCGCCATCCGAAGTCAGGATTTGTGAAGCGAGAGACATGTTTTGGAAACCAAATAGACCCAGTATGGGAATCACAGTGCGGGAGCAGGTGATATTTCAAGAGGATGAAATCCAGAAGAAATTCAATGGCACAATGCGGTCAAGCCAGGAGGTATGATGGTGGCTGTGCGACGATCAAAAGCAGGCTTGAGCGCTGAGTGCTAAGCGGTCATCAAGACCTCTCCTTAGTTCGACAACATGAAATTCGTAGGAAAACTATTAATGACATTTTAAGAGGTACAGTGCGGAGTACTTCGTAGCGGTCATAAATACGTGAGTTGTCCGATAATCGTCAAGTCCAATTAGATGATATGGCAAAGTGTACAATTGGAATGTAATGCTGATTGGAAGATGATGGCTAGGAGAAGAAAAATGAGGGCAGGTAGAACATCAATAAGAGCTTCGCTTACGAAGAGCTATCAAGGCGACGAACAACACGATCGTCATCCCGTATGTAATCCCATACTTGATCATCTATCGGGAGCGTCAGCGAATATAGTTTAAAACACCGACGATACATACAATCCATCGACGTTGCTTTTTCTGTTTGCTGAAGTATACCGGAGCCCGTATTTGTTGTGAAGGTCGTAGCCAAACTGAAGCGGATATTAGTATCTCAGCAACAGAAGTAAGAGGCTTGCTTACACAAACAGGTCGCATGCAAGCGATCGAAGTACGGAATCAGCATCGGGGGAGTCAGCATGAACAACAGCAAGTGTCCAAGGAGGAGATCTGAACTCCAGAGGGACAACTCGATGATCTTGACAATGAATTCTCGAGCAGGCTGCGACATGACGTGGGCGCCGAGACCACGGCCATACCATCTGCCAGTCCACCACGCTCTGTTGGTCTCGTCGTGCTTGAATTCTCGTGACAAAAACACCGAGACCAAAATTTTGTGAATGGCGCGCTGAATGGCGATGACAGTAATGAGGCCAAGGACCGCATGGGATGTATCCCAAAGCTCCAGGAACCACTGAAGAGAAGTCAGCACTAACTAAACAGAACAGGCAAAAATGGCTCACTAAGAATTCAAAGAAGCCCAGCATTCCGACCGCACCCAGAATATGGGCCATAGACGCCATGACGGAACCGAATTTCGGGGAGGAAGAGTCGAGGATAGGACCAAGGAACAATGACACGAGGAACAGTACCAATAACACCGCCGCATTCCAGACAATAGGGCCCAGGGATATCACCGCGATACGGATGAGGGGATTGGCAGGGTATTTACCGCTTGCATCCGGGAACGCCTTGACAAACATGTAGGCGATGATCATGATGGCGGCCATGATGATGGGCCAAAGGATTTCCGAAAAGAGGACGGCTCGCCAGCTGGCACGAGGTACGTCGCCCGACAGCTTTTCCGAAGGATGCCCAAGTTTCTTCTTCTTGTACCCTGTGATGGTCGTCCGAGACAGACGGCAATAACCGATCCACGAATTGGCATGCGATCGAGACTTCCCGCGAGACATCCACCGTAAAAACTCTCTGTAAAAAATTCAGCTATGAGGACGTCGGTTGAGGAACGAAAACAAGCCTGTAATCAACCATAAAGTCCGAGATGACGAACTGATGGGGATTGAACATGAAGGGGGCGAAACATAAGGCCATGATAGAAATCCAGAAGTAGATCAAATACGGCGACCATATCGACAAGGAGACATAGAGCAACATGATCAATGTTCTTATCCCAAGGTATATGCTGGGCCCAGCGAACCGAGAGAACAAGATGTTGAAGTTTATTCTCGCCGTCGCAAAGCCACGACCGGTGGCAATGTACCGGGCTCCACCGAAGGTCAAATTGCTGATGATAGAATGGGTATAGATCTGGGTGGAGAAAATCTCGAAGAAGGGGGAGAATGAACTGAATTGTTTGGCTAATCGTAACACAGCCTTCCATGTTCCACGCTCAATGAGTTCTGGGACAGTAGGGCGTTAGACGCTATAAAGAGCCTAGTAAAAGGACTGACCTTGGAGGAATAGTGGCAAAAAGGCGATCATGAACACGAGCAACAAACTAAAGATACACCGGTGTATCCAGTCGAAGACAGGACTGAGATTGTAACATCCGGCCATACCCTTAACCAGTTAGGCGTGGGCTGGTTCATAAATCCAAGTTCAACCCAGGGAGATGCAGAGGGAGACAACCTTCTCTACTGATGAAATTGAATGGTAGGCTCAAAAGGTGAACAAAAACAGACTAAAATATTTTATAGTGGAATGAAGGGGAATCAAGGGTGTGCTTCTGTGTTATTTGTTAGCCAAGTTCTGATAATTTATCTCGCTCCCCCACTGCCAGCGCCGAACTGAATATCAAACTCAGTTCAATTCAACAAAGTGCACCGTAACATTTTGAATGGTATGTTGCTGCCAATCTGCCCCCTATGACTTTGTTAAACGCACATAAGGGGATGGAAGGCCGCGAAGCGGCCGATGAGTCCCTTGTTTCTCGTAAAAATTGACCAAAACAGAAAAAAACGGGCCGCGCCCCAAGTTCCGCAAATGGCGGTAATGAAAAGAACTCACTTCTCGAATTCTTGAACCATGCAGCCATTCTGGGATTCGAAGCCCAAAACATGAAGGGACAGTGTCACCAGACGCTTTTCCAGCCGCCCCGATAGCCTCGAAAACAGTCGGACTTAGATGATAGTCTCCTGAGCCTTCATCCATTCCTTTATGTTCGCCTGCCCAAAGAAGGATCAGGGTTTTGTTCAAGACCAGGTGCACGAAATCGTATGGGAATCAATGGGGAATGGAAAGCGAGGAGAGGGTAGACAGAAGGGAAACACTTTTGATTCCGTATTCCTGGGAACGTTGTTTTTCCTCGGCATCATTTATTGCATTTTCAGCCGGGCGCGCTTGGGCCATGAGCGTATCTTATTGACGTAACGGGAGGTTCAGATGATCGTATTGGGTGCCGGTCGGACGACGCAAGGGGACATACGTCGGTTATCTAAAAAAACAGCCCAGAAATGTCGCCAAAAAAATGAAATGACAAACTTGGAGCTTTGATTCCGACGATAGCGCACATGCGACAGGGGCACTGGCTGTTATGGCCCTTCATCTTCAGTAACTTTGCGACGGCAGGGATATCTCCGAATCCAAGGATGAGATATAAATGCAGGCTAAAAACCTGGTCGGAGACGACATCATATGCCCGGATGAATGGATAGATGAAAGAATCAGAATCTTTTGGCGAACCGGGAATCTGGCCAATGCAGAATATGTTTTGAAGGTGGAATCGGATTTCAGGCCGCAGATTGTAGAGAAGATGATGATTGACCAAGTACTTCCGGCGTTTAAACGGGGCAAAGCCGTCGAAAGAAATCCCTAGGGCCTTCAATACAGAGAGAACTGGCCCAGCTCTGTCAGATGGGTCAAAAATATAGTTTTTCGCAGTTTTTTTTCTATCACTAATTGCGCACGAATTAGCCTGAATTATATAGCTACGTTTCATCTCAATCTGTGCAGAACTCATCGAATTATGAGGAAATCGGTCGCGAGAATCGAAAATTGCCCAAAACGGCAACTTTCTGATTCGCGCCTTCGGTACTGCCAATTGCTGTAATGCTAGGATCTTATTTGAGGCGATTTGAGCCAGGAATGAGCGCACACGGGGGCGTTCATTATTTTTCGCCGCCACTGTATATATCGCGATACTGAACAGACAGATTATACTGTAGAATTTTGTTCAGCGCCCAGTTGGGCTCATTTCTGGTCCAAATCACTTCAAATAAGATGCTGGTATGGACCTCGAACACTTTTACAGCCAATGGCAGTACCGAAGGCGCGAACGAGAAAATTGCCGTTTTGGGCAAATTTTGATTTTTGTGACCGATTTGCTCATATCTCCATGAGTTTTGCACAGATTGAGGTGAAATATAGCTAGATAATTCCGGGGACCATTGATTTGAAGCCTCCGGGAGGTTCAAAATGGGGCAGATGTACCTCTGAAATGCAGGGAACTTCATTTGAAAGCCTAGAATCTCATTCATCGCCACGTTCAAGCCACCTCCTCTGGTTTCAACGGTTCAGGCCAAGTTGGGGAAGATTTTGGTTCATTTCTACCATCAGTGTAGGAAAATATTTTGAGGTCTTGCATGGTAATCAGACATGCTTCTGAGTCTCTGGGATGTGTCCTACTATCTACGACTGCCTATCCGGCCAAACTAGCTACCCGGCCACTTGGATCCTATATGAGTATCAGTATCACTTTCGGCCAAGGTTGTACTCGTATATCGGGAGGCATGTACATACGACCCTGAAATCGAATTTGAGCCCATTTGATGAAGTTGACGTGATGCTGCGACCGATCTTTGATCGGCAAGTGGTCCGAACACGTGTTTTGTTATTTTTGGCATGGCCGTCAGAAATCGCCTCTTTCTCCATGAACTCTTCGTTGTTCCACAACTTCTGGTGCTTGTTTCATTCATAGGATGTCTGGCTATATCTCAGTGTTCCCATCAGCGCCGCAACTACCTGTTGCTATACTCTCACGTATGCCTGGCCGGCTACCTAGTTTTCGCTGTTTCCGGACTTGGCGCGGCAAAATATTTGCCGAGCCGTTAAAACGTCACCAAATCCATTGCTACCTGGTGCGTTTTATTCGTACGATCCTAGACTTCATCCCAAGAGCCTAGAACCCCTGGTGGCCCATTGCCTTCCTTGTAAAAATGTGTAAAACCGTTAAGGTGGCCGGCTGCCCAGTCTCAGATAGTAACAATTTTCAGCTTGCTTTTGACCCGGGAACCCTCATTTCGACCGAAAATAAGTGGACGTCCCGTGGGAAATTGGCTTATTTGGACGTCACGTGGTTGGTTGGTTCAGCTCGAACGTCTTATTTTCAAAAACCGGGTCCGGTTCCGCTTTTCACAGATCGGTACCCCCTTGTTTTTGGCTCAATTTTTTCACGGCTCCACTTACTCACAGCACAATTGGCAGCCCCGTCGACTTGGTGCAGAGCCCCACTGCGTAGAGCTTCTGCTCGCCGTGGCTGGCAATTGTCTGTGAGTTTGTGTGGAGCCGTTCAAAAATTTCGAGGCCTAGTTGAATTTGTAATAAATTTTCTTTCACGGCATAAGTTTGGTTTGGTTGCGGGCGCCGGCCCGGACGGCTGGGGTTTTCCAGACCCCGACTGCTGGCGCGGGGCCTTGCGCTCGCCGCTGGGCCCACCGCGTGGGGCTTACGCTCGCCGCGAGGCCCACTGCCCCACGTGCTTGGTGAACCTGCCAACATTTCCGTAAGTCAACCCGGCGCCTGGCACGAAGCACAAAACCTGTTTATGGCCACCTCCGCGAACTCAGTGCGCCTGGGCTGCATATACTGTAGAGCCCGGGTGAAAATGAGCTCACGGTGACCAATTTGAGGCAAAATTGTGAGAAAACCGGGCCAAACACAGAAAATATTGGGCAACTTGTTGGCGCGGGCTAATTTACCTGAAATGTATGCTGTAAACCCTCTCAGTGTTCACACCGTCGATTCGGCCATAAAATCGGTGGGCATTCTACTCCCGCAGCTCGAAGATGCAAAAGTGTGAGAAAGCAGGGCGAAACGTGCAACTTGCTTCGGCGGGGGTTAATTTGCCTGAAATTTATGCTGGAAACCCTCTCAGTGTCCACGCCGTTATTGGGCCAAAACATCGGTGGGAATTCGACTCCTGCGGCTCGAAGAAGCAAAATTGTGAGAAAGCAGGGCCAAACATAGAAAATATTGTGCAACTTGCTTTGGCGGGGGTTAATTTGCCTGGAATTTATGCTGGAAACCCTCTCAGTGTTCACGCCATTGATTGGGCCAAAAGGTCGGTGGGGTTTCCACTCCTGTGGTTGTGAGAAAGCAGGGCCAAGCACAGAAATTATTGTGCAACTTGCGTCTGCAGGGGGTTAATTTGCCTAAAATGTATGCTGGAAACCGAACACAGCAACGCGATCCTTGGGCAGGGATAACGCGCCAGCAAATAAAAATTGCGGGGAGATTTTGAGGCGCCCTCCGGAAATGGCGAGTCCTGCTCAATGCGAAACGTTCTGTGTCCTCGAAATTTTTGTAGCGTGCTCTGAGCGTAAATGAGGACCCAAACAAGGTCGCAACAAGCGATCAACGGGATCCCAGGGCTGGGATGATGCGCCAGCAAAGAAAGATTGGGGGGAAACGCCGGGCCAGGCTTTGAGGCGCGCTGTCCGGACATGGCTAGTCCTGCTCAATGCAAAACTTTCTGTGTCCTCGAAATTTGTGTAGCGTGCTCTGAGCGTAAATGCGGACCCCAACAGGGTCGCAGCGAGGGCATCAACGGGATTCAATGCCGTCAAAACGTGACCTGGTATGGAGACCTAATTTCTCGCGCATGATTGCGAGGTGATAGCCAGCTTAATTCTAAGCAAACCTGTCTGATCAGATTTGCCGTTGCTGCCCTGGTTCTTAAGCCAGCGCGCTGAAGGCTCTCCATACTCGAGGGAGGCAGTGCTGTGAAGACCGGGCCGAGACATTTTCCACGCGCGAATTCGATGATCTCCGTTACCCATGTGTATGGAATGCGATCGTTGCCCATAGGAACCGAGATACAGATCCTTGAGGGTATGAACGTCAAATCCATGGAACACGGCAAGAGATGACAATAAACACACAGCAAATTGCGCTAAGTGAGCCAGGAAGATTCGTTTGTTTTTTGATGAATACGTTGGCCTTTTTGAGATTTTCACCCTCGTTCGTCTCGAAGCCTTGGCACTCATGAAATATTCAGGGGAGGACCGGGGGATTACCCGGTGACGGAGTACACACTGTGGGAGTTGCATCAGACCAACTCGTTTATTCATCCGTGTCCAACGGAAAACTTATGTAGAAAATTGTCCAAAATAATGAGGAGGCCCTTCAGTATCTACCGGGTATTACAATAGGCAAGAGGCCCATCGAATGAATATATTCACGATGGCTGAGATCCCCGAGCCGGCCCATTGAGCTTCAGTTTGACCTTGACCTGAGCTCATTTTGGTTAGAGATTGTGTTTCCTCGTCTTGGCTCACGCCGTAGGCCCGCAATGTGACCTTGTGAAGGGTGTGTACATTCTTCAACAAATAATTATTTTACATTTGCCGCCATCCGAGACTAAAAGTATTACAAAAATAGATGGTGACAAGTAAAACGACTCGATGTTTTTCGCCCAGCCGAATTATTAAAAGAACGACTACATAGGTACTCGTAAATATTGTAGCTTTACGGGCTTTCCATAGGTAATCATGCTCAATTTTGTCGTATGCTTTTTCCTGGTCCAGTGCGACCAGTGTTGCATTTAAGAGTTACGTTGTAATTAAGGCTTAGGCTTTAAAACCCCTGAATATTAAGCCTTCCGATCAGCTGGGAAGATAATTAAGGCCTTAACATCAACGTAAGTATGCTGACTTGGGGAGCAAGCTCTCTGTTAAATTCTTGGAGAGCGCGCAGTCGAGGTTATGGAGTTACTAGTGATGACTGTGTTACCTTTGGGGGCTTCGCTGCTAACTAGTTTCCGGTATTCTAACGCTGACTTCTAATGACCTTATCATTCTGAAAAATCGGGTCTGTGAAACCACATGGTATTAAAAAAGGGTCATAGTAGCATGAAAGTACTTGAAAAATAGAGTATATCACGATTTTGGTTGGATGGAATTGACTAACGCCCGGGTAGTTGTGATCGCATTTTCCTACACGGGCCGGCACACGTGCAGACTCATGTCCCAGAACGATCTGTTAGATAGTCTCTCATAGACAGACACTACAACAGTCAAACAACTCTCATTGTGTCGCTTTACGCTCCGCATTCCACACTGACACAATGCACAGAATTTTGTTAATGTGTGACAACAACGTTACATCAACCCGCGCTGCCTCCGCCATTCTACCTTGGTAATGGGCATATGATGCGTCAAATTTCAAAATGTCATATTCTTCCATTACATTACTATTAATATTGATGGTTTAGGTCGACCTCGTCCCCGTTCAGCACCCTCCGTTATCGCGCTCATCGCAAACAAAGTCTGCCCGACCTTCCCGCACGTACACATCCCATTCGACATCACACCGACGATATCCCACATCCGCTACCCCGTTACCGCCCCGCGGCCGCGTCTTACGCGAAAGAACTTTGACCGGCATCGGACTTCCTGAGCCACAAGAACGGTAACAAGAGGTTGATGCGGAACGCCTGCGATGGGGTGGGGACCCAAGCAAATCTCTGTGGATTCAAAGAGAGTCTCACAGATGAACAAGTAAAATCTAATCCAACTTTTCCAATAAAATATTAAAATCTGACTTTCACAAATTACAGCGTGCTGTGTACGACCGTATCATGGAAATTTCAACACTCGAACACCCACCTCCTATTCATTTAGACGGCCACGCTGGTCGAGGGGAAACATATGTCCTCTATCCTGTCATTGGGGCCCTGCGCAAACTCGATGAAATTGTTCTACTCTCCGCGTCCTCTGCTTTCGCTGCCAAGAATTATCCTGGACGCAGAACGACCCATTATCTGAGTTTATCTCTACGGAATTCCCGTAGATGAGTATAAACCCTTCCTGAAATCTTCGGTGGGACCACGAAGTGATCGAGCACGACTCTTACAAGCTGCGAAATGTCATGTTATTGATGAGATTGGGGGTTTACATTTCAAAGCCTTCGATTGTACAAACCGCTTAATATGGACTTTGACTGGGAAAAACAACCGAGTTTGGGGGGCACGGATGCTAATTACAGTTGGAGACTTTCGACAAGTGCGCCACTCTCTTACACTGAATTAATACAATCATTTGACGGAGAGCAGGTTGCACCGGTTGTTCGATTCGGTGGGAGAACTGCAAATTGCAAAGCATCTTTGCGTACTCAATCAGTGTTCAAACACTTCACAATTTTTGGCTGGAGAGGTCGATGAGGCAAAGAGGGGATCTACAGTTCTCATCATAGACACCATTGGAGACGACCATTGCCAAGACACAGTGGATCTTAGCTGTCTACCCCACACAATCGGTCCAACAGCTCCTTGATTTTGTCTTTCCACCAGCTGTGGTTGCAGATCCGACCCTCTGCATTTACCGAGCAATCCTCAGCCTTTCAATGCATTTGTGAACGAGTTCAATACAACCATTCTTCGCAATGTTCCAGGTGAAAGTGACCGTTACCATAGCAACGACTCTGTTGAAGGCGACGCTGAAGGATCCAACGACACGGTGCTTGCTGATCCTGAATTCTTGAACTCACTCGAAGAACCCAGAATTCCTCTACACGAATTGATTCTCAAAGTTGGAGCCATATGCAGACTGACTCGAAATTTTGACGCTTCCCGTGGTCTAACCAAGAACACCAGAGTTATAGTCCGCAATATGTTCCAACATACTGTTGAGGTCGAAACCATATCGTCCATCGTCGCCGGTAGAGTGGTGGACCCGGTATTTAACAATTCACTAACTTTACACATTGACTGACACAACTATCAGATACGACTTCATATTCCCCGAATTACATTTTACTTTCAGCATCGAGAATTCAATTTTGTGGTCCATCGAAAGCAAATCCCACTAGCTCTCTCCTATGCCACGTCGTTCAATATCTCGAGTAGTCGTCATGGAGCAGTACGCGCAGGAATGATACATCTCGTGTACTCTGCATCGAGACAGCCCGTCGGGGTCAAACTCCGGCCTGAAATGAGGCCACAGTGGCCGGTTTGATGTCGGGCGTCCCATTTTGGACAATCAGCCCGGGTAGTCTAAACAGTCTTCTGATTTGTTGTACAGAGACTCGCGTGTTGAAGTCTGTTAGTTACCGCGCAGTGAAGGATGCAAGCAGGCCGGCAATAATTTCGTTTCAAATAAAAAACTCCTTCGAAGAGGAAACCATGCTAAGTAGCCATTCAAATTTTTATGGAGGGATTTACCCCGCCAAACCAAAATTTCGCGGCTTTTCACTGTGTGAGTGCATCAAACTATGAGTGTCCAAATGCACATTTAATCCCGCGCACACACATTACCCCATTTTGCATTACCGCACTATTTACACAAGCCTTCATAAGACAAATTCCGCGCACAATTGAACCATGGACGTACATTGGGGGAATTGAGTCAATCCCGCAAACGCGCAAAGTCGGAGTTGGAAATTTTGCGCAAAGTTCAAAAGAGCGCGCAAAGTCGGCCAGTGCGAGATCCGCGCCAAGTCGGCAAGTTAAAAACCCGTGCAAAGTCGGCCGGTCCAAAAATCGCGCAAAGTCAGGCCACAGGAAAAAAAATCCACAAATCTCGGGCCTCAAAAGGAACTAATTGGATTTGAGTCAGCATTGCAGTCGGGGTATCAGCTCAGGGCTATCCATTTCTGGCATGCGCGGTTCAAAAAAAGTGGCGCAACGGATGTCCCGGGATTTTTTCTTTGGCTTGAACCGTCGCTGAACGGGGATTGCCGTCGCTATTGATTCGGCCCGGTCTTCGCAGCACCGCCTCTCTCTGGTATGGAGAGCGTTCAGGCCTGCGGTTTAATAGCCAGGGCAGCAACGGGAAATCTGAACAGACAGTTTTCCTTAGAATTGAGCTGGCTATCCCCTCGCAATCAGCCGCGAAAATTTAGGTCTCCATACCAAGTCACGTTTGGATGGCACAGTGGGTTGCTATTGATTCGGCCCCGTCCTCACAGCACTGCCTCTCTAGTATGGAGAGCGTTCAGGCCTCTGGATTAACAACCAGGGAACGGGAAATCTGAACAGACGATTTTGCTTAGAATCGAGCTGGCTATCCCTCGCAATCAGCCGCGAAAAGTTAGGTCTCCATACCAAGTCACGTTTGGACGGCACAATGTGTTGCTATTGGTGGTTGGCAATCCACCGGATCGATCAAATGTTCTCACGCTTACAGCTAAGGGCGGAACTTTGGGCGCGGCCCGTTTTTTTCTGTTTTTAGTCAGTTTCCGGCAGAACAGCTATGTTGGACTCAATTCTCAACCGATTACCTCGATAATAGGCTCATATTCGCGTTGGAAATCCGGAGGCCCTCCATTTTATATGAGCACCCTGAAATGACTTATTGGCTCAAGTTTGACTGTGTTTCGGTGTTGACAAGCAGCACATGTCACATACTCTGTGTAGTGGTCCGATTGACCTAGTATTTGGTTATGTTGCTTTTGGGAGTACTACGGAGGGCTAGAAATACCGGGATTTTCAATGCGACTGGTATCTTCGATGTAGTGTACATTATGACAAGGCCAGAGGAATATCCAGTGCAAGCTATAAATTTTATTTAGCCGGCCTATTCACTATCCCGGATTTTTCCGGCCCTCCGGAATACAAAGAAGAACATCATATAAAAAATCTAGAGGAATCCGACCACTACAGCTACTGTGCGGGGCGTTCCAGCCGAATTTGTCTCAGAAAATGATCCCGAGGTGCTAACAAAAAAAAAACCCCCCTGCGCCCTGCACCCTATTTTCCCCAATCGTTTGAGCCTACCGCCAAGGAAAAACGTTGAGAATTGAGGCCACGGCAATTTATGTCTTGAAAACTGACCAAAAACAGAAAGAAAAAAAAACAGCCGCGCCCTAAGTTCCGCAAATGGCTGTAATAAAAGTTGTTGAGAACCTATAGATCTGTGTTATGGTTGGAACAAATTTTCTAATTCCAAATACTGCCTGAGAAAACATAAAATTCATCCATCAAAATGCCCCATTTGTGCCTTGTTTGAGCTTTAATCTTCAAATTGGAAAAATTCTTCTGGCCATAACGCAGATCTGTATACTGAGAGAAAATTTCATCAGTTGAGTCTGGAGAAAGCTGACATTTTGAGGCCGGAAAACATGTTGCAGGCCCCAAGTTTACACTTGTTTGGAGTCAACTAATTGTCGTACACGGCCGCAGAGAGAGTTTTGACTCCACAATATTGTGTGAGCTGTCATCTATTAGTGCCCAGAAGGTATGTGAAATTTTCTCGGTATTTGATTTGGCCGGAATGACTTCAAACAGGGTCGCTGGGTTTGAACCGAAGTGCAACAGTCTGGGAATCGGCAGGGTCTGGTAATCTCAATTTCTGTCAATTGGGGAAACAATTAATTGACAATCCCAGTATTTCATGTCCTCTTGCATACCTCAAAATATCCCACACCAAAAATCTAGGTCATTTGGATCACAATTGGTGCCGTGGGACATATCCTACTATGCAACACCGAAAAACAGTCAAACCTGAGCCAATAAGTCATCTCAGGGTGCTCATAAAGAACTGGCGGATGCCATGCCCTCCGAATTTTCTATACGAATCGATTGACTGGCGGGGAAAAATAATGAAGAAAAGTCGCTGATTGTGGCTGTGTTTAGGGCCAAAAATTTCTCTGGCCGATTTGGCCACTAATTTTTGATGGCGGCAGCTACAGTGGCGGCGAAAAATAATGCATGCGGCAGTTTGGGCTCATTTCCGGATCGACTCTCTTCAAATAAAATCGTACCATCAATGTTGAATGATTTCAAGCTCGTATGAACAATTTAAACCATAGCATACCTGTTTGGATGGCCCAGAATAAAATAATAGAGAGTTTGCGCAGAAGCCATATGAGCCATCTGATGGCTTTTTTGCAGTGCGCAGCGATATGGCTAAGGGCTCATATGGCTTCCCTCCTCCTGTGCGAGAGCCATTCAAAACCAGTCTTCATGGTAATGCCTACCCATGGAGTCGTCCACAGACAAATTTCAACCTTGTTTCAACCAATATTGCGTCGTATCTGACTCACGGTAAGCGGAAACACACAATTTTTGTCTCAAATGGGGCCGCAAGAGGAGACTCCGATGCAAGGTGGAATTCTGAACTCACTCATGGTCAGAATTGAAGCAAGAGATTTCAATATATACACTGGGTCAGTAGCCATACGAGCCATCAGCCATCTGTTTGCGCATTGCAAAAAAGCCGCCAGATGGCTCATATGGCTCCTACGCAAACATGTTACAGCCGTTTGCGGTACAACAGGCGCAGCCGGTTTTTTCTGATTTTGAGACATTTTGCGTAAATCAGCTGCCCTGCGCTCAATTCAGGTCGGATTACAGCCGATGTCAGTACCGAGGGCGCGGATCGAAAATTTTCTGTTTTGGGATGTTTCCAAAGAATTCCCTATATCTCTGTCAGTTCTTCACCGATTCACATAAAAACTAAATAGATCTACTCAGCTAATTCATACACAATTAGTGATAGAGAGGAACTTGCGAAAATATTACGTATTAGGTAATTTCTGTTTTGGGGCTGTTTTTGCACTGAATACCGTCTAGCATGGCCAGAACATGTCCCAGTGACCTAGAATTTTGGGAGAGACAACATGCATACCTGACAAAACATGTGATAGAGCCAGAAGTGAGGATAATTTAGTTATAGTCCTTCTAGCTCCAGTGAAAACATTTGGCAGTTTTTGGCTTTCAGAGATATTGCCAAGATCACATTCATCTGGACATTTCATATAGTTCTGGCTGTATCACTTGTTTTATAACATATACACGTTGTCCCTCCCAAAATTCTAGGTCACTGGGAAATGTTCTCACCATGCTAGACGGTATTCAGTGCAAAAACAGCCCCAAAACAGAAATTACCTAATACGTAATATTTTCGCAAGTTCCTCTCTATCACTAATTGTGCATTAATTAGGTGAGTAGATCTATTTAGTTTTTATGTGAATCGGTGAAGAACTGACAGAGATATAGGGAATTCTTTGGAAACATCCCAAAACAGCAAATTTTCGATCCGCGCCCTCGGTACTGACATCGGCTGTAATTTGGGACACGGCGCGTTAGACTCGCGCTGCGAATCCCTAGCGAATGGGGCCCTACAATCTTTGATGAGGTCCAAAAATAAACACTAAGGATCATTCTCGAGGGCATCTCGAAGCCAGAATTTGTTCCTGACCGCCCCATGGCATAAACAATGTGCTTCAATTATATGATGAATTTGATCACCCTTTTGATTCGCTGGAGGCATTAGAAACCAATTCTGGCTTCGAGATGCCCTCGAGAATGATCCTTAGTGTTTCAAAACAAAAATCTAAGTTGCCCAGGGCCATATCTCCAGCGCTACAGCGGTTCTGCATGAAAACACCGGAATTTCCATATATGGTAACTTAGATCATGCCATCAAAAATACAGGGACGAGATGCCTTCCGGAGTCGCCATGCGAATCGATCGGTTATATTTTCAAGGGAACTGGCTAAGATTTGAGCTCACACAGAATTTTGCTGACAACGGACCAAAAAAAAAAAAAAAAAAAAACAAAGGCCGCGCCCTAAGTTCCACAAAGAGCTGTAACACCTTGGGATCATTTTCTGGGTCAAATTTGGCTGTTTTTGAGCTGAACGCCGCGCACAGTAGCTGTAGTGGTCGGATGTGTCTAGATTTTTGATACAATGTTTTTCTTTGTATTCCAGACGGTGGGAAAACCGGGATAGTGAATCGGCCGGCTAAATAAATTTCATATCTTGTAGGGAGTTTTCTCTCTGGCGAAGTGTATCATATAATTGACTGTTCATGCTACAATTTTATTTGACATGATTCAGCCCAGGGATGAGCCCGCATAAGCCCAAATGACCCCGGGGATTCTTTTTGCCTGCCACTGTAGCTTTTTTTGTGTCCAACAAGTCAGATTGAGCCCATTTTTGTGTCAGAACATCAATACTCGCTATGGCCGAAAGTAACCGGCATCAAAGCGATGCTTTTCACCAGTGCTGCCAGGAATGCAAGGTAGTCTTGCCTTCCGAGTATCTGGCTACGACAAAAACCCTGACAGCATTTCAGGCCATACTGACGATGCGCAGAGCGGAAAAATGGTCTTTGGAGAGGTGGGAGCCAGTTTTGGGGTTCTGGTTTATAAACATGTTTATAAGCAGCCCTGTTATAATACCGATAAGATAAGGCGTCGATCAGACACGCGTAAGGACGAAGACGAATCTCTGTAAGTAGCATATATAATGCTAATACAGATATTCGCCAGAACAAGCCGGATCTCAGTAATTAGCAGACAAGGCTAATACAGAGATACGGGGTGTGGGGGAAGAGCCCGAAGGGCTGCTACTCGGCCGCTTTGGCGCAGGAGCAGGAGACGCGCACAAACCGCCCTCGATGCGAGAGGAGTCGGTTTTGGCTTTGTCTGCTCCGAGTAGCCAACGGGCTCTGAGCGCGTGGGCCAGCTCCGGGGTCGGATGTAAGGCTGGCTAAAAATATGATTATATTAGAATATATTCTATTATAATCATAGGATTACGATTAGATACAGAGGCGGCCATAATCTTTGTCCTTCGGAATATGGAGGATTATATTAGATTACAGTATGATTATATTACGGTACGGGGCCCATAATTAATCATAATCTCAAGCCGCCGGGCATGCGGGAATCCCCGGATTCGCAGACGTACGGCGAAGTACGGCAAGCTCAATGATCTACAATCAGTTGTTTTACCACTTCTCTGGGTGGTTCCGACTTGGTTCCGACGGTCCGAAAACAGTCGAAAGCCCCATTTCGCGCACTCTGGTCACATCAAGATCTTGCCGACGATTTTTCTCTCTGGCACCGCATTCTTCTCGCGCTGCCGTCTGGAC
Source organism: Mycena leptocephala (assembly GCA_029378395.1). Classification (NCBI taxonomy): domain Eukaryota; kingdom Fungi; phylum Basidiomycota; class Agaricomycetes; order Agaricales; family Mycenaceae; genus Mycena; species Mycena leptocephala. The sequence goes on from JARJLF010000010.1 coordinate 187,011, forward strand.
CTCGACATGCTCGACGACGCACAGCTCGTGAAGCACTTTCCATCACTACTGAAGGCTTTGCGCGCCCGCATCCGGGCACTCCCCGCTTCTATCCCCGAGGCTCTTCCTGATAACCCACTTGCTCGGTATTTTGGTGACTTGGAAATCGATGCCGAGGAGGGCGCAGCATATACAGCGAATCGTCAATTTGAACGTGCCTTCCAGGTCTCGGAAGAGGAGAAGCATAATCGAGTTCTGCGAGGGAAATTTGGCATGGATCTCGTGTGTCCGTTTCTGTGCTTCTCCTCTGGCAACAACTGTGTGAAACGCAGAGTGTCGACTAGACAATGACTGCGGTCGAGCGTAAGTCGATTAATTAAATAGTAAACTACTTTACATACCTGCGGTCGAGTGTAAGTCGATAAGACTCCCGGGATCGACAGCAGAGCTATATACATCTACGGTCTATAAGAGGGTTTCGACCACAGAGACCACGTGTATATCTACTGAGTAAATACTTGGTCATTCTAACACTCCCGCCTAACGAGATAGAATATACACGTTAATGAACTCCCAACATGGAACGAAATTCTTCCACTTTGAGGCGTCCCAGAGGCTTCGTCAGAAGATCTGCGGGCATTTGAACTCCAGGTAAGTGCAAGACTTGAATGATGCCACGCTCTACTGCCTCACGAAGCCAGTAGAAGCGAAGATCAAGGTGTTTCATGTGTCCGTGGTGCTCTGGATTTCTGGCTACAGAAATTGCTGATTGATTGTCGACATAAAGCGTGGATGCGGCTGAGAGGTTAGATCCAAACTCGGTGAAAAGATTGCGGAGATACATGATCTCCATTCCCGCTTTACACGCGGCGACGTACTCTGCCTCGGTGGTTGACAGGGTGACGATGGTTTGTAGTCGACTGTGCCAGCTAATGGCTCCGGTGCCAATTTTCACAACCATCCCCGAAGTGGACCGGCCGTTGTCAGGATTACCTCCATGATCAGCATCTGAATCGGTGGTGAACAGTTCATCAGATGAATTGTCATGAGGGGCGTAAGTGAGCTTCATGTCGAGCGTTCCCTTGATATAACGGAACAAATGTTTTATGGCTTTCCAGTGCTGAGGCCCAGGATTGGAGTTGTACCGGCAAAGGACTCCCACCGAATAGGCGATATCTGGGCGAGTTACGTTGGCGAGGTAAGACAATGCACCTGTGGCATTTGCATATGGCTTGTCCTGCATGTAAGCCATATCTGCTGCAGATTGAGGAGACATGGAGGCAGATAAACGGACGCTGTTGTCCATGGGCGTCGTTACTGGATTACAGTTTTCCATGTCGAAGCGATGAAGGACGTCAAGGGCGTACTGTCGTTGGGACAGGGAGATGGATCGTGCAGGTCTGTCACGGATGACTTCGACACCGAGCAGGAATGAGGTGGGACCGAGATCTCGGAGCTTGAAAGATTTTCTGAGATTATCTTTGAGCTGCTGGATCCCGTCTTTACTCTTCGACGCGATCGTGATGTCATCCACGAATACGGGAACGATAATGCGGTCGTCGTCTCGTTTCCAGACCCACACGCTGTGCTCGCACTTGATTTGCTCGAAGCCTAGACTTCGCAGTGTCGCGTCTAGTTTCTTGTGCCAGATACGCGATGCCTGTCGAAGCCCATAGATCGATTTGATGAGCTTCCAGACCCAAGACGAATCTCGCTCGACAAACCCCTCTGGCTGGCGCATGTACACCTCTACATCAATCTCCCCATTTAGGAAGGCTGACGAGATGTCGATACTCTCAAGCTCTAGGTCCTCTAGCGCACTGATAGCCAAGATCGCGCGAAGAGCTGCCCATTTTGGCGTGGGGGCGAAGACGTCGGTGAAGTCGTATCCAGGGCGTTGGTGGTTTCCCATGGCAACTACTCTCCCCTTGTAGCGCTCTATGGATCCGTCTGCGTTGCGCTTGACTTTGAACACCCATCTGCTCCCAATGACCTTCCCTCCACTTTTTCTTGAAGCTGCGAAAGGACTCTTTGGCCATCTCCTGCAGGAATGAGAGATCGATCTGGATGTCGCGCTTGAGGGCCGGCGGCCGGCCTTTGCGATCCTGAAACTCCATAAGTTTGTAACGTCGATAATAAATGAATGCCAAGATGAATGCCCAGGAATTCTACGAATGCCTGGTGGAATAGGCGCTTGTTCCGATGATCGTTGACGGTGACGCCGAAAACCGGCGCTGGATAGACTTCGTTGGTAATGGGGTTCGTGCGGACGAGATCCGGGTCTGACCAGTTCCGCCCAGGAACATTGCACACCCTTCGGAACGTCTTCGACACATAGCTCTGCAAAAATCATTAGAAATTTCTATGTCGGAAGAAAGATAGGAGGATTACGCACCTGAAGTGCGCGGTGCTCCTTTTTTGTAACGTCTATTCCATCGAGATCCACGCCATCTTCGTCCGTACGTTGTGGTTCAATGTCGGAATCCATTGAGACGTCTGTTGTGGTCGACTGAGATGTGGCGACGTCCGACTCATCCGGGACTTGAGGTCGGCGGCTGCTCGGAGCTCCTCTTTTCGAGCGAGTGATCCTGCCGCGTTGGGCAGCGATGCCGCGGGCGGGGCTAGGAGACTGCAACTCAGAGAGAGTCGTCTCGACAGACGACACCCGTTCTTTGAGCTCTGCGTTGTCGTTAAGCAGCATCTGCATCATGTCGAGCAGACGATCCATCTGGGGCCGCTCCTCTGGGATGGCTATCTGTGTACGAGGTGGTACCGGTCTAGAGGGTGCATGGTAGCGATTTGAAGGAGTTGGGGTAGTAAGCAAGACTGGATTATACACAGGGGTATATGAATTGACGGGAGGGAGCGTGTTTAGCGAGGCGGCACGGGCGGGGTTGGAACGATCACGAGCCAACGGGCGACCCAAGCTGCTAACCAGTGGTTGTCGATGCCGAACGATGCTGGACAGTGCCGTTTCCACTGCCGCGTATATTACTGTTCGATGGACATGCAAACACACCATGATCAATGGCCACAGAGGAATAGATGAAATATCCGAAAAAATGGTGTGTTTGTGGGTGAAATTTACGACGATGCCCAGTATCCTCTATGCGGCCAGTGGGATAAATCTTTGAGTTTGTAACTTCCAAACAAAAGTTCCAAACTCCGCTTCACGGCTTGATCGCCGTGGACGGCTTCTTGCAATGGGCTTCTGCAAAATTCCGGCTTCTCTTTGAAATTTGAGAGAGGATGGTGAGGCCTAGGTTTTATTCAGCGAGCTGGAAACAAATACATAAGTACGAGTTCCTGCCGGGCGAAGCCACGGCCCTACACCCCAAGTCATACATTGTAAAGTCAACTGCGGCGAGGAGCTTGAGGTGCATGGGATAAGCCCGAGTCAAGAAAGAAGAGGAAAATCGAGTGGTATGTAATAGATTAGGCTTAATTCTGAACTCACCTTTATGGGGCGTCATAGAGGGGAATGACTCAAACAGGCAATGTTGTAGGATACGCCCTTGTCCAATACAAATGCGCCTCCCGTGGACAATGACGGAAGCGCGTTTTGTTCACCGCCTTGAGAGTATTTTCAGAAACGGGAGGGCAGGTTAAGTTGTTGATCCGTGAGGGTTTGGGGCAAAGAGCCGATGTGCCGCGAAGGGCATGCCGTACATCTGAATTGGACCAAAAATTCAACCAAGGAGAATGGCGTCTCGCAAATACGTGAAGTGTTGTTCTTGGGCACCATGCCATTATGATCATCGTAGGTGAACCGCGGGGCGTACGGTTCAAAATTCAAATCAACGCGGATGGTGCTTACAATTTTATATAGCAAGCCGCTGCCAGCCGTCTCGGCAGACCAGGCGTTGAGTAATCGTCCAGTATGGCAATGAAATTGATGGATTATGGGCAAACATCGAATTCTTAAATAAATCGGCAACTCCTACATAGGTCCAGTCGACGTGCCCGCAATGGAACGAGATAAAAATCGATTGTGCCTCAACTTTTACCCTACTTGTAGAGCCGCATGAAAAAGAGGAACAACGGACCGGAGAAGGCAGCGCGCGGCAATAAATTTCAACCTGCCGGCCCGGGACAGTCCAATAGTGTACGATTGTGTGGGAATTCAACTTTAATTGGTCTGTTAAATGTGTCTAGACATATTTTAAAAATGACAAGCGGTCGATGGGCCGCTTCGCATCACCCTCCTTCATTAGCTCTGAATTACAGCTGATCCGGAAACTAATGAGAATCACGAGTTTTTTTCGCGCGTTCCCGATTTGGAAATTCCCAAAGGGGAACAGCCTGTCATGGCTCCGTCTTGACTCTTGACTTCCTCTTGCTTCTCCGCATCGTCCACCACCTCACACCGAGCACTACAGTACATATGGTCAATCGTAGAATCAGCCCCGATATCAAGGAATGCGCGCTACGGTTGTGGGAGCTTGGATGGGACAGATCTGCTATTTGCTCGACCCTTCTTGTGTCGCAATCAAGCATATATCGCTGGGCCGCCCTCTTTGACGAATTCGGCTCTGTAACTCCACCCCCTCCACCCATCACAGGCCGGTCTAGAATCATTGGTTTGGCAGCACTGACAGCAATCAAAGAGATATATACCAAGCACGCCGATACATACCTCGTCGAACTGCAGTGGTGGCTCCTCATACACCACGACATCTCCATCTCCATCTCCTCCCTCCAGGAGACCCTCGAACGAGCCGGACTTACCCGGAAACTGCTCCACAAGATCGCTGTCGAGCGCGACATCGAGGGTCGGCGCGATTACTTTCACACGATTCAAACTGGCTTCAGCGGCACTGGCCGTGAGTTTGTAACCATCGACGAGTCAAGCAAAAATGAACATGATGTCTGCCGGCGTTACGGACGCGCACCAATCGGATATCCCGCCGATTTCGAAGACGTCTTTATCAGAGGGGTACGGTATACCTTGGTGGCGGCTATGAGCATGGACGGGTATATTGCACAGCGCGTTGTTGAGGGCTCGTTGGATTCATTCGATTTCTTCGATTTCATAGTGGATGATGTTGTGAGTTTTCGGAGAATAACACTTCAATCACTGCTAATCATGCTCAGGTACCGGAAATGGGTGTTTTCCCTGATGACTGCAGTGTGCTCGTCATGGACAATTGCCGCATCCATCACACCAACACGCTGCAGGAGGTTTTGAATGCGCAAGGTCCGTGTTACACTCATAATTGTCGGAACCATATCTGATCTTCCGGGTAGGGATAATGCTTTTGTACCTGCCTCCTTATTCCCCGGACCTCAACCCAATCGAGGAGTCTTTCAGCACATGTACGTCGTCGCAATACATCATTCACATCTACTGACTTTTCACAGGGAAAGCATACCTCCGTGCTAACGTCCATTCCATTCGCGCCACTGCCGACCCCGTTCTTGTACTCCTCGACTCGACGGGCTGCATTACACCCGAAAAGGCTAGAGCATGGTTTCACCATGCTGGCTATATTGTTCATGACAGAGAATAGCAACTTTTAGATGATCAAATAACAATTACATTTGTACTTCTGCGATGGTACGACGAGAACAATTTTGTAGCGAGATGTAACAGAAGACTTTTACGAATGAAAACGAAAATTATTCCCACAAACCGTTCTGAATATCGAGCAAGAACTGTTTGTGCTTCGATAAGACTTTATCCCACGCCAACTTTGAAAAACCCGCAAAAATCTGCCAATCATCACGTCCTAGGGTCTTGATCCCACCGTCGCCTGGCTCGTATTCGAGCTTCTGTAGTCGCTCAAAAGGCTGCATTATATCGTAGTGGGCACAGAAATCCCCCAGCGAGACGGGACGATGCGTTGGTTTTGCAGGAGATTGGGGTGCGGAGGGAATAGGGCTCTGATGTGGGGGTGGATGGAACGGTGGTGGAGCCACGTTTGGGACGACAAGGTGTTGTTGTTGCTGCTGCTGTTGAAACATGAGAGAGAGTGTAAGCATTTCAAGGACTTTGTCGGTGTTCGAAGGGGCGGGATTCTGGGCATGAATAGGTTGAACAGTGGCGGGAATGGGTTGTACAACAGCAGCTTGGGTAGTCTTCACGCGATATTTGATATCAAATTGGGCGGACACAGGGGTGGTGTCAATTGTAGCACTTCCGCGAGCCTAAGCAGCTTTCAATGCCAGTCCGAGGTTGAGCAATGAATCACGCACCATGTGAGCAGCCCATACATTCAGTCGGATCGGCGTCAGCTCCCACATGAAGCCCTTGGTGTCGGTGTAGATACGTTTTCCCGCGTCGTTCTCGGGCCATCTCTCCTTCAGCTCCTCGATGTGCGGCGCGATGGCTTGATCAAATGACATCTGATTCCCGCGTCAATCTGAGCGAACACATACGAAAGATCGAGGATACGCACTTTCTGCTGTCCGACGCTGTCTTCTGTATTCGTCGCTTCTAATTCCGAAAAGTTGAATCCCTTTTGTGGTTCTCCTGCGGCGCTCGATGGTCCCGCTTCGGTTCCCCCACCCACACTATTACCGTCACCCGTCACGTCCCAAAACTGGTGGTGTATGTAAGAATTGTGTGGTTATTTCCCCAGAAAGATCTCATACCGGCGCATCCTCTGCTGGTTTTCGTGGGCCTGGCATACAAAGGATGACAGTCTTGTCCTTACATTCGGAGATCTGTTCCTGGAGGACCTCAAAGCCGACCGCACCACCAAGAGGCAGCATAGCCCAGTTCGCCGGTGTTTGTGGTTTCCATTCGGTCTTATCGAGGACAATATTGGCAGAAGGGCATGGAAGAGTTTGGGAAAGAATAGAGATGAAGTCATCGAAGCTGCAGTTGGAGGAAAACTTGAATGGGCCATGGGTGATATAGAGGGTCTCGGGATTGGCCTTCGGTTGTCGCGCGCGCGGGCGCGAGGGTGGCAAAGCTGGTGTAGGCTTGAGAACACGGATATACCCGGTGAGAGAGATGGTGTCGCCGTCGTCGTCCACGGCTTTAGCCTTCTTCTTTCCCTTCCTCGAGGGTGGCGCCAGGTCTTCGTCTGAATCTTCAAGCTTTTTGCGTTTCTTCTGAGTCCGGCTTTCCTTGGCCTTCTGGGTCTTCTGTTGTTTTTTCATGAGTTCTGGGCTCGCAACGAACCACTTTTGCACTGTAGGCAGAGATTGGATCATTGGAGACTTGCGAGTCGTTGCTGATTACTTACAGTGAGGCTTTTCCGCGACCAACTGTTGTACGGCGTCCATCGGAGTCACATCGTTGTTGTTGTCGTCACTGACATCTATAGCATTGCCATTGTTCTTGGGAGCCATTGGAGAGTCGGAGGAAGGGAGAAACAGCGAGAGGAACTGAAGCGAGTAAGAAGAGGACGCCGCCGGTTTCCCTTTGGGGAATTTCCAAATCGGGAACACGCGAAAAAAAACTCGTGATTCTCATTAGTTTCCGGATCAGCTGTAAGCCATTGAATGAAACCATGACCAGAGTTTATTTGAGGGGGACATGATGGAAGGTGTTTGGGCGGCAGCGCCGAATGCGGCATCAGTCCCGAATCAGAGCTGACATCAATGGCCGGATCGGCAACCTCTTTCTGTAAATCGCAACTATTCTGTTCGATGTAGCTGGGTTGGCAGGACGTAGAGTAGTTTGGTTGTATTAGGTTCGGATGTCCCTAGCATAGCCACACATTGGGTTTTCTCCGCTTCCTCCCATCCTGCTGTGAGCCCCATTGGCTCATCTCCAGCCCCAGAGACCTGCGCGGTCTCCACCGAAAGGAAGCTAGAGTTTATTATAGTTACCTTGACTTTACTTGAGTTGTCTTGAACTTATCCGAGTTGCCTGAACTCCTCAAGAGCAGTGAATACATATTCGATGCTTACTTCGAGGTCGCGATCCGAATTCCGGCCACCTAAGCTGTCGAAGAAGAAGATTCGTTCAGCTTGAACCTCGACGACTGCGAGAACCCAGTGTTGTTCGTAGTTACGATGAATCGGGATTAGCCAAGGGGGCTTGTCCCAGTAAGTCGTGGGGCTTGCCGCTCGCCAAAGCTCGGCATCGGTGCACTTTTACCGCACACGCGCGAGATCGTAGGTACTGAAAACGGCGCACCGACGCGCATGTTGTGCCGTGGGGCCTGTGTCGCTACTGAAATCTCAAGCATGGCGGCCGCCATCCCGTTCAAACCAAAGCTGTTGAGTCGACCATTTGCGGAGAGAATGCGCTCTAGATCCGGCGCGTCGATGTCGTGGTTCTGGCGGCCGTTGGTGCCTACGATAACATGCTTGAAGCTCCGTGTCCGATCAATGGGCTCGAAGGTCCTATTGCGCAGCTCCAGATCGTGAAGGAGGTGGTTGTCGACGGGACGTTGAGCCTTGAAGTGAGTTAGTCACGCATCGATAAATAAAATGTGGATGTACTGGCACTTCCCAATTAATTACACATTGTACCGAGCTGCCTTCGACACCGGAAGTCTCTTCATCGTCGTCAACGTCGAGCTTTTCGAGCATCTCCCCCATGACGAGGACCTCATCATTGGAGAGAATGCCGGGCGCGACCTCTTCGGCCACCACCATGTCGTCAGGCGCCATCTCTCCCCCCTCGAACAGATCTTCCGCGGTCAATTCCAGCTGCACCGTCAGCGAAGTTGATGAGACGGCAGGGACAGATCTGGAGGAGGCAGTGGGCGCCGGGGCACGGGAGAGCGCCGAGGTGGGCGTCACGGACGCGGAAACAGGGCCATGGTGGGTGGTGACGGAGACGCGAGAGGTATGGTGGGTGGCGACAGAGGCGTGAGAGGCAGCGGAGATCGGCACGCGTGGGACATGGGGCGAGGGATTCAAGAGTGGCCTAACTGATGCCCACGTTAATTGAAGATTTTCGAGCTCTTCTCGCCGTTCTCTGAGGGCAAACTCAAGAGTTGGATCTGGAAAATTGTCGGTGACGAGCAAAGGTTAACGCGGGAGACATACCTGTCTGAATGGTGTGCGCAATGATCGCCAGCTCCTGCTCTAGCCAGTGATGAATGTTACGTTGCTCTTGATTGAGGCGTATTGCCTCCTCGCCACATCGGTCGAACGAGTGAAGACTACGAATGCCGTCGCGAACATCCTCGTCATCCAGCCAACGATGGATGCGGCCTTGAGACGGCGTGATCCAGACATCTTCATGTAGCGCTGGGTCGTCACGCAGTCCGTTGAGCTGTGTGGAGAGAGGCCTTGGGATGGGAAGATTACATGTCGCTGGCCGGAGTTTCTCAAGGTCGGCGCAGTACTGATTGAATTTAGCAATAGATCGCAGGATGGCTGCCGTTTAGAGATAGCCTTGTGTGTCGCTTGGTGTTGTTTTGTGCCTAAATTGAAGATGAGCGACACGAGGAGAAAGAGAAAAACTATCGGGCACACGTACCTAGAGCCTCTCGTTGCCCAGCAACGGCGCGATCGAGATTCTCCCACTCGAGGAAGGACCCCACGGCGCGCTTGCGGATATTGATCTTCAAATCGCGCATCAAAAGTAGCGTGCGCACGAAGTCCAATGGGAGGCCTTTGAGCTCGGGGAAGGTTTCTTGGATATTGAGAGAAGTGTACAAGGCCTCCGCCTGCTGTTGGAGGCGTTCATGAGTGGACATGAGGCCGATCAAGAGGGTGATGCATTTGTAGGAGGCTGGACCGGCGTTGAAAATGCTGCGTTTGGCCTCTGCGATTGACGTTTCCACGGCATCAATTTGAGTTTGAAGGGCAAGGACTTTTTCGAGTTCTTGGCGCAAGCGTGCGGGAGCATCTGCAATATAGAGGTGAGCGATAAGGTGGGGGGTGGAGACGATGGTGGCATAGGCGACGGAGGTCGAACTCACGGGTGCGTATAGATGTTTGAGCCAGTTTCTGCGCCGCCCATTGCGCGCGGAGCTCATCCCCGGGAACCGCGCATCAACGTGAGGGGAATAAGCTTGCGTATCCGGGACCAAACCCCCTCCACCCCTTCATGGTCACTCAAGCCAACGCGGCGGCGAAGACGTGGGCTATATACGAGTTGGTAAACCCATTGGTGACCGTACGCATGCATTGCTTTGATGACGAATCCAACGCGCGCGCGTAAACCTGGGCTGCGTGGCATTTTGCCGACCGACGGGGTGCTGCCGACCGACGGGGTGCTGAAGGTGGAGACGAAGGCAACGGAATCCGCCAGATTCACTGCGCGGATGCCCACTACCAGTAAGAGAAGGTAGGTACACGTTTTTAACGCGAAATGAAGCGCGCCAAATCACAGTGCAGCGAGGTAGATACTCGCGGGACTGTCGATGGTGGTGGGGAGCGCGCAGACCCGGCGGCAACCCAATGGGGACTAGCCGCGAAGCTTACGTATTTGACAGTTCTTCTTCTGCCGCCACCCACAACCCCTCTTAGCGGGGTTTTACTCTTACAACGAAACCGTCCTTAGAGGTCTTTTACGTAATTATAGCCCAGCATATGGGGGTGAAGGATACTCGCCTCGCCAACTGTGAGCGATGCAGTAAACTATCACTACGCGGTCATCCATGCGCATGAAAACAATAGAAAGATGAACGTGAGTCCCCAGCTATGCTTTCTCCGAGTCAGGCGAGGGAAAGGCACGAATGTAGGCGAATGACGGTCATTGCAAGACAGCGATTAGTATGCAGACTTGAATCTTGATTAAACTCAGCTTCGATTCTTGCTCCGTAGGAACAGCGTCGGAGGGCGGGATGATAGTCAGGACCGAGCAGCAACTATGGGACCAGTAGCTTGAAGTGTCTTGTCTTTATCCTTATAGTCTTGCAAAACGACTTAGACGACCGTGTATTTTGAGCACGGGGAGTGGCATAGATGGCACCATGGCGCGATTGATTGCGCTTGAGGACAAGGCGCAGAACACTCTCTAGCAGCAGGCAGTCTTGCGTGATTGATCGTTGTTCCGAAGTCATGCAACGTTGGTCCTGACCGGAGAAAAAACAGCGACGTCTAGAGAGTAAGAAAGCGGCGGGCGAAGAGGCGGGATGGTGGGATGGCGGGGGAAGAAACTGAGCAGCCTTCATGCAGACCGCGTCTCGGTTCAACTCAACTTACTCAAGTTGAAGTCGACGTTCGACCGAGCCAGAGGAAGCTGGAGAATGTACAATGGCAGTAACATGCCGGTGTCCGCCCAGAGGTGCTCTTAACAGAGAGCCAGTTATTGTAGCCAAAATCTTGAAGAACTGATAGTCATTCCAGAAGCTCGGGAAATGGAGAGCTCCAAGTGGCGTGCGACAACAAACAATGTACAAACGGATCCACAGGTCCTCGATAATATATGAGTAATGACTTGAGTTCATTTGAAGGAGAAATGTCGGCGGTGTTTGTGTGGACATGGCAAGATGCGCCGAATTCTTGCCGAGGTTGCTATGCTCAGAGCTGAAGAGCGGGGGATGAACTTTGCCACGCAATACGTTCTGCTCTTTGATTTGAGGGTGATCCAGATGTTGCGCTTCAAAATAAATAAGCAGAGGCGTGGGACTAAAGGAATTCAGCAAGTTAAGCACAGTGAGGAGCTGACCGAGGTTAAAAAGCTTCAGACAGACGGACAGACAACATAATTGCATAAAGAGGGAGACAAGAGCGCGGCGGGGCGCTATGCTCCCCACCACTTCGGTTGAGAGGTGAACTCATAGCTTGAGTTTGTCTGTCGGTGAAGTTGACGTGGGGCTAGTGTGGGAGCGGCAGAAGAAGCCAAATGGGAGCCGACATGGGCCACCATTCCCCGGAGGATCTTGAACACAGATAAGATCTAGACTTCAAATAAATAGGCGGAGTAGTCAAACTGATTTTCGGCAAGTTGCTTGAAGGGGCGGAGTTTAAAGATGGTAATATAATTGATGTGACAATTTGGCGTAGCTTTGGCTCTAGCCGTGGGCGGATATGAAGAACGACTCGTCGGCAATCATTCAGACTTTAGAGTCGGCAAGCTCGCGCTCAAAGGTTTGCATTCACGGATTTCGTGGACAAGGAGGTCGACTGTGAGCGAGATTCGGTGCATGTATGCCGCAATGCCGTGTTGCCCGTGTTCCTTCAGTTCTTTGACCATGTAGAGCGTGCGTCGTTTTTTATACACCTATTTCATGCATACCTGCAACCCTCCCTTTCTCATATGCTAATAATTCATTACAGCTCGAGGTCCCCGACACCGCTGGTGCAGAGCAGTTTCCTTCTCCGAACGCGGTGTACATAAAGGGTTACTAAATGGGCCAGGGGATTTTGCCGCCAAGTGCCGCCAAGAGATAGACGGCAATACTTACGGAACTCGGATTTTTTGGAAACACCAAAGTTGCCCCGGATAGTCTGACATCAAAAAGGATATTGGATGCTTGATGTGGGCAGAATCAAACTGCGAGTCAAGATTTCAGGTTGGGGGAGTCAGTTCAACCGATCTAGTGAGTGGGAGCGAATCCAGAGCCACATATTGAGTAACATAGGTCGGAGGCTGCTCAAAAGGCAGATCATCGCTTGCAACAGGTTAAATTTTGGTTGAAGGACACTAGGGAGCGACCATCTGACATGAAAAATTCTCAATATAGGAACTTCATGTGATATGCTTTAATGTTCTTCACGGATAAGAAAGGCAGATTGTACAATAAGAGTTTGGATGGACAGTATAAGCTGGTGGTTGACAGGAGGATGTTCATGGTGCGTTCAGCACATGATAGTCTTGGTCATAGGGGATGCTTTGCAACCAAATCCTTGATTGAACTTCAGTTTTGGTGGCCGGATTATGAGCAGGACATAAGCTTCTATGTGAAACCCTGTCATATGTGCCAGTTGCGACAGCAGAGGATGATTAATAAACCACCAGTGGTGACCCATACAGTATAGTAGGGTTCCTTGGATAGTGATACATCCTTGGATATTCATTTTTTAAAAGCTCCCCAGCGTCCTCCCAGGTCGAAATTCTTGTATACAACACATCATATACTCTAACCCCATCTTGTGAATTAATTTCAGGCGCGGAGTCCCCTTGGTGCTTGAAGGGGAGGTGATTTGGTATTACTCACTGCCTGATCGGGCCATCAATCACTTTCCTTCTCATCGATTGTGCATTAATCCGGCCAATATTGGCCTGAACCTATTTTCCATATCAAAGTCCATGGTCTTGGCTGCAATCTTCCCTGAAAAGTCAAGCAATCCGGCCGAGATTGACGCGTCTAGAATTGATACAAGATAAAGCACGCGAAGGGCGTGACACCTTTGCCACACGCCCCGGGAAGCTCACCTAAGGGTAACTCCGAAGTTAGGGGGTTTCAGGGCGAAAATTTGCGATTTTTGACTCCGGAATTAGGGGTTTGAGGCCAAAATTTTGGAAACCCACTCCAAGTTAGGGGGTTTGAGGGCCGGCTGGAGGTCAAAAAGAATTCAAAGGGCAGGGTTCGAACGAGCGATCAAGGGCATCAATGCGTCACCCTTCAAATAAGTCAGACGCTTGTTACCAAGTGCACTACCGCAGAACTGAAGTGTTTACCATACCGACTCCAACTTAGCGAGTTTGAGACCAAAGCGAGTCGAGTATATTGTATTTGTGGTTGCCGAGCCTCTTCCGAATCAAAAAAATTATTCGCTAGGCGACGCGACGCTGCAAAATTTGCTATGGACGATAATATTCCCAACAAACTCCACACTGGGTATCGACAAATCAGGAATATACAGATCGTGAATCAAGATATCGAGCCTCTGGCGTTGGGCTCTAGAAAACCCTGCGACTGCCATCGACGTGTTTGGAGCGTGGCTCTACGCGTCAAAATCAAGGTCCCGGGCGCGGCGGCGGGCAGGAAACAGGGAAAATCAAAAAAAATCAACAGAATTTCCTTATTTAGCCATGTTGCGTAATATCCTACCCCGACTTAGGGGGTTTGAGGCCGAGAAAGTCGAAAAAGTTAGGGGGTTTGAGGCCCATTTGACCAAATTTTGGCGGAGTTACCTTGAACTAGCTTCCCGGGGCCTTTTGCCACGTCGACACTGAGTATAACATGTCTGACCATCATCCTTCCGCGTCCTTCCTCCTGGCACTGCGCCGCTGTCCGTGGCATCAGTGGAACAGGGTTCCATGGTCTCGCGCGCAAAATCCGACCGTGTCACGGCCTGATGGACGAGAATGATGTGTGACATCACACTATCCAAGGAACCCGAAGTGTGACTCTTCGGCCGCCGAGAGCAATTTTTTTATCTGGCTACATTTTACACAATTAAATGGTGAAATTATGCAGCAATCTAGTTCATTATAGGTTCTAGTATCTACAAACTTAAATTTAGATTTTATTTCGGTGCATTGCGGGCTCGGCGGGTCAGACAGGGTCACTGATAACACTGCTCCAAAGTTTATTACTTTGTGATGGGTACATCACTGAAAATAACACCAAAACAACAAAAATAGCCATTTTGCGGGTGTCATAGCGTCCGATTGCCTGTATATTTTTCCACATTTCAACTCACATAGTGACTCCTCAGACCTAAGACTACAATTTGGCTTGTTCAGATTATTGTGAAAAAAATTAGAACTTGTGTTGCAAAAATTGGACAATCAGGGGTTTCAGATGTCTCCGCAAAGTTGATGCCATATCAAGATGGAATGATGCCATCAAATTCTGAAAATATTTATGTTCAGTCACTGGCTTCACAATGCCATTTTAAACCAGCATTCTTGAGCCTATTTCAGCTCTAAACTCTCAATTGCACTATCACTAGTGTCCGAAGTGTTCAGTTCAGTGAGTTGCATCACACTTCACCTGAAAACATGGTCAAAATAGTGCAGTAGTGCGATTACAAAGACCCTCCACAACATGAACTGGACTTGAACAGAATTGCCCTTTGTCCTGTCCAGGATGCCTGATATACAGGCCATGCACATTGATATATAGGGCATGCACCGATGCGCTTACATGTCTGGTTTGGTGTAGTGGTTAAACTATGTCCTCAGGCTAGTGCTCTTCCGGGTCTTTGGACAGTCGTGTGTTCCAATACCGCTCTTGGTACTGTACTTCTTTTGCCTCTTTTACCGCTGAAATTAATCTCCCCATAATTAATCATCTGGGTGGCAGTGAACAATCCCTTTTTGGGTCGCAGGGAACTTCATAGCAAATCGTGTGAAAGATTAATTTTGATGATGTACAATTTAGTGGTAAAAATTAATCACAGCTGCTGCGACTGTTGTCGAGCACGGCAACTCTCAAGGCTCGTGATTCATTGGGCTTTAAGATCGAGATGGCGTTGCCGGAATTGTCGTGCCCAAGTTGTTCCGTATCCATCAAGTCGTTCTCTGTGTCCTTGCCAAGCTCACTACCAATGGTGTAGCGTCGCCATCATTAGCGAGCTTACCACCTTGACCTGGAGCACAGGTTCCTCTCATCTTCGTCCCGGTCGAATTTGCCTGTAGGTTGCTTTAGTTTAGGTGTTCGGCGCTCTTTCGCTAAGTCCGATCGTAGCGTCACCTTGTAGTCGTTTCGTTTCCGGTAGTAAGTCATCACCCTGGTGCGTTCGGTCCCGTCGAGTACATTGGGAGTCCTGGGGTCCACGCCGCGTGCCCCACCACACAGTGGGCCTCGCGGCGAGCGTAACCGCCGCGCAGTGGGCCCAGCGGCGAGCGCTAGGCCCCGCACCAGCGGTCGGGGTCTGGGGTGGAAGTCCCTGGACTCCTCCATCTACCCGTAGCCGAGCTCACGGACACGGACGCTATCTTTCGACCACCATACCAATCAGCACTCATTTTACCAGTCAATACCTCGCCGCTGCCAAGGCACTCAGCGGACACCGTGTGCTTCGCGAGTCCTTGGGTTGGAGGCATGCAGTACGGTCACTGCAGCAACGGAATCAGCATGCAGGTCATCATATTAGCAAGTGGAGGACAAAATGCATGTCCGCGTCAACTAATACCGCTGTCCGCTTCCTTTCATGGTCTTTTGCGAGTTGTCACAACGCCTGGGACTTGAAAGGTCTCAATTGCCCACCGGGGTGCCGCAGGAGCCTAGCGAGACAAGACCAGCAGCTTGAAAGTCCGCATCTCACCCGGAGACAGAAAAGGTCGCAGACTCGCAGAAGAGGTTCGAAAACAGGCCAAAACAAAATGTAGTTGTTTGAAAACAGTGCTGGCTGGAGGAGGTGTTCTTGGTACTGGATATACTTAGATAAAAGGGTGGGGGCCTGCCGGCGTGCCTTACTTTTGCGGGTGGAGGATAATGGGTCAGACCTCTCCATACCAATCCAAACATTTGCAATTGAATGTCCTCAAAGGTGTTTGTATAGCCAATACAGAAATTAGCTCCAACTTAGTTATTTCTGACCCAGATGAGGTGGCGATAAAGCCCAGAGGTCTCACCATATTCCTCTATATCTTTACTGGACGTTATCCACAAAATACCCGTACCGTGACCACTAATTGGGACGCGGAGGATGCAGCTGGTGTTCGCCCTTACACAGCTCTATACGTGTTCACATCCTGTGCAGTAAATGAATATAACGAGGTAGTACCCGCCGCGGAGGTTTTCGACTACAATGATCCCAAGTTCTCGCTCGGCGGTCGATGAATTGGGATCATAATTTGTGAGTGTCTGTCTAGGCGGCTGCACCCCTGAGCCATATCAGCGCCGAGCTGTGCCCCCGTCGAGCAAACTCGTCCTTCGGAGCGCGGGTGCGCGGTGCTGCCATATGCGCTCGGGGCTTCGCGGGGGAAATCATATGAGACGAGAAGTCGGCGGGGCTTTGCAGCATTGGGAGCTCGGCGATGCTGGGTCCACCGCGCTCGGATGCGCTGCCGTTCACGCACGCAAACGTCCTTCTCACGTGAGTCTTTGTTAGTCCGAAGATCAGGCGGCACTGCGTCGCCAGACGAGCAGGTGTTGCCGGAGTTTGGGTGGCGTCCGAGGCGGAGGTGGACGCGGCGGCGAGGGGCGGTCACACTACACTGTTCCACTGCAGAGAATTGGTATTTTCATCAAAGAAACTGGTCGCGCTAAGGTAAGGGGTATCAGCATGCAGCGCGTCGAACTGCTCTCAACGTGCTCAGATGGTGTCTGCATCCATTCATCACTTCCAAAGCACCTTGCATCATCTGAAAACAGGGTGTAATCCATAACGGGCGGGCACGCGACTGCGAAGCGTCGGCAGCGGGGTGTGGATGGTGGTAACAAAGAACTGGATTCGGTCCACGACGTTCCGTAACTCCGGTGATCAAACAATCACACGCGTTGCGCGCGTATCTAAGTGACGAGCTTTCACCAAAATTTTGTCGAGGTGACGAGCTTTTTCAGATATCCGTCAAAACGACGAACTTTCACGGTTTCCCATCAAGCTCACGAACTTCCTCATTTCTAAGCGAAGTAACTAAGTCACGAAGGTGGGTACTACTCCCAATTCTGTAAGGGACCTCGGCTCAATTCAGCTTCTAAGCCTCAACGAATGTTCTGTTACAGGTACCTACCACTCATCCCGCGCCTTCAGGGATTCTTCCTGAATCCCAAGGAAATCGAACAACTGCGATATCTTCACAACTACAAATCCATTCCCGGCACCATTTCCGACGTCTTCGATGGCGAGCACTACCAGCAACTTCGTACTCGAAAGGTCGTTGTTGATGGTAAAGAAGTCCCACATTACTATTTTCTGGAGAGTTCGACATCGCATTGGGGTTCTCCACCGATTCATATTTTTTTTTCGACCGCCGCAGGAAGGGACCTTCCGCGACACCCATCCTCGTCGATGTCTATTCCCTTCCCCCAGAAATACGAACTCATCTCCTCGATTTGATGTGTTGCGGAGTCATAGCTGGACCAAACTGCCCAAGGACGAACATAGCTATCCTATACCTCATGCGATTGGTGTCCAGACTTTCAATTGCGTCACACGCAACCTCTTCGGCGGAGGCGATATAATCGCAATCGAAAAACTGTTGAATATCAAAGGGCACAATAGCCTCAGTGCCGGGCCGTGGCGTTGCCCGGCAAAAACTCGTACTTACCTGTAAGTACATTAAAACGAGGGTCGTGATGTCGCCTGGTGTAGCACATCGTACGCGACAGTAGCCTGCTTGGGCCGATGCGCATATTGGATTTATTTGTTTCGCGAAACAAATAGAAATTTAAACGCCGCCGGGAAAGAATTTTCCTTGCACCTCGTCTCACGAGCTATTCCGGTCTAAGTTCATATAAGTGTCATTTGATTGGAGATGCGAACATACACGATCTTAGAGTACAGGTTATGCTGGAACTGCGCGAACCACGTAGGACACTTGGCCTGCAGATTGAGCAGTGCGGCCTGGGGTAGAGACGGTGGTTCTACCCGATGCGGACCGAGGTAGACAAACATGTCGGTGTACCCATGGTCTACCCTGGTAGACGGGCCCTCGGTGTACTATGGGTGGGAACGCAGTGATAGACGAAATTGGAAGCCATTCAATGGCTTGACAATCGCGCTCGGCGGCATTATTGCGCTTGGCTTGAGCGGAGTTGGCTGGCCTGGCTTGAGCCTGAGCCCGGGCCTGGGTAGGGGGCCCGGCAGTGCTTTGACCGTCTATACCTGTTTCCAAGGTATGTAAGTCTCATAACATGTTCAACAAACCTTCGCAGAGTTACCCAATTTATAAAATTACGTATGTCTGTATGTCTGAAGCCTTTACAGCTGATCCGGAAACTAATGAGAATCACGAGTTTTTTTTCGCGTGTTCCCGATTTGGAAATTCCCCAAAGGGAAACCGGCGGCGTCCTCTTCTTACTCGCTTCAGTTCCTCTCGCTGTTTCTCCCTTCCTCCGACTCTCCAATGGCTCCCAAGAACAATGGCAATGCTATAGATGTCAGTGACGACAACAACAACGATGTGACTCCGATGGACGCCGTACAACAGTTGGTCGCGGAAAAGCCTCACTGTAAGTAATCAGCAACGACTCGCAAGTCTCCAATGATCCAATCTCTGCCTACAGTGCAAAAGTGGTTCGTTGCGAGCCCAGAACTCATGAAAAAACAACAGAAGACCCAGAAGGCCAAGGAAAGCCGGACTCAGAAGAAACGCAAAAAGCTTGAAGATTCAGACGAAGACCTGGCGCCACCCTCGAGGAAGGGAAAGAAGAAGGCTAAAGCCGTGGACGACGACGGCGACACCATCTCTCTCACCGGGTATATCCGTGTTCTCAAGCCTACACCAGCTTTGCCACCCTCGCGCCCGCGCGCGCGACAACCGAAGGCCAATCCCGAGACCCTCTATATCACCCATGGCCCATTCAAGTTTTCCTCCAACTGCAGCTTCGATGACTTCATCTCTATTCTTTCCCAAACTCTTCCATGCCCTTCTGCCAATATTGTCCTCGATAAGACCGAATGGAAACCACAAACACCGGCGAACTGGGCTATGCTGCCTCTTGGTGGTGCGGTCGGCTTTGAGGTCCTCCAGGAACAGATCTCCGAATGTAAGGACAAGACTGTCATCCTTTGTATGCCAGGCCCACGAAAACCAGCAGAGGATGCGCCGGTATGAGATCTTTCTGGGGAAATAACCACACAATTCTTACATACACCACCAGTTTTGGGACGTGACGGGTGACGGTAATAGTGTGGGTGGGGGAACCGAAGCGGGACCATCGAGCGCCGCAGGAGAACCACAAAAGGGATTCAACTTTTCGGAATTAGAAGCGACGAATACAGAAGACAGCGTCGGACAGCAGAAAGTGCGTATCCTCGATCTTTCGTATGTGTTCGCTCAGATTGACGCGGGAATCAGATGTCATTTGATCAAGCCATCGCGCCGCACATCGAGGAGCTGAAGGAGAGATGGCCCGAGAACGACGCGGGAAAACGTATCTACACCGACACCAAGGGCTTCATGTGGGAGCTGACGCCGATCCGACTGAATGTATGGGCTGCTCACATGGTGCGTGATTCATTGCTCAACCTCGGACTGGCATTGAAAGCTGCTTAGGCTCGCGGAAGTGCTACAATTGACACCACCCCTGTGTCCGCCCAATTTGATATCAAATATCGCGTGAAGACTACCCAAGCTGCTGTTGTACAACCCATTCCCGCCACTGTTCAACCTATTCATGCCCAGAATCCCGCCCCTTCGAACACCGACAAAGTCCTTGAAATGCTTACACTCTCTCTCATGTTTCAACAGCAGCAGCAACAACAACACCTTGTCGTCCCAAACGTGGCTCCACCACCGTTCCATCCACCCCCACATCAGAGCCCTATTCCCTCCGCACCCCAATCTCCTGCAAAACCAACGCATCGTCCCGTCTCGCTGGGGGATTTCTGTGCCCACTACGATATAATGCAGCCTTTTGAGCGACTACAGAAGCTCGAATACGAGCCAGGCGACGGTGGGATCAAGACCCTAGGACGTGATGATTGGCAGATTTTTGCGGGTTTTTCAAAGTTGGCGTGGGATAAAGTCTTATCGAAGCACAAACAGTTCTTGCTCGATATTCAGAACGGTTTGTGGGAATAATTTTCGTTTTCATTCGTAAAAGTCTTCTGTTACATCTCGCTACAAAATTGTTCTCGTCGTACCATCGCAGAAGTACAAATGTAATTGTTATTTGATCATCTAAAAGTTGCTATTCTCTGTCATGAACAATATAGCCAGCATGGTGAAACCATGCTCTAGCCTTTTCGGGTGTAATGCAGCCCGTCGAGTCGAGGAGTACAAGAACGGGGTCGGCAGTGGCGCGAATGGAATGGACGTTAGCACGGAGGTATGCTTTCCCTGTGAAAAGTCAGTAGATGTGAATGATGTATTGCGACGACGTACATGTGCTGAAAGACTCCTCGATTGGGTTGAGGTCCGGGGAATAAGGAGGCAGGTACAAAAGCATTATCCCTACCCGGAAGATCAGATATGGTTCCGACAATTATGAGTGTAACACGGACCTTGCGCATTCAAAACCTCCTGCAGCGTGTTGGTGTGATGGATGCGGCAATTGTCCATGACGAGCACACTGCAGTCATCAGGGAAAACACCCATTTCCGGTACCTGAGCATGATTAGCAGTGATTGAAGTGTTATTCTCCGAAAACTCACAACATCATCCACTATGAAATCGAAGAAATCGAATGAATCCAACGAGCCCTCAACAACGCGCTGTGCAATATACCCGTCCATGCTCATAGCCGCCACCAAGGTATACCGTACCCCTCTGATAAAGACGTCTTCGAAATCGGCGGGATATCCGATTGGTGCGCGTCCGTAACGCCGGCAGACATCATGTTCATTTTTGCTTGACTCGTCGATGGTTACAAACTCACGGCCAGTGCCGCTGAAGCCAGTTTGAATCGTGTGAAAGTAATCGCGCCGACCCTCGATGTCGCGCTCGACAGCGATCTTGTGGAGCAGTTTCCGGGTAAGTCCGGCTCGTTCGAGGGTCTCCTGGAGGGAGGAGATGGAGATGGAGATGTCGTGGTGTATGAGGAGCCACCACTGCAGTTCGACGAGGTATGTATCGGCGTGCTTGGTATATATCTCTTTGATTGCTGTCAGTGCTGCCAAACCAATGATTCTAGACCGGCCTGTGATGGGTGGAGGGGGTGGAGTTACAGAGCCGAATTCGTCAAAGAGGGCGGCCCAGCGATATATGCTTGATTGCGACACAAGAAGGGTCGAGCAAATAGCAGATCTGTCCCATCCAAGCTCCCACAACCGTAGCGCGCATTCCTTGATATCGGGGCTGATTCTACGATTGACCATATGTACTGTAGTGCTCGGTGTGAGGTGGTGGACGATGCGGAGAAGCAAGAGGAAGTCAAGAGTCAAGACGGAGCCATGACAGGCTGTTCCCCTTTGGGAATTTCCAAATCGGGAACGCGCGAAAAAAACTCGTGATTCTCATTAGTTTCCGGATCAGCTGTAAACCCCGCCGTCAAGATTTACACTTTGTCATCAGTCGAGGGGATGCCGGACCGCACCGCTTGTTAATTCATAAGATTTATGCAGCTCATCCGTCGTTTCTGGATACTTTGGGTTTCACCTTGAGCTTGAAATCCTTCATACGATGTCAAAAATTGGTCACATACATTGCTGCTGACCCCCCAGAAAAAAATTGAATGGCTTGAATCGAGTAAGTTCAAATGTAAGAAATTCCTCCTGAGTTCAACAGAATATTCACAGTCCGTTATACCCCGCTTCCGGGGTGGGTCCCGAGGGAAATCTCAAGCCGAAGCCCCAGGAGGACCCCCGAAAATTCACGCAAATGCCTGTCCGCCAGAATTTTCAATTCAGATAAAAACTGATGCAAATTTTTGAGATCCTGGAGTCGTTTTCGGATAGCGCATTCTCATACACTTACTCGAGGGGGCGGAGTATCATCTAGTGGAAAAATCAATACCGATTCCAATTGAGGAGAAGCAAAATATGCGGTATTCTAGGTGAAAATCCATAAGATATTCCAAAATGTGCTTCGCCGAGGGTTGAATTTCTTGTGCGCGTTCTCATGCACCCATTCGAGAGGGCGGAGTATCATCCAGTGGAAAATTCAATACACATTCCACTTCTGCTTGGAGGAAAAGCAAAATATGCAGTATTCTAACCGCTAGCAGAATCTTTAAAATCTTAAAATCTAAAAACCAAAATCCAGCGATGCCGAGGATATGAGCCAGCGAGTCAAGAAATTGGGTCATTGCCCCAGGGTTAATTAGGACAGGTGGGTTACAAGCAGCTGTATAAGTACATGTATTCTACTTGCTTTTATACTTTTCAACTGGGTGAGTAATCCGCAGGCAGCGCATCGGTCATCCCGACTATGCTCAGTGATCCCGACTCCCACGGTTGGCCGAGCTCTGATGCCGCACAGCCTCCAACATTCTAACAGTGAGAAAGCCAATCGAGTTACAACTTCGGTTGTGGGGATAGGGGTATCCATCACATACACGTGACTGATTAGAGTGTTTTGACTAGAGGACAAGAGGTAGAAGCCCTGTGTCAAGGTGCAATAAAACTTGTTTGAGTTTCGTGGTGGTTAGCCGATCCGCACCATAGACCCCCGAGGAATGTTCAGTGCTCTTACAGAAACTCATTGTGAAAAAATCCGCCTACTGTACGTCCGTGTATGTAGGCAACTG
The DNA here is from genome assembly GCA_029378395.1 of Mycena leptocephala. Classification (NCBI taxonomy): domain Eukaryota; kingdom Fungi; phylum Basidiomycota; class Agaricomycetes; order Agaricales; family Mycenaceae; genus Mycena; species Mycena leptocephala. The sequence continues at coordinate 210,041 of JARJLF010000010.1, forward strand.
ACCTTCAGACCGTGACATACAAAACAGCTTTCGGCAACGCAACCAGCCCTTTTGTTACTGTGACTGTTGCTCGTTTGGGCAACCGTGCACCAGCATTTTCCGCCAAGTACAGCCCATAGGCCACCGAACTGACTTCGAAACCCAGATTGCATGCTTTTGAAACATACGCCACCATTATCTGTGAGCTCTCGACCAGTATTGCGAAGAAATTTTATTTTATTTATTTTGTAACGGTATTTTTCAGGGCAACCGACTCGACCGTTACCGTGACGGGGCTGGGTTTGGCAATGCAACCGACCCCTGCGTTACCGTGACAGTAACCCTAGCCTCAAATTAAAATTGGATGCTATATTCAAGTAGATATTGCGTCGAAATTTTAAAGAGCGCACGGGTCGGGCACCTCGAATTAAAATCGAGTGTGATATTTAACGAGATTGAAGTAGATATCGACCTTCTAACGAGCACATGGGTCGGGCGCCTTGAATTGAAATTGAATGCTATATTTTGAACTTGTGAGCCAGCCAATGGCCAATACACGGATAAATTGTCATATTCGGGGCCATTCCCAACGAGCTTGAGGAAGACGCCGAGATGCATAGTTTATTTCAGTTCTGGGTTGTCCTTGAAGACCGCATGCATGATCCATTGGATGTTGTGGTAATGTAGCCGCTCCTTGTATGACGGGTAATTTAATGGTGGCAAACGAAAGTCATTTCTTACTTACCATCGTTCCACTTTTCCGCTGAGGCTGAGTTTAGGATCATGGACCCTTCTGAATTTGGAAGACTGGATAAACGCATCCGACAGCTTTCTGTCGACTTCAAAAAGATGGCAAGCTTTCTTGCGGCCATTTCTGGCGCTCCAGTCGTGTTTTTGGCATTTGTCCTAAAGATGTGTCAGTAACTCCGGATGGTGTTCAGGGTCACATCGTATCTCACAGAGCAATACTTTGCCACGCGACAGTACGAACAGGACATGAGTCTCTCGTTGAGTGAAGATTCGACGCGTCCGCAGGAGTCGCATGCTGGCTGCCACCGTTCCCAGATGGTAAAGCAATCTCGGCCGGCACGGCCGTCGAAGGTAGGCTTCTGAGACGATATATTGTAGGGCATTGTCCAGCGCGCAAGGGAAAATCGCCAAACGCAAGGACTCGTTGTGGTCAAAAAGGAAGAGCTGTTGCGGAGCCGAAGACTGGTCACATGATATTGATCACGGCATCGACCGCACCTCCTCCGCGAGGCTCCGCATCTACCCTTTCCCCTCGCATCTCGCATTTCTCCTGACTCCATCAGAGTGTTACGAGCCGAGAGTGTCGCAACTTAGAGTCTTAGAGGGAACCAACCAATGAGTTTCTCCGGGGCACGGCGGCGCCCAAGGGCTGCAACGTGCTGCTAGTACTCTTTTCACTTGGGGGAGCGGGCCGTCGCATAGCGCGCGGCAGGGAACAAATACTTCAGCTTTTTTTCTTTTTTTCTTTTTTTCCAATTTGAGATGAAGCTGCGCTTCAAATGATGCCGATGATCGGCAACCATTTCATACGCCCGTCGTGTAGATCAAACGTGTTAGTATTTGTGTATTGTGGCATGGAAAACTTGGATTGAATGGTTGACGGAGCTGGACTGGAGGGATATACATATCATCAAGTCTGCTACGACGAAGGAGCATAAATTGACTAAGGAAACTCACTTACCCGCCTCACAATTCCCTGAAATTCCACTGGAGGTGATGCAAACACATAGAACGAGACAGAACATTTATTAACGCGGCGAGGCAACAGACTGGGAAAGGAATAAACTTAGGGGGTGCAAGCCAAGTGTGTTGAATCGGATCTTTTGAGGGAGGAAGTCTGGTGGAAAACAATGGTTACAGCTCTTTGCGGTACAAAGCGCGCAGACGATTTTTTTTTCGATTTTGGAACTTTTTGACTAGGACAGTCACCACATGTCCAATTCTCGTCCGATTCCTTTGTAAATATGCTCATTCGAACCACGCTGAAAATTTGCAGCGGATGGTGTCCTGCGATTTTTGATCTCATCAAAAAATAAACTTTTCATCATTTTCGGCATGTTCCAGCCTAGGACAGCTATAACTTTGATTTCTGATGCTCAATGGACCTGATTTTTTTTACCTAATGTCTTCCAGCATATTCCTCAGAGGATAGTGTACTAGGATAGTGAATGTAGTCAAAATTGACTACATATTGTACATTTCTTGTGGGGCATAATTTCACTGTCCCAAAGCACCATTGATGGGTCCTGATCCATTGATGGTTATGGTTACTACACTGTATTAGGAGCGAGTTTGTTGGCCACCACGCACGAGATATTCAGCATTCGCTCGGGTAAAGCTCCAAGTGCGTGGCGGGGCTTCGATTCCCTTGAGACCCTTTACCCCCTGTTTTTCTTTTTTCCCCGGGTTGGACCCGAGCCGAGCCCACCAACTTCCACAGGTTGCAGACTAAATTGAAGGTTTTCGATATTTGGCTGGAAATGATGGTACATCAAATATACTTGATGGTATCAATCATTTCACATCACTTGCCCGACTCCTCTGATGTGTTTCTTTGGGCCAAGGAATGATTCCTTCATCAGCAAAGAGCCGAAAAAGCTTGCTTATTTCGGCCACGAGAACAGTGGTTTATTCAGTGCCTTGTCGATCAAGCAGAGTACAAAAGCACTGTCGTTCGTGCACAACTCATCAGCAAAACAGAATTTCTCTGGCACGTATGGTGCCACCTGGGCATGTCTGATGAGTCTGGCTGGTATGGCTGCCATACCGACCAGACAGCCCATAGACCACCAGATTTTCTTACCTTGCCAGTTTCTCAGTCTATTGCCATTTTCGTATCGTCTCACATTAGTTATTTTTTTGGCCGGTTGTGTATATCTCTGTAAAATAAATAAATAAATGTATGACCAGCTCCAAAGATTTGCTACAGTATCTCAAGAGCTAAGAATAGACGAAGACGCGTCGGCATCATATTACCGACGAAACTCCTGCCACGAAAAATGTGGGGAGAACAGTATTCGAGATATCAATTGGGCCATGGAAGATACATCTAGCCGCGCAGATATTCGAGGTTCGACTACGCGGCAAGGAGAGTTGAAGAAACGGTCCAAGTTCGAGGTCGATCAACGCATTAACTGCGTGAAGGTCCGTGCGCATCACGTGTTTCGGCTGGACGGTTGATTTTGATGGGCACCTTCTTTCCTCCCACCACGTCGCCGTCCTCTCGTCCTTTCTCTCGCGTCTCGCGCCCTCGCGCTTGGTCTGATTCAGCCATCCCTGAGTCCTCAATGCTTCAAGTCTTCAAAGTTGAAGCTCGTTGTCGTCTGCCGGTCTTTGGTGCTATGGTGCTATCGTATTGAGCCTGATGCCTGGTTTTTCACTCCATCAAGATCTTCAAGCTGCAAGGCCCCAAGCTTCAAGCCCTCAAAACCTCAAGTTTCAAGATTTTGGTCTTCAAGATCTCAAGCAGCTGTCCGGCTGCTCGCCGAGTCGGGTGCACCAGGAACACACAGCCATGGAAACGAGAACTCGGAGGAGAGCGGCGGTGGTCGGAAAGGGACGGGTGCGTACATGTCCTGTTTTATGCCCTTCCTGTGCTCTTCGTGTTTTGCCGTCTCCTGGATAGTTGCTGACGCTGTTTTAGACGGGACCTCATTGACAACCATTAAATCCTACATATCCTCAGTTATGACAACGAGCCGGGTCTTTGCAGCAGACTGATGTCAGACACGGTGGCCGACGGGTAGGTGCGTGCACGGCTACCGTGCACTGGCCGTGCACTGGCGGGGAGATTCGAGGCGGAGTCGAGGTCGGCTCAAGGGCTGGTGTCGGTGTTCTGCCCGCGGGAGGAGGGCCATTTCGTGTATTATTTACCTTATCTCGTGAATATAGCTCGCATTCTACATTCTACGAGGGATTTTATTTTAGATTGTTTATGGGTACCTACCGCCACAATTGAACTTCTGGCACCAGAACCGATTGTGGCGTTATGCGTGTCATTATGGCGCCAGATCTAATTCTGGCGGTATGGCGCGCTTGGTTGGTCTGGTGCCAGATTAACCAGACACATTCTGTTTTGCTGATGCTGAGCCTGGAGCCCATTCGTCTCCTACCCCCTTTCGTGTCTGGTCAACAAACATACATATTTCCTTCCGCGACCATCTTGTCTACATCGACAAATTCGTTGCAGCCACCGCCGCTGGCTCCCTCCACATCCCCCACCTCTGGTCAAGTACCTCCGCCCACTACAGATTCCGAACGCCGTGTGCTGCGCTGCACTGACATCCAGAACGCCGGCCACGTTGTGTGCGATCGCTTTCCCTGCTTGGGTTCTTTCGGATACTTTTGACCAGTTGCAAAGGGTCACAGTGACCATCATATGTTCCAGTTCGCATGGGTTTGAAGTCAAATAAAGATCGTTGAATTCCCTTTTCCACTCTCAGAAGGGCCTGCTCCATTTTTGCTCTATGCAGTATATCTCGGATAGAATCGTCGAGGACCAAAGGAGGGAGGTTCGTTTTGGCGTCCAGAAAATATGTGAACAGAAGGAGCTGTAGCTCGAGCAGCTCCGGAAGATGAGTCCCGAAATCAGAGTTTTTTGTCGTCTTCCAAGCAACAAACTTCTGCAAAACTCATCTACTAGGTATGAAACCGGAGAAATATCGATGATTTGACCCACAATGAGATGTATAATTCGAGTAATGCAGTCGCGGACAAGGATCTGCTGGCGAACACGGAGTTCATCGAGTGGGGTGAGAGCGTCGCTCCTAGGGCTCAAGGCGGATCTGAGGAGGCGAATAGCTGGGGAAACAGTGTAATCCATCGCTTTATCTGGCCAAGGGATAGTTCTGCACGCAGAGGTGATACATTGATACGCTTCTGGCAAAGTACAAGAAATTTTGACGGACATTACTTATGTATGTGCACGTAGCAAACGCACTTCTTTAAACCACTTTCGGTTTTTGGGAGCCCTTACCGTTTTACCCACAGGAGTCCAATCTCGAAACTGCTCGCCAAGGCGTCTCTTGCCGCCAGATCAAGACGTACCTCTTTGAGCACTCCGTCGAAGTTCCAGATGATAGTCAGCACCAGTTCGATCCGCTCGAAATGGCTCGCGCTTGCTTTGGTCGTTAAACCAGACGCCATCTCGCACCGCACACCAGAGCCATCGCACAAACCGACATCCCCAGCCCCGTCCACCAATGTCATCTCGCAGCCAGACTTCACACGGGTGATCTCGTACCTCGATCATATAGAACAGCCCCCGTGCGACCGACGCGAAGTCACGAACCGCAATTCAGATCGCAGACGAGATGGGGACGAAGGGAAGACCGACGCAGGAGAACCGAGACGCCACCAGGGAATCAATGACAACGAAAACGGAACAAATTGAAGAGGAGGACGCTCGACCGTCGAAATCCATTCTCTCCCTATCCCGAGACCCAAAAACCAATCTGCGTTTGCGGACCAAAAGACTCGCCGGTGAGGGGCAAAGATACAGTCTGTCACAAAAAAAAATGCGCACCCCCCTACTTTGTCATAATTCAGCAACCACTTGAAATTTTGAGCCAAACTAAGGTGTCACATTGTCGAGAGAGCCGGCGCCGATGTTTTGCATATATTCATCGCATCATAGTATCCTGATGTGCCATCAGAAGAGGCCAAATATAGAAACCTGTATTCTTTAGCTTGATAAATGATTTTTTTGAGGAAAATCTAAATCACCCAAATTGTAGCCTGAGATGTACTAAGCAACTGTCCAAGTTGAAACATGCAAAAATATACAGGCAATAACTCGCTACAGAGCCCGCAAAGTGGCCATTTTGGGGCACTCCTCAGATGTCTTTTCTGGGCTCAGATGCACTCAGATGACGATTCCAAACAAATTCAAATGAACCTTGGCACCAAGAGCCGATCTGTTTCCTTTAATGGCTCAGGCATCTTTGAATGAAACAAATGCACACATCCACACAATCACAGTGCACTCAATTTGGCACGGAAATTGACGGTGACTGGCTGGGGAGATAGCCAGGCAAATTTGGGTTCGAACTGTCTGGTCCCTTGCCAGTCTATATGCTTGTTTGTGAACCAAAAATCGAACAATGTTATCAAACTGAAATTTCTGCAGTAGAGTTCCTAGCAATTTGCGTGTGTGTTGGGGCAACAGTCATTGAGATGCAAGGCGTGTCCCCGAAGAATTTAAATCTATCCTCTGCGCCCATTTATAGATAGATAGATATTAGAGCTTGCGACATCCCAATCGCCAATTGTTTCGTCCTGCAGCAAATGCGCCAGCGGTGTTTGGTGAGTGTGGCCGGCCAAGGATTTGTCATTGATACTGAACTATGTTGTAGGATAGCCCAACTGTGTTTCGAATGTATGTTGACATCGAGATCCCGAATGCTTACTTGATAATCTGTTTGGACATGTCAGTCATCATGATCCTTGGAGTCAACGGTTAGTGAAGCAAGAAACACTGTGTTGCAGATAATGACATCTCCGTGTGATCTTCTGTCTGAGTTTGGTTCTTATTTAAATATTGTTTCTCCTAGGTCTATCGCAGAGGGCAAAAATTTGTTTGGTGGAGGTCATGACCCTAAGGCATTCACGGGCTTCCAACAAAGGCGCCTTCACGCGTCTTCACGCGTCAAATCCCTCCCGCCGGCTTCCCTCCATCACGCATGGGACGCAGCGCGTCCCAGCTACTGTGAAATAGATTATATAGGCTGTATCATTAAATCATACGGAATATTATGTAGACGACATTTTATTCCATGGACGGAATGAATCCACGGGTATTCGCGGGAATGACAGCTCGTTTTGCCCATACACGGTGCAAGGTTTCGAGTGCTGGGATCGCACAATGTAAGGAAGGTACAGTCCCCTAAGAGAACGCATGTTGAGCCTTCTCTACATGCTGAAGATGGCGGTAAATGAATGAACTTGAGGATAAGTAAACCATACCGCAAGAAGACAGGTAAACTTGTGAACTCGCTCCCACTCCTCCTTGGTCAACAATAGCGCGCGAATTTTTTCGCGCTCCTAAGTGGTTGGTTGCACCATCATATGATATCTCCTTGACAAAATCGTCGACATGCTCGAGAAATACGAGTCAGCTGGGTATCAGAAAAGGATCAGATTTATACTGCACTTCTGAGATCAGTTCATAGGCTGGTCACTACTATATAATCCAACCACTAGCCGCCTGTAACTAATACTCCCATCACTTGTCCATACCAGCTTATATAGGGCGGTATTACTGATTGATTGAGATTTATCCGACGGAACATCGCAAATAGACACCATGTACGATCTCTCCTTTTGATTTGACAGACAGGTAGACCGTAAAGTCAGGCGAAATAAGCATTGCCAGTTAGGTAGGATGCTCAGCGGGGCTTAGAATACTTACCTACAAAATGGACCGACTTGAATCGACTTGCTGTCGACTCAGAAGTCGGTCGAAGTCGAGCATGTGACTCGACTTGACTCGACTCAAGTCGCTGACCACAAGTCGAATTCGACCGGTGGAGTCGCGAGTCGCGGCAACACTAGGACGGTGCAAATATTCGGTTATCTTGCGCACGAGTACGGGACCAAACTAGTGCGCTTGAGAAGGAGCTCCAGAATCCCAGCCGTTCTGAACGAATTGTAAACAGCTAGCCGAGCCGACCTTTAGAGCTTCCGTTCCCGCAACCCACAATGTGTTTGTATCTCATCGAGAAGGACTTCTGCAGCATTTGCCGTCGTTGGCGCCCTCAAGAACGCTGGATCAAAGTCTCGTCAATCCAAGTTTTGATACAAGTCACTCACTGCGTTCAAGACCTCCCCAGGTGTGTCCAGATATGTGTAGCTCTGTAAAGGTAAGTGTGACCTGGGTGATCCGACAGGACCCCACTAGGCCAAGTCTGCCTCGGTCTCTCGTTCACGCTGATGGATTTGTGTGTGCATAGATTTCCCCCGTCGCTCGCGTACGCCCACGCACATCCGCCCGTAGTACCGCCCATGTCACGCCAGCCTTGGGACGCGCTATCGGAGAGGACATCGCCGAGCGCGAGCATTGCGCGATTGAGCCGGCACCTATCGCTAGTGTGGCGTCCATGGGGGCGTCCGTGGCACCCACTGCGGTACCCTCTCCCGAGTGCTGTGAGTGTGTTGGTTCTTTCGAACCCGAAGTCACGCCGTTAGCGCGAAGCTTTAACGAGGGCTTGGGAGTGTTTCTGGGCTGAAGGGCCGCGGGTTGCGGCGAAGCAAGTGCGATGTTACGTGGTAGGAGAGCTCCACATTGAAGACAAGCAAGGTAAAACAAATTGGTTCGAAGAAATGGCAGGTAAGTATCTGAGGGCGCAGAAAGCTCTTGGATAATTCTATTCGGCCCCCGATACTTGCAAACACCTGGACGACTTGAAAACTTACTGCGCAAAGTATTGCGCGCTAGATTTAGTTAGGATCACACGGTGTGGTTGGGCTGACAGCCTGTCCGCGAGGTGTACTCGAACTTCCCCAAGCCCATCAGCGTATCTTTTCCTTCCTACCATCAACGACCAGCTCACTTTCTTCATGGGTGCCTGGAACGAACACCGGATCCAGATACGACATGGTCCTAACCGCTCACCAGCAGACATGTTCGGGTTTGACATGCTCGTTCATGGTGTGCGAGGACATGCTCTGTCTGAAGACCTTCCAGAAGACAAACTGGAAGTCTATGGGGTTGATTGGGAGGGCCTGCACGATGAGGTATTTCTCAACTCACAACGAAACAATAACAGCACTGAGGATGGCTGGACATCGTGGCTCGGCCGTTCGGGACCTCCCGAACACCTCAATGAGGTTCTAGTTGAGCCACCACAGGGGCCTTTTCGGCCTCGCGAGCTTGAACTGCTCAGCACTGCTATTGCTCCATGGCAGGGTCTAGCTTCCGATGCCGATATTGTGGAATTATGGAACAATGCTCTGGCTTATTGTCGTACTTTGAATGGAAACATCTTTTGATTATAGTATTCAAATATTCTAGTGTGTTTGGAATATGAAGAACACCCTACAGAAACAGAAAAAGAAAATCTCGATGAAAAGAGCAAAGCCCATCAGGAAAATCCAAAGTTGCCACATAGACCCACAGAGACCTGCATAGCACTCATAGACGTCATAGCAAACAGGCCAACCACATAGAAAGGTGGGAGGGGGGGGGGTCAAATCTATAGACTCCCATAGACACCCATAGTTCTCATGTTGTCTATCATAGTAGCCACAGTAGCCAGAGCTATAGGGCTCATAGCACTCATAGTTGAGCAAAAAAATCAAAAGGTTTTTTGCCCTCCTACCCATTTCAACTGTACGTTCCTATTGTTTCTAATGATACGACTGGTATAAGTTCTAATGAAAGCCGACTTGTGATAGACTGAATTCAACTCAACTCAATTAATGTAAATGAATGCTACTGTGGGGACTCGAACTCTCGACCTCGCGCGAACAGATAAAATCTTAAAGGGACAAAATAACCTCTACACTAAAGTAATCATCCAGAGCAATGGTGCTTTATGTGATACTACAGTTGTTCTGCCTCCCAGCACCATTTGGACCCTCACTCACCCTCAACTATATACATTCTTCCGGTGTGTTATGTTTGAAGTAGGCAACATAAACCATGAATGTGGTTGATATAACCAAAAATCTTCCTTGAGGGTCACCAATCTAAAAATAGACCCAAAAATGGAACTTGTAGAGCTGAACGAGAGCTACAAAACTCGTCAAGATCATTTCTCAAGAACTGGCTTTGTTTGACATTGAATTGTGAAATACTTTCCCGGACGCAGCAGTTTTTCAGGAATTGGACCATCCTAATCAGGTCAAAATATGCAATGTTGGCAAATTGCGTTCAACCCAATTGAGCTATACTGTCTCATAATTGACAATAAGATTAACTACATTAAAAGCTACAGCTACTCATAGACCATGATAGTAGACAACAAAATTTATGGACCACCATAGTTCACGATAGATCGACATAGCAACCCAAGACACTTTCATAGACCCTCATAGACTACCAAAGACCCACATCGTTCCCCTTGTGTCTATCATAGACCCTCATAGACCACCAGAGACATACATAGTCTCCCTTGTGTCTATCATAGCATTTCGGATTTTCCTGATGCCTGTTACTTGCCTGATTTGAACTGGAGACACTTACATTCCAGATCACATAATTGAGGATCCCCATCGCCGACGTTGAACACAGAAGGGGACGTAAAACCACTACACTAAATTAACGATACAAAGGCTGTATTGTCTGATGCTATAGTGCTCAGTGGAGCACACAAAGAATAGAAATAAGCTGAATGAACTCCTATCGCAGACTTGTTGACATGACAATTGTAGTGTGGAACATATGAAAACTAGGCTCGTGACCAGCCTGCCTACGATAAGCAACATTTCGGCTAGCACGTTGCTGTAGGCAGGTTGGTACATCTCGGAGACGTCAAAAGGGTGGGGCCGGAGTTTGAAATTTAAGGGGCTTTCTACAAAACTATTTGTTTCTCGCCCAATTTTGAAGCGGTTTTTCCCCGTCAAGCTCTGTAAACAAATCATAAATGTACATCCTCAACTCTGTCCCCTTATACTACTGCCGACTGCCTTCCCGGCCAGTCGGCCTAACCGGCCACTTGAGCAATATAACAGGAAGGAACCTATATTTTGCTTAGACGTTTGTGGCACATTGAAAGAGAGTATGTACGAGAAACGAGAAACGAAAATTGAAAGACGAATATTCGCGACCTCGAACACCAAAAATGGCGTGAGTTGATGGAGTTGACATGATGCTGTGGCCGATTCCGGACAGGGTGGGAATCCTGAACACAGCTTTTCTTATTTCGGCCATGGCAGTGCTCGAGACAAATCATCTCTATATCCATAACCGCCGCATCGATCCGCGAGTTTGGGGGCTCATTCTCTCCAAACATATTCAATCTCACGTCTTGCTTCTATTCCACTGGTTGCCGGCTCGGATATGGAAAACTTGGCTCTGAAAGTCCCGATTTTGTCGACACTGTATCTGAGGCGGTCGTGGAACTATGCCCTTGAAACTTGGTATGTGCATTCTACCCACGGAATAGCCCTCCACCATCATGTTGATGTGATTTTACGGCTTTTCTGCCACCGTCGTCGTGGCATACTACGGCAAACGGCCATTCTGGGCACCTGCGCAACTTCGAACTTCTTTGGGGAGAATAGTGGGGTAGGGGATGGAAGTTGCGATCAAGTTACGTTCATACAGGTTCCGTCACCACGATCCCAGCTTATCTTGAATGCACAGCTGGTTTTCGCGTCGTGCAGGCACGGACGAAGAGGGGGCTATCAAGCCATTTTTCGTCATATCGCTAATGGTAAGTAAAATTGGTCCCACAGCTTTCATACGTTTATTTTCTGCAAAATACGAAGTATTCCATTCCTGCACATCGTTTTATGGCGCCTTGCGCATCCTTCCGCCTCCTACTGTATACTGTCGCATCACTTTCTGGGCACACTTTCCTCACCTTCCGCTGCGCGTTGCTCATGCCAACTGCCCTCAAACTCAGTTCCAACAAGTCCAATGCATCCATCCAGTGCCCTGGTGTAGCGGCATGCCCAAAATTTTCCCTTGTTCTCGGGCACACGTTGCGGACAAACTGTGCCGGGTTCCTGGACTTCCACCAATTCCATGACGGCTCTGCAATATCTTGGTTGGGACATGGTGTCTTCAGAACAGCAATGTGACCACAATGGACATTGTTCTTACACTTTTGGATGCTGTGTGCCGCGTTGGACGGCTCAGATAGTTGACGCGTCTCGATCTTCAAGTTGAATATTTGCTCATATTTAACACAAGTTCCACATTAATTTGGCTTTAATGGTGGGCTGAAGATGAACAACAAACAATTCCTGGTGTATTGGAGGCTTGTAGTATCCCCAACACTCATCAATTGCATGGGCGCTCGCCAGACGAAGGCCTAGCGAGGTGTAAATCACCATAGATCGAGGTATCCCCACGCCTGATTCGAACGCACCTATACACAAAGGGTTTCGTCAAGAATTGAGCAAGATACGAGGCAGACAAGAGTGGGGATCAAATTTTGCTCCTATTTACTCTTATTTCCGATCAGTGCCATTAGCTATGCAAAGAGCTGTAATAACAGACTTCAATACAATCGAGGTACGAGATTTTCTGGTATTGAAGTGTCTGTCCAGGAGAGACTAACAATTGCCGGATCCCTGCGTATACGGGCATTGTTCATGGAATACCTTACAGGTTTTATTTTAGAACCCAAAGGGGAAGGATTTGGAAACTTACCGACGTCCTCGCACAAAGAAACATTTCCTGATGGCGCGTTGACCTGACAGAGCCTATGCACGGTTGCGAATGGAAGTTCGTCGGTCAAAAGAGCTCTCATCCACGAAGACTGTCTGCTTAGGACTGTGCTGTGATCATCGTAGCTGCTTTGCTCGTTAAACCAGAGGCCAGAAAGCTCTCCGTATCGAGGTGGCAGTGCTGGGAGCTTCGGGCCGAATCAATTGCAAAGGCAATTGAAGGGTTGGTTCGACGTGGTTGGTAGCCAACAAGTGCAAACATCTGATCAGTTCGTTTTTCTTCCTTGTGTGCAAAAGTGGAATGAGTACCAATTTTACGGTTCAGTAATGCTGCATCTGGTCGAAATAGTCTTCTGGGACGTTTCTCGAAAAATTAACCACCGGCGACTGCTGTTGGACAATATTCTTTATTTCTCTGAACACCCAAACACACAGTAAACAAACGCGGCTCCAAACTACAATTGATGTTGGAATAACAACCCGACTCGTCCCGAGTTCGACTCACTCGGACACTGGCACCAGCGCTGGAGCCAGTCTGGCTGTCATCATTATTGCCTTTCCACGGAGCGAACAAGGGCTTGCATTTTGAAACGCTTGACTCGGGGCAATACAATGGCTTGTATTTCGAAGGGAATGACTGTTTCAATCCATGAACTCAGATTCCCCCCCAGAGGCATTATTGCCTTTTCCACGGCGCGAACAAGGGCTGTTCAAACCGTGGAGAAACGGAACTGATCTGAAAAACCAAATAGACAATTGGGACGAGGCATTCAGGCGCAACTCTTTCGACGAGAAAGCTTTGAGACTTATGAGAAATTTTAACGCGCGTTATGAGTGCAATGACGCTCGAGATGGCTTTTCGGCTATGGATAGACGTAAGCGGCATGCCTTGCCCATGTTTGGAAGGTGGCCAATAGATAATGACAGTGATTCCGAGGATGAGGAGCAAGGGTAATATGGGGAAGACGGCCTTGAGTTCGACTTGGGTGCCTCTCAGGGAAAAGGTCCTAAGCAATTAGGGCGGGACAAATTAATGAAGGAAGCAGAAGATGTCATGACCACTTCTGGATGGAAGTTCCGTTGCCGGGAAGTTGGTGAAGACCGGGTTAAGTTTATACCTAAAGTTGCAATGACTGGGGCTCAGTGGAGGACCAGAGTGGCCTTGGAACGAGATCCCGCCTTTGATATCACCTTGCTGGATTCCTATTACTTTACGAAATATTTCAAGGCGAAGAATAAGAAGGCTCAGAAAGTCGTCAAGAAGGTATCTACGGATTTTAAATCGAACGAAGAGCAGGACAGGCCTTTTAAAATGGTCGCAAATCATGCTGTTGATGATGAGCCCGAGCAGTTAAAGATGTATTTGGGCGGTGTAGGAGGAACTGGAAAATCACAAGTCGTCAAAGCTTTGATTAAATTCTTTGAATACAGAGGAGAAAGTCACCGATTCATAGTTTTGGCACCTACTGGAACAACTGCAGCTCAATTAGGTGGTAGTACATACCATTCTGTCCAGGGAATAATGGATAGTTTGAACAAAGACCGACATGAAAGTAATGAGATAAGGAAAGTTCAAGAACGGCTAAGAGGAGTTGAATATATTTTTCTGGAAGAGGTATCAATGGTCTCCTGCAGCTCGACGTATGCCATCAGTGCTAAACTAGCCCTGGCGCTTGGTGAACCTAATTTACCTTTTGGTGGCATGAGCATGATGTCTATGGAGCTTGTGAGTACTTTTGGGCAATGGGCAAAACACCGTGATTGGGAATGGAGTCCATCCATGAACTTTATGCAATTCTGACTCTATGACATCTTTTGAAATCCATGTAAGTCTTCCCTCCCAAAAAACCAGATTGTTTGAACATGCCTGGATCCCACTAGGCTGAATTCATTCCCCAAACTGCCTGATTTCCCTGTAGAGCTCACTGAGATATGGGGAATTCTTTGAAAACATCCCAAACGAGGAAAAAATTGGCCGTGCCCTCCGTACTGACATTAGCTGTAACGACGACCAAACCAAGAAGCTCAAGCGCTTCGTCAACCTCTTTCCCAAGAGACTCGAAGTCCCAAAGAAGGTCGATGACAGCACGGGCATCACCGAAGATGGCCTGCGGGTCATCTCGGGCAAGAACCTCGAATTCATCAAGAAGTCCGAGCTCAAGCACATTGCGGCGAAGGACGAGGCGCTCAGTGAGGATGAGCTCCAGAACTGGAACTGGAACTGGAGTTCTATTATCTAGCTGTACCTGGTCATAGGTCTACGCAGGTGCATGGGAGGCAGGGTGAGTCTCGGACATGGAATATCAGATCTGTCAGTTGACACACTCCAGTCCTTTGTTTGTTTTGATGCCCAAAATCCAAGCCAGTGCATTTCCTCTCTATTCTTCTGCTACCACACTATACACAACGCCAAGGAAGAATGCCATACTCAATGTATGAACAGTGCAGTTGACCCAGACATTGTCATTGTCTGCGGGACAATGAGATGAAAGGGTCCCGGAATCGGATCCGTACTGGCTTCCATTTAATCGATCCCAAACCCAACTGAACCTGAATCAAAATGCCATTCTGGGGCATGTAATTCAAAATGTGAATTAAACCATTCAACAGTGTTTGAAATGGCATTGTGGAGCATGTGATTCAAAATGGCATTCCAAAGCATGTGGTTTAAAATGCGAACATCTTGGGGAATGATTCAAACCTTAAATATGTCAAGTGCTCCCTTATCCCTCCTGCTCTCGCCTGAATTAAATCGTGAGGCACAGGGTTCAAAACAGCATTGCGGAACATGTGAATCAAAATGCCATTCTGGGGCATGTGATTCAAAATGAGAATTAAACCATTCAACAGTGTTTGAAATGGCATTGCTAAGGTTCACCAGGGGTAAAGGTAGAGGTACAAACAGGCCTACCTTTACCCCTACCTCCAAAACCTCTGACCTCCGGGAGGTCGACCTCTACCTTACCTCCAAAACCTTGGAGGTCGACCCCTGTGACCTCTATCCAGACCTCCAAGGTTTTACCTTGGAGGTTGCTCACTCAAAATGACTCAGGATTTGTCAAAATATCATTGAGTTATATTCAAAGTAGTTAATTCAATTGTCATGATGACCATCCGTACTCTTGTCTTTTCCCTTCATATTTTCCCGCACAGCCGATTGAAACTCCTTGTCGCCAACTAGATCATGCCTACTCCATGAACCGAGACAGAGAAAGGTCCGAACAGACTTTCCAGAGAGACGGTTGCGGGTGAAGTGAAGAAGTTGGCGTCCCTTGGAGAAGACCCGTTCAACACCAGTAGACGTGGCTGTTATGTTTGGGTCAGTGAAATCTAATAAAGAAAATGATCATACACACAAGGGACGCTCAGATAATCAAGTGCCATCTGCGAGAGAGTTGGATACAACAGACGGTTATCCCACCACCACTTCAAAGGGTTCATTGTAGACTCTGTTGGGTCTGAGAGATACCGGTCGAGCTCATCTTTGGCGGCATGGGTGCCAGAGGACACAGAAATATCCATGAACAAAGAGAAATCATCATCAACATCCATAGCGGGCTTCTGGATTCAAAAACTCAAATAAATGCGGCAAAATGACAATGCGAACATACCTCTATCTCATTGTCCACTGCGGTACCACTTGCCGCTCGCAAGGCAACATAGGTTTGGTACTCATCTCTGGTGATAGATTTAGCGGTGTCAATCCAGTCCTGTGGCCATCTCTGCTTCTTGAAGTATGCCAGTTTCAAGCCAGGATGGAGGACTAGAGAATCTTGAGTCAGTACTGTACAACTGTGAAGCTTCAAAGCCTACCCATAGCTATGCGATATATATTTGACTCGTCCGTGTTAGCATAGTACTGATTCATTTTCTTCTTCGCCAGAAGCAGTGCCATCTTGACGGAGGAATGCAACTGATCGTCAGGAAGCAGTGTTAACTGAAGATGAGGCGATGCAGCAAGCTCTGTGATAGTAGGAATAGTGTTGGTAGCAGAACCACGGGTCAAGTGCTTGTCGATGGTGTCCATAATCGGAATGACGTTCGCAATGCTGGAAATGTCTTCACGAGAAAAGAACAGTGTCGCGTCCTTGAAGATCTGGTGAAACAATGAGAAAATATCAAGAAATAGATTGAAGTGTACCTTAAGAACCTTGACCAAATCCTTGATTATTCTCCACTCCTCCAGCTCAAGCTCATAGTCACGCAACGCGCGGATAGATTTATCACCAGTGATTGCGTCAATAACGGCTTCATATTTCACCGCAAAGACAAGAAGATCATACGTGGAATTCCATCGCGTGGCAACATCACGAGGGATGAGGCGCACAGGAAGGTTGTTGTCGGTGCACTTCTCTTTCCACAGAGGTAAAAGAATTGTAGTTGAATTGATGATTGAGAAACTGATTGTGCGAATCTAAAAGTGCATAATAAATGTTCAATTCACGATCAAGAGACAAATCACATCACCTTCGACAGAGAGGTCTTGACTGCATCCATTTCCTCAAACGCAGTCTGACGCTCTTCTTCAGTCATTGGAATCTCGGTATCATCTGAGTCCGAGTCTGAATCCAAATGTTGATCCTCGTCATTCAACTCTGCAACAGCCTCCAGGTCAGGAAGATCAAAGTCGGCAATATCCAGTGAAGCAGTAGTCCCGTCACGGCGCTTCACAGCCTGGAAAGGGCGCAGAAGGGCCTTGACACTGAGATTGATAGTGTGATTGAAACAGCGAACACGGTTGACTCTCTCGAAAGCGTTGTTTGGGTTTTCGCTCAGAGAAACCACCTGAGTGTCATTGGAGGTTGCATTATCGCCAGTAACAGCAAGGATCTTTACTTGCGTGAGTGGCTGTCCAGAAATGTAAGTGAAAGTATGACTCACTTTGCCCGAGAGCTCATAACGATCTAACATTTCCTGGAATGCTTCAGCGAGTGCTTCACCGGTATGGGACTGAAGG
This sequence comes from Mycena leptocephala, assembly GCA_029378395.1. NCBI lineage: Eukaryota > Fungi > Basidiomycota > Agaricomycetes > Agaricales > Mycenaceae > Mycena > Mycena leptocephala. The sequence goes on from JARJLF010000010.1 coordinate 227,343, forward strand.
GATTTCAGTCTGTATATTCACTGAATATGTGTATGCCTCTCACCACCGGGACTTCAAATATATCTATCATGAATGAAAGCGGAGAACCTTCATGTTGGAAATGCACTGTCCATGCCACAAAAGCACGGTGGTTTGGTGAGGTCCAGGCATCGGTGCCAAAGCTTAGCTTCCCAGGATACACCTAACAATGTATATGATTAGTTCAGGCGACACTGGAAATAGTTATTGACAGACCTTCAACAGTTCAGTTATGCGCTGGACACTACGCTCAAAAGATGTTGCAATATCCCGAGCAATGGTGGTTTCAGAGGGTAAAGAAAGTCCCGGACGACCATTGAGAATGAGTTCTGCAAATTTGCGGTCCTTAATTGCATGCATAGGTCGGTTACTTTCGGTGAACCAACGCGCAAGGGTGGCACTAAATTGGAAAGGCCATTGGCAACAATATTTAAGTGATACACCAAGCACACTTACCGTAATTCAACCAAGGTCAGCGGACGGTTTGGGGCGGGTTTGGCTTAGAATTCTGGTGACCGAAGGCAGCATGGATTGATGAGTCGTGGGTATCAAGCTTTGCACCCTGTAATGCAGCGTCTACTGTTGCCTCACCAAAGCATTTGCGAGCATGCTTTTTGAGATTGCTTGTGCCGGTGGAATCACTTGTATCCGCAAAGCGTTTCACTCCCTTGGAGTCGAATTGGCAGGTGGTAGAGGCGCAGCGGAACATATGATAAGGGCGATCATTGTGATCAAACTCCAAGGTCGGTGGTTTGAAAAAGGAGTAGATAGGAGCGGTCCAATTGGCTTTGAGACGGTCTAATGTCACAATGTCAGTAGTACACCAGATAAGAGCTTGAAAGAGGATTAGATATTCACCAAATTTCTTCCGTTCTTTCCCTTTGTCGTCGAGATCCTCGTCGTCGCTAATCTCGATCGGCCCTGTTGGAACTGCGAGTGTCAGACTAATAAACAAGACAGATGCTGCAAGAATTTCACCTTGGGACGATGACGACTTGCTGCGTGTCAGGGATGAAATACCAGACCTGAGCTTCTTTGCAGCGCCCTTTGCTTTGGACGCAATGCTTGAAACCACACTAGCAGCGCGAGAAACAACTGAAGCCGAAGATTGGCTAGTATTGCCAGTAGATTTCTTGCGTTTGGTCATGGTACAAGTGGGCATCCAGAAGAGTATTGATTTGGCTTTTAAAGCCCTTGCTGACGATTTGAAAGACAATAATTACTGGTTCAACCCCGGAATCCTGTGATTTTCTCCTTATTCAGCTTGTACACTTTGACTTACTAAAATTACTGCGCATCATGATTCAGCTTGCTGGTTTCTACGGCTTCAGGTAGTCAAGGCAGACATATTGAAGCCTGTGATATCCAAATTATTCAGCTTGTACGCTCTGACTTACTAAAATTACTGTGCCTCGTGATTCAGCTGGCTGCGGACCATGAATCAGCTTTGTGAATTTTACGCCTTTAGGTAGTTCAGTTGCGACTTCGAGACAGTATGCAGCGAGGCCTGTGATATTGCACTTACTCAGCTTCTTAGTATTGACTTACAAAGATACTGCGGGTCAGAATCGTCAGATAGCGAAAAAATCACAAGCCATTATTCCGCAGTTCTCATCAAATTATGGGTGACTCATGGAGCCTTATGAGTCTGTATTTAATGTTCCGTGTGAGCAAGATAATGGCGTAGAAATGTCTTCATTCATCTCTGATCCAATGCCGCCCCTTGAACCCTGTTCTCCTTTTCCCATCCTTCACTCCCAACATTCAATTACAGTTGATAATTGGATTCAACCCAACACGACAGGTTATTTTGCGGTTTGTTCATATCATATGCAATTTTGAAGGGCTGAACAATATGCGCAGATGCTCCCAAAGAATCTTGATGTGTGTTATTACCTGTATTCACTTTTCCGAAACTGATCTTTCTCTGATTAGCATCGCAAAATAGTCCTTACATTTATAACTCGTGATTCGTCTATCAACTTCCACGAGGCCGAGAAGGCTATTCAAGCAGTATTATTAACTCGGTGGACATCGGCTACCCGTTGCGCTGCGCACATAGAAAACCTGAAAGTTCAAGTGGAAGTAAGTAGCTGAACATTGGATATTGGAACCAGTAATAATAATACTGCAGGCACCACAACTCAAAAATCAACTACAGTCAAAGTTGGTTTGTAGTCATTTCACTGCAACAATTCTGACTTTCCGCAGACTGTAATGATAATAGTGATAGTGGAGTAAATGTTATCAAGCGGATAGGAACAAAAATGTTAGTAGGTACAGCCACATTTGTACTCTGAGCAAGTACAGTGCCATGGCTTACTATGGTTACAAAAACTTTACTACCGTCGGGAATTGAACTCAGGACCTTCTAATCTCATGGTTACGGGAGGGATGCAGCAGTACAGAGTACACTAAAGAAGCTACACAGGACAGAGGAAAGCGCAGCTATGCTGTACCTCTCAATACCTCTCGACCTCCCGAGGTAAGGTAGAGGTTTTAGGAGGTACAGACATGGGCCAACCTCTACCCCTACCTCCCCGTACCTTACCTCTGACCTCCAGAGGTTTACCTCTACCCCTGGTGATCCTTAGGCATTGCGGAGCATGTGAATCAAAATGCCATTCTGGGGCATGTGATTCAAAATGCGAATTAAATCATTCAACAGTGTTTGAAATGGCATTCTTACACTCTGAATTGGCGGTGATCAGGAACATACAATCCGCATACAATCCACGAAGCAGCACGAATTGCTAGTTGAGAAGACGAACAGACATCAAGGTAAAGAGATGCCGAGATAAAATATTGATAGCGGAGTTTAAAAAGCTTCAGACAGACAGACAGACGTAATTTTATAAAGAGGGTGATACACGCTATACGATGGTCTCAAAAAAAGTTGCTAAAAAATAAATAAAATTTTACTTTCAGCCAAGTTACTATATATGGCTGAAAAATCTCAAAATTACCCATACTTGATGTCCACTCTTTGGTCCGAGGGGATTGGACCAGAAATGAGCTCAGAACTCCCTTTTGCAGTATTTTTCGCCACCACTGTATGTGCAATCTAAGCCTTCAAGGCGTAAACTTCAAGTGTCTCCGACCTCGAAAACCCCGCGCCTGACACCTCATAGCTCATATATGCATACAGAGCATGCTAACTGCTTGCCGTCAGAAAATGGGCTAAATACAGGTCCCCACAAAATTGCATCGTGCCGGTGCTGCAGCAGCTCACTTCACAATTCTTCTTGTATACAACAGCTTCATATCGATTAGATTTCCCTTCTAAAATTCGCCTTCACCCGATCCCCCAAGTTGTCAAATGACACGATGTTTCCCTTCCACGTTATGTTTCGCTTCCTGGTCAAAGACTGTCTCTTCATTGTATTATATTCAGCTGATTTCGAACACCTCGGCCGTTCGTTGAAACTGGCAATATCATCGTCATAGTATCGTCCCAAGCCATTTTGTTGGCTTGGCAAGCCATTACCAGCCAAAATTTCACAGTGGCTTGTGCGTTCTACGCATTCCCTGTGAACCCGACACCTTAGCTTTGCGCAGATCCGTCGCCTGATGGCGTCCTCTATGTATCCAGCATATTTCCCCTCATTTGTTTCCCACCTTTTCGGGTATTTCCGTCGGCACCGTCATCAATGTTAAACTCTACGACTGCGGCGCGGGTATTAAGCATTGAGAGATTGGCAGCAAACGCGTAAGCGAGATATAAATATCTTGAATCTCATTCGCTCTGTTCGGCCGAATGGACTAGGGATCGGAAATCACGGATTTCCAGAAGCGGCGATTGGGATTCAAGATTATTTGATGAACTGCAAACACGAGACTGCACACTACGGGGCTCTGATTTATAGTGTAAATCAATGTGAATCTTTACATAAATCTCTTTCTCTTTCCTTTTTTCCGCTCTGTTTTCTCTTTTTGAAACTTGAATTCCGCCGTTTCTCCACAGACATGGGTCACGAGCCGAACAAAACTCCCGGAGCCAGTGGAAATTTCGCGTGATGTTACATAATGTTGCCGACGAAGCATATGAACCAAACGACGGCATCTATATTCGTAAATCTGACTCGTATCGCAGCAATAAACCGAGATCAACAGCCATTACAGATTGATTCGTACAACATATCCATAATATCTAAGACGGACTTTTCTGAGCAGCTAAATCCGTAATTCATCGAGGCCGAAGCCATTAAAAGTCTGTTCGGCCCATGAGCAATCGCAGGACACGGTCCTGAAAGGGAGCACCCCTGAGCTATCAACCCCCGAAGGACTCGGAGGGTCAACCGCGGTGATTCCTGGCTCAGGTGAGCCAGAGAAACCAGAGTACCAATAGGCGTGATATCCACAAGCAAAGAGGCTTCATTGTGGTGGGAAGAGGAGAGAAGTATATTTGAATTCAGGGACCCTGAAACGCAGCAACGAGAGAGAAAGGAAACACGTGAGGACCGATCGCGTCACCCCATGTTCGACAAGTACAAACAATTTCGCGTTCACATTTATATGTCCGGCCTGAAATTATCATATGAGTTCAGTATGTTGCACCAGCGAACAGTTCCACTCACTTATTATTTGAGTGGTTCCACAGGATTGCATGAGTTTTTCAACTCCCAATAATACGGGAAATTGAGGGAGAACGGGATTGGGGTTATCGTGGATGTCCATGGGTCCACAAACGAAGCCGGGGCACTCCCATCTACTCATTCACCTGGCACTCATTTACAGCTAATCACGGAACCGAAGGCGCGAACGAAAAATTTCCAGTTTGGGAAGTTATCAAAAAATTATCCATAACTCGGTCAGTTCTTCATGGATTTGGATGAAATCATGCTGAATAATTCGGGCTAATTCATACGGAATTAATGATAGAAAGGATCTTGTGAAAATATGTCATATTGGATGATCTGCCATTTTGAAGCTTTTTGGCGATGAATCTGATCTGGCATGCCTAATTCATGTCCTACCGGCCTGATTTTTGGCTAGGAAAGACTTGTTAACAATATAAAACATGTCATAGAGTCAAAAGTACATAATATCTTGTCTTTGGTTCAATCCCCATAATATTTCAGAGCCTGTTGGGTTGCCTGTTATCCCAACCTGACTGCAAGCATCACAGATTGAATTATTCAAAGTTCTGACTCTATGACATGTTTCTAAATCTATGTAGGCTGTCTGTTGCAAAATACCACGTTGTTTGAACATGCCTGGACCTTGCTAGACCGCATTTATCTCGAAAGTGGCCCAAAATCCAATATCATCCAATATGAAATATTTTCACAGGTTTCTCTCTATCAATAATTCCGTATGAATTAGCCCGAATTATCTAGCATGGTTTCATCCAAATCCATGAGGGACTGACCGAGTTATGGGTAATTCTTTGAAAACATCCCAAACTGGAAATTTTTCGTTCGCGCCTTCGGTTCCGTGATTAGCTGTAATAGCCCAACGAGACTGCGAGCGAGGACGGCCCGAAGGGCGGGCCGAGCGAGGAATTTCGAGATCTGAGTGAGCAGAGGTACCAGTGAAAGGCTGAAAGTGCGGGACCACAACGTAGGCAGCAACGTTTCGTCTATCGACTCATCAGGTGGCTGTGTCCCTAGTTATACCTGCGGGGTTTTGTTTGGCGGCGCCTTGGGCGCCAACACAATCAATTGCCGTCGAATTGAGTCGCGGAATCAGTGACTCTACGCGCTTTCCTCTTTAAATCCAACGCGTCGCGCTCTCACGAGGTTCTCTCTCGGTCGGGACTGGTACTCGCCCGACACGGGATTTCTTGAACAACGCAAAATTTCTCAAGACTTTCCTATTCTGAACGTCGCGCAACACTAAAGACCTGATCAAAGGCCGGAACAAAGTGTGCGCTAGGCGTTACTTAGGTGCGATGTATCCCTAGCATCCTATGTGCTAGGGCCTGCTGTCTCGGAGTAAACGTGACGAAAGAATATTTTATTTCTCTTTTAAGTTTTTCAAATCCGAAATCTGCGCAAGCCGTAGCGACCCGATAGATAAACAGACATCTTTGGTGGATTGTGTAACAGTCAGGTGCCTGTTTATCTAACAGATTCTTGCCGCAAATTGCGTCGCAGCATTGTCTGCAGGATTGAAAGATCAATTGTTGAATGAGCGATTTCGATGATAAATCGTCGTGTAGAGAACCATGGATGGATGAAATAGTGACTGAGCAGTACTCCAGTCATCTTTCAAGCAAGGTTGAGCTGTCAAGGTTCAATTTTGTCAGCTTAACTGGAGAGCAGCTTCCGCATGATCCATGCAGGCATGACTTGCTGCAGAAAATGCCTTGTATATGGATATCCATTCACTTTCCTTGAGTTCCAAGTCATGGGCTATGTTCAACATATCTTAAGTAATAGCCCCGACAACAGGAAGCTCTATCTATGCCAACAGACTGAGCCATACACCTCAATTCTGGACACATGTAGCACAAATCAAGTGGACTCAAAACAATCGATCCACAGAGGGTATACACATGATTTTTGATGCCAAATTGGATATGAAGGGCGAGAATATATCTAGATAAACATTTCTAGGTGGTCAGACCCAGAATATTGCACGAGTTTCTGCTGTAGTAAGCGAATTAACGGTCACTTTTGTCAGTACCGAGTAAAGAATTCATCTTTTGCGCCAGTGTTACAATCCCAACATACCAACGACATACTACTCCCAGATGCCGAAGGGTCGCAAGTGCTGTTGGTGAGTCTCTTTTTGTATATGATGATGATGATGATGAATTCTATGTTACGCTGTAAGTGGCCCCAGGATGGCTATGCAGCAGTACCTACTGTAAAGTAAGGGGTAGTATTGTAATAATGGGGGGTGTGAAGAAGTACAACCACCTTTGTTTAATCAATATGCGTTGAGACGGAATTTGGTGTTTAAACGAGACATTAATCTAATCAGGTTTAAGGACCCTGTGGGCATCCGCGTCCGCGCCTGTGCAGGGTGTGTTAACAATGGTGTCGTTTAATCACGTTTAAACATGTTAAACCAAGAGAGATTAATCCGGTTAAACACGAGTCTGCAGTGGGAAATTTGACCAAAGCCCGCTCACTGATTTTATTCCAGTTTCGGAGGCCACATTGTCTGGAAAGGTCAGTTCGCCCAGCCTCATCAAGGCGTAAAACCCAGTCAGCAAGATAGCAATGAACAGCAGGTCATCGTGGGAAGCGCTGGGCACAGCTAGGCAGCACAAATGTCGGTCAGCTGCGAGGCAGTCAAAGCCGAGTTGCGGATTGTTGAGGACCCCTTCAAGCGCTTACAGCCCTGAAGTGTCCGCTTAACAAGCGTGCTCGCACGGGCCTTGCGTACTTCTGGGAAATAGACTTCGAGTTGGTTACAAATTCCCGAGAGATGAAGAATCGATATGAAGTTTGATTACAGCTAATTGCAGCATACCGAAGGCGCGAATGAAAATTTTCCTGTTTGGGATGTTTTTCAAAGAATTACCTAGATCTTGGTTAGTTCTTCACGGATTTGGATGAAACTATGCTAGATAATTCGGGCCAATTCATTCGCAATTAGTGATAGAAAGAAACTTGGGAAAAAATACTTCATATTGATTGACCTGTGATCTCGGACTGTTTCTGTGATAAACGATGTCTAGCATAGTCCAAACATATTAAAATGAGCTGATTGTTTGCAACAACAAACTAACATACATTTAGAAAGATGTTATGGAGCCAGAATCCAAGATAATTCACTCTATGTTGCCTGTGATCACTTCTGGACGATGGGAAATCTGTTCTGATCTACAAATCCTGTGAGAATTGAATGCAACCATGACCTTTATGGGATTTTGACTCTATCAAATGATTCATACTCCATGCAAGTCTTCCATCTCACAAAACCAGGCCATTTGAACAAGTACTGGGCTTGCTAGAAGGCATCCAACCCCCAAATAGCCTGAAATCCAAGATCAGCCACTATAAAATATTTTGACAGATTTCTCTCTATCACTAATTGCGAATGAATTAGCCCGAATTATCTAGCATAGTTTCATCCAAATCTGTGAAGAACTGACCGAGATCTGGGGAATTCTTTGAAAACCATCCCAAACAGGAAATTTTTCATTCGCGCCTTCGGTACTGCAATTAGCTGTAAGCAATGCCTGTCTCAACACATAATCCTACTTGATCATTGTTTGATTATCAGTCTGGAGGGAGAGGGAATGGGGAGCAGTGTGTTGCATAATGAAACAAAATCAATCTCCTGTTAAACCAGGTGTTTAACAATTTAACAATGTGATATTCGTCTACGTAGTGAATACTTAGGTACATGTACCTCGACAAACCCAAATGAAAATAAGTCATGAGCGTAAGGTCGTGATGTTGTGAGCAACCGAAAACCTTCGCGTTCCAAAACCCGATGGGAAAAAGAAACGACGAGAGGAAAGTGCTGGGAGGGGATGTGGCATAAAAGAGTGTTATGATGTTGTTCCAGCCATACGAGCCGCCATTGTGCGTTGAACGCTGCCGAAGATCCTTCCAGCCAGGCGAATCGAGCTGGTGTGCCAGTCGGATGCCAGGTGAACTGACAGTTTTCTGCGCTTTATGGTCTCGGGGATCAATGCCGGAGTGATCAGGTCATCCGTCCGAGGGACTTGGCCCAAATAATACTGAGACATTTTCAGGGGCCATATAATGGGATCGTCAACAAATAAGGACTTAGCTGCGCGTAAAATGAGCTGCTGGTCCCGCAGTGCGATCCCCATTTCTGCCAACTTTCGCTCGGTGCGGGTTGCTACCTCCGCACCTGCCTCGGTACGCCATCCCTCGAATTTCCGGCAATCAACGAATATATGGTGCATGCTCTCGATAGCATTGGAGCAAAGACGACATGTACTCGAGTCCAATTTGGACCGAGCCATTAGTGTCTCAGCGAGGGGAAGTTGGCCAGATCTGGCATAGAGTTGAATGACAGCAGAGTGTGTGTTCTGTTACAGCTAATGTCGGAACCTAGGGTGCGAACGAAAAATTTCCGTTTTGGGAACTTTTTCGTCTCGCCGACCGATTTCCTCATAACTCCTTGAGTTTTGGTCCGACTACCTCGAAACATATGCCAATCTTCCAGAATAATTTGTCCTCAATTAGTGATGTAAAGGAAAACGCGAAAATGACTGCTTGGAGTCGCCGGAGCTTGCGCAGCCCGGTTTGAACACCACAAAGCTGCATAGCCCCTCGGCTTTATGGAGCGCTTTCAGGCCTCGCCCTTGACAACCAGGCCAGCTACGGAAATTCTGAACAGATGGCTTTGCTCAGAATCGCGCAAGGGGGCAAAAGGCGGGTGTACGCACGACAGATGGACGTCGGGGAGCGAGGCCATCCGAGTCGTCGAGGCGCGCCGCTACGTCCCAGCGCCAACGAGGCGTTCGCAGGAAGACGCAGAATGCAGGATGCAGGACACAAGATGAGCAAAAGCCCCCGGTTCTCTTGGCACGGAGACAAATGTTGGGCGAGGGTGTTTGGTCATTCGAATTCGGGTGATTGAGGTATCCTGAGTCGTCACTGATTCATCCACATCCAAATTCGAGATCGGAGAGCGTGGGGTCAGTGGGCCGGGGGACGGAGGAGAGGCCGTTCACTAAGACGGCGTTGTTGGTCTGCGCACGGGCCAGGAGGGCGAAGGTGACGCGGAGGCTGGCGCGGAGGCGCATTGTCGTTGTGGGCGGAGACAAGACATTCTAATATTGCTTGAACGGGTTGATCCCATCATGGCAGGATCGATAAGACACAGATCAGCCTCGCACGGTTGTTGTGTTCACGATGGAGATTCGAAAGTTACTGCAGAATTCCTCCTGATTTTGTTGGAATTCTGTGACCTTCGGTGGTCTCGACGAGTCTCGACGTTGGTTTGACACTACATTTCAATCAATCACGGCTCTGTAAATTCGGACCAGGTTACGTTTGCTGTGAAAGGTCCAAGGATGCTACCATATATCTGCTTTCTGCACCGAATCAACGAAAAAAAAAAAAATTGAGCTGCGCCCATAAGACTTCCTCGAAAAGCGTGCTGATGTATATAATGAATCCCGGGCCGGCCGGAAGCTGCCCCTCAATTCGCAAAAAAAAAAAAATCCTGGAGACGCGGGGGCCGGCATACATGTACATACAGCGTGGAGCTTACCGAACTGAGGCTTGATATAAAGTCCAAGAGAATTTCTTCCAGACAGCCAGTTAAATACAATGGGACCTCGTATCCCGGGTTGTATTTTTTTATCTAAAAAAAACCCCAACGCGACTAGTGTGCCAGTTGGTCCGCCGGCACCTGGAATGGGAGATTCGGAGGTGTGATTTGGTAGGGAATTTTGGTCGTGCTGAATGAGTTCAAGTTGGGACTATCCTACCAGTAGTATAGCCAGTTGGAGATCAGTTTCAAAGTTCTCGCCCAGTGCGAATGTCATTCAAGCCAAGCTAACACGCGTAGGAGAAATATATCTATGAGAAACCCATAGTCATAGATTCACATTCTAGAACAATGGGTGGATACAGGGGAGTGCATTGATTCCAACTACTAATACCAGCCCTAGGCCTCCCGCTTGGTTTGGTTTGTCGAATTGGTGAATAATATATATATAAACAGCCAGGCTTGCGCCGGCGCCAGCTGCAGTCACTAGCACCTAGCGCACTCGATCGAGGCAGGGACAGAGACAGTGGGAGCACGCGAATTCCGGCGGATCTTGCGCGTCTCCTACGCTGGGTACGGAGGAGGCACGGCCGCCTGCGCTGCTTGGCGCAACACCAGCACCGGCGAAGAAGCAGCAAGAGCGTGAGGGGTGTCTCATCCTCGGACTGAAAAGGGAAAAATAAAAAGGAGCCGCGAAAGGAACAGATGGAAGGAGGTACATGGACGGGTGAACAATCAAGGAGGCACGGACCTACCTTTGATTACTACTTCAAAGATTGAAATGGTGATAGTGCGTCTGGATTCGATGGCCGGTAGATATGCTAAACGTAATGATCAAGAACAAAAAAAAAAAAGTCAGAATCAGACTGGAGAGAAATAACGCAGACACGAGTCTGTAGTACTCAGTATTCAGAAGTTTGATATGGGAGATGGAGGCTGGTGCGTGCTTAAATTTCCGCGCCCCGCCCGCTTGAGCTAGAGCTTGTAGGATGCTCGACTTTGCATCGCGCTTCACTTCACAGTTGTTCCAGTCGAATTCGCAGCCCACCGTGGATTCGCCGCGTCGCATCCCAGGTCCTTCAACTTAAAGTTGTATTTGCCGTGATACAAGTTGGAGGTTATGTAAAGAGAGCCGAGTGAGTGCGGGTTTTACCGGTGTACCTGCTCGCCGAATGAATGGATGAGCGAGTACCTGAAAAATTACCTTTAAACTCCGCGGCTCGTTCTCCATACGTAGTAAATTGCGCTTGAACGACGCGGACCGCGGTATTGCTGCGGAATCCAGCAATTCGAGCTCCATTGAGCCTCAGTCCGCATCTTGGCGGTTGTGGTTTGGCGAGTGCGAGCAATTAGAATCCCATTGAGTTGATATTTACGTCAACGGCCACCTCATTTTCATATAAGGAAGGCCGTGCGGGAATTGAGCGGGATCCACCCATAACTTGGAAACCAAAGTCCTTGTTGTGTTGGATATGCCGCGTGGAATCATTAATATTCCTGAAAGTTCTCATTGTGCTCTTTTTCGACAGTCATCTTATTTATATGCGCAGTTCTCAGCCTCAGATGAATCCCCGGCGTGCGAGGCAAGTGTGTGCATCGGCACGAAGTTTCTTGGCAGGTGAACCTGTCTCGGTAACCCAGACGTTCCCGTGGGAAAACTGTCAGTCGGAGTATGAAAAGATAGTGCAGGATTCCCACGGGAACGTCTGGGGCATTTGGTGGAGTAATACCCCCCATCGAGTCACATCATCTGCGATTTCGCATCAGCAGGCCAGCCAAATGTCACGCCTTGTGACGCGATGGGAGGCGTTGCTATACGAAATGCCCCAGACGTTCCCGTGTGATCTCTGCGCTATCTTTTCAACTCCGACTGAGCGCGGATCACACGGGAACGGCTGGGTTACCGAGACAGCAGGTGAACAGCTTCCTGGACGCGGTGGAAAGAAACCGCCGATGATCGGACATCAAGCTGTGATGAGAATCAGATTCTCATCAGAGCTTGATGACTCAAGGGTGGTGGCGGCATGGCGGACTCAGTGCAAATATTGGGAGCGCTGGGAGATCAAGAACCAATGCCAAAGAAATCTTTCTAAAACTCCGAGGAGTGGGCCAACTCATGGGTGAAAGAAGGGGAGAAGAGGCTGGCACGTGTACGGGCGCCAAATGGGCGCCGAAGGATCAATTCATTTATCAATTCACACCATCTGGCATCTGACATTCCGGCGCTAAGGGTTTTGTATAAATCGATCATCAGCATCGTTCTATGATGCCCCCATCTTACCATCTAGCACCTTATAAATGGCAAACACAGAAACGGTGAGGAAATCCCGTGTCATCCTATTCTGACTGACTGGAAGTAGGAGAAACCTAACTTTCCTTCCGAAGACTCTGATGGGCAGTCAATCTATCAGCAGAATGCGGCTAGAAATATGGTGGGTTTCTGAAGTGAAGAATATATAGCAAATATATTGAATTAAAACAGGAACCGGATTTGAGCATGTCTCAACCCAACTCTCAAGATATTTCACTTTCAGACCACATTACAATGGAGTCTGAAGACCGAAATTCCGAAGATTTGGTGAATAAAAAATGAATTCCATTCATATTAAGAAGCTAAAGCCCTTTATAGGACTCTGACTCTGGTAGTAATGAAGCACAGAATGCTGAGGATCTGGTGAGTGCACAAAAAGAATATGTTATTGGAAAGCTGGAATCATTTGGCAGGATTGGAGTCCAGAAGACATCGCAGCAGTGCAAGAACTTATAGAACAGACTCCTCAAGAGGATCCACATATGCCAAGATATCAACAGCTGTTGGGGGCACTGTTTATTGAGAGATATAGGGAGTCAGGCAACTTGAATGATCTTGAAAGCTCTGTGAAGCACTGTCAGGTGGCACTGGATCTAGCCCCAGAAGGACACTCTGATCGAACAAGTGCATTGCAAGACCTGGGTGTGGCACTTACAGAGCGCTATGAAAGGCTGGGAGACCTGGCAGACATGGAGGGTGCACTAAAGGCAGATCAGGAGGTAGTAGACCTGACTCCACCTGGCCATCCTGATCGAGCAGGCCAACTGCGAGGTCTTGCAGTGTTGTTCAGAAATCGATATCAGAGGCTGGGAGAGCTGAAGGACCTGGAAGCTGCACTGAAGAACAACCAGGAAGCAGTCGACCTGACTCCACCTGGACATCCTGATCGAGCAGGCCAACTGCGAGGTCTTGCAGTGTCATTCACAGATCAATATCAGAGGCTGGGTGAGCTGAAGGACCTGGAATCTGCACTGAAGAACAACCAGGAGGCAGCTGACCTGACCCCATCTGGCCATCCTGATCGAGCAGGCCGACTGCAAGGTCTTGCAGCGTCTTTCACATATCGATATAAGAGGCTGGGTGAGCTGAAGGACCTGGAAGCTTCACTGAAGAACAACCAGGAGGCAGCAGACCTGACTCCACCTGGACATCCTGATCGAGCAGGCCGGCTGCAAGGTTTTGCAGTGTCGTTCACAGATCGATATCAGAGGCTGGGTGAGCTGAAGGACCTGGAAGCTGCACTGAAGAACAACCAGGAGGCAGCAGACCTGACTCCACCTGGACATCCTGATCAAGCAGGCCAACTGCGAGGTCTTGCAGTGTCGTTCACAGATCAATATCAGAGGCTGGGTGAGCTGAAGGACCTGGAAGCTGCACTGAAGAACAACCAGGAGGCAGCTGACCTGACTCCACCTGGACATCCTGATCGAGCAGGCCGACTGCAAGGTCTTGCAGCGTCTTTCACATATCGATATCAGAGGCTGGGTGAGCTGAAGGACCTGGAAGCTTCACTGAAGAACAACCAGGAGGCAGCAGACCTGACTCCACCTGGACATCCTGATCGAGCAGGCCGACTGCAAGGTCTTGCAGTGTCGTTCACAGATCGATATCAGAGGCTGGGTGAGCTGAAGGACCTGGAAGCTTCACTGAAGAACAACCAGGAGGCAGCAGACCTGACTCCACCTGGACATCCTGATCGAGCAGGCCGACTGCAAGGTCTTGCAGTGTCGTTCACAGATCGATATCAGAGGCTGGGTGAGCTGAAGGACCTGGAAGCTGCACTGAAGAACGACCAGGAGGCAGCAGACCTGACTCCACTTGGACATCCTGATCGAGCAGGCCGACTGCAAGGTCTTGCAGTGTCGTTCACAGATCGATATCGGAGGCTGGGTGAGCTGAAGGACCTGGAAGCTGCACTGAAGAACGACCAGGAGGCAGCAGACCTGACTCCACCTGGCCATCCTGATCGAGCAGGTCAACTGCGAGGTCTTGCAGTGTCGTTCAGAAATCGATATCAGAGGCTGGGTGAGCTGAAGGACCTGGAAGCTGCACTGAAGAACGACCAGGAGGCAGCAGACCTGACTCCACCTGGCCATCCTGATCGAGCAGGTCAACTGCGAGGTCTTGCAGTGTCGTTCAGAAATCGATATCAGAGGCTGGGAGAGCTGAAGGACCTGGAAGCTGCACTGAGGAACAACCAGGAGGCAGTCGTCCTGACTCCACCCGGACATCCTGATCGAGCAGGCCAACTGCGAGGTCTTGCAGTGTCGTTCATAAATCGATATCAGAGGCTGGGTGAGCTGAAGGACCTGGAAGCTGCAATGAAGAACAACCAGGAGGCAGTTGACCTGACTCCATCTGGCCATCCTGATCGAGCAGGCCAACTGCAAGGTCTTGCAGCGTCTTTCACATATCGATATCAGAGGCTGGGTGAGCTGAAGGACCTGGAAGCTTCACTGAAGAACAACCAGGAGGCAGTAGACCTGACTCCACCTGGACATCCTGATCGAGCAGGCCGACTGCAAGGTTTTGCAATGTCGTTCACAGATCGATATCAGAGGCTGGGTGAGCTGAAGGACCTGGAAGCTGCACTGAAGAACAACCAGGAGGCAGCAGACCTGACTCCACCTGGACATCCTGATCGAGCAGGCCGACTGCAAGGTCTTGCAGTGTCGTTCACAGATCGATATCAGAGGCTGGGTGAGCTGAAGGACCTGGAAGCTTCACTGAAGAACAACCAGGAGGCAGCTGACCTGACTCCACCTGGACATCCTGATCAAGCAGGCCGACTGCAAGGTCTTGCAGTGTCGTTCACAGATCAATATAAGAGGCTGGGTGAGCTGAAGGACCTGGAAGCTGCACTGAAGAACAACCAGGAGGCAGCAGACCTGACTCCACTTGGACATCCTGATCGAGCAGGCCGACTGCAAGGTCTTGCAGTGTCGTTCACAGATCGATATCAGAGGCTGGGTGAGCTGAATGACCTGGAAGCTGCACTGAAGAACTACCAGGAGGCAGCTGACCTGACTCCATCTGGCCATCCTGATCGAGCAGGCCGATTGCAAGGTCTTGCAGTGTCGTTCAGAAATCGATATCAGAGGCTGGGAGAGCTGAAGGACCTGGAAGCTTCACTGAAGAACAACCAGGAGGCAGCAGACCTGACTCCACCTGGACATCCTGATCGAGCAGGCCAACTGCGAGGTCTTGCAGTGTCGTTCACAGATCGATATAAGAGGCTGGGTGAGCTGAAGGACCTGGAAGCTGCACTGAAGAACAACCAGGAGGCAGCTGACCTGACCCCATCTGGCCATCCTGATCGAGCAGGCCGACTGCAAGGTCTTGCAGCGTCTTTCACATATCGATATCAGAGGCTGGGTGAGCTGAAGGACCTGGAAGCTTCACTGAAGAACAACCAGGAGGCAGCTGACCTGACTCCACCTGGACATCCTGATCGAGCAGGCCAACTGCAAGGTTTTGCAGTGTCGTTCACAGATCGATATCAGAGGCTGGGTGAGCTGAAGGACCTGGAAGCTGCACTGAAGAACAACCAGGAGGCAGCAGACCTGACTCCACCTGGACATCCTGATCGAGCAGGCCGACTGCAAGGTCTTGCAGTGTCATTCACAGATCGATATCAGAGACTGGGTGAGCTGAAGGACCTGGAAGCTGCACTGAAGAACAACCAGG
Source organism: Mycena leptocephala (assembly GCA_029378395.1). Taxonomy (NCBI): domain Eukaryota; kingdom Fungi; phylum Basidiomycota; class Agaricomycetes; order Agaricales; family Mycenaceae; genus Mycena; species Mycena leptocephala. Next base: position 243,511 of record JARJLF010000010.1, read on the forward strand.
AGGCAGCAGACCTGACTCCACTTGGACATCCTGATCGAGCAGGCCGACTGCAAGGTCTTGCAGTGTCGTTCACAGATCGATATCGGAGGCTGGGTGAGCTGAAGGACCTGGAAGCTGCACTGAAGAACAACCAGGAGGCAGTAGACCTGACTCCACCTGGACATCCTGATCGAGCAGGCCAACTGCAAGGTCTTGCAGTGTCGTTCACAGATCGATATCGGAGGCTGGGTGAGCTGAAGGACCTGGAAGCTGCACTGAAGAACAACCAGGAGGCAGCAGACCTGACTCCACCTGGACATCCTGATCGAGCAGGCCGACTGCAAGGTCTTGCAGTGTCGTTCACAGATCGATATAAGAGGCTGGGTGACCTGAAGAATCTTGTGGCCATCCAGACTAATTACAATGAGTCATTCAGACTTGCTACTTTAGACCCTGAAATTTCATGGCAGAATGCTCTCTCTTGGGCAAGTTATTGTGAAGAATTTCAACCAGATGATTGTATCCATGCATTCAATGCAGCCTTTGATCTCCTCCCTGAGATATTGTGGATTGGGCATTCCATCCCTGTGCGCCATGATGCCATTCACAGGCTTGATATTTCGGGTGCAACCTCAACTGCTGTCCAAACATGCATTGATCTCATGCAACTTCATGTTGCTGTAAAATTTATTGAACAAGGCCTTGCCACTATTTTTCAACAAATGCTCCAACTGAAGGCAGATATTCATGCACTCCCACCTGATCAGGCTCAGAAGTTCTTAGAACTATCCTCAAAACTTTACAGTGGAAGATTCACTGAATCTCCAATCACCATTGTTGAAGACAGAAAGATATTGCTGGAAGACATCCGGAAACAGCCAGGCTTTGAATATTTCCTTCTTCCAAAATCCTACAATGTTCTTTGTCATGCAGCACAAGGAGGACCTGTCATAATCCTCACCAGTCACAAAGCTCATTGTGATGCTATAATCCTCCCCAATCCAACTTCAGACCCAGTCCATGTTCCACTCCCAACTGTCACGCTAGACCTGCTCAAATCACAACAAGACATGCTGACATCCTTGCTTCGTTACTGCAATCTTTGAAACCGAGGCCAATCAGCAGCATCCCGAATCTTTGCTGGGCGGGAACGTTTCACACACAAACCAACTGACGAATGTTTCAGAGATCTATTGAACTGGCTCTGGATTCATATCACAGGCCCAGTCTATACAGTTTTAAAATCAGTCAGTGAAAAATATGTGGTTCCTTCTTTCGCAACTAATCTTGTTCTTTAGCAGGGTATTTCAATTGGCAGGCTCTGGTGGCTGCCAACAGGGGCATTTGCAGGACTGCCGTTACATGCAAGCCCACCTACAGATGAATTCATCCATTCATACACAGCTACCCTGGGATCTCTCCTTGATGCATATGCTAAAAAATCATCCAGCACTGCACCCAAATTGGCGGTTGTTGGAGTTACACACACTGATTCCAACAGAAGTAACTCCCTCAAAGGCGTAGAGCTGGAAGTTGACAAAATTCTCTCCATCACCAAAGACTCTTATGTTCAGTGCCTTGTTGGAGATCAGGCAACAGTGGATGCCGTGAAACTGCAGCTCCAGGAGTGTTCCTGGGTTCATTTGGCTTGCCATGGATATCAAAATCTCGAGTACCCCACACAAAGCCATCTCCAGCTTTATGAAGGCACTCTGGAGTTGGACACAATTCTTCGCATGCCTCTGCCCAATGCGCAATTTGTCTTTCTCGCTGCATGTCAGACAGCTATGGGTGATGACAAACTGGTGAATGAATCGTTTCATCTGGGTGGTGGGTTCATTACTGCAGGGTTCCAAAGCACAATTGGAACAATGTGGGCCATGAATGACAGTGATGGCCCAACTGTCGCAGAGATTGTTTACTCCCATCTGTTTCGCGACGGTCAACAGCCCACCCATACCGATGCAGCCGAAGCTTTGCAGCTTGCAGTCAAAGAGTTGAAGGGCAGAAAGGTTCCTTATGAACGATGGGTACCATTCATTCACATCGGAGTCTGATATTAGTATATTATAATTAGCTTTCTGGGACCTTGTCAGCCTGTCCATTCATGCCATTTTATTGATTCATTTTGTACTATCGAGCTTAGTTTCAGGTGAGTGCACACAGATCAGCTTGCATGGATTGCTCTCAAAGCACAGTGTCCATCTATCAGTAAGATCACTGTAGGCACCCAGCTCAACTTGGGCATACAGATTTCCATTTCCAGCATAATATATGCTTGTCCCTCACTGACACTGACTGATTGCCGCGTCCTACCCCAGACACTGTCGTAACTGCGAATGACTTGGGATTAGGCCTCTTCGAGGCGGGTGCTGAACCTTTAGGTAGGGGGTAAACACAAGTCAACATTCTTATAAAATACACACTATACCAGCTTTGTAGCCTGAGGTTCAACAAATTATTTCTCAATTTGAAGAGCTTGACCATTACATTGGATATGCACAACGTAGAAATACTCCCATTCTCTAATGCAGTGAACTTGTTATCTGTACAAGTGGATAAGCAATTGAGAAGTATAGGGGTTCAGTGCCCGAAAATTGGCAGAATTCCCAATGGAACTTCAAATCGACAAAAGACTTGCACCTGGGGCATGATTCCTGCTCTACGACCGTATAATCTGTTACACCGACCTGTTTTCTAGAGGTCAAGCCATTCCTTGACTAGTGAAAGTCACAAACAAATGGCATTTTCTTTTGTAAGCAGCCGTTGTATCCTAATTGATAAGGCAAAAGCTGTCCGTCTGAGTGAGACTTGTGCAAAAAGTCTTGTCAAGTTGTCCTGTCCCCCTTCTAGGTTTAAGCATGACGACACAAAGATCAAGTCAAATAATGGTAACTCTTGAGGGAAACTGGAGTTCTGAGCAGGTAAATCATCCAATGGATGCTAATGGTCCAGTTTTCCAGAAAAATTGGGGGAGAGACTTAAAAAATACCGTTGACCTGTGCAACCCGGAGACCCGAATTGAATTTTTGTTTTAACCCACTGCCAGAACCTCTACATGTTCAGGTCACAAAGTTGAACCAGTAACCCAGTTACCAGTCCAAGGCAGACACCAGGTCAGAAGCCAGAGAAGCAGTCGCAGAAAAATTGTTCAAGAACACATGTTGCCAACATCACATGAAGCCTCAGGAGCCCAGAGGCTTAGGATTGTGTACGGAGCTCAGAATCAATCACTCATTCCAGAGAAACACGCCGGGTTCAAGTTGTGCAGCATGGCCGTTGATCCCAGTGGATACAGCACATCACAGTAGCCAGAGGACATGGAGGCGGGAGCAATACAGCATGCGAGGTACTGTTCGACCACAAGTTCAAGTTCAATTTTTACCCGAGAAGGCCGAGGAATATTATTTCGATTTATGGTGCACATCACGAATCTTCCAGTGGTGTGACCTGTGACTGAACTTGTGGTTGAACTGGTACAGTACAATGCACAGGTATGTTGCTGCCTCTGTCAGACTAGAAGCAGACTTGAAAGCAAGTAGTGTGGGCTGAGCTCGAAGTATCTACTCGGGCTCGAAGATCAGGTTGTGATTGATAGGCTAAGACGACGATCTAGGTTCAACTTGGCGTTGGTCCAGACCTCGGTGCATCTCCGGATGAACCAGTTTTTGGTCATTGGGGCCCATTGGCCGTCGCCAGTGTCGAACGCTCGCGTTGAGCTTCATATGGTTGTCGTAGGCCTTCTCTGGGCAGAGGTTGTCGGTGCGCGCGGTCATCGTGAGGGCGCCGCCCCGTTCGCGTGCGGACTTTGTCCATGGGAGATGGAGGGCAGTTGCGTGTGATACGCCGTTGGTACGGATTTGTTTGGGTGGCACGTCTCTGGTGATGTGGTATTTTGGGTCGAAATCAGCAGGAGCAGGTATTGTGAGCTCGCCGAGTCGGCGGCATCCCCAGAAAGCGGCAGTCGCGAGAGCCCAGATCGCGGCGTCGAAGGGTTTCGCTAGGTCCAAGACGCAGAGCAGCGCGAAAAGGTGCTCGATGGTGACGGGGCCGCGTTGGTCGTGCTTGAAGGCGGTGCCTTCCTTGTTCACGGTGCGTCTCACCAGTTCATGCCAAACTCCGCTTTGCCCGGGAGTATCAGCGTTAAACTTTCCTCAAGCGCCAAACTGACGCTAATGCCCATTATCAGTCTGCTTTGGAGTATCAGCAAATTAGAATTTAGCAATGATGAGGTAAAGTACAGGCCAAACTATTGAAAACCTCATGAAATTCATGAAAACTTCAGTGTCTCACAAAAAGAAACCCATTTTTTAAATTCATGTTTGAAATTTTCTGGGCCCCAGTTTTACCCAAGTTTTCCCCCTAGGTTTTCTTTGTCTGCACAGATCTGTTAGCCAATTTAAAACTGAGTAAGCTGAACATATTTCTGGGTGGACATGGCCACCTAAATGAAAAAAGCGCTGAGACCGTGCTCTGGCCAATTTTTTTCTCCGGCCAATTTGGCCACTGATTTTTGGACATGGCAGCTAGGTGATGCGCACCATAGTGAAATTTCACACTATTTTCATTACGAACATTTGTGACCCCTAAACCTCATCGATACCACTGTACATCGCAAATGATATCTCTTCGTTCGTCCACTGATTTTATTATTTGTTTTCTTATGCAAATGGCTGTAAATCCAGAGTTTTTACATTTTTTGAATTTCTGTGATCAATAAAGGGGGAGGGGGACCGCGGAGCGGTCCCCCGAGCGCTTGTAATATCTACTTGAAACTAGTGACACATGAAACATATATTGATTTGTGGTTGCAGTGCACTGGGATCACACATCTTACAAGGAATTGTGCATAGGAATCAAAAATCTGAGATCATAATGGGTGCTAGAACATGGAGAAATTGAGTTATTTGCTGGAGTACTGGTTCTCATTTTTCTCATGTCCATGGAACACTTTGCAAGTTCTGTTGGGAGAGGTACTCATTGTCAATATACCTCTGTCAAAAAACCAATGAACCATTATTGCAAACTGTGCCTTTGGCATCAAATTTAGGGTTTCCCAAATACTAGACTTCACCAAATCCTGTGTCAGATTGAATCTGATGGGACAGATTACGTATGCTTGCCTTCCAGTATAAAACCAGTGGCTCCTGCCCCAATATACACCAGTGAAATTTCCCCGGCTGCTCGCCCACAATGAATCCTCGCTCTTTAATTGTTACTGAATCTGCTCTCTGGGTTTACACCTCATGATCAAACTTGCAACCATGCAACATCTTCCTGACTACTATGAACTTGCATCAAAATTTGCCTGGTCCTCAAACCCTTAATTTCTCTCTCAAGTTGTCCCTCAAGTCGTCCATGATCGCTTCCATCAGCTTTCGAAACCCCATATTCTGTACGGCTTAACTCGGGCATGCAATGGCTCCCACACTCTGAGAGCGCCACAAGTTCGAATTCAAGTCTCTGAACTCCAGCCGGGCTGCCCTCCCACTCATTGCAGTTCGGCTTGGGCAATTTCTGCCGCCATATCTATCATACTTGACCTCACTTACATTGGTATTCTTACATTGACCACATTTGAAGTAAATATGTTTTGATTTTCCATCACGAGCGAATCCAATATTACAGCCGGAGCGGAGCGAAGGCAGATCTTGTCATTCATTGCCAAATCCACCGAAAAAATTGAAAAGTGCTTGCAAGTAATGAGGTTAAGGGGACATCAGGCACAGTATGAGCTGGATATGAGGAAGTTGATATGGGTGTCATTTCTACCGGGGTTGTCTTTGCATGGTGGAGGAGAATGAATGGATCCTGCGAATGTCTTCTTGGACCTGTGTGTAGATAATAATTGCCAACCGATACAGAAATTCAACTATGTCTCAAAGGGCATCAGCGAGATACTGACATATGCGGTCGAGATACTCCTTTGTCTACTCAGCGCGTGCGTAGGTGTTGCAGATGTGCTCGGCAAGAAGGCGGTGAAGGGATGCCGTGGGAGTGTATTTACGACTGAGGCAGAAGGGCATGTCGCAAAAGGGCCTGGAGGGTTATAAGGGGTTACGAAGGGTTACAGACTTATAGGCCAGTTATACCTGACTTATACCGACCGTATAACTACTTATAAGAACTTATAACTTTCTTCCGTCTCGAGTGACATTTTTGTGACACTGAAGGCCGGAAGGTGTGCAGAGAGGACATTTTTGAACCAATCCGTGACATATTAATTACCGGCGCAAAGCACCCAGTCAGCATCAGCTACATCGTCTAAATAGAAGGTGTGATCCGCCTTGTTACACCCCAAACAGTTGACCATGTGAGCTCCCCGCACAAAATAGCGGGGTAAGATGAACATGGTGCGCCCGTCTTCAAAAATTTGGCAATTTTTTCACATGGTCTTCGGTCGCCATGCTGACTTCTTGAATAATCGTACAATTCAGTCCGACCGGAAGGAAGACAAGACTTGAACAGGAATAACATGCAGCCCAAAGTCAACGGATCGTCGTCCATGTTGATGGCGACACAGTCGAACGGTTCCTCGTGATTCACCTGAAACGAGGGATTGCATCGCATGAGGTCGCATTGGTCTGTCCAGTCTTCACGCGACGTGTAGTGAATGTAAATGCATCGGAATGGCCGAATCTATGAAGAATCAGTCGTACAGATCAAAAACTAAACAGAATGGCATGGATGCAAGCGCGCCGTAATTGTTTCCTCTCCATCCTCCCTAAGCGGCTCGTGTGGGGAATTATTCCGAATAAATTTGCGCAGGTCAGAATGAAAGCTGCGACGTGTCGCACCGCTGATCCAAGTAGCATCTTTCATCGCGGATCTGGAGTCAACCAGATTTTGCGGGGAACCGAGTTGCCAGTGGTCCTCATTCGGAACGTCCGGGACGTCCTGAATGGCGTCGGGGCTCACGGCTGTTCGTTCTGCCAACTCCGCAATCCGCTTCGAAATTTCAGTATCATACTGATTAACGGTCATTCGGATGAGGGCCATCGCCTCCCTGATTGCATCCAGGTCGGTCATCTGAAGGAATATTGCAGTCTCTTGTTGCGCATTAATTAATTTCACTAGCCTGTTTGTTGACATTCCTTTTGTTGAGACATGCATAGATCTCCCGGGTCTCTTGATGAAACCCCTCATTGACACGCGTGCAATAGACGGAATGCGGGCCTTTGTCGTGTACTCGATCGACGCCGCGCAGAAGACGTGGTCGTTCGGGTCGTTCGGCTGGCGTGAGTTTTGCGAGTTGAGCTGCTTCTCTAGCCGCTTCTCTCTCCGGCTCTGAATCGGAGACGTGGGTGGTATTAGAGTCGATTCGGCGTATCTCAGGCATCGAAGGCTGGGTGGACGAGAGGCAGCAAACGCATTGGGCCGGTTGTGGAGCAAAGTGATGTCATAGAGCCGCAATGGGACATAACATCAGCAAAATGTCAAATCGTCCTTTCGCAGCTTTTTTGACTCTTAAAAGGACCAAAAGATGAAAAAGCCGAAAAGGACTTTCTCCTTTTTTAGGCCAAGCCCCTTAGCTTTTAAAAGGGCAAAAGAGCTTAAAAAGCCGTTGAAAAAGCTATAATAGGACCATTAAAAGACGACTCAAAAGGCGCTTTTTGGTTGTAAAATTCCCGCTACCGTTAGGTAAGGGTTTCTATAGGGCGCCCTAACTTCAGCCACATGCAGAGCATCACATTTTTTACTATTATGGTAGGCTGCCATCACGTTTTCGTCAGCAGTTTTTGTGTAATCCCCAGAAACTTTGAGAATGTGTCATTCCCCTCCTGTAAGCACCCCAACATTTTGTATTTCCGCCAAAAGACTGCCGTTACTTCCCCATCCTTTTGCTCTTACCCTCTGCTGTCATGTCATCCTCGGCCACCTTCTGCAATGTACCCCTCTCTACTTCAGTTGACTCTACTTCTGAACAGTCCTTCTGGTCTCTTGACTGGGTTCTGTCTTCTGGAGTTGCCGCACCTGGTTCTGTCGCTTCTGGCCTGCTAACGCTTCTATCTGGCAACTCGGTATGCTCCATGCACACGAAGACTCCTGTGCGCTCCGACCTCCCGTATGATCTTGTTCTTGCGCGCGACTGGCTTTTCTTCTGTCATGAAACTCTGCCTCACGTGTCTTTTGCCCTGTCTTCGGGTCTCGTTACACCGGGAACGTCAGGCAATGCTGGTAAGTATTTCCTGTTCTGAGAACTTGATGACTCGCTGATTGATTCAGGTCATCTCTCGTCCTTCACTGACAGTGAACCGGCCGACGTTCAGTCCATTGATACAACATCAGATGTATGCGTAGTCTTAGCTCTTCGAAACCTTGATTGACTGATCTTCCACGCAGCTGCAATGGACACCTGCCCTTGTGCAGGCGCGTCTCCATGCCAATGTCCATCTGCATCTGCTTTTATACCATGCCCTACTGCTGCATCTGTCGTAACATCTGTGAACATTACACGTGATATTTTACTTGGCTTGTTGCCGTGTGTCTGTATTCCACGCAGACTTGCCAACAATTAAGGTTCACCAGGGGTAAAGGTAGAGGTACAAACAGGCCTACCTTTACCCCTACCTCCAAAACCTCTGACCTCCGGGAGGTCGACCTCTACCTTACCTCCAAAACCTTGGAGGTCGACCCCTGTGACCTCTATCCAGACCTCCAAGGTTTTACCTTGGAGGTTGCTCACTCAAAATGACTCAGGATTTGTCAAAATATCATTGAGTTATATTCAAAGTAGTTAATTCAATTGTCATGATGACCATCCGTACTCTTGTCTTTTCCCTTCATATTTTCCCGCACAGCCGATTGAAACTCCTTGTCGCCAACTAGATCATGCCTACTCCATGAACCGAGACAGAGAAAGGTCCGAACAGACTTTCCAGAGAGACGGTTGCGGGTGAAGTGAAGAAGTTGGCGTCCCTTGGAGAAGACCCGTTCAACACCAGTAGACGTGGCTGTTATGTTTGGGTCAGTGAAATCTAATAAAGAAAATGATCATACACACAAGGGACGCTCAGATAATCAAGTGCCATCTGCGAGAGAGTTGGATACAACAGACGGTTATCCCACCACCACTTCAAAGGGTTCATTGTAGACTCTGTTGGGTCTGAGAGATACCGGTCGAGCTCATCTTTGGCGGCATGGGTGCCAGAGGACACAGAAATATCCATGAACAAAGAGAAATCATCATCAACATCCATAGCGGGCTTCTGGATTCAAAAACTCAAATAAATGCGGCAAAATGACAATGCGAACATACCTCTATCTCATTGTCCACTGCGGTACCACTTGCCGCTCGCAAGGCAACATAGGTTTGGTACTCATCTCTGGTGATAGATTTAGCGGTGTCAATCCAGTCCTGTGGCCATCTCTGCTTCTTGAAGTATGCCAGTTTCAAGCCAGGATGGAGGACTAGAGAATCTTGAGTCAGTACTGTACAACTGTGAAGCTTCAAAGCCTACCCATAGCTATGCGATATATATTTGACTCGTCCGTGTTAGCATAGTACTGATTCATTTTCTTCTTCGCCAGAAGCAGTGCCATCTTGACGGAGGAATGCAACTGATCGTCAGGAAGCAGTGTTAACTGAAGATGAGGCGATGCAGCAAGCTCTGTGATAGTAGGAATAGTGTTGGTAGCAGAACCACGGGTCAAGTGCTTGTCGATGGTGTCCATAATCGGAATGACGTTCGCAATGCTGGAAATGTCTTCACGAGAAAAGAACAGTGTCGCGTCCTTGAAGATCTGGTGAAACAATGAGAAAATATCAAGAAATAGATTGAAGTGTACCTTAAGAACCTTGACCAAATCCTTGATTATTCTCCACTCCTCCAGCTCAAGCTCATAGTCACGCAACGCGCGGATAGATTTATCACCAGTGATTGCGTCAATAACGGCTTCATATTTCACCGCAAAGACAAGAAGATCATACGTGGAATTCCATCGCGTGGCAACATCACGAGGGATGAGGCGCACAGGAAGGTTGTTGTCGGTGCACTTCTCTTTCCACAGAGGTAAAAGAATTGTAGTTGAATTGATGATTGAGAAACTGATTGTGCGAATCTAAAAGTGCATAATAAATGTTCAATTCACGATCAAGAGACAAATCACATCACCTTCGACAGAGAGGTCTTGACTGCATCCATTTCCTCAAACGCAGTCTGACGCTCTTCTTCAGTCATTGGAATCTCGGTATCATCTGAGTCCGAGTCTGAATCCAAATGTTGATCCTCGTCATTCAACTCTGCAACAGCCTCCAGGTCAGGAAGATCAAAGTCGGCAATATCCAGTGAAGCAGTAGTCCCGTCACGGCGCTTCACAGCCTGGAAAGGGCGCAGAAGGGCCTTGACACTGAGATTGATAGTGTGATTGAAACAGCGAACACGGTTGACTCTCTCGAAAGCGTTGTTTGGGTTTTCGCTCAGAGAAACCACCTGAGTGTCATTGGAGGTTGCATTATCGCCAGTAACAGCAAGGATCTTTACTTGCGTGAGTGGCTGTCCAGAAATGTAAGTGAAAGTATGACTCACTTTGCCCGAGAGCTCATAACGATCTAACATTTCCTGGAATGCTTCAGCGAGTGCTTCACCGGTATGGGACTGAAGGGATTTCAGTCTGTATATTCACTGAATATGTGTATGCCTCTCACCACCGGGACTTCAAATATATCTATCATGAATGAAAGCGGAGAACCTTCATGTTGGAAATGCACTGTCCATGCCACAAAAGCACGGTGGTTTGGTGAGGTCCAGGCATCGGTGCCAAAGCTTAGCTTCCCAGGATACACCTAACAATGTATATGATTAGTTCAGGCGACACTGGAAATAGTTATTGACAGACCTTCAACAGTTCAGTTATGCGCTGGACACTACGCTCAAAAGATGTTGCAATATCCCGAGCAATGGTGGTTTCAGAGGGTAAAGAAAGTCCCGGACGACCATTGAGAATGAGTTCTGCAAATTTGCGGTCCTTAATTGCATGCATAGGTCGGTTACTTTCGGTGAACCAACGCGCAAGGGTGGCACTAAATTGGAAAGGCCATTGGCAACAATATTTAAGTGATACACCAAGCACACTTACCGTAATTCAACCAAGGTCAGCGGACGGTTTGGGGCGGGTTTGGCTTAGAATTCTGGTGACCGAAGGCAGCATGGATTGATGAGTCGTGGGTATCAAGCTTTGCACCCTGTAATGCAGCGTCTACTGTTGCCTCACCAAAGCATTTGCGAGCATGCTTTTTGAGATTGCTTGTGCCGGTGGAATCACTTGTATCCGCAAAGCGTTTCACTCCCTTGGAGTCGAATTGGCAGGTGGTAGAGGCGCAGCGGAACATATGATAAGGGCGATCATTGTGATCAAACTCCAAGGTCGGTGGTTTGAAAAAGGAGTAGATAGGAGCGGTCCAATTGGCTTTGAGACGGTCTAATGTCACAATGTCAGTAGTACACCAGATAAGAGCTTGAAAGAGGATTAGATATTCACCAAATTTCTTCCGTTCTTTCCCTTTGTCGTCGAGATCCTCGTCGTCGCTAATCTCGATCGGCCCTGTTGGAACTGCGAGTGTCAGACTAATAAACAAGACAGATGCTGCAAGAATTTCACCTTGGGACGATGACGACTTGCTGCGTGTCAGGGATGAAATACCAGACCTGAGCTTCTTTGCAGCGCCCTTTGCTTTGGACGCAATGCTTGAAACCACACTAGCAGCGCGAGAAACAACTGAAGCCGAAGATTGGCTAGTATTGCCAGTAGATTTCTTGCGTTTGGTCATGGTACAAGTGGGCATCCAGAAGAGTATTGATTTGGCTTTTAAAGCCCTTGCTGACGATTTGAAAGACAATAATTACTGGTTCAACCCCGGAATCCTGTGATTTTCTCCTTATTCAGCTTGTACACTTTGACTTACTAAAATTACTGCGCATCATGATTCAGCTTGCTGGTTTCTACGGCTTCAGGTAGTCAAGGCAGACATATTGAAGCCTGTGATATCCAAATTATTCAGCTTGTACGCTCTGACTTACTAAAATTACTGTGCCTCGTGATTCAGCTGGCTGCGGACCATGAATCAGCTTTGTGAATTTTACGCCTTTAGGTAGTTCAGTTGCGACTTCGAGACAGTATGCAGCGAGGCCTGTGATATTGCACTTACTCAGCTTCTTAGTATTGACTTACAAAGATACTGCGGGTCAGAATCGTCAGATAGCGAAAAAATCACAAGCCATTATTCCGCAGTTCTCATCAAATTATGGGTGACTCATGGAGCCTTATGAGTCTGTATTTAATGTTCCGTGTGAGCAAGATAATGGCGTAGAAATGTCTTCATTCATCTCTGATCCAATGCCGCCCCTTGAACCCTGTTCTCCTTTTCCCATCCTTCACTCCCAACATTCAATTACAGTTGATAATTGGATTCAACCCAACACGACAGGTTATTTTGCGGTTTGTTCATATCATATGCAATTTTGAAGGGGCTGAACAATATGCGCAGATGCTCCCAAAGAATCTTGATGTGTGTTATTACCTGTATTCACTTTTCCGAAACTGATCTTTCTCTGATTAGCATCGCAAAATAGTCCTTACATTTATAACTCGTGATTCGTCTATCAACTTCCACGAGGCCGAGAAGGCTATTCAAGCAGTATTATTAACTCGGTGGACATCGGCTACCCGTTGCGCTGCGCACATAGAAAACCTGAAAGTTCAAGTGGAAGTAAGTAGCTGAACATTGGATATTGGAACCAGTAATAATAATACTGCAGGCACCACAACTCAAAAATCAACTACAGTCAAAGTTGGTTTGTAGTCATTTCACTGCAACAATTCTGACTTTCCGCAGACTGTAATGATAATAGTGATAGTGGAGTAAATGTTATCAAGCGGATAGGAACAAAAATGTTAGTAGGTACAGCCACATTTGTACTCTGAGCAAGTACAGTGCCATGGCTTACTATGGTTACAAAAACTTTACTACCGTCGGGAATTGAACTCAGGACCTTCTAATCTCATGGTTACGGGAGGGATGCAGCAGTACAGAGTACACTAAAGAAGCTACACAGGACAGAGGAAAGCGCAGCTATGCTGTACCTCTCAATACCTCTCGACCTCCCGAGGTAAGGTAGAGGTTTTAGGAGGTACAGACATGGGCCAACCTCTACCCCTACCTCCCCGTACCTTACCTCTGACCTCCAGAGGTTTACCTCTACCCCTGGTGATCCTTACCAACAATTCAGAATTCTCTTAAGTTACATGCTATCCCATGTCATGATTTGAGTTTAGTGCAATGTGGACGCATTCTCCTGCAACATCTTGTCACTGGAGCTTGCACAGAACATGCAGTGGATGTCTCAGGTAATCTGCGGCCGGATCGCTCTGCTTGCCGTGCTCTATGTAAGGACTTCAAATGCGCTGCAGATATGTCTAAAGCTGTCTGCAGATCATAAGCTAATGTCAACTGAAAGTCTCTCTCATGTAGCTGTTTATAATCCGATTGTAAAGTTCCTTGCCGGGCACGAGATTGATATTGGCGCGCTATTACCAGTGAATGTTCCTGATTATTGGGATCAATCTGTTCTCGTTGCAAAAAATCCTGCCGTAGCTGCACATTTTTTAACTTGTATATGAAAGCCTTTATTTCAACTTTGCTTGACTATGATCCAGACAAGGTATCCTGTATTATATTACTGACTACATCACGAAATCTCAGTTGAAGACCCACGTTGCTTTTTCTATGCTTGAGCTCGCAGTGAAGAAATTGAGAGAATTCAACCCTTCTGAAGACGATATGACTATTCGGGCAAAAAAACTGCTTCAAAAAAGTGCCTATGCAATGGTATCTCAGCAAGAGCTCTCTGCGCAGTAGGTTGTATGTATAGTACCTGATGTGCTCAAATTTGTCGTTTACGTGATGAAGTACCAGAAGACTGACAGGGGTGAACCAAAACCCAACAAGAAGGTAAGTCGGCAGTGTTATAAATTTTAGTCCTGTCTGACAGACCCTTTAGATTTACCACATTCTCGTTGACAAGCTTCGAGTCCTTGACCGCGGTGATGGTGAGCCATTCGTCGCAGTGGTGCCAACCATTTCAGCCATCGGTGATTGTTCTTCTCCTTCCACGCCCAGCAAGAGGGCATGGATGACGCGGCAGATGCTGCTTTGAGAGTTTTTCTCTAAGCCCCCAAGCCTCGCGTTGGCCGTAGTTAATTATAATGCCCTTCCTTATTAATCTATGCTTCACCATTCATTCACCATAGTAGTCGCACACCTGTCCTTCCTTTCAAAAATTAGCTTATTCTTTAATACAATGCAGATTCGATGATTGTCGCATTTGAATGTAAATGTGAGAACAGAGAGGTATGTAAACCGGAGTACAAGATACAGTGAGCTCTGCCAATGCTAATGAGGGACAGATTCTAATTGAATAAGTAGGCCTTAACACCCATATTTTTGCATTAATTTCTTGAAACCCCCTCCGACCTCTGAAGCGTTGAGGTCGAAGGCTGAGGTGACGGCACTGTTACGCTTCACTCTGACAAATACATCGGTAGCGGGCCGTGCCGCTTGTCGGCCTTACCGGCTTTATTGAATTTATTGCACGTTAATACAGTCAACTACTACACTGGAGGACGTGCGCGAGACGAAGATGGGATCTGAATGAAGAATATGCACCGGCATTGACGGTAGTAGAGCAGCACGTGATGTCGCACAAAGAACGCGGCGCGTGGGTCCTCATGCGAGGGTAGGCGGCGCAATTTGAGAGCGCTCGGGCAGCCAGCACGGTCCGGTATGTGGGCCTTCTCGTGTCGTCCACAGTGCAATATCTCCGCGCCGTGAGTAGTGAGGAGCGCGCGAGACTATGGACAGAAAAATCAGCGTCGGGAGGAAAGCTTATTAAATAACGACGCACCTGTTGTGTCAACATTCCGTGGCTGGCAGGGGATGTAGGGAATGCAGGAATTTAGAGAACTTGAAGCTTGAACATGGACGAAGAGGAAGGGGAGGGATGTACTCAGAGGCGGTCGCACGGGGCTATTTGAGGGCGGTACACTCAGTGCAGAGAGCAGAGCGAACAAATGACAACACACCTTCATCTCTCGGGGAGGGGATACTCATATCGACGTTGGGAGACCTAAGGACAGCACCGGGGGATGCATGAAGTGTGACGTGTGAGCTAAAACAGCTTGTAACAACCCTGGTCGTCTTGAGGAATCTTGAAGAGCTTGAAGCTTGTACACTTGAATGAGTCTCGACGTATCCCGAATCTTGACGTGTGCGTTGAGCAGAACAGGAAGGGGAGACTGAGAGTTTGAGGGATATTCAGCTTGAGGGGTTGAAAGACTTGAGGATGGAGAAGCAGAGATTGCATGGTTTATGAGGCGGTCATCTGTCTTTCGAGGCGGCTTGGGGTTTGAGCAAGAGTGATTTGAGCTTAGAGGAGGATTTGAGATACTTGAGGCCGGAGGAGGCAGCACGGAGAGGAAGGCGGAGGAATGAATGGAGGACGGAGGAAGGGAGGACGGAGAGAGTGGTGGTCGAGAGCAAAGGACCATTGACTTCCATCAAATGATCAACATCCCGCACGGACCAAGGCACGTGCTGATGGCTGGACTCAGACTGTTTCGCGACTTGTCAAAGGTCGTCCATTCGTTTGGCGACTCGACCGCCACTGTAACGCGTCTGGCGCGTCGATTCCTCGCGCTATCTTCAATAGAGTCCCGAACTCTGGTTGAAGTGCCGCGAGAAGCCTTGAGTAGTGTTGGTACCACACGTCGCGCAACGTCGCTAACGCGTTGCTCGTCACAGACCGGACAGTGTACCAAGTCATATTCGCTCCGTCTGCGACTATTAGGGGTGCTCAATTATTAGATCGACCTGGCCAGGTCGCATTTTAATTCGAAAAATGATTGATCGCCGAGCGTCTCGCCTGGGCGTATCCCAATCGGGCTAATCTCTGATGCCATGAACTATTAAGATCCACATCTACACTGCAGAAGAGCTTATGGCGGCCTCGCTTGGGTTCGAGGGTGACCCATATACAGACCAATTGCTTTTATTTGAAGATTAAGAGGCAATTGACACCGAACTCCTTATGGATGATACCTCAGAAGTCCTCGAGATTTCTGCACTGAATTGGGTTGAATTTGCAGAGAGAATGAGCGAAGATAGATCTAGAGGCTCTTACGACAAGATCACGAAGGCCACTGGTTTTTTCTCTGTCACTCCAAGCACCAAAGGTCCAGACTGGGAATTTCACCATATGTTTCAGCAGGGCAATAAATCTCCTTGCTCCCTTCTAATGACACAAATATCTAGAATTGGCAGAGACATGTTTGATTGGACTGTTGGCCTCCTCGCTCACAATCTGATCCTTCAGAATTACCCGCGTGTACAAGGAGGAAGAGTACATACACAAGGTCACGAGAGATCACGGAGTGATCGGAGATCAATGATTTTTCGAATTAAAATGCGACCTGACCGGGTCGACCTAATAATTGAGCACCCCTATTAACACTGTCAGTTCACCATCAAATAATTTTACACCTTATTATATCTTCCTGCAAAAGACAAAAAGGACCAGAAGTTGTCCAAGCACAAAAAGGCCTACAAAAAGTTGCCAGAAAAGACGGCAAAAAGGGAAAAGTTGCAAAGGGTGCGAAAAGCGCTGGGAAAAGGTGTTGTCATTTTGCTGATGAAATCACGGAGCTGTGACTCCGTGACAGCACCTCTCCTGGACTGCAACCACCACCACTCCGCAACCCTCGTCGAGACTTTTCGCCTGTCACCGCCCTCTCGTCGAATAGGCCGTTAAAACTGTATCCTGGTGCCCCCGTGCGTCTATCTTCGGACTCCTAACACGCCATCTGATTTTGAACCAATAGATGCTCCACTTGTGAGCTCACCGCAAGGACGCCAGCGCTAGCTGGGTGAGTCCGGTTTATTCACCCTTCTGTTAGGGACTAATCGGGTATCTCTTCGAATCAGGCTGCTCGCTTATGTAGGGTACAGCAAGCTCGCCGACTATGCTGGTACGTCGTTGTATCTCACATCATACGCCGGACACTCATCCTTCCACGTTATGGTTTCCTGCCACTCTTGCGAACGCAGGTGTGTATACCGACTCCCCCAGTAACCAACTGCTAACAGTTCGTAGTGTAGGCCTTATTCAATATCACTTGTTGTACACTACTGTAGAGCTTTTAATAATCAATTTGCTTCTCTTTTTTTCGCGTGAGCGGGGATCGTTATTATATTGAGGAATGGTATGTAGGCAATGTATTGCTGTATTGGTCTCGGCAAGGGAGTCGACTGTAAGCGGTTATAAGCTGCAATAACCAGTGTAACACCTTATAGCACTTATAAGTTCTGTAAGGGCTTATAACCGAGGATAAGGCCTTTCTGAGATCTATAGACCCCCTAAAAATATTATACACTTATACCGACTTACAGTTGATTATAGAAACGTATCAGTCAGATCCGCCTTTTGCGACACACGGAGGTGAGGTTAGAGGTAAGCGGCTTTGGAGAGTGAGACACTCGCTAACTTCCAGCTAGTGTTTTCCGGGTCGGGTCAGGCTTGGGTTCAGGCCCAGGCTTCACTGTAATTTTATGTCAGCGACTCATTTATGATCCATCACTCGCAGAAAGTGTGAGTTCATAGACACAAGAATCAAGTCACTTACACGGTTTCAAGTCGTACACGGTCGCCGCCGAAGTGTGATGGCATCATGTCATGTCAATATTAATGCCGGGCCGAATTTCGACAGTATTTTCAAACTCTTTGTTCTTTGGTTTCACGCCAAATGCCATGGCAAGAAGTGTCGGTCATCGGCCGTGAAACCACTCCCACGGCACTTGCCCCCAGTGTCAGTTCAAAATTCTCACACAAAGTTATTCAAACTCCGACGCACACGTGTTGTTGATATGGCGTGATTTGATGGGGAACCGTCGCCCTGTCTCTTGCTTCCTCCCACCACGGCACCACCTCGTCTCGCCCCCCACCCTTCAAAGTGACTGTCAATTACCTTCTGCCCCCACAAGCATATCTCTGAACTTCAAGGCTTCGCTGGCTCGGTCTGCGGCTTTGTATATCAAGATATGGCTGTGCGGCCTCTTGGACTGAACCTCTTGCGCTCGCTGGCTTCATCTGTTGTAGACTCAGCTCAAATCCTCCTTGCTCCTGGTCTACCTCAAGTCCCATCTTCTTCCCTCAAAACTCTCTCACTCGGCAGACCGGCTCCATACCCGTACTCATCTTTCTCATTTACAGACTCCACTGTGCGCGAGACCTCTCAAGAGAGGAATCGATGTCTCACACGCGAGCAGCCGCCATCCACCTGGGTTGATGGCGGGGGGGTTTTCTCTGTGAAGGGAAGCTGGTACGTGTGGTCCTTCACGATCAGCTACATTGCATTGACAATCATTTTATTAGAGATACTGACTCAAATTTTAAACATTGCGAGCGATCGTGCTCCTTCTCCCATCTGGGTGTGTTTTTTTTTCTCCCGCACTCTGCATTCGGTGACTAGATTAACAGTGACGAGTAGGGTGCGACTTATTTTTTTCTCTTGTCGGCTTGCAGTGCTGGGCACAGAGTAGGTGACTGCCTCTACTATGTCGCGTTATCGCACGTGTCGGACGGCG
Organism: Mycena leptocephala; assembly: GCA_029378395.1. Classification (NCBI taxonomy): domain Eukaryota; kingdom Fungi; phylum Basidiomycota; class Agaricomycetes; order Agaricales; family Mycenaceae; genus Mycena; species Mycena leptocephala. The sequence goes on from JARJLF010000010.1 coordinate 262,127, forward strand.
CACGCGGTGAGCGCGGTAACCCAGCGTGGCGGGAACACTGGGTGTTTGTACTCATTGTAGTAAAATCGCAGTGAATATATTTTCTTACTGGATATGTCTGTGCGCGAGCAATAGCCTGTGTTACTGGGAACTCATCTGCTGCCAGGATACATTTGGTGCGTTTCTGGCGTCGAAACAAATTCTGGCGCCGGCTACCGTAATATGTTCCCAGGACGTATTCTGGCGAGCTGGCGCTGCTGGCATACCTGGTGCCAGCCGTGCCAGCTCAAAACCATTTTGCTGATTTGTCGATGCTTAATGTGACTGGCGCCTACTGCTCCCCACGATCAGCGCTCAATCAGCTTCCATTAGGGCGGGCTCCAGCGCCAAATTGACGTCCCTCAAATCCCGTGTTTGAAATTCCATGTCTCGATCTTGGAACATCCAAGCTGCCTACATTTCATCTACGTATCTCGAGCTGTGGTGTCCAGCCTTCTACGTAGCAGGTTACAGCTTTTTTCATGCCACTCCGAACCCAATGCCTCATGTGCATCACAATACAGCATCTTAAAAGCTGTACCGCCGTGTGATTGAAGCAAAGCCTTTGTATTTTTGGGGATCAGTGCCAAATTAACAGGACGGTGTGGCCCACGCATGCATGCATGATATTCTGCAACACACCGCTGGAGTGAGGTTTGCCGACGTTGGTGTCGGGGGGAGTCTATCTGCACGGAGGCTTCGAATGGAAGCCATCTTCCCGCCGCACCTTGTCCTGCGAGATAGGCGCCGATGGAAGTGCTGGGAGAGACGCCACCGGACATGTTCGTTGCATTGCCAATTCGGGGCATGCTTTCAACGTGGCAGATACCGATATGGCAGGATCTATCTTAAGACTGGGGTCAAATGGTAAAGAGTGATCGGTATCAATGGTCCCATGGTTTTACAGCACCTGGCAGCCACGTTGGTGCGGCGTGGACGTCTGACATATATAAGATCGATTTCCTAGCCTTCAAGCTTCTCGACTTTTCCCCTCGCAATCATGTCCGACTTGAAAACAGTGTTAGTATCCCCGACCTCCTGTCGAGACTGCTGATTCGATTCATGTCCTTTGATTAGCATTCACCTTCACAGTAAGAACCTATCTGTTGATGCTGCCAATCAATACTTAGTCCTTTCTTACAGGTATCCGTGTCACGTCCTTGACTAACCCCCATGATGATCTTCCAGGTAACATGAAAATGTTTGCCCAGCTCATCATTGAGGGGATTATTTTCCTGCAAACCTTACCGGTGGCGTCAGAGCAAGATCAAAAGAGTTGGAAACTTGGGTTTGGGTGTACCATGTGAGTGTGTAGTGGCCTTTGTAAACGACACTTAGGAGTCACCGACCCTCACTTCTTCTCAGCCCAGCCCATGCTCCTACTTTCTTGGTGGCAGTCTTGCGCCAGAGTGAAACGGAGGGAACACGGCTTGTTGGCTATGTTGAAATTGGGCAAGGTGAAGTCCTTGGATCTGTGAGATTGAATAGGTGTAGGTGCAGTCCCCTTACTCTGAGCATGAGTAATGAAGATTACAATGTAGCCTTCCAGCTGCAGTTCAATAAAGTGAATACCGATGGCCCTTCTCTCAAATTCAGGGCTGGTTTCTCAGTTTCTGAGTTGCCGTACCAGGAGGTATCTGCTTTATATCTCATTGGCATGCCAGAAAATACAAGTGAGATTCCATACATATTCTCAGACTACTCCCTGAATCATCTACAGTTGCCTCTGTCAAGGGTCAGGGCATAGCAAATGACCTGCAGAAGATCTATGAGGACTCCAAAAAGACCCAACTTTCTATGGATGCTCTGCAGCTTTGGGTCATGCATGAGAGGATTCTACTGTGCTGCCAGAGCACTGACAACAGGGCTCAGTGGTTGAATATACTTGGGGATATTTTTCTACAGTCTTACCAGGCATCTGGGACTGTTGATGGCCTGAACCAGGCAGTCTGTGCATACAATGATGCAGTGCGCGATAACCCAGCATCTGTCATGTATCTCGCAGATCTTGGAACCTCCTTGCTAAGTCGCTTTGAGCGGCTTGGTAGCTTGCGGGATATCAACCGATCTGTTGTGATGCTTGAAGCTGCTGTTGCTCTCACTCCGGATGGCCACTCAAACAAGCCTTCATACTACAGCCATCTCGGAAATTCCCTGCTTCGGCGCTTTGAGCGACTTGGTGATCTTGCTGACCTCAACCAGTCTGTACTGAGCTGCAAAACTGCTGCCAAGCTCACTCTGGATGGGCATCCGGCCAAACCTATATGCTACAACAATCTCGGAAATTCCCTGCTCCGTCGCTTTGAGCGACTTGGTGATCCATCTGACATCAACCAATCTCTATTGAGGTTTGAAACTGCTGTCAGGCTCACTCCGGATAGCCATCCAGACAAGCCTTCATGGCTGAATAATCTAGGAAGTTCCCTGAGCTATCGCTTTCAGCGATTTGGTGATCTCGCTGACATCAACCGGGCTATATCGATGTTTGAAACTGCAGCTGGGCTCACTCCAGATGGCCACCCAAACAAGTGTTTATGCTACAACAATCTTGGAAATTCCCTGCTCTGTCGCTTTGGGCGACTTGGTGATCTTGCCGACATCAACCAGTCCATATTGAGGTTTGAAGCTGCACTTGGGCTCACTCCAGATGGCCACCCAAACAAGCCTTCAGGCTATGACCATCTCGGAAATTCCCTGCTCCGCCGCTTTGAGCAACTTGGTGATCTTGCTGACCTCAACCAGTCTGTATTGTGCTGTGAAGCCGCTGTCATGCTCAGTCCAGATGGCCACCCGCAGAGGCCTTCATGGCTGAATCATCTTGGGATTTCACTGGGCAGCCGCTTTGAGCGGCTTGGTGATCTCCCTGACATCAACCAGTCTATATTGAGGATTGAAACTGCAGTTGGGCTCACTCCGGATGGCCACCCAAACAAGCCTTCATGGCTGAGTAATCTCGGAAAGGCCCTGCTCCATCGCTTTGAGCGACTTGATGATGTTGCTGACCTCAACCAGTCTGTACTGAGCTACAAAACTGCTGTCGAGCTCACTCCAGATGGGCACCCAGACAAGCCCCAATACTACAACAACCTCGGACGTTCACTGGTTGTTCGATTTCAGCGACTCGGTGATCTCACTGACATCGACCAGTCTGTATTGAGTCTTGAAACTGCTGTCAAGCTCACTCCGAATCGGCACCCAGACAAACCTACATGCCTGATTAGTCTCGGATATTCACTGGACCAACACTTTCAGCGGCTCCATGATCCTCAGGACTCTCAGAAGCTGCTGCTTCACTACACCCTTGCAGCATGCTCACCCACAGGTCCTGCTCGCAGACGATTTTATGCGGCCCAAAGGTGGGCAAAACATGCCCATCTTCATCATCACCCATCTTTACTCCGTGCGTATGCTGCAGCCATTGAAATTCTGCCTGAATTGGCATGGCTGGGGCTGTCTATACCCGATCACCATCATCACCTCTCGCAGGCAGGCCAAGTTGTGAGAGATGCTGCTTCAGCTGCAATTGCAGTGCATGACTACAAGAAGGCAGTGGAGTGGCTTGACCAGGGTCGTTCAGTTATCTGGGGTCAGGTTATCAATCTGCGCACGCCAGTAGATGAACTGAGGAATAACCATCCTGACCTTGCTACTGAGCTTGTCTCTCTCCCCACCTCATTAGAAACTGCTGGCACTCGGAGCAATGCTGGTGATAATGCTATCAACCCACAGTCGCTTCAGTCAATCGCAAAGCAATCTCATGACCTTGCTCTTGAAAGGAATCGTGTCCTACAGCAGATCAGAGAGCTTCCAGGGTTCGAGGGGTTCCTATTATCAAAGCCGATTTCTGAGCTTTCGCTAGCTGCGAAGATGGGCCCAGTTGCGATTATAAACATCAGTGAATATGGCTGTGATGCTCTGATTCTCCTGCCAGGCCTTGCAGATGAAGTCATCCATGTTCCGCTCCGTGACTTCACAATCCGTGAAGCACAGACTTTGGCCAAATCTCTGGCATCAATTGTGGGAACTCCTGGACGCAGTGATAGGTTGGCTGGCTGTCATGAGGGGGATATGGCTCCAGATGAGATCTTTTCCATTATTCTCGCTGAGCTCTGGGTCAAGATTGTTCAACCTGTCTTGAATGGAATTGCAATTACGGTAAGCTATTTTCATCACAGCACCCAAATCTCATCCTTATTTAATTTACATAGACTCCAGTAAGCCAGGATTTGGGACGCATCTGGTGGTGTCCGACAGGACCACTCGCATTTCTTCCTATCCATGCAGCCGGACTCTATGGTGAAGACCACACCTTTGGCTCGAAATTAGCCGACTTCCTGATTTCATCCTATACACCATCGTTGACTGCCTTAATCCAAGGATATCGCCCACAATCTGGATTCCAGGCAGGACTTCAACTCCTTGCTGTCACTCAGCCGTCAGCGGAGGGACAGTCCTACATCCCAGGAACTCACGAAGAAATCAGAGCTATCGAGCAGCATGCTAAGGGAAAAGTTTCTGTTCTGTGGTTGGATAAAGATATGGCCACAATAGGAAATGTTCAAAAGGGCATGAAGGAGTCTAGATGGGTCCATTTTGCCTGCCATGGTGTGCAGAGCGCCTCTCCAACTGAAAGTGCCCTCCTCCTTGCTGGAAGTTCACGGCTGACACTGTCAAACATTATCGACCTATCTCTATGAGAAATTAAAGATGCGGAATGTCGGAAGGGTAAAATATGGAGCAAAACACATCAGTGGCATCATACTCAGCTGTGCGATGACTGTGGGACTATCTTGCCCACCAGAACAATTCCGAGTCGCTCTGCAGGAAAGAGCTAACAGGCAATCGAGGGTCCGATAGGCTACGGGTACGCACCTCCCTGCTACATATTGACGATCACCAGTGATGTCAGAGGGCGCCTGGAAAATATTTGCCGTTCCACTGGTAAGTCTATTAATCCCAGTCGTAGTAGATATTGAACGACTTACGGACCCGGCTACGCGTCGCCGTGAAGAGTGCTCTTGCATGCAGCCGATGCCGGAGAGGTCTTGCGTATTGAATCGTTGTAACGAGTTGACGATCTTGCTCCAACATTTAAGGAGTCTTGCGCATCGAGTTGCTAAGCGCCTCGATCTTGCTACTGAACAGCGGTCTTTAAGGAGTCTTGCATTCAAGGTCCGAGAGGTCTTGCGCGTATTGAGTTGTTGAATGACATGAAGATCTTGCTACATGTCAGAGACCTTGAGGAGTGTGGAGCCAACAGCCCAGAGATCTTGCGCCACCCCTAGTTATAGGATTTAGTCTAGTGGCATGGAGCTAGCCAAAGGAAATGTTGTCTAAATCCACGACTCTAGCCATGAATGGCTAGGTCCAAGGACTTTAGACTCTTGGCACATTAAAATAATAAAAGGCAGCGGTGAAAAAGGTGATGGTACTGCTTACATTATAGTAATGAAAGCAACACCATATACAACTGAGCCAAACTATGTAGTGAAAGTGATGAGAATAAGGTTTGACATTTCAATCACATAATTATCATGTCTGTTTGCCTATTATGGCCGCATAGGGCCATAGGTTAATGTTGGGGTTAGTAGTTGGAGTTAGGGTTGGGGTTAGGTGTTAGGGTCCAAGGTATATGAATTTTGGTTGGTTAGGGTTTTGGTTAGGATTGGTTGGGTTGGTTAGGTTGGTTAGGGTTTTTAGTTAGGGTTGGTTAGGGCTGCAGGCAGTTCCAAAACGAAGAGAATAAGCAGTGTAATATATTTTCGAAGACCTAGGGCAGCTTGCTTGCCCTAGGTGTGGGTATAAGCAGTCCCAGGTAGGGTAAGGCTAGCCTTACCCTAGCTGGGAACGAAAATGAAAATATATCAGCTATATGGTCTAGATGGTTTGTCCACTCACTGCTAATAGTGTCCAGTCTCCGAAGGTTGAGGGTTCAATTCCCTCTACAGACATTCATTTTGCCTCTATTTTAAAGAGGGATACTTTAGCCTTTCGTCATGGACCTAGCCAACCGGATGGCTGGTGCCGTGGATTTAGACAACACTTCCTATGGCTAGGTCCATGTACATTAGACTAAATCTTAGTGCTATGGCTCCTTGCGCATCGCAATTGATTCTGGCAGAGCCAGGCGTTGATTTAATGGGTTACAGCGTTCGCACACCGGAGCGAAGGGGCTTGGTCTCTGTTGAGGCTTGCTGAATCTTGTGGGTACATGCTTCATGCGAGGATCGCCCAAGAAAGCAGCGTAAGAAGGCCAATGGGGGCGGACGAAACTGCAGAAGGGAGCGATGGTGATGGGGGAAGGAGGAACGAAGCGATAATAGACCAGCGGCCCTTTTGAGTGGACCTTGAGCGTTCCATCATAGGCCGCGTGATTGAGCGGCACGTCAGACGGCCGGAACTCGCCAAAGCTAATCGTGATGACTGGCGCTAAATTTAGGGTGGTCGAGGAACGTGGTTGAAAAAACTTGCCCAATTGAGGTGATTCCAGACAGATACAATGTGATCTATGGCATCTGCTTGATATACGATTAATATACGCAGAATAATAATAATGGGAGGACATGATGAGGGCATGAAAGAAAGAGAAATGGCGCGAGATGCCTTTCCTTTTGTACGGAAATTGAGCGGTTGATCGGATAGGTCAACCTTGTGGGGGGTCCAAATCCTTGGATCGAACGTAATTTTAAATGAAACCGGAAATGGGATGGACATAGGGGAGCTGCCGGACAGAGAGTGAGAGAAAAAGAAGAATGCAAACATGCGCACATGATGAAATCAGGGCATCTGCTTAAGATAAGAGTAATAATCACTCACTCCCTGTTCTACCACCCGGCCACCATCGCAATCGCAGGCTTTGTGCCACAAGACATGAATGGACCAGCTCGTGCATCCCGACGATGAGGTGCGTTGCTTTTCGTTGCATTTCCAGCGGATAGGTTTCTCTGTGCGAAGATTGGTCCCTCGACATGTACCTCGCTCGCGGCGCAGCTTGGGTTTATGATCCAACACGGGTCAGGCTAAACTTGCGCCATTTGCGTCTTGGATATTCGACATAGTTGAGTCAACTTTCGAACTGGCTTGACTCCGGTTTGAGTCACTTATTTCTCGTTTAATTTGGACTGCGCTCGTTTACCAACTGTGCTGACGCCGGATACCTTGCAGTTCTCCTCCCCCTCTGCGCGCATGTCTCTGCGGCGCTCCACGCGGGTCGTCGTACCCCCACACCTCTCCCCAAGACGAAACCCAGGCACAAGCCCAAAAAAACCAAAGCCCAACTGAAGCCACGGCCCAAGCACACACTAAGTTTACCGAAAAGCAGCGCCCCATCACCCTTCTCCAATGGACCCATCGCAATGTCGTTGCTCCAGCGCCACACCGGCCACGCACCCGCACCCACGCCGGCGTACGTGATGGGGATGCTCCGTCCTGGCGCGTTGCCGTGGGCCATGTCAATGGGGCTCCCGATGTCCATCTCGCCATTCGTGATGCCCCGCAGATGCCAATGCACGCTGGGCTGGCACCGCGACAGCTCACTGGGTGCGCAACGAAGGGGTATATGGGTACAGTTGGCGCGGCTGGCCATAGGTGTCTTGTGTGTGTGCGGTCAAGCTGGGTTGGAAAGATGGAGCTTTTGAAGATGGGGGCGATGGAGGAGGAGAAGCAGCAGAGGCAGAACCGAAAGGTGCCCAATTACATTCCCTCGAAAAAGCCCAGAAGCGCAAGCGGGTATCACCGTATCCCATGTACCAGTGCCGCAGTGCCTTGCTCAAAGACTTTGGCACGCTACTCCACAACTTCGTCGAGGCGGGCAACACGCAGCCATCTGCACAAGCTACGTTCGACTTCAGCGGCGAGTACTCGGTGGTGGCATTCGATTACGACGTTGTCGCGCGCCAGGCCGCAATCGCGCTCGGCGTCCACGACCTCAAGAACGCCATCGCGGGTGCGGGTGGGCTTGAGTTCGGCCCCACGAGCTGGGTGAGCATGCTCGACAAACCGGGTGGGGTAGCGACGCGCTTTGCCTGCGTGCATTCGGTCGCATGCCGCGCGTGGACTAAGAGTATGCCAGGCGAGCTGGAGATTGTGGTGCTGCCGGATGACTCGCACAAGTATTTTCCGGGGGAGAGGACGATTTTGCGGTTTCGTCTGGTAGGATGACGCTTGGAGTGCTCATCTATTTTTGTAATATAGTGGCTGTGTTGAAACGATTTTTAGAACGACCTCTGCGTCCCTGTGCCGATTTGGCCGCCATTTACCGTGCCGATTCGGCTGCGCACGCGAGGACGAGTTGTAACTGTATTAATTTTCATGCGCTCTTTGATAAATGTCTACAACGGGATTACAGAGATTACAATATTGTGGTCCATACTCCTTGCTACTAGTAACGTCGGCCGCCTTTAATAAGTCTTGGGACACATAGCTAGGATCTTGTCATCTGTACAACCAACCACAAGTCTGCGACGATCTCCGTGGGACCACCCCATTGGCGGATTTGTATCTGCGAAGCGTTAAGAAGCAACCGAGGACTCGACGAGCGGATCAGCGCAGCGGAAACCTGGTGATTCCCCAACATAGTGTTTGGAGTTCTCAGGAATACTTTGCCTCGTCCTCGTTCAAAAGTGGAATGGGTACGGATTTTTTGATGAAATTTGGGGCACGGTGCGATAGCGCATTCCCTCGCGAGGATTTTCTTTTTTTGTCTGGCCGGGTTCCAAGTCCATGGCCTCAAACCAACGGGTGGGACGTAGACGACTATGTCGGCTCGGAAGTGTTGCGGCGCCACCTGTGGGCATCAGCAACATGGAAGAGGAAGCAGCGATGCTCTTACTGCCCACTATCTAACCCCAGTGAAAAACCCGTCTTGGGATATCTTGGGATATCTTGGGAAATCTTGCTGCGAAGGCAATTCAAGAGAATCCAAGATATCCCACTACCAGCCACGAGAAAAGTGGCAGTTTCATGTTGGGATATCTTGGCTCATCCGAGAGGTCATTTTAAATAATAAATTTGGTAGTACCGTTATACCTGGTAATACTGCACATGCTCTGCCCTGCCCGCCCTTGCCCCACTGCCCTCACTCCGGCCCCTGCTCTCGCACTCGTGCCTGCCTCTGCCCGGCCTGTAAACAGTACCCCAATCCATCCTTCACTTACACTCAGCCACCATGACACCAAAAACTAGGTGCTCGGAGCACCGACGATCGCATTCAGCGCCTTAAAACAGTAAGCATGAGATGATAATCCGGGGTGTCCATCACGTACCGTGCGTGCTGCATCCTTTGCTTTCTGTTCAATTACTTTCCATTTCTAAGGTACTTCTATTAGACAACCGAAATCAATGGAGAGGATCTGATCGAACATACCTCGAGCTCAACGGGCGGCAGGCTCTTGAAGTAAACATCATATTCGCCATTTGTACCATTCGGATGGCTTTCTTTCCAGCTACGCCCGCACAGAGCCCTAGAAAGCAGGAATGAGTACCGACACAAATATACGCTCTTGGACTTACCGTGCCGTGCTGCTTGTTTTTGAGGGATTAAAAGGATTGTTCAAGTTCTTCTTGCCGCGCCCCGTTGGGACAGAGCCGGGTACAGTTGCAGCAGCTGGAATAGATGGAAGAGAAGACGTGCTCGGGATAGCGGGAACAGAAGATGCGCTCGGGATGGCGGGAAGAGAAGATGCGCTCGGGATGATGGGAACAGAAGATGCGCTTGGGCTAGTGGGAACAGAAGACGTGCTCAGGATAGTGGGAACAGAAGACGTGCTTGGGATGGCGGGAAGAGAAGACGCGCTCGGGATGGTGGGAAGACAAGACGTGCTCGGGATGGTGGGACGTGCAGGTTCTGCAGAGATCGCGGCAAGAGCGAGCCTATCCAGCGGGTTGTCCCCCAGAGGCGATATCTGCTCCTGGTTTACGGTCCCAGTTGTAGGCACTGAATTTGCATGGGAAATGGGTTCAGCGGCAGATAGAAAAGCGGGTTCGGGGGCAGATCCAGTTGTTGATGATGATCGACTCAAAGAGGGTGCTGTGCGCGAAGTGGAGGAGGCTAAGGGAGGCGATACTAGATAGAAGATATATTACAAGTGGTTGATGACGCATACTGCAAAACTTACTTTTCTTTGGACGCGGCTTCACAGGTCCGGTCTGTATGGCTCCATTCCTAAGAATCACAGTTACAATTGCGGGAGCAAAGATACGAAATTTCGAGGCTCACAGAGGATTTGCCAGCTTCTGTCCAGCGTGCGTGAAATATCAGGTGGATGTACAAACTGTTGATGGGAAGCTTACGATCTTGGCTTTCCCCTTTGCTCCAGAAACATCTGTGAGCTCCGGCTCGTCGATGCCCTCGTTGAGATGTTGTGCGTCATCGCGCGTGTTACGCCGTTTACTCGGGAGTGGATCGGTTTGGTCATGCTTTCGCTTAGAGCTCTTGCGGGGCTTCTGGTGTTGTTCGGAGGGTCCGTCGGCAGCGGCACGAGAGGGCTTTTTGTGTTTGGTGACGTGCAAGGCGTGCTCTTCATCGTCTGACATCACAGGTTCCGGCTTGACAACAGGCGCTAAGAATTTGTGACCATGAGAGGTCTTCCAGTTAGGGTAGGTATACGTCGCAATCCAGTCGGTCTTCCACCCGCCACTACATAAGCGCAGGTTGGGGAATTTTTCTTCCATTAGAGAACGAAACAAGTTCTTGGCCCGTAGACCTGCTGTCGACCATCCCTCTTGGGGAGCGAGTCCTTGGCGAGCAATGTCGAAGTACGCATCAGAAGCATATGCCTTGATTGAAGATACTTCTTCTTCGGTCGGGAAGACACCATCTTCATCCTCCACGAACAGAAACGCGCTTGGGGTATATTTTCGGCCATCGGAAGACGTCTTCGCCTTGGTAACTCCATCAGCTTTCGACATCTCGACGTAAACCGCTTTCTGCCAAGTTCGCACAGCGGGATAGTCATTTTGATCCAATTCAATTGCGCGATGAGCAGTCTTTTGTTTAGTGTCAACAGGAGGTGGCGGAGCTCGAGAGAACGACGAGACAGATTGGAGGAGGGACTGGTTTTGCTGTCTGAAAGAACCGTAATAATCTATGATTGTCAAATCAAGCAGGGTAAGAGAATAACACACCGTAAGAAATCATTCTCAGAGCGGAGCATCTTATTTTCTTGAGTTCGAAGAGCTAATTGCTGCTTTAAATCTGTAATAAGAACATTATCGGGGAAGAGTGCATCCATAGAGCTGCTTTTGTCTGGTGACCGCATAAAGCGCGAATCCTGGGTTTTGAAGTGAGTCCGCAGAGTCTTCATGTTCAGACGGCCATTTACTCTGTATGCTGGGACGTTTTCACGGTCAGATAATGTATCGTATTTAGACGCGTGATGGTGGAAATGATAGGACGATTCTGAGTCCGATTCTGGGTGATAAGGCAATCTGAGACTGGAATTCGAGCTAGAATTGGCCGATTCGCTGGAATAATGCCGCTGATGAGGATAAGACGAGCCAGAGGGCATGGTGGGCGATGGTGGGTACATGAATGGGGAAGACAAAGCTGAAGACAAATGTGCACAAACAACGCGTCAGTGTACTTACATCGACGCGTCTCGTCTTCCACCGTTGCGTTATCTGAAAACTGGTTCCAGCTCTGCTTGGTTTTTTGAATATTAATCATGTTATACAACGGCAGAAAATGGCACATGTTGCAATTGTTTCCCGGGCAGATGTTTCGCGCAAACACAGCTTATCTGTTCACAAAGTCATATCCCATAGTACTCTAGTATGCACAGAAAGCAAATCAAATATACTAGTCATTCTCGTTGATATCTTCAGTGTACTCAGTCATCTGCGCCAATTTTAAACCCGGTTTTTCCATCAAAAACCAACGGTCTTCAGCGGAGTCGTCGTCGCGGTAGTGCCTGTATTGCGCGTCCGGACCCATCATGACACAGGACTCAATTTGCTTGATTTTGAAGGCCCGCACATCAGATTCCCGCTGATGCTGAACTGACCAATATGTTTGGGATGATATCTGGAGCAGATGCGGATCCGGAGGGCCGAAAAATGAGCCAACGGCAATATGATGGTGGACACCTTGGATGTCGAGAATCATGTAGAAGTGCACCTCCGCAAATTCAGGTTCTGATTTCTTCGCCTGATCCTCGTCGGAGTCAGAGTCTCCGTGCTCGACAGAACTTGTGATCTGAGTCAAGTGTGAGCAATGCGACAGAGAAGCGGGAGGTTGTGTGAGACCTTGACCATTCTCGCTGTTCGCAAATCACTCTTTTGCAACTCCTTCCAAGCAGATCGCGTTATTTGCCCATTGGGCAAGCGAACACGAGCCCAGCGGACCACAGATGGTCTCCATTCCTCCACAATGTCCTCCGCCTCGGAGTCGTCTGGGTCACAATGTTGAGACATATATCGCCGGATAGCCTGGTCTTCGGAATCCGATACCTCCCGTGAACAATTGTCCATTGCGCGCAACAAAACATATCCATCACCCAGATCAACAGATCCTCGTGGTAGAGACGGCTCGGGCTCTAAATCGGGAATAATTGCCTTGAGCGCATTGACTTGCGCACGGCGGATACCTCGTTGAGCCAGGTTCTCGTATGGATTGGAATGTTGCTTAATCTCCTCGCCGAGATTACCGATGGTTCGCTCGAGCGCCCACTGAGAATACAGGTTGCCGGGCCCCTTGCGAATTGTTTCTCCCGGCATGTGGGACAATGTGTGGATTACAGGACGAACGAAGTGCAGGCGGTCTGCGCGCCGCTGAACGTAGATGTCCTCGAAAGTGTCCGAAAAGTCTGTTAGAAGCAGGTGCGCTTCCATAACCTCCTCAGGAAGTGCTTCCTCTTGAAGGAGGATACGGATAGCGCGTACAGATTTGCAGTAGTTTGTGTAATACTTCTCCGGAAGAATCCCATAAAAGAGCGCCGGCCCCAGACCAAAATAGTACAGCAAAAATTCCCAGGCCTTGTAGCCGCTGTTAATTTTCTCGGCGGGGTTACGAGGTGGGTTGTCGAAGGATCCAGGGATATATTTGGCAAGATCGGCAACAGCCCGACCGTGCAGTTTCCAAGTTTCCCCCGTGAGAACAGCCCAATCCCAATCTTCCTTGTTATCTTCTTTATCGCATTCAAAGAGACCACGCAATAAAGGCATGGTCAAATCTGTTAAATTGAGTATTGGAACGTGCATATTGTCGAGACCAAAGATGTCGGGAATTCCCAGGATGTGGTCGGGTGGCAGACCGCTAAAGATGGTCGGTTTGGATATGCCTGTCTCGAGGCGACGTTCCGCATATTGCTTTCTGCTCAGAGACCCCGCCACTTCCATCAGATTCGTCTCGTAACGTTTCGCTGCATCAGCCGAGTCGTAAGAGTCGAGGAGAGGACCGAGCTCTATATCGGGATGGTCGGATCCGGCGACATGATAATTATCAGGTACGAATCGCGCCGGGTAATAGGTTGATGAGCCAGATTTACGTCGACCGGTCATCTCACAATAGATCCGACACAGGCGTTTACCGTGGTGGCCAACACAACCATTAATGGAAGCCATACCAGGCCCATCTGCAGTCGCAAGAGCCAGGAACGGTTTGGATATAAAAACCGATTTCGAGAGACAACTCCAGATACGCAGGCCCTCTCGCTGCAAGGCTGACAAGTGGTACAAGCCTGGATATAAAAAACTGTCGCTGTTTTTCGGCTTATTGGGGCCCGGGAAAAATCCGCCAGGAAGAATGTAACGCTTCTTATAGCGCATGCTGGGGGGGCGGTCGAAGATAATCCAGATGTACATCCAGCAATCCGACACTGTTAATTAAATGATCAGACCCAGCTTGGAAAGTATTGTGAGGGGTATGAACCTTTGTTACGATAGAGCTGGGCACCGTCAATGGACAGCATCAGAACCATGTCACCCGCTTTGATTTTCTCGTTAAGAACCGCCTCCAAATAGTCGGTGCCATCGAAAAAGTCCTTGTATGCAGAAACATGGACATTGTCGTTCGCAGCGAGCTCGGCGAGGATTTTATCGGTGCATTCCTTTCTGTACTTCAGTTGTTCTGCGCTTTCTTGAGAGCGGTGCATAGCCTGGAGCTGTGGTCCGATGGGAATCGTATGGAACTGCTTTCGTGGGACTTTTGCACCAGTTCGCTCGAACCGTTTCTGGTCGTATCGTGGCTCGCCGTCATGAGGACAGCATTCAAGATTGGTGTACGGGCCCGTATACGCAATGCATGAATTGACACACATGTCTCGAACAATTGACGAGACCCCGCTAATTTCCTCAACCAGCTTCTTCACTCTGAAATGCGATAAAATCTCGTCTTCTGGATGACGCCGCATGATAGCAGCTCGGGCAGAATTGTATGTCTCTTCAGATGCGTTGCTCACGGATAGAAATAGATCGATAGATAAATGTTCGTCGCGATCAAGCTCGGGGGTATATTCGGGTGGGTTCTGGAGTCTTTGTATGATGTCTCGATCGAGCTCTTCTGGATTGTTCAAATACGCATTTTGTAGGCCGGCTATAAACTTATTGGCAATTATGAATTCTTTGGGAGACGTTGGTTGAGCGCCTGACTCTGAGGTGGAATCGGAATCGGAGCTGGAATCGGAGCTGGAGTCAGACTCGTCAGAGCGATGGGGAGAGTCTGAATCAAGTAACATGTCATTTATAGCGGGAGAACGAGCTAAAAGGGGGGGGAGGGTCGCGTAGGAGAGTAATTCATTCCCTGGATCAGGAGGTCAGACTATGAATATTGAAGAGTCCAACTGCTGCAACTGCTCACCGAGTCCGAGTTTGACTCTCCCCCAAAATCCGGACTCTGACTATTGTTCATATCTCCATGAGGGTCATGCACACTTTGCATCCCCGGCCCATCCTGGTCCATGGGTGAATCCACCCGCGAATCGGAATAATGACCAGAGCTAGATTCGCTGCTGTCCGACGAGTCCGAATCCGATTCAGAACCAGATTTTCCGTGCCCCTGCGTGTATCGATGACCAGAGGGAATCGGGGAGGATGGCGTGGTGTCGTTGGTCAATGAAGACACCTGGGCGGCTCGGGCTTGTATAAGGAGCTTCTTTGCTTTTGCTTGGTGGTGAAAGTACGTGCGCTCGGGTCGGGGTACACCATTGATTCCGCAGGTATGCGAGCAGGTGCAAAGCTTTTGACCAGGCGGGAGCTGCGTAGACATCTGGCTTAAGCCAGCGAGGAAAGGCGGCAGGCAGAAGCGGCCGTGGAAGCAGTGGTGGAAACGAAGGGACTTAGACGGACTTAGACGGATTTATATTTAAATTTAATGTCACTCGAATGAATGACTCATGCGTATACTTATACTAGGGATCCGCTGAAGCGCGGGGTGCTCGCGAAGAAGACAGGATAAATTCAGCAAGCTGAAACCGGGAAGTCGATCAAGCACGTGACCATGACGTGGCACTTGGGACACAGCCACAGCATACGACCTCGATCCAGAGCGATAACCACCGGCTCACCCAATCTGAAACCGGTATCAAAAGAACGGGTTGAGGAAAGGCAATCTTTTGAGACCCTTTCCAGGCTGGTACGTCGAGAATTGAGTGTTTTTGAGGCTACAGGAATTGCACAGCATTGCAGATACAGGTTTGTCCTTGTTTGCTGCATATCCTAGCCCTCCCCCTCGTCACGTGCATTTAGGGTAGAATTGCTCGCTTCGCTCGCAATCATATATGGTGTTGAGCGTGCATGTGTACAAAATCCAAGAGGACTCAATATTGGTTTTTAAGAAAGCAAGAAATCCCAAGAAATCTCACGATCTCCCAAGATTACCCAAGACGGATTTTTCACTGGGATCTAACGTTCGTCCAAAAAAAAAGAAAAAAAAGAAAAAAAAAAAAAATTGGATGAAGAGAAAACGCGCTGGAATGTACGTCATACAGGCGTCACTAGAACGCGTTTGATTTCCGCCTCAGTTTTGAAATCCTGACATCATCGGACCACATCCGTTGTAAGTTGCTACATTTTATTAGGCAGCGCGATACCTGGCACAGACGAGCCCAGCGGATACCCGGCGATGCCAGCCGCGCCGGGTTTTTCAGTGGGACTAAGGGGTAGGCCGTACCGTAAGTATCAGACCGTCGCCGTCATCCGATCCAGCCCCAGCTCCGACGCGCTGCTCCCGCTCCCGGGCGACTCCTCCGCGATGCTCGTGTACGGGTTCGTGATCCCCAGATTTGTGCCCGGGTGCGGCGTCTGGTTGTTGTAGCGCGTGAACCCGCCTAAGGACGCGCGCGAGGCGGGGCGGCTTAGTGCGCGCGGGTTGAACGCCGCGGGGGTCGTCCCTGCGTTCAGGTGCGCGAGGCGCTGGTGCGGGGTCGCCGTGGTCGGCGTGCTGTTAGACCGCGACACCGGGAGGGGGCACCCCGCCGCGACACCCGGAGTCTGGGCGGGGTACCCTGTCCCGAAGGCAGCGTGGGGGCCGTATATCGGGCGAGGGGTCGAGCGAAGGGGCGGATTGTTGAGGCCGACGAATGATTGAGGGCGGGTGGGCTGCGGTGAATGAGGTGCGTTAACTACGGAAGGAACAAGGTCTGCCCAAACATGTATTGGCCGCCGAAAGTCCAGTTTGCCCCCTGAGGACCAGAAGGCTGCTGCGGCGCCCCCATCACAGGATTCCCAAGTATCCCGCCCATCTGGCGACTCGGCGGACGCGCAACAGGCTCCACCGTAAGCGGCGGCGCCCCACCCCACGCCGCGTTCGCGCCAGTCGCACTCGGATTACCCAGCATCCCGCCCTGGCGACTCGGCGGATGCTCCGTCGTCAGCGGGGGCCCCACCCCACCCTGAGCTGGGATTCCCAAGACGACTCGACGGCTGCGCAGGCTCCACCTGCAGCGGGGGCGCCGCCCTCACGACGTTCGCGGGGTTGCCCAGCAACTCGCCTTGAAGGCTCGAGGGACGAGAGGGCTGCGCGCCGATCGCATTTCCACCCCATGCCGCGTTCGCGAGCGCAGGATTCCCGAGTATCCCGCCGATCTGGGGGCTCGGCAACCTTACGGGCTCCATCGCGTTCGCGCCGATGAGCGGCGGTGCGGTCCACGTCGCCGTCCCATTTTCGTTCGCACCGTGCGCCCCATAGATGCCCCCGCCTCGCCGACTCGCGGGCCTGGGCTGCTGCTGCGGCTCCGGTCTATACCACTGAGCTTGCGATGGAACATTCGGCATTTGCGCGTTCTGCGTCGACAAATTCTGCGCTTGCGCTTGCGGATTCTGCATCGGCACACTGGGCTGCTGAATCTGCCCATCCACCCCCACCAACGGCAGTCCTATAGGCGCGGGCCCCATGCTCATCGGCACGAACCCAGGCGGGTACGTCACGCCCTGCGCGAACGCAGGCAGCGGGCCCATCACGTAGCCCAGGGGCATCACGTCGCTGCCGTCGCTCTCCTCGTCCTCGTCGTCCTCGTCCTCGTCCTCGTCTTCTTCGGGGACGACGGGGGTGCCGCCGTTGTTGGGCGAGAGAAAGCGCGGCTCGGTGGGCAGCCCGGCGGAGTGGCCTGCGGATGGGGGGCGGGACTGTATTCGCGAAGGAGGTTAGAATCATGGAAAACGAGGGGAAAGAGGGAATGGACACACGGGAGGTATAATGGTGAT
The DNA here is from genome assembly GCA_029378395.1 of Mycena leptocephala. NCBI lineage: Eukaryota > Fungi > Basidiomycota > Agaricomycetes > Agaricales > Mycenaceae > Mycena > Mycena leptocephala. The sequence continues at coordinate 279,782 of JARJLF010000010.1, forward strand.
ATTGACGGTACGCTCGCTGCTCCCGCTCCACGACCGCCGCAGATTGGAGTTGAAGCTCTCCTGGCTCAGCTGCGGATGCACGTTCGGGCGCGGGTCGTACGGGCCGAGCATGCCTGGCGGCGTCACCGGGCTCGGCGGCGGCAGCGCGTTGCGCGGGGCCTGCAGTGCACACCACAAAAATCAGCAATGAATCCACACAGAAAAAAAACGTATAAAAAAGAAAAGAAAGAAGAAAGAAGAATCGCAAGGAAACGAAGAGCAAACGAAGAGCAGAGACAGTGGAAAAGATTAGAAGTAAACCCTCACCTCCTTGTCCGTCCTCCTCCGCCACTCCTCCAACGCCACCCCGCTCGGGTCCGAATACAGCGAGCTGCGCCTCGTCCAGCTCGTCTGGCTCCTTTGCAAGTTCGCGCCCACGCCCGGTGCGTACCACTCACCACCATTCCCACTATCGAGCTGGCGCGGCGACCCCCCTTCCCCCGCGTGCTCCAAAATCACACTCAGCTCCATCTCCCGCTCGCGCCCCATGCCCGCACCCGGTTCCGCACCCCCGCCCACCGCGTACGCGTTCGCCCCCGTAGGATAATCCCGCTCGCTCCCTGTCCCGCCGGCGTTAGCGCTGAGGGGGAACGAGGTGAGCCTCAGCGTGCGCAGGCTCGTGCTCACGCTCGACGGCGGCCTTGCGCGCTCCAGCCCGCGCTCGACTTCAAATTGTTGCTGCGCCTGGGGCAGGAGCTGCATCCGCGGGAGAGCTTGCGCAGCAGCGGGCATAGGCGCAGGTGCAGATGAGGGCATAGCGAGCCCAACACCAGGCGGCGGCACGGGCATCGGGACGTGCGTCGGCATAGGCCTCTGCTGGATCACCACGGTGGGCGGCGGCATCACGACCGTCGCTGGGGCGGGCGCGGGGGCGGGCATCGGCGGCGCAGGCATGCGTATCAGCCCCGGCATGGGAATGGTAGGCGGGGGCGCAGGCTGGGCCTGGGCGGGCGCGGGGGGGAGGATGTTCCGCAGCATCATCGCCACGACGAGCGCGGACGTCGAGCTCGTGCGTCGCCGCGGGTCGCGTGTCTGTGCATTGCCTGCGTAGGTGGTGGAAGGAGGAGGAGCGGCGGTAGCACCAGCAGTATTAGTAGTAGGAGGTGGAAGAGGAGCGATAGCGAGAGGAGGGACGCCCGCAGAGCTGCGGCCCGCGGTGCTATTCCTGCGCGTCTGCTGCGACTGCGACTGCGACCGGGAGCGCGACACGCTGGAAGATGAAGCGCGATTTAGGGCGGGCGTGGGCGTCGCTGACGAACGACTTGGCGGGCGAGCGCGTGAGTCCATGCTGGCCGTACGCGAGCGCGGTAGCGTCTGCTGCGTCACCACAGGCGGGGCGTTGACGCAGCGGGCGCTGGGGACAGAGAGAGGTCGTTGTTGCGGCGGCGGGGCCTGGTTATTGATCAAGACGGGGAACGGGGGCGGTTCACCCGGCCGTTGCTCTGTACTCCTCACCGAGTCCACCGTCTCCCTCCGCCGCCTCGCCTCCGGTGGCGCCTGGGGAGGGGCAGGCCGCGCATCCGACACCCCCCGCGAAAGGTTATTGACGTTCCTCCTCCCCTCCTCCTCGCCCGAGAGCTCCTCGATAAATGCAGACGGCGGCGGCTCAGGGATGGCAGCCGCAATCTGCCTCTGCCGCCGTATCTCGATTTCCGCCTCCAGCCTCCGCTGCTCGCGCGCCATCACCGTCCCGTGCGCAAACCCCGCCTCGTACCCCTCCTTCCTTCCCTCCTCCTTCGCGACGAGCGCCCGATTCTCGCTCTGGAGCTTCCGCGCAAGCGCTCTTGCGCGCGACGCGTGGTGCTCCGCGTCGTCGCGCGGCCCCTCCAGCGCCCTCACGACGGCCTGTGCGCGCTCGATTTCCATCTGCGCGGCCTCGAGCTGCAACTGTGCGAGGCTCAGCTGCGCCTGCACCTCCGCGGCGTTCTGTTGGACGACGGACGCGGTCTGGAGTGATTGTGCTGCCTGCTCGAGCTGTGCGGACTCCAGGGCGCGCCGCTCGGCGTCGGAGTGCGCGAGACGGCGAGAGGACGCGTCGAGATGCGCCAACGCCGAATGCAAGAGCTGCCTAGTCTCCCTCGCGTCCTTGGTGTCACCACCGATAGGCTGCAGCAGATGTGCGGCGGAGGCGGGCGTTTGTTGCTGGGTGGAACGCGTACGAGTGGCGGTGGCAATTTGGTCTATCGAGTTTGAGCGGGGTTTCGCATTCTTAAGAGGCAGCGTTTGGCTGATAGGGTCCGCGCGCAAGGCCTCCGCCCAGGCTTCTTTGAACGCCTGTGCGTCTTTGAACTTGGCAGGATTCGGTGTCCCATTGCTAAGCTTGTGAAATTGCTCCGCTTGAGCGGCCTAAAAGTCCTGAACACCGCTGTTACAAACGGGAATGAATTACAAAATGTACTAGGAAGAGTTGGAACGCGACGCACTCGTCCACACTGCTATCGGAAGACGACACCGGACGCTGCATCATCGCAGGAGAAACACAAAGTCTGAAGCCGAATTTTTGAGGAAATGAGCCAGGGAAAACGAGGAATTTAGAGGTCAGTTCTACCAATACAAGTCAGTTTGGGGGCACCAGGGACAGAAAGAGTGAGCTGTACGCGGTAGAAATACAGCCGCCACCGTGGTTGATGTGAAAGAAGTGGCACCACCATCGACGCTTATGCCTTATCTCCTTTCGGTTATCGGTCCGCTCCTTCCGACGGCCAAGCGCTTAATGCAAGAAAGACGCTCAGCGGCTGGACCATGGATGGGTTGAGGAATACTCTTTGAGGAGCAGGAATTGAGGGTTGTTTTACAGCGTGGGCGGAAAACCTTGGCCGCGCCACTTTTTTTTTTTTGTAAAATAAAACATCACGTGCATGTTCGGCACGTCCGGCAGGGCAAAAGAAAGCTTCAATGAGCCTCGTTCTGTAGTCTAGGTACCTCAGAATATTTTTTTCTTGGCCTTGCCATAGATACCAGAGTGGGTGGTAAGTCCAGTGGCCAGGCCCTGAGGTGTCATAGGATTTATTTTTCAAAAAAAAAAAAGTGGCGCGGCCAACCTTTTCCGGACATGCTGTAAACGGACCTGGAAGTACCACAGCTTGCTACAGCCTAGCACTGAATCCGTTGGTCGTCCGATGAATCTCATGGCCCGTAACTGTGTGCTTGGCAGTGAGAGTCGGTTCCAGTTTTAGAAATGCTAAGGCTTTTTTGCCTGTTCACTCTGGGCCCATGCTCAAAAAAGAAAGTCTCAATTAAATTGGCATCAGAATAGAAGTACCGTGGCGGATTTTCGATTTTTTTGCCCGATGCATCAAATATGATGGAATCCAAGGAAAGTTGGAGCAATCTCTCAGCAACAAGACCCAATCCAAAAAATCCGGCACGGTAGTTTTATGGAGGGACCATGTACCTACCACTTTACTGCAGAACCAAGGTAATTCACCCACAATTGAAAAAACCTTAGGCTTTTTACGCGACTGAGGCGAAATCAGCATCTACTGATGGGTAGAAGCTGCAATCTCTTGATTTTTTAACCCAGGAGGACTTTGACATACTACTTGAGTCGTTCTTTCCTCCACGAAAGTTCTGAACAATGTGGAGGCACCTCGAACGAAGCGAACAGGTTCAACTGTGACAAATGTCACACATTTGTGACCGTTCGATACCTCTGATGCCGCAGAAAATTGGAATGCAGAGTCTTCTGTGTCAGGCATAGGATCGGCAGGAGGAACCAAATGAGGACTGGAAGTTTTGCTTGGACTAGGTAGTGCAGGATTCTGGGCACGACGCTGCTCGTTCGGAGTCGTTCCTCTCATCGTCCTGCATGTGCTTTCGCATGGTGCGGATCATTTGGCGGTCTCCATCGGGTCCTTTGAGTGAGCATATAGAGCAGGTACACCAAGTATAGGTCGAGTCGGAGCTCCCCATAATTGACGAAGCAGTAGAGGGCCAGGGAAGGTCAAGGAAGGTCTTCGGTCACTGTGGCCGGCGATGGGCAGCTGGGCATTGACAGCAGTGATTAACCGTTCTTTAAGCAAATGCCTCGTCGGCGGCGCAGTTTCCCCATGTAGCTTTATCTCCATTTCTTTTCCCTCTCCTGTAGTCCGCGAAGTCCTGCGGTACTGCCCCATTTGCATATGCAGCTATCCCCATTGCCTCAACTACGCACTGCGCAAACTTCTCCGCAGAATGACACGGGACAGAGCGGCACATTCCAGCTACAGCTTCAGCCCAGAGTTTTCCTTTCGGTCGACATCCCAGAAAATAATGACCCAGCCTCCACACCGAATTCGGGTAATTGGCGTTCGACAGATGATCTAACCATTCCTCAGCTGACCATTTCTCAGTCAATCCACAGATACTCGCAGTTTCCCGCAGTGAATTCCTGCTGTGCCGCAGTTGTGTTCAATTTGCGATGGCAGAGGCCAAATGGGCGTGCACAGAATGGACCATGTCAGAATCCGTGGGGACTGTTTGAGAGGGAGTGGGATAAACCGACGAAAATCGTCAACAAAATAAAAGGCGGGCCAACGAAATACTTGTTGTGGAAGCCGAAGATTAGCGACGCCCGAGGACAGGATGAAGCGAGGCTCAGCAACAGATTCACGACCATATTGGATCCAGTCTCGGCCAAGAACCAGATCATACGGCAGAGATGAGACAACACAGAGATCCATTTGAAGACTAAAGACGGAATTCAGGCAAGGTATCCCTATGCCCCTCTTCTACTCTGCCCCCCTCCTATTCTATCTTTCATAAGTTGACCTGCTTGCAATCCGATAATACCCCATCTGTCTCTGACTTTACTCAGTAAATATAACATACAGTCGACTCTGTCTTAACCCATACCTGTCATAACCCACACTCTGCTAAATCCTATAGGTTTTGGAGTCCACCAGGGTCGTTCCCACTGAAAATCCCATAATTCTCTGCTACTCCATAATCCATACTTTTTTGGAGCTCAAAACCCATAATTTACCTTTATTTCTACCCCTTTTCGTGGGGATTCTGTCTAAATTTCAGTTGCAACTTGACAATTACATGACATGGGAGTCAAAACTGTCAAGAAAGTGGCTTTACCTCTCATTCTGCACTGTATGAGACCTCAGAGACACCCCAAAGACATTGAAATTGAGGCAAATTAAGATGTGTGTCCATGACTTTGTCACCTATTTGCACTACAGAAACAGTTGGAAAACATATTCCCATAGCTATTAGTCTACACCATCTGAACTCGCTCTGAAATGTACATATTTTTCCATGAATTCTCTTGATTTTTTGGCCCCTGACCTCTGCCGAAGCCCATACTCTGCAATAACCCATACCTTGACCTGTCCACCGAGGGGTATGGGTTAAGACAGAGTCGACTATAACACCTTTCTTTTCCCGCATTCTAAGTACCAGATTCTACCGGGCAGGATGTTTCTTACTGAATCATTTTTATTTTAAAGGAAGGAAGGGTTCGGCTGCACTGTACTGAAATACAACTCAAGCATCAGTGCACATTCTAGGGTGTGTTCAATTCCAATTTTTTCGCGCCTTCGCCGTGTGTGGGCTTTCAGCCCAAAAGCGACGGGAAATGTTTGGACAACGTGTCGGGGCGATGCGCTCTTGTAGCGTTTTGAATTGCAAGATTTCTTGTGGTTACTCAAATCTGGCTTCAAATCAGCCTGAAATCAACCCAAACACTACCACGTGGTAGTAAATAATTTAAATAAAAGTTTACCTGAATCTGTGTGCCCTCGAAAACGTCACAGACTAGATGGGGATCGATGAGGACGGCAGTGGTTTACTAAAGTATTTGAACAGATATTGGAAGAGAGCAACAGTTGTTGAGAATTCCACGTTGAAATGGCAGTCATATTTCAGAATGAGCCATGGAATATGGGATACAATATGAGTGCGTCCTCGGGACTGCGGCGACGGTGTTCAAAATATCCTGGAAAGAACATTAAACGAAGAAATCGAGAGGGTTGTGTGCCATACCACGTTCATTGGATGATGATTCAGGGATGACAGGTTTGGGATAACCATACTGACACTGTTTGGGCCATCCACATCGATGATAAGACTTTGAAGGATCATGAGAATTTGTCATCATGTGTCGTTTAACGGTATCACGTAGAAGGCCAGATTCGCGAGGAAGTTCAGCACTGAGAAATTTGTCAATCTCTGCTGCGGGCGAGTAATCCAAAAACAACAGCGACGACAAGTTTGTAACGAGTTCTGCCCTTCAAACATGCCATGCAAGTCCCAGACTGTGCAATGTATCTCAGGAGCTGCAGTAAAATGGACAATAAAAGAACTCACCACAACAGCATCCCTTGACTACATTATCGAAACCGGAACTATCACGAGAAGCTCTTTGGCTTCGCACCATTCTTTCGGAACTTGGTTTTGACATTTCCCTTCCCACACACATTAATGTCGACAATCACGGCACTATTCTGTTCGCCCAGAATTCCAGCTATCATGCTCGATCCAAGTACATTGACATCCGGTATCACTTTATTCGGGAGAACATTGCCTTTAACAAGGTTTCAGTTTCCTACAATCCCACTGATGAAAATGCTGCCGATATTTTTACCAAAGGACTCACCTGAGGCAAGCACGAATATCTTACTTCTCAATTAGGGATGATTCGCGCTTGAGGGGGAGTGTTGAACATTACTAATTAACGCGATCACCTGATCGTGATATCCCCGATCCCCGAACATGCTGATTAATTTCTTACTCATGTTCGTAGATAGTTCTTTTACCTTCTAGATATTTTGTACAGTATATAAACTCACAGATAATTGCCTCTAATACATTGTATACAACGGCATTTTATCGTTAGACCGGAAAAATGCTAATCGATCATAACGAAGTCCAGAAACAAAGATGCCATCAGTTTCCATTCGAAACTGTTGGCATCCATCCAAAAGGATTGTGGGTCCTGGCGGTCCCCGTCCCCGTATAAAAGGGCGCATCAAGGTGGCCATTTCTTCTTAGCGCAATGCCAACTCATCATGATCACATCATCCTGTCTTGCCCTTCTGAAGGAAAGTGGACTGCGACTGGCCCAAGGCCCGGCGAACTACTGGAGCTACGGCCAGTGACCCCCGGTAACTGCGACCATGTCACCGATGTGAAGGGCATGAACGCGGAAAACAATTTTGCAAGCATAGCATTCCGGGAGGGCACCGTTATTGTCGACCAGATACACGGAGCTTGCCAGTCATTCATTTCCCAGGATCAGCATGTGGACAGATGGGGCATGTAAGCCCGATGTGCTTCCTACGTCTGGCCAAATGACTAAAATTTAACATGTAGATCGATATCATCACTGTCAACCGAATACTCGTTCATCGACCTGACAAGGAGCCGGCGGAATGACATATCGGGAAAAATCTTTTATATGGTTTGTAAGAAGCTCATCTCAGAATTCAGCGATGAATGTGGTATCCTTAGATGCTTGAACGAGCGGGTGTGATCTCTCATCCACGTGAGGGTGGTCTCTTCTATGAGGTTTGCCGCATACCCTATACGAGTCCACCGCAAGTAATATCTCCCTGTTCCCTTAGCATGAACCTCCCCCGGAACCCCTCGATGCAGAGGAGGTTAGTATTGGAATCAAAAGGCACAAAACCGAGAAGGGAAATTTCATTGAAGTCATAATCAGCATTCCCCTCAGAGGCGCTTTGCGAAACGTTTGGACCTTCTACGCAGCTACTCTGATGGGATGGGTGAGATTGATGGTAGGGTTACCGCACAACAAGTTGCCTGACTGGCTACAATGAAGGAGTATTCAGGCAAGAAGTAGTTCCTCATTCAACTTCTCTCAGTAACGATTTCCAAATCGGGTATTAGACTTGTCACCAAGTTTGGTCTGCTATCATACACGATATAATTTGTTTCCTTGAGAGATGAAGCCTTAGTTCCGTGAATACTGGCCCGTTTTCGAACGTGGACTTTTCCTCGGGCAGAGCGCAATGAGCCGCAGGAAACGGACCCAAGTGGTCTCTGCTTCGAGGCCCAGGCCATAAAATCTGGAGTGGACGTTAGTTCTGACCCGCGAGGCTTCCCGCTTGATACGGGAGGGCCGGTAAGTAACCATGACCCATATTTCCCCAACTGACGCCTCCCAGATCCAATTTGAACGTCACAATGTCGGCGTGACGAACAGCAAACATGGGCGCCCGGTCTGTTCACCATGGACCAGCACGTCCTCTTCGACCATCACGCCTTCGGAAGACTCTGATATATGCCGATTGTTCGGACCCATTCACTCAAGTTCATCCCAAATTGATGGGTTCCTATCACATTCAACACCGACTCCCTGCCGGAGAAAAACACACCAGCGAGGTGAATCAGAACTTATTAATAACACAGATTCATGACGATGGGATGTAAGTACATACGTACGTCGCCAGGTGGTATGGGTATACACGGCTTGGGAGCGCAATGAACGCAGTAAAGTGGCGGAGTATTTACGGGAGGTTTTGGCCAATGCAGAGAGAACGAGACGTCGCCGCGCAGTTGGGTGGAGAAATTAGGATGCTGAGGATAGAGCGGGACCAGGTACGCTACTACATAGGCAAGTAGGGTTTTCCAGATGAACGAGGCCCACATACTTCCTTTGCTACTTCAACTACCCTCTCTCTCCTCTCATCTAGCTTTGCTGCGATGTCTGCAGAAGCTGTTTTTGCAATCGGGCATCATGAAGCCGCTGCCGATCAGATCCTGACATACACTTTACACACTGAGCTATACACTTTCTCGGTCGTTAAGATTGCCGTAGAGCTACATATATACTTCCGCCGCAGTACTGTTTTATTTCATTCAAATCGACAGTCACGTGACTTTTCACTTCCGCCAGAAAATCCCATAAATCGAGAAAAAAATATTGCCACAATAAAAAAAAAAGTCGAGCGTGACGCGTGACTGTCGATTTGAATGAAATAATACAGTACGCCGAAGCAACCAAGTAATTCTCACAAGAGCTGGCGGCACATTGCGAGGCGGAGCACGCGTCTGCATGGTGCCCCCCCCTTTTGGAAGTAAAGCCGAGATGTCCGAAAAGGCAATTGTCTCAAACGATCCTTTCTCCCTTCCCATTTCAACATAAAAACTTATGAATGTATACTGTGAATGGACTCCTAAACATTACAATTTATCTATATGAGTGGTTTGCATTGTTGAGTGAGGTTCAGTCAATCCAAGAAGTGACGTTCTATAAATACAGACCTATTGCACCGGAGCTCGCGGCCATCAGCCAGCATCATTATAGATACGTTTTCGTTTCTCGTACATACCCATCCAATTGACCCAGCAAGTTGTTACGGAAAACGTGACCTCGTCCCCATATGGCATGTGAACTTATCTTTGAGTGTCTTGGAGTCTTCCCAGTGTGTGGCAGCTATATACACCATTAACAATATGTAAGGTACTCACCACTGAGCCTGCCGAGTTATGGATTTTTTGGAACTGTAATAAGTGTGTAACCAATTTATTTCTGTCCAAAGGAGCTCTATGGAAGCATACACTTATTTGATATCTTCTCAGCCTATAGTGTATGCTCCTTGGCTCAGTTGGTATAGAGTCTATTCTCGTTGGAATTTTGTAACCTTGTTCATGCCCGCCGTATGTTCGACCCTCGCGCTCGGTGTACCACATTTTTCTTTTTGCCTTTTCTGTCCATTACGTTCGCTAATTTTTCCCCTTACGTACAGCTCATAAGGACAAATTTTTCTTTGGCAGAGGGTCCATAATATATCTCTATATACATAAATTTGTATTACCTGGACTTTAACCAGACATTCGTCCCCTTCTTTTTTGCAACATAATCTTGAAGTTGTGTATAACGTACGTACGGAAGCCAACACACACTGCTTTGAGTTTATGTTTATGCCTCATGATCATGCGGGGGACAAGTACATAGTCGACCATAGATATAGGATGGGAGATGAAGGGAACAGGGAATGGTGCACAGGGACAGACGGATAGATAGTAGTAGTAAGTACTCGCTCGGCTCGAAAGCTTGGGTGCGCTTCCCAGACTGTCAGAGTCAGACTAGCAGATCCCCAGATTGCCAGAGCTACTAGAGCCCCAGCCTCGGAAAAGGTTAACTAAACGATGGGCCAACGCGGCCGTACACATGGCCAGCTCGATGAGTTACGTATGTACGTATGCGCGTGTACGTGTTCGTGTTCGTGGAGGTGCTACGTTGGGTTGTCGTGGTGGATGGAGATTGAAGCTGAAGACGGACCAAGCAGCGCTTACAGTCACGGTCTCGGTGCTCTCAGTTAATTATAAGGGAGCGGCAGGCCAATTTAATGCATCCCATTCTTCACGACGCCGGAATGACAGAAGAACGGACACGGGCCCGGGGAAGGGAAGAGCAAGGGAGGGAGGATGAAGCTGTGATCGCACTGTCACCGGAGGCACGAGGACGCGAATGCGGACGATATGAGCAGCGCCAGTACATAGTTGAATACAAGCGCTGCGCTGTTAGTTTCAAATTGAATTTTGAGCGCTGGAGCGTTCAATGTTCATCCGCCAGGCAGCTGGCAGTCCGAAGTCGGAAGTCGCATGTGGAGTCGGACGTCAGAAGTCAGAAATCAAAGTCAGTTGGGAGGGGCATTGACTTTGAGAAGATCGGTAGGTGGGTAGGGAGGTAGGGAGGGGAAGACGAGTTTGAGTTAGAAAAGACCAGACGGACATGAGTTCATGTATTGCTTGAAGTCCTTCGCGCTCGTGCACCTGAGGGTCGAAGCGCATGTGCAGAACTTCAGAGTATAATTCGATGCAATCATCGGGGTGGTATGGACGAACTGCCAATACGGAGAGAAAACTTTGATGCACAAGGGGACGAAAAAGAAAGGAATAGAATGATGTTGCCGCTGCGATGGTGAGGACCATTTTTGGTTTGGGTAGCATGGGGATTCCGCAAAGCATAATGCCGAACGAAGCGTTTTGATTTTGAGATTCTGTAGAGGACGAGCTGCTTGCACGGCTATGCCGCCGCCGCCTCCTTCGGCCGCGTGGGGGCAGTCGCTTCGCTTGTGGCCCTGTGGCCGAAAGGAAAAACAAGGACGCATAAGGATGAGGCAGGATGCACGTCCGGGAAGGGAGGCAAGAGAGGGGGACGCACCGTCCACCCACAGAACCAGCACTTCGCGGGCTGTGTGCACTCTTTTATGACGTGTGTGCCGCCGCAGCGGAAGCTATACGACCGTGTGTGAGTACACCAAGTGTTTAGTGTTAGGGACGGGTGAAGATGGGGGGAAGGAAGGAGCAAAGAGTAAAGAGGGAAGAGGGAAGGAGTAAAGAGGAAAGACAGAGGAAAAGATGGAGTAAGAACGGAGGTACGTAGGCGACGCACCACTTCTTCGGCTGCGCATACATCGCCTTGATGCGCTCCGTGCCGGGGTGCGGGAAGTCCTTGCGGAGGTGCCTCTCGGCGCCGCACGCGATGAATTTCAGCGGGTGCGGGCAATAGGAGATGTGGCCCTCGCGCCGGCCTTATCAGCACACACGAATCAGCGAGCGCTCCATCCGAGGTCTATGTGGAAGGGAGGGCGGATATACATTTTGTGCTTAGAGAGATGGTAGGCGCGATCAGTTGTGCGCCGAGGTAGGGAGAAGGGACTCGACGCACTAGATGTCGTGGTTTTGTAATCTTCTGGCACGGACTCAGTGGCGAAGGTGCGGAGACAGACGGGGCGGAGGAACGTAGAGGAGAGGACGGATGGTCGGGGGACGCGCAGGGTGAGAGACGTGGGGACGCGCAGGCGGATGAGCAAGAGCATAATGGTGGGTGAAAAGAGTTGTCGGGATATTGTTCCGATGCTCGGTTTCATGCTCCGACGGCCCGTGATCCGCGCTTCAATGGTTTTGGTTTTACTGAAAATTCGAGCGACACCTTTCAAGTTCGCGTAACAATGAACGACGGTGTCTCAAGTTCTTTCTTTAGGGCTGCACATGTTTTTATGGGGACCCAAAATTTCGTTCAACTTCTGGATGCTGGTAGGTGTCACAACGAGGCCCAGTGGCGGATGGTCCGCACCTCACACAATTTGCCGCATTGTAGTGCTTTTATGAGTGAGACGCAGACGCTCGTTCGAATTGAGCCTGGGCCATTTCTCGGTCATCAAAAACCGTTTTTTTATTCACAGTTTGGCGTGCACGGTGCACCTCGCCATTGGATGGTGCTCATCTCTCGGATGAGCTATGCGGGAGTTCCACATCGTTCTTTTGATTCCTGTCCAATACAAGTCCTGTCTTGACGAAGTTCGCAGGTTCTTCTCAGTGATGAAGTTCGGCTTCATTGCTTCACCAACGGAGTCCCAGGTGGGCAAAGAAGACCCCGTGGCGGATGGCTTCCGCACCTGCGTTCAGTGGATTCACGCTTTCAAAGTGATATGTATAAATGCAGGACGCACTCGTTCGAATCTAACCCGGGCCAATCGCCAAAGAGGACGTTATATGTTTCTTGGGGATGATGGAGGAGGAGGAGGATATATTACCGCAGCGGTGGCAAGCACATTTCGTACACGTTACCGCATAAATTTGCACACTTTAGGAGTAGCTGCGTCATTTTTCCGAAGGCTACGGCTCCTCGTCGGTTCCAAGTCCTACTCCTGCATCCACGGTGAAGGATAGGCTGAGTAAGTTTTCGGGAGTCGTATCAAGCATTTAAAGTGAGTGTGCAAGGCTCGGTAGCGCTTGGTGCGCGTCTGCATTCCATTCACAGGGTTTGACACAAAAATACTGCGCAAGACCCCGCCCATTCGACTCGGGCCCGAGCCATTCTTTTGTAACGTCCTCCTTTTTTTTCCTTTCATGAGATATCGCCACACTGACAGGGTCCTAGGTGATAAATTCACCACACCAGGGAGGAGGAGAAGGATGTATTACTGTGGAGGTCCCTATAAGGAACAAGCAGGCACTGTACCTACATACACGCATCCAATGTATGCTACAGTCATCAACGGCCTAGTCGCTGTGGAAGCATAAGCACATATAAGTACCTAAACACCTCACGGAAAAGCTTAGAAGATGGGGATGGTGTACAGAATCCTGGAAATCAAGGGGAAGTGGTGAAGGGCTTCTTAAGTACCACTAGCATATCGCAGACAGTCGTCGTGAAAAATCGACCTGTTGGCAAAGACACCAGTTTCAGCGTGAAGTCATAGTTCGACAAAGTTCCGCGAGTGGCGACGATTTTTGCCGTATAGTCGAACCACGCGTCAGCACGCCTTTTGTCCGGGATGCACCGACAACAGGACTCATTTTTGTGAAAATATCTCTTGTCTCTAACGTCGGGGCAGATTAGAGGGCAGCATTCGGCAAGCAAGGCTCGGTAGTGCTTGATGCGCATCTGCATTCCATACAAATTCCACATCTTGAGCGTAACAACATTTACTCTGCAAATCCTGCCCGTTCAACTCGGGCCCGAGGCATATCCAAATAGGCGCCACTCGAGGGATAACCGATTGACTTGGCAGATTGACTTGCGCACCAAGCGGAGTTTGAATTTGGCTGGGTTAACTTGTTTTAACTTGCGGGTGATTGACTTGTGCTGGTGCCCTTTTATACTCACCTTTCCCACTGTAGATAGATGGCCCAGAACCTGTTCCTGAGCAATCCAGTTGCTCTCAAAGCACTTGGGATGTGCTCGGCACTGTCCTTGGCATTGCTCGGCATCGATTGATCCCATCATTTTGCCGCCGTCATAGGTCTTGGCGTCATCGTCGCCGTTGAAATTGTCGGCGACCATCGTTGGAGTCAAAAAGAAAATAGCTAATGACACTAACTTGCTCTCCGAGATCGCTCGGTGCCTTCTGCTAAGATGATAGGACTGGGGAAGTTTGAAATTGAGTGAATTCCACCCGAGGCAATCCAAGAGGACCGAGTTGGGATGAATCGCGACAGAGGCAGATATGAATGTAGGTGGTTTGTAGGTGAAGAACTGAATGCGTGAAGAGTGGACAACATAAAATGGTGGATTCATTATCCCATTCTCCGGTTACTAATGCAAGTCAATCGACAAGTCAAGTATTACAGGGCAAGTCAAACTTGTGCAGTACAAGTTAACCTGAAGCAAAGTTGACTTGTGCAGCACAAGTTAACTTGACGCAAAATTGACTTGTGCATCAAGTTAACTTGGCATAATCCTCGCTGGACCACCATCAACGCAATGCACGAAGGAAATCCACAAGTCATTTCAATCCACTGGTATGTACCTCATTCTCAAGTCAAAGACACCAGTCAATTGGCCCATCAATTATTATGAACCAAGTTAAACCGTTGCCGTACAAGTTAACTTGAACCAAAATTGACTTACGCTTGACAAGTTAACTTGGCGTAGCAAGTGTAATGGTATATTATGGAAGCTTGGCGAGACACGTACTTCTACGTGCTCCTGGAGTCACTGGCTTGGTTTGGGAACACTTTTGAACTTTGGCACAGTCTGCTTCAAGTTCTGCCTTTGTCCGTGTTGTTGTCTACGATGATATCAGTTAAAACATCCACGGGAGGTGCTAAAAAATCACCAACATTTGAACGCGATCTTCGCAAGTAAATCACGGATATCACCTGTGGATTAATGCCCTCAAGCATGTTGACAGGTCCTCGCTCGGCCGGTGCTCCATCGCGGGCGGGATCGTTGTACATATAGCTACGGTTTACAATGCGAGTTTGAGTTGTGTCATGCCCAACGGCAGTGGGAGCGGTCCCACTCTCATGATAAAGAACACGAGAAATGAATTCGTATTCCGCCGATCCCAGTTTCAACGTGAGGGGACAGTAGACGTCCCTCAGCACTATACCACCTTCAACTGGTGGGAACGCGGGGAAAACACGAAGAATAAGCGGCCATTCTGTCGATATCGCGACGAGGGTGGCCGCACGGTCATCGCAAATCGCATAAGGGCATACCAAAGAAGGGACTCGTGTTGAGTACTTTGCAGATCATCCACGTCGAGTTCCGTAGGCCAAGTTAACTTGTCGCAAGTTCAGTTTCGTACAAGAGCAAGTTAACTTGTATTCCTACTCTCAAGATTTCTCCGCTCGATAGCCCAGACGACCGCGAAATGTTGAAGATATTCGAAGCTGTGTCCTTTCACAGATAAGGCTGGCGTCACGTCACACGTCGGCTCTACAAACATCAATGGGGACAAAGGATAAGATTGCGCAGCACTGGATCGACATTCTCATCCAGACTGCCCACGAAACCCGAGCGGCTAGCCCCGGTCGTAACATAGATGAAATTTCCAATGAGTTTTTGATTTGGTTAAGCAAAGAGACGAATGAGCCCTATAATCCTCTCTTGGATCTCCCTTATACATACTATCATTATTATTACATCTCGTTTGACATCAACCATCGATTCCTTTTAGTCTTTGACCCATCCCAGGACACTCTCGTCGAAATTCTCCGCACAATACTGCTCGGCGATGCGAAATATACGTGGTACGAACTGCATCACAACTGGACGGCAGTGCAGCAGGATATTTTCGCCATTCGACTGCAAGGAACAAATCTAGATGGGCTGCGGGTGCCCCCTATTCGAGCGGTATACATGATGCAGTATTGCAATGGCTTAATCGGCAAACACCTCAAGACCTTATGCAGACGATGATATTCCACATTCTCGCCCTTTTCCGTGCTCTTGGCGAGCTTGCTCCCATCCTTTGGATGCCTGTGATCGATAATATGGAGGAATACTTGGTACGCCAGGCCGCTTTTCCTTCATGGCACGTCTAAGTCATTTATCTACTTGGCAGGCAGATCCTCATATGTTAAGTTCCACTGAACACGATGTTAGTCTCTGATTAACTCCGACGGTCTCTGGATTGCTTGCCATTACCATTATGTCTATACGGATGTCAGCATACATTATGTGGGTCTATGAGTGGCTATGATGATTACATGGGAGCAGAATGTGTCAATACGCTACCAAATACTCTGGTAAGCATAAATACTTGCCCAGTTATTAACAAAGAAAATAGCATGCCTCGGCGTCCAACGGTGAATCGAACTGCGGCCAAGTTTATCGCTCAACACGCCGCTTCCCACGGTTGAAAACGCTGGAAGCCGTCAAATTGGGGGATAGTGCGCGCCACTGTACTGCTCAGAAAGGAGAATTAAATGTACCATTGCTGGATTTAGCACAAATCTTGGCCGTAAATTGACGACGAGCAGTTTATATGGCCAGGGAAACTCCTGCTACCTTCTACTCACCTTCCAGAGTTCAGGAGCATAAGAACTATTTATCCTTTTCACAATCTTGTAGTTATGACCTTGAATGGCGCCAGTGAAGCGTAGAGATGAACCTAGTAGTGTGGAATTTTGAGGTCTTTCATTTAGTTCCGCTTCCAAGGAAACGGACAAGTAGTTCAAGAGCTATTGCCTATCTATCATTTGCTCAGGGGCATGTAATTGAGAGCCTCGATAATTCAGGTTAGTGCATCCTAATGACGAGCCTAGTTGACCCTGTCAAGGGCTTTTGTTTGGTTTGGGTTTCGAGGCAAAGGGGTGCTCAATTGCTATTGCTTATTCGCCTTTTACTCAAGCCCACGCAGTTCAGCCTTAATCAATCGCCCGTAAGAATTGGCCTCGGATTCATCAAGCTAGAGGGCCCGGAAGAGGGGCGAAAACACCGTTTTTTTTTTTTTTTTGACAAGCTCCAGAAATATTTATTTCGCTTGGTATAAAGATTCCCTGTTCATCGAAGATACTATTGGTATTGGTATGTATCTTCATGATGCAAGTCTTTTTAAGGTGATCCATCTCTCAAGCCTGAAGTTATTCACGATTCATTCCCGAAATCGGCCAGATCGGGGAGGTTGTCACAGTGTGTGATGCGCCGAATCCTCGTCACCCACACGCGAAATAATTCTCATACTCGGAGATGGGGTCTATAATTTGTCTCTCAGGTCCTGAACTGCCTTCAAAGGTCTATTCTTCATCCCAGGTGAACTAGATGTATTATAGTTGAGGAAGAAAATTGCAATAGTCACAGTTAAGAGGTTGAAGCTTTCATTTGCCAGAGAGTGGTTCCCAAGCCCTAGCGTGTTACTTTGAGTATCCAGAATCTCTCTAACTCTTCATATTCATACCTCTACCTTTACCCCTGGTGAACCTTAAAGTCTAGAGCTTGAAGCACAGCCGTCGAAAACTACAGACACGGGCGCATTGCAGAAGGTTGCGAGGGAGGATGGAGGTCAAAAGCAAGGAGTCGCGATGCGCTGGCAAGATCAAGATGGATCCGTTGATCATCATCTTGAGATCGGAGACACCTCGGACCATTCGGATGCTGGCCCGGCCACAAAGCTGAAATGAATAACTAAGTTGAAAGCTAAATTGACGACAGGAATGCTGTTGGAATGCAATTGAACAGTCTTTATTGAAGGGTAATATGAAAGTGATGTGTTTAAATTTTTTCACATTTTTTCCTGCCTTCTTCGTCGACTTCTATGGTGTTTTATATGGTGACCAATGGCTGATGACAAAATTCTGTTTGTCGGTGTTAGGAATTTTGCCAGAAATTCAAGTTCTCCTGGGTAGCTAAACCTACCGGTTCAGCCAATGACCAAAATTGAACTTTGAGAATATCTTGTTATTCCGTGGACTTCGAAGAATCAAAAGATCGAGGTACGATGGGCTTCATTTGAAAAGCAGTGGATCGGATTCGGCGGGAGTCAAAAAAGATATCGAAGGGGTCCGAACGAGGACAGATGCGAACTTAGGTACTGTAGTATTTCATTCAAATCGACAGTCACGCATCACGCACCCCCCTATCGATATCGAAATTTGGCAAGGGTCACGCGTCACGCGGCCATTTGTCGAACCTACCGAGCTCACACAGGGCTCAAAATTGCCTGTAAGACCCAAAAAAGCCAAAATTTTTCATTTCAATGTCGAAAATTTCGGTGGTGTCACGCCAAATTTTGGCTGTTGTCGAAATGTTGAATTGGTTTTTTGGGTCACGCGTCACACCCAGTGTCGATTTGAACGAAATACTACAGTAGTAGGCAAAGCCAAGTCAGGGAGAAGCACTCAGAAAATTACGGTGTGAAGGTCGGGGCTTTGAAACGACCGAATACCTGAATAATTGGATGGTTGAACTGTTCCGCGGCCGCGACCGCGACCACGGAAACTTGTAGAGGGACGCAAGTGGTTGGAGTTAGAGCCAGATTTCATAAAAGACGCGATATTTCATAGTATTTTGGCATAGGAAAGGCTGTCTTGGCTGTGCCTGCCATTCTATCTCTTCAGAATCTTGAGGGATGCTCTGGAATCGGTTGTGCAAAGAAGGCGATTTTGGTCATGTGATTATGCCCTCTTCTCGCTCAAACAAGATAAAAAGAGCCTCAAAATCAACGAAAATATTTTGGAGGTCACTTTTCTTGTATAGAATGTGTTCCACACCAACTCCATGTAATTTAAGCGTCGAGGAGGCTTGCATTTGACGGTCGCGCATTTGACCGAGGAGATTCAAACTCCGCAATTACGTAATAACGGAACACTGTGATCAGACCCCCGCGGTAACAAACAGACTTCAACATGCGAGGAACGAGCATCAATTGTTGAAGTGTCTGTCTACGAGAGACTAGGTTTTGGCCGTGCATCACATTTTCGTCAGCAGTTTTCGCGTAATCGCTTGTCCCTCCCCAGCTAAATTGTTTCGGCTTGACCTAGCCGCTCCCTCTGCCGCGATTGCCGTTGCTCAATCTCATAATCATGCTTATGAAAACATGTTACACCAGTATGTCGGAACGGTTCCGACACAAGGACAGCACCTCCACAAATTCAAAAGGCAATCTCCTGCTGCGACAGTGTGTGGGAACGGTTCCGACACGAGGACAGCACCTCTGATTTTTTTTGCTGATCTTGCAGACCTCCACAATCTACAATGGCAGGTCAGAAAATTTGAAAAGAAGTCTGCTGCTGCACCAGTGTGTCGGAACGGTTCCGACACGAGGACAGGACCTCTGTTTTTTTTTTCTTTCTGCTGACCTTGCAGACCTTCACAATATACAATGGAGGGTCAAAAATTTTGAAAGGCACTCTGCTGCTGTACCATTGTGTCAGAATGGTTCTGACATGAGGACAGCACCGGGAAAATATTTGGCGACTAGGGCTGAGAAAGAATACAGACTACAGGAAACATTCCACCCATGCCAAGATTCACAATACTTATTTTTTATTTGTATCCAATAGGATGCGCATAGGCCGCACGGGCCACATGCGGCTTCGCACTCCCAAACCACGCATTCTCGGGCCTCGGATGACTGAAATTACCACTTGGGGGTCTTCCGAAGGGCAACAAGCTTTGAAATCCATCGTTGCCGCAAAAATTCCCGTCTGCAAGCTCATGCCTGGAACAGGTACTGGTTTCACATTATAATTGTGGTGCCTTGCGCGTGTTCTTGGGTTATTCGCATTGGGTGGCCACTGGCATGAAATAAAACACTCAGATTGTCACAAGTAAAGAGAAATTAAATAGAATTGTGGGACGCGAGGGTACAAGATTGAATTCTGCTTGAGAGAGATTAAGCGGTGGTAAAACATGAAAATAGAGCTCTGAGACACACCTATATTGTCAATTAATGGTCTGCCTGCGCCGGCACCGCCGTAGAGTGGCAGAACTAAACAGTCGCACTTAGTTGTTCTACGTCACTGTGGTTCCTGGTTTCGGGGTTCCAAGACTCTCTGTGTCGTTTGTATTTTGCAGCGAAGGAAGGGTCTGCAGTGTCCATCCTGAAGCCCTTCACTTGGGTTCTCTGGATCCTGAAGGGCTTCAGAAAGGGGAAAGCCTTCAATGAAGGCCATGCTGAAGCCCTTCACTGATTTTCCCACGCTGTTCGGCACACCCGTATTCAACAAGTCTTTGTGTATAAAAAAGCTTGAAGAACGAGAACAGTGGATCATGCTCGTCGTCCGAATTTATACTTAACTCTCTCATTCAAAGCTGCCAATACAGACCTAAGAAGATGGAAATGTGGGTTCAATCTATCATGTTCAAATTTCTGTCTGTCTTTAACAAGTGCTCGGGACAGGAACATTGATGAGGAGCAAATTAGTAGCGGTACATTCTTCTGTGGATTATGTAAAGCAAATAGAAGACATCTCAAGAGCGCCGACGAAAATGTCAATGGAATTTCTGGTCTATCAAAAGTCAGATTCACCTTGTACTCCGTATGATCAAGGGCTGGACGGAGAACGGGCAAAAAGAATTGGAGGTGCTGTCCTGATGTCAGAACGGTTCCAACACTGGTGCAGCAACAACGTTTGATTCTTGAACCCTTCATTGTATATGGTGAAGGTCTGCAAGGTCAGCAAAAAAAAAAGATCTGCTGCACTTGTGTCGGAACGGTTCCGACACACTGGGGCAGCAGTTTTGACGCTTCATTGTATATTGTGAAGAACTGCCGGCCCCTCATCGTCAATTGTGAAGCTCTGCCAGGTCAGAGAAAAAGAAACACACTGGTGCAGCGCAGCAGCGGAGTGCCTTTCGAATTTCTTGACCCTATATTGTGAATGCCTGCAGAGGCAGTGAAAAGAGAAATGCAGGTGCTGTCCTTGTGTCGGAACCGTTCCGACACACTGGTGCAGCAGCGGAGTGCCTTTCGGGTTTGTTGACCCTTCATTGTATACTCTATGCTGAAGCTCTGCAAGCACAGCCAAAGGAAAAATGGAGCCGCTCTCCTTGTGTCGGAATCGTTCCGGCACACTGCTGCAGCAACGGAGTGCCTTGTTGACCCTTCATTGTATATATTGTGAAGGTCTGCAAGAGCAGCAGGAAAAAAAAAATGGAGGTGCTGTCCTTGTGTCGGAACTGTTCCGACACTGCAGCAGCGGCAGAGTGCCATTCGAATTTTTTTACCCTTTGTTGTATACTCTATGGTGAAGCTCTGGTGCCGCAGCAGAGTGCCTTTCGAGTTTTTTGACCCTTCATTGTATATTGTGAAGGTCTGCAAGGGCTGCGAAAAAGAAAATGGGAATGCTGTCCTCGTGTCAGAACCGTCCCGACACAGTGGTGCCGCAGCAGAAAGCCTTTCGACTTTTGTGACCCTTCATTGTATATTGTGTGCAACGGCAGCGAAAAAGAAAATGGGAATGCTGTCTCATGTCGGAACCGTTCCGACACAGCGGTGCCCCAACAGAGTGCCTTTCAAGTTTTTTGACCCTTCATTGTATATTGTAAAGATCTGCAAGGTTGGAGAGTCGTATCGGAACCGTTCCGACACAGTTGTGCCGTAGCAGAGTGCCTTTCGAGTTTTGTGACTCTTCATTGTATATTGTGAAGGTCTGCGAGGGCTGCAAAAAAGAAAATGGGAAGCTGTCCTCATGTCGGAACCGTTCCGACACACCGGTGCAACAGCAGGAAGGTCGGCAAGGGCAGCAAAAAGGACAATGGAGGTGCTGTCCTCTTGGCGGAACCGTTCCGACACAGTGCTGCCACAACAGAGTGGCTTTGGAATTTTGTGGCTCTTCATTGTATATTGTGGAGGTCTGCAGGGGCAGCGAAAAAGAAAATAGGAATGCTGCCCTCGTGTCGGAACCGTTCCGACACAGTGGTTCCGCAGCAGAGTGCCTTTCTGTGCGGTTTCTTGACACTCTGAAATACGACCCTTCATTGTATATTGTGATGGTCTGCAAGGCAGCGAAAAACAAAATGGGAATGATGACCTCGTGTTGGAACCGTTCCGACTGCCTTTTGCTCTACAGCCTGGGCAGTGGCAGTTCCTGATTTGACCACTGCTCCTGTTTCCCCACACACAAAGATATACAGCTGTTGTCTTTAGATTTCAGAAGAGCGAAAGCAGCGTGGAACAAGAGGGAAGTATGTGCTGGTAAGATTCTGGGAAAAGATTCTGGCGCACCCGATCCGGCCCTTAGTGAATTTTGAAGTAACGAGTGACACCCCTTGAGCAGTTCGTCAAAATGGTGCAGGAATAGATAGAGTCCATTTATCTTTTGGCTGCCCTTGCAGAGCTTCACCATAGAATATACCTTGAAAGGTCAAAAAACTCGAAGGGAACTCTGCTGCTGCACCAGTGTGTCAGAACGGTTCCGACACGAGGACAGCACCTGCATTTCTCTTTTCACTTCCAACCTTACTGTTGTTGCACCATCGTGTCGGAACGGTTCCGAAGCGAGGGTAGCATTCACATTTTTCCTTTTGCTGCCCTTGCAGACCGTCACAATTTACAATGAAGGGCCAAAAAACTCGAAAGGCACTCTGCTATGGCACAACTGTGTCGGAACGGTTCCTACACGAGGGCAGCATTCCCATTTTCTTTTTCGCTCCCCCTGCAGACCTTCATAATATACAATGAAGAGCCACAAAATTCGAAAAGCACTCTGTTGCGGCAGCACTGTGTCGGAACGGTTCCGACACGAGGACAGCACCTGCATTTCTCTTTTCACCGCCTCTGCAGACCTTCCTGCTGTTGCACCATCGTGTCGGAATGGGTCCGACGCGAGGCCAGCATTCGGATTTTTCTTTTTGCTGCCCTTCCAGACCTTCACAATTTACAATGAAGGGCCAAAAAACTCGAAAGGCACTCTGCTACGGCACAACTGTGTCGGAACGATTCCGACACGAGGGCAGCATTCCCATTTCCTTTTTCGCTGCCCCTGAGGACCTTCACAATATACAATGAGGAGCCACAAAATTCGAAAGGCACTCTGTTGCGGCAGCACTGTGTCGGAACAGTTCCAACAAGAGGACAGCACCTCCATTTTCATTTTTGCTGGGATCAAGAAACTCAAGAGGCACTCCGCTGCTGCACCTGTGTGTTTTTTCTTCTTCTCTGACCTTGCTGACTGGCCATTGGATCGAGGAGACGTCTCCGGGGTTAGAGGAGGCTATTCTTGGATTCACGTGCCTCAATAATGCCCATTACCCGGTGCGTCTGGGGTCAGGCCCTCTTCCAAATTGTCACCCGCATCAGGATCCAACGCCGCGTGATTTATTTCCGCACTCCTGCACTGGCTACATACTGGTTCATCATTTCGCGCAGGTCGGATACGCTACGTGTGACAACGCGCGCAATAATGGTGCCATGTTGATCGAGTTTGCCCGTCTTATAAAGGCCGCCACCAGTCTGATCTGGAATCCCATCGAGCGTCGCATTGGGTACGTTCCCCACATCGCTTGATTTACCACCGCTGACTTCCTCTGACAGATGTCTCGCCCACGTAATTAATATTGCAACACAAAAACTCATATCTGCGTATAGCAAATCCCCTCATTTCAATGCGCGCGAGCCGAACTCCCTCATCCCTGATACATCCGAATTGATGCGAGACGAAATTGGCCTCGTGCGAGCCATTGCCATGAAGGTCCGTGTCACGACTCTCGGTTCCTTATATTTTTGAATTCACCATGGTCAACGAAAAAGAAGAGCCGCTGTCCCAGCACCCAGTGAGACGGTGTCGGAACCGTTCCGACACACAGGCGGAGTAGCAGTTTGGCTTTCGAATTTTCTGAATATTTTAGAATTCACCAGCATCAACGAAAAAGAAGAGGTGCTGTACCAGTACCAAGTTGGCCAGTGTCGGAACCGTTCCGACACACAGGTGCAGCAGCGGATAGGCGGTCGAATTTTCTGTTTATTTTCGAGGTCACCATGGTCAACGAAAAAGAATAGCCGCTGTCCCAGCACCCAGTGAGATGGTGTCGGAACGGTTCCAACACACAGGCGGAGTAGCAGATTGACTTTCGAATTACCATGGTCAATGAAAAACAAGAGGCGCTGTACCAGTACCAAGTTGGTCAGTGTCGGACCCGTTCCGAAACACAGGCGCAGGAGCGGATTGCCCTTCGAATTTTCTATATATTTTTGAATTCACCATGGTCAACGAAAAAGAAGAGGTGCTGTCGCAGTACAGCAGCAGATTGCCTTTCCAGTTTTTTGACCCCCCATTGTATATATTTTTTTCATTTCATTCCATTTTCCATTAGAGAGTGCACGGGCCCCTTGGGGGCCATGTGGAACTATGCTATGTACATGGAATGGACTAGCTGGCAGGTAAAGTGGGCAGTATCGGTATTGTATCTAGGTGTGGGCCTTTGAGTATGCTTCAAGGGTGTAGGTGAATATAGGTATATGCTGTGGCGGTATTTGGTTTGATTCGAGTCGATAAGTATAGGAAGAAATTTGTAGTGTAGAGTGGAAAATAACAAGATGGAAGGAAAGTGAAGACAGACGATGGGGGCAGGGGGGGAGGTCAAAGGGTGTATGTAGTGCGGGAAGCAGTCGGTGTCACAGACGTACGCGAGGATCGCCTTGTGGTTGTCCTTGGCCGGAAGCAGGCTTTTGAGACTCAGTCGCGCTGTGCCAAGTCGGGCGATAAGTGGGAGGTGCGGGCAGCGGTACGCTGGGCACGACAGTAAAAAGTGTGGGATGGATTCGATGGCCGGGCAGTGGGGGCATGTGGGGGAGGCGGCGCGCCGATTCGGTGAAGATGAGCGTTGAGACCGATGTGTCCCGTCCGCAGCTGCGTGAGGATGCTGCATCGCGGCTGCGTGAGGTCGTTGTACATGCACATCGTCTTCTTGGACGGAATGGTGTCATCAGAGAGCGCGAGGCGGTGTCGTCGGAGTGAATATTGTGAAGGTCTGAAAAAGTAGAGGTGGTGTCCTTGTGTCGGAACGGTTCCGACACACTGGTGCAGCAGCAGATTGTTTTTCGAGTTTTTTGACCCTTCGTTGTATGTTATTGGGGTCTGCACAACGAAAAAAAAAGGGGGTGCTGTAGCAGCACCCAGTAAGACAGTGTCCGAACAGTTCCCATACACTCGTGCAGTAACAAATTGCCTTTCGAATTTGTGGAGGTGCTGTCCTTGTGTCGGAACCGTCCCGACATACTGGTGTAACAGCAGATTGCCTTTCGAATTTTTTGACCCTTCATCGTATATTGTGGAGGTCTGCACGGTCCAGATTACCCTTCGAATTTCCCCACCCTTCATTGTATATCATTGAGGTCTGCACGGTCAACGAAAAAAAGCAGAGGTGCTGTCCTCATGTCGGAGCCGTTCCGACACACTGGTGCAGCAGCCAATTGCCTTTCGAGTTTTCTGACCCTTCATTGTATATCATTGAGGTCTGCATGGTGAATGAAAAAAAAAAAGAAAAACAGAGGTGTTGTCCTCATGTTGGAACCGTTCCGACACACTGGTGCAGCAGCAGAGTGCCTTTCGAAATTTCTGACCGGTCATTGTATATCGAAAGCAGAGGTGCTGTCCTTGTGTAGGAGCTGTTCCGACACACTGGTGCCGCAGCAGATTGCCTTTTGAATTTTCCACCCTTCATTATATATTATTGAGCTCTGCATGGTCAATGAAAAAAAAACAGAGGTGCTGTTGTCATGTCGGAACCGTTCTGACACACTGGTGCAGCAGCACCGTCTTTGCGCAAATCCCCATCCAGCCTATCCCCTTTCTTTTGGCTCTCTCCTCGTCCTCCCTTCTTGGCGCCAAATCCACTCTGCGCAATTTAATTTTACGCTTGGAAGCCCCATATGGCTCAACAGCTGACCGACGCGCAGCCAGAATGCTGTTCTTCGCAGCAGCTGTGGCCTGCGGCACAGCCAGATTATGATCAAGCTGGCAGGCCACGTAGTCTCCCCGTGAGATATAAGGAAGCAGCAGATTAGCACTGTTCTGGATTTTTTCCCTTCAAACCGACAGGGGGTGTGATGCGTGACCAGTTTTACCTATTCGACAATTTGACACCTGCCATTCAACGAGGAGGGCACAAGACAAAAATCTGAATACACTGGAGACCATCGGGAAGGAAGATAGTGAAGTGCGGAGAGCCATTGGATGGGGGGAGGGAGGGAGGAGGACCTAACAATTACCCAGCCGATAAGCGCTCATAAAGCGCCAGGAACGGTTGATGAATCGCCGAATCCCGATGGTGGGGCATGCATCAAGATACCGGATCGCAGCATCCTTTGCTGCTTGAAACCGGGCGCCCCTTGACCACAAGATCCATTCACTCTAAAGAGAGGCGGTGCTATTGCCATATGGGTACAGTATATGGAAAATACAACTTTTAGTGAGGGCAGGTTGAGCTGGTGCTAACTTCAAACATGCTCAGTCACAACTTCGGACTTAATGATGCGAGATAGCCTTAATTATGAATACGGTTAAAATCAGTGTCTGAGTGCCGTTGTTGAACATTGCATGTGCTTGATTTTGTGACCCTTTGAAGAGATCCGTTTCGGCACATGCCGATGGCCGGACCATTAAAGACAGGCGAGATAGTTATAATTAGCTCGCTTTCTCGACTCGGCTGGTTTCCCCTCCGCTCGCTTCAAGCCCGCTTGCGCTTTCCCACCACCGGGACGGACGCTCTGTGAGAATGAAGGTCTGCGTCATAAATAAGGTATGCATCGTCGAATCTCGTGGGATTTTTCTCCCAATAGTAAAATTCCAGGACCTGCGCAGTGGTCTGAGAATCATCAGCCACGAGGTAAGTACTGACGTGGGCTCAATTACCATATGTGGCATTTGAGCCGCTATTCGCTTAAATGCGAGAAGAACATTGCTTCCCACAGGAATCTTAAACCCCAGACCTGGCAAAACATCTGGAAATTTATTGGCGATTCCGCGAAACGTCTCTAGAAGTTTAGTCAGTGAGGGAGGGAGAGAAGAAGGACCAGACCAGACCCTGGTCGTGTTTTGACCATCTAATGGAAGGAGGCGAGTAGCCATTTGAGCTCCGAAACCAAACACTGCCATCTACATCGATAGATGCCGCTCTATTATTGGATGTCGGATCGTCTACAGATTTGGTGTGAGATGAAGAATCACAATGGATTGAGTTGTCCCACCACTCTCGGGGAGGTTTGAATTGCTGGGTTCAGCCAGCCCGAGGGGACGATGCCGCTTGGTCAAGTAATAAAACTCGATGCACTCTGATGCCGGTTTCCCCATGCGTATCGCGATGGCGCTAAATTCCTTCTTAGCACCAGCGAACACTTTCCAAAAGCTCCCGATTTCCAGCCCACTCCACTGCAGACGACTGGCATAATAGGCCGGTGCGTCTTCACTAAGTTCGGTATCCCCGCCCGCCAATGATGAATCAAGGTTAACTCCTTGATTAGGCAATGTGGGGCGCGGAAGTGTCAGGCATTCCATATTCGGAATAACAGCCGAATTATCTTGGACTTCCCTGGGGATTCTTGTCTCCCTGGCGGATTGTCCAAGTTCCTTATCCAATGAAGAACAATGCGTAGACCAAAGACGATGAAGTGCCTGGTATTTGTCTTCAAGGGACTTGAGACGGCTGCTTCGAGGGATCATCTACACGGTCGTGTAGTTTGGGAAGATTCGAGACGGCCCAGAAAATGACGGCTTACAGTACAATGAGGGGACCGGGGCTCGGCAGCCGGCCTGAGGGTGACACCCAGAGCTTTGGAATTTCTGAATCTCCGGCAACTCCGCGAAGTGGACGCCTTCGGGCGCTCGGGGGCCCGCATCCGCGAAAGGAAGGCGCAAGGGTGAGGTGGTGGTGTGTACGCTTGTTTGCTGCGATTCCTTACAGTGATGTCAGGTGACCCGCCACGTGCTTTGATGCGCAGAATCCACCGAGCAACTGAAAAATCGGTCATTCGAAGGGCTTCAATTTCCCCGTGCGACGTTGGATCATGTTTGTCGGTGGAACGAAGCGGGTATGTTGCTTGTCTGCTGTCACATGATTATCTTATTGCAGTTGTCCTAGTAATCCTTTCATGACATTCTTCATTCCTTCTCTTTGGCTGCATTGTTCAAGATAAGTCGTAGACTTGCACGTGGTTATAATTTGTTCCTGCTGCGACCTATTTTTCAATCGATAAGGAACGGCTCCCAGCGAACTCGGGGCTTCCTGGCCCTAGTCCAAGCTGGTAGATGTATTGACCGTGTGAATTCCACCCAAAATAGCGCAGTGATGAAGACAAGTGAGAGCGAAAAGAAAGAAAAGTTGAAGGCTATGCATATTTTTGTGGAAGCATGTTCGTGGGCCTGAAGCGAGTCCTCTGGGAGGCGAACACAAAAATCAACCCCCGGCGCACCTGCCGGGAAGTCCTCCCCAAAGCGAACTTCTAGATTGCAGTGGCAGTGTATACCGGGCTTGAACCGTGAGAATTTAGATCTGATGCCGGCCACTCGGATAACCTCGGCAAGGACTAGTCACATGCCGTAAACTCAGGCTCTAGGTCGTGGAAGTGATTCGAAAATAAAAGTAAAAATATATAAGTACGAGTTTTTCTGCCACCCTCCAAGTACAATATATTACGTACATTCACATTCCCTGCTGTGTATAAGGCCACATGTGGGCGAGTGCGGTTTTTCCTGGTGGAGATCCTGTTGAAGGATGCGTGGGGATGCCGGGAACAAGCGATGTCCGAATTCCATCGGGTGCATCCTGGCGGCAGTCCCAATTCAGGTCGGACGCAATACAATATATTACGCTCTCGTTACTTGCTGCGTTTAAGGCTACCTGTGGGCGAGTGCGCTTTTTCCCAGTGACGGTCTTGTTGAGGGATATGTGGGGATGCTGGGAACAAGGGATCCCGGAATTCCATCAGGTGCATCCTGACGGCAGTCCCAATTCAGGTCAGACACAATACATTCACGTTCCCTGCTGTGCATAAGGCCACCTGTGGGCGAGTGCTGTTTTTCCCAGTGGCGGTCCTGTTGAGGGATGCGTGGGGATGCCGGGAACAAGGGATCCCGGAATTCCACAATATGCAGTCAACAATGCCCTAAAGTCTAGGGCCCCTACGTTTGATTAATCCCTAGAGTTTAGGGCCCCCTGAAATCCACCGGATTCTCAGCTGAATCCTAAACACTTGGGCAATAATAATATTTTTATGTGGAGGGAATAATATTATTGGATGAGGAGCTTAGGTCAGGGCCCATGTATCTTTTGGATGAAGGGTATCCATAATATTTTGCTCACCAAAAGTATAATATTCCTTCTGGTGTGTCGTAGGGTCCAGCCAATTGAGAGTGCAAAATATTACCAGCCAACTGACCAAGGCTCAGCCAATGGCCAGGAATATTATTGCCCAGCAAGTGCCAGGCTTTGGCTGATGGGGGGAATAATATTATTTGCCCGGTGCAGTTGGATTCAGCTGACCGATATTTTGAAACCCTCAAAATATTATTCTGCCCACTGCTCCAGGGTTGGCTGATGGGTGGCAGTGATATTATTTTGCAAGGAGCACTAGGGTTCGGCCAATGGGCAGAATAATATTTTGAGCCCAGCATGGTTGGATGCAGCTGATCGATATTTTGAAACCCTCAAATATTATTCTGCCTGCTGACCTAGAGTCGGCCGAAGGGTGACAGTAATATTATTTTGCGGGCAGGGTAGCATTGGGCCAATGTGTGGGATAATATTCTGGGTCCAGCATGATTGGATTCAGCTGATTGATAATTTGAGAGCTTAGAATATTATTGCACCTGCACTGGCAACAAGAGACCCGTCGGGTACGAGCTCGTCGGACCCAGTGGCGACGACATCGCGCTCGTCCACGACAATCTGTTGGCGCCAGAACTCCATCGACTCCGCCCATTCGAGCTCGTTCTCGCCCTCGCGCGGCCCCCTTGCTCAAGCGACATTCCAGGCTTGCACCTCGCCCTCGGTGCTGTCCTCCATCTCCTCGGGGACCAACTGCGCCGACTGAGGTGGCTCGAACGAGGCCTCGCCCGCCGCACAAGGTTCCTCCACTTCTTCCGCCGCATCCGTGCCGTAGATAATCTCGTACCTGCGACGATGGTACTCCTCCCAGTACCCCGGCTCCCCGTACGCAATCTCTATACACCCGCCGTCGTAGTAGTTCTCCTCCTCGTAGTAGTTTGTGACCTAGTTTCGGTGATAGGGCCCCGAGCCCGTCTGTTACTTAGTTTGTGACCCAGTTTGTGACCGCGTAAAAGTTTCTCACTGCCACCGGGCTGAGAACATTGTCTCGCCCATATCTCACTCAATACCTGGCCGATTGCCAAGTGCGGAAGACCAAAACCACCCAAAATGAGCGCCGCAATCGATTGCACCCACTGCTCCAGAACTGCGTGCGCCGTGCTCAAAAAACCAATTTTCACGAGCCAATTGAATGCTCGGGCTCACTGCGGGTGAGGATAGTGCTGCTGCAGAACTGCGTGTGCCGTGCTCAAAGAACCCAATTTCTGCCACCCCCGAGTGTGTCTGTTACTTGGTTTGTGACCTAGTTTGTGACCTGCCAAGGGGCAACCGTCCTTAAAATTTACCACGCAGGGTCGGAAAAGTGCAATAAGAGCTCTGGACCCATCCTACCCTGTAAATGGCCCAAACCCGAGCCCCGACAACTGCAGCATTGAATGCCTTGGTCACGGGAAGCTCAGAAACAAAATTTGAACCCTGAGCACTGCGTCAATTGGATGTCTGGCTCGCGGGGAGCTCAGAAACAAAATTTGAACCCTGAGCACTGCATCAATTGGACGCCTGGCTCGCGGGGAGTGATTTTGATCGGAAAAAAGCTTAAATCTGTTAACTGTTTCCCTGTACCCATCAAACTCGGCCTCAACACTGTAAATGGCCCGAACCCAGGCCACAACAATTGCAGCATTGAACAGAGAATCAGAATGGAATAATAGATAGGTTGTGCATAAGCCGCACAGGCCGCATGCGGCTTTTGGCAATTGTGCAAAGCCGTATGGGAAAAATCGAATATTAGGTGTGTCAAGGAATTATTCCAATGAAACACTACCTGAGTTCAGGGAGAGGTACTGATAGGTGAAGGAGCCTCACCGGCACCTCGCCTGCCACGTGCAAGATGCGAAAAGTGTGAGAAAGGGGAGTGGAGCTCGAGTGAAGCAAGAGTGATGCACCGGAAACACGGCTTCCCGCGCTTGCACATCCAACCCATACGACTTTCAGTAGTTGCATTACAGGTTTAGAGGGACATTGTAATATTGAGCACAAAAAACAACTGAGAACAACTAAGGAAACCGTACGGCTTTGCACAACTGCCAAAAGCCGCATGCGGCCCGTGCGGCTTTTGCACAACCTATGCAATGTTCCCAGTTTGGGTGATAATCAAAATGCTCGACTTCTCGAAAATTTCGATCAGAAACGTCCTTTCACTCACTCTCTCTGCACTCCCTTGCCCCCACATGTCCTCACACGCCCGCAGACGCTTCCCACAGGCAACCCTCCGGGCTGTTCTCGTGGGACAAATCCCCGAGGGATCGATGGACTGAACAACTTAAATCTACCTACAACTGCCAGGCCAGAGAAGACATGCGCTCATCCCCGTCGCCTACCCGACCGAGCATGATCACAAAAATTCTAACAGTATTCGACCATACAATGCTGGCTCTATAAAACGTCGTAGACGTGAATGAGCCACTTCCGTTCTCAGGATATATCAATGAGATTTAGCAGTTTTCGGCCATTGTTTGATTTTGGCTCGCGCTCAATTGGCTCAGTACCAATTTTTCGTACACTACATTACCTATAGGCCTTGTAGCTCTTCCACAAAAAAGAATTGGGCCCAAAGACCCTGGGGTTCCGGCTCGAACTGTAAACTTTTCGGATCCGGGCACTTTTCGGATCCGGGTATTGACACTGTATGTACCTGGAAGCCGGCCTACACGATCCACTGTGGCATCGTGTTTTCCGTCAATGCCTAGCGCGAGACTGATGAGGGACGTAAAAAAAACATGGCATAGCGCGACGGAGCAGCTGCATAGCGTGGTGGAGCGGCGGTATTGTGCGAATTTTGGAGGCCCTTGTCCATTCGACGCGACTCTAGCTGCAATTGCGATGGGTTGGTGATGGGGGAAGAAAGAGGCATCAGCAAGATGACAAAAAACTTGTGAACTTGGGAACTGTTTTGGCTTATTTTGTCTTGTGAAAAAATGAAATCGCGGAAATGATACCTAGAAGCAAATGAGGGGCCCCCCTTGTCCCGAGGTGAGAATTTGGCGAGGTGTCACGGATTTTAAGTTCGACACACCCCTCCGCGGCCCGTTTTCACCCGGGACGTTTTCGGAAAATGGTAAATATCTCAACCAGTTCTGCACCGATTTGAATGAACTTTATCTAGATATGTTGGGCTAATTCATGCGGAATTAGTGACAGAGGAATTTGTGAAAATATTATGTTTTAGGTAATTTATGTTTCAGGCCGTTTTTGGGCCGAATGCATTGTATCATGCCCACAACATGTTCCAGTGACCTAGTATTTGGGGAGGGACAACATGTATACCTGCCAAAGCATGTGACAGAGCCAGAAATAGGGATAATTCAGCTGCAGTCCATCCAGCACCATTGGATACATTTGGTGGTTTTGACTGTCAGATATATTGTAAGGATTACATTTATCTAGGTATTTCATGAAGTTCTGGCTCTGTCACTTGTTTAATAAGGTATTCACGTTGTCCCTCGCAAAATTTCAATTTCAGGTCGCTGGGACATGTTGTGGGCATGCTAGACGGCATTCGGCGCGAAACGGCCTGAAAACACAAATTACCTAAAACATAATATTTTCACAAATTACTCTGTCACTAATTCCGCATGAAATAGCCCAACATATCTAGATACATTTCATTCAAATCGGTGGAGAACTGGTTGAGATATTTACAATTCTCCGAAAATGTCCCGAAAGAAGAAATTTTCGTTCGCACCTTCGGTTCCGACATTAGCTGTAAACTATTATATCTAGCATGTGAACCATCCTACCGAAAAACAGTCGAATCTGAGCTATTAGGTCATCTCGGGGAACTAATCAAAAATTGTAAGATGCCATGCCCTCCGGATTTTCAATGCTAACACAATGAGCATATTCTCAAGGAAAACGGTTGAGAATTGATCTCAGGAGAGCCATCTGGCGCAAAATTCGATGAAAACAGAAAGAAACGGGTCACGCCCTAAGTTCCGCAAACAGCTGTAATGTGGTCTCTCGCACAGCCTGGAGAACATATATGTCTCATATTTCAATGAACATCACCAGACACATAACCACGAAACTGTGCTTGTCCACCATTCGCGTTACCCACGGATCAACCCGCTACAACTCGCGGGTAGCCCGCACTCGCGACATACCCTAGGCCACCTCCAGCTAGTCCGAGGAAGCTACGAACCTCCGAGATCGGCGTGGGAACGAGCCAATCAAGGATGCGCTACACGAGACTGGGGGGAATTTTCCAGCCCTCGAGAGACACAACCGACCCTACAATGTGGAGATCGAGAGCAGCGAGAATTTTTTTCGCACCGGACGCAGCCATTCCCGCCCTGATTAGATACTCGGTATTAACAAAAGTAACCGGGCACTCCGAATCCTGCGCCCGTACATTGCGTATTAAGAGCAAAATTGTCTGTGGTTCAAGGAAGGATGCTCCTCGACATATCTATCACAAAAACGAGGATCATTGTGCTTTTTATGCCCTGAGAATTGGCGTTTATTTGGGAGTTTAATTACAGCCAATCACGGTACCTAAGGCGCGAACGGAAAATTTCCGTTTTGGGAATTTTTTGATCCCCGTGACCGATTCGCTCATATCTCAGTCAGTTCATGGCAGAATGACTCAAAACATAGCTAGATCTTCGGGAATAATTCCAACGCAATTAGTGATAGGACAAAATTTGCGAAAATATATCATTCTCCGTAATTCACCTCAAATGGAAGGTTTTGGTTTGAAACATCCCACCAGGTCCAGATGGACCTCAATCGGACTGATTTTTTTATGGGGGAGACTTATGTACATTAGAAAAGGTGTGATCGGATTCAAATTGTCAATTTATGCCCTGGGCCCCACTATTGCCGAATGCAGATGTCCATCATGTATCCGAGTGCAATAGTGAGGTACCAGAGTACAAATCGACCTTTTTGATCCTATGACACGCTTTCTACTGTACGTGAGTCCGCCCTGCGAAAAAATCAGCCCGACTGGGGACCACCTGGATCTGGTGGGACACATTCAAACCAAAACCCACTGTTTGAGCTGGATGACTAAAAACATTATATTTTGGGAAATTTAATTCTATCACTAATTGCGCTAGAATTATTAAAGAAGATCCAGCTATGTTTGAGGTCAATCCGACAAGAACTCAGTAAGATATGAGCGAATCGGTCGCGGGGCTCAAAAAATTCCCAAAACGGAAAATTTCCATTCGCACCTTAGGTACCGTGATTGGATGATTTGCCGTCCGGTTGATTTACTCACAGAAGATTCCAACAAGACTGTGGACCTCTGAAACTTCACCAGGATCTTTCTACAGGTCAACTGAAATTTTTGAAGGCTTAAAGTGGAAAAGATCTCAACCAGAAAATCACTGAGGCAAAAAATGCTGTTATTTCTTAAATCTAATATCACACCGAGTATGAAGGCTTCTAACTCATGGTCCAACGTTCAGGTAGGGGTCAAACACATCCTAGATTAGGTTTCTATGCATAGCAATGTTAAAAGACGTCATTATGTGCCAATAAAACCAAGTGCCCGGTTACTTTTGGTAATACCGAGTAAGTTGTGCACGAGCCGCATGCGGGTTTTGGCTGTTGTGCAAAGCCGCATGGGATTTTTTATTTATTATGAGTTAAATACCATTATTATACCTCCAAACTTGTATTCAATGCCCGAAACTTGCGCATCTTCAGTAATGTTGAGTTCGTCCGCGGGGCAAACGTGGGAAAGCCGCACTTTGACGGAGAAAAGACAAAGTGCGATGACATCAGATAGGAGGCGGTGCATTGATGCTCCGTTTTGTTAATTCTGAATCCCCAATATAAACCAGAGGCTGCCATATACCTAAATTACATGTATTCTATTGTTCAGGCCCCAAATTCATTTTTTTCTGTGCGGCTTTGCACAATGCCCAAAAGCCGCATGAAGCCGCATGCGGCCCGTGCGGCTTCTGCACAACCTATCTATTAGAGTACCGAGGAACTCATCTAGATTTTGTGCATACTCCTATACAAATCTGCGGATCTTAGTGTTCTCGGGACGGACACATCATCATACCGCGAAGCCGGGCCTTTAACGCCGCAACCGTCGATGAAGGTGTCCACTTTCTTTGGCGCTACAGGTTTTAGAGCTGACCTACGCGTCGGGAGAATTCTTGCATGGCGTTGGTATAGCCTTGGCCCATTTGTTACTTGTTGCTTCGGGCCTGCTGGGGAATGGAAAGCTTGGAGCGGGCGTGACTTTGGATCAAGCCAAATGGCGTCGAAGGCTGAAAATAAATCAGCCAGCCCGTAAATTGCGTAACCAACAAAGGACTCAGCGAATTCTTTGACAATTCATGATTATGGCGGCGTATGTGTGCCTCCACTGGGTCGCGCATCTTGTGCTGTTGACCCCGTTGGACGCTGCAACGATTGCAAATGCCTTGGAGACTTTCGCACGTGCACATCTCCTCCATTGGCTGGAGTGCTTGACTCTTATGGATCAACTCAATGCTGCTGTCGAGCTGCTCGACCTATTACGCATTATCTCGGTCTCCAATAACATACTTCCAGGACTGCCAGCTTTTGGAAATCTGTTCTCTACTGGACGACGTTCGCTATATGATTCCACAAGTATCTAAATTTGTCCAGCGATATCCGCTCGAACTCTGTTCATCGGCGCTGGACTGGCTCCCCGAGACTTCACTGCTTCACAAAATATACGCTCAGCGTCCGCGACGTGTCCTCGGTGATCTTTAGTGCTGGGTATTAAATGGCCATGTAATTTACACACCGAAAATTACACGTAAATTACATGTATTTTACATTCTTTACACCGGACCTCTCATTTTGAATGTAATTTTTATAATTTTCGCGGATGGCTGCCTGGGGCCTACAGCGGGTCAGCGCTTGCATTTTTAGCACCATATTATATTCACCAAAGCCCACCATCAACGTTACACAGGCTGAGGTATGACCGGGGGGGCTGAAGAATACAGTTGGGGCAAAGACAATGGTGGATGGTAAAATTTACCCATACTTTACAAAATTTACAAACTTTACAACCATTTTTTACTGTAAAATACGGTATTTTTTCGGGCCTGCGGCGCTGTAAATTACGGTAAATTACAGACCCCATATAAGATACGAGGACCCCCCTGAATTGATACTGTAAATTACACCCGAGATCCGAAATAATACCCAGCCCTAGTGATCTTGATCAGCAACTGGTGCCAAGTACATCCAAGACGCACCCCGATCCATGCGGTGTGTGGCTTTTTCGCCAAATGGGCTTTCAATTGTGTCAGTGAACAGCGGGCACAAGATCGTGCTGTGGCTCGTGGAACAATCGAGAGAGGAACCAGATGCGGGGTCTGCACTGGAAATAGTAAAATCTAGGTCGGACTTCGCGAGCCGCAACAGCTGGAACACGTGCCTTGCATTTTCGCCGGATGGCACCCGCGTCGTCGCTGGATACCATGACCGTACGGTTGGGATCTGGAGCGTTGGGACAGGGAAAATGGATCGCGCGCTGGTCGGACACTCCTCGGTCGTTCTCTGCGCCAGATTCTCCCCAAATGGGTCCCTGATAGTGTCCAGCTCCGACGACAATACTATTAGGATCTGGAGTGCCGAAACAGGGGAACTACAGCGCACGCTGAAAGGGCACGATGCTTGGGTTATCTCCGTAGTGTTTTCACCGGATGGTTGCAAAATCGCGTCCGGCTCTGGTGACGGAACTGTGAGGATTTGGGCTGCAAAGACGGGAAAACGAAAATCAACCTTCAAAGGACATACCGGCGCAGTGCATTCAGGGCTATCCATTTCCGGCGGATCGCGGCAGAAAGGTGACCCGGGAATTTCCAGCGATCTGCTTCGTCGCGGTACTGTTCGCCGGGAATTGTCGTCCCTATGGAGGGCACTACAGAGTTTCAACATCCCCGATGAGTTTATCAACACAATGAAGGTGCTCTACAGTGACGCATACACATCGGTGGTTATCAACGGGATATTTAGCGACCACTCGTTTAAGGTGACCCGAGGGGTGACCCTCTCTCCTGCCCCCTTTTTGACCTGGCCATCGAACCCTTGGCGGAGGCGCTGCGCCAATCTGACCTTAAAATATGGTTTGAAATTAGAGGAGCGGAGGAACGTCTCATTGCAACACTGTTTGCCGATGACACACTTGTCTACCTAGCAGCTGAACCCGATTTTGGCCGCGCCCTCCTAGATCTACTCAATGAGTGGTGTACCGCATCCGGGGCGAAATTCATCGGGTTTAAAGGTTGTTTACGCAAGTCTAACGGGCGCGCATAGTTGAACGTCGTGAGGACCTCGCAGCCTACCCATGCTGGGGTCTTGAACCTTGAGCGCTAATGGGAGGCTGCCGTACTTCCTGCTGTGCTCTCCACGGTACACGCAGCGTAACGCTCCGCGCGAGTGGATCGCCCCATCTGCATGTGCAGCGGGGCCGTAATTCCTGCTTGTGCGCACCACGGCGCAAGTAGCGTACCGCCCCGTGTGGCGCGAGTGGCACCCGGGACACCGAGCGAGTATAAAGGGCGAGGGGGTAATAGGAGATTCGCAGCTCCTCTCTGCCTCGCCTTTCACTACTCGCCAGGTCCGTTTTTATCTTTACCTATTTATAGCTCTCTGTTGTTCCTGACATTTCACTGCATGCTAGTGTTAAATTCTCTCGCCCGCCGTCCTCTCCCTAGCACAATACATACATGCAGCCATTTCGTAACTACTTTCGTAACTACTCAGATGTATTCTTCGCAGGTCCGCGGTTGAATACCATCCAGAGGACCGACGACGCGCTGCGTCCTCACTACTCAACATGTCCCTCAACGCAAGCCAGTTAGACATAGAAAAGACAGAAATAATACCGATTCGGCCCGGTTTTCCCGACACCGCCTCCCTCGAGTATGGAGAGCAGGCCTCTGACTTAACAACCAGGGCAGCAATAGGAAATCTGAACAGACAGTTTTGCTTAGAATCGCGCTGGCTATCACCTCGGAATCAAGCGCAGAAAAATAGGTCTCCATACCAAGTCTTATTTGGACGGCACAATGACAAATAACGTGCCTGGCAGTGTTCTTGATGGGTTGCGATTGATTCGGCCCGGTCTTCCCGGCACCGCCTCCCTCGAGTATGGAGAGCTTTCAGGCCTCTGGCTTAACAACCAGGGCAGCAACTAGAAATCTGAGCAGACAGTTTTGCTTAGAATCGTGCTGGCTATCACTTCGGAATCAGGCGTGGAAAATTAGGTCTCCATACCAAGTCACATTGGGACGCCACAATGGTAAATAACGTGCCTGGCAGGGTTCCTTAACAGGTTGCTGCTTGCTATTGATTCGGCCCGGTCTTCACAGCACCGCCACCCTCGAGTATAGAGAGCTTTCAGGCCTCTGGCTTAACAACCAGGGAAATCTGAACAGACTATTTTGCTTGTATGGTGTCGGACCTGAATTGCGACCGCCGTCAGGATGCACCCGATGGAATTCCGGGATGCCTCGTCCTTGGCATCCCCACGCATCCTTCAACAGGACCGCCACCGGGAAAAATCGCACTCGCCCACGGGTGGCCTTAAACACGGCAAGTGACGCGAATCTAATATATTGTATGGCGTCCGACCTGAATTGCGACTGCTGTCAGGATGCACCCGATGGAATTCTGGGATCCCCTGTCCTCGGCATCCCCACTTATTCTTCAACAGGACCACTACCGGGGAAAACCGCACTCGCCAACGGGTGGCCTTACGCAGAGCAAGTAATGTGAATGTAATACAAGGGGGCGGGAGGCCGCGAAGACAAGGGACTGGGAGGCCGCGAAGCGGCCGACCAGACCCTTATGTGCGTTTAACAAAGTCATAGGGGCAGATTGGCAGCAACATACCATTCAAAATGTTACGGTGCACTTGGTTGAATTGAACTGAGTTTGATACTCAGTTCGGCGCTGGCAGTGGGGGAGCGAGATAAATTATCAGAACTTGGCTAACAAATAACAGAAGCACAACCCTTGATTCCGCTTCATTCCACTATAGAATATTTTAGTCTGTTTTTGTTCACCTTTTGAGCCTACCATTCAATTTCATCAGTGGAGAAGGTTGTCTCCCTCTGCATCTCCCTCTTCTCTAAAACTAACCCTTTAATCGCAGCTTTGTTCAGAAAATTCCGGCTGCCTACATGTTCGCCGCGGCCGCCTTTGTTTCGATGCAGTGGAAGCCATCTGTCTTCCTCAGTTGCCTGGACTTTATACTGCAATATTTCAGCAATATTTCCCATGATGTTTCTGAAAGGTTCCGGCGATGTTACCACGAGCCCGCAGGAACGTTTCCCTGAAAAAATGTTTATGAGATGTTCTAATGACCTATTTTACATGTCCTGGGAAATCTTTCAAAATTATCGTGTTTGGACATTTGAAAAATAAAATGTTTGAATGGCGGTGTATCATAGGGCTACGTCCCGTATTATTACAGCTAATTTCAGTACCGAGGGCGCGAACGGAAAATTACAGCTATTGGCAGTACCGAAGGCGCAGACGGAAATTTTCCGTTTTGGGCTGTTTTCAAAGAATTCTCCATATCTCATTGGGTTCTGCCCCGATTCACATGAAACCTATATAGATCTACTCAGCTAATTCAGGGGAATTAGTGATAGAAAAAAGGTTGTAAAAATATTGTATATTCAGTGACTTTGGTTTAGGGGGGCAGTTTGGGGATCAATGCAGTTTATAGACATTTATGCATGTTCAAATGGCGTAGATTTTGGCCAAGGAAGGCCTTGATGCATTTCGAAAGATGTAACATTTTGGGATGATTTTGATCCCTACGAAAGAATTACCTGTATCTCGGTGAGTTCTGCACGGATCGACATGGAATATAGCTAGATCTTCTGGAATAATTCGGAATGATCGGGGCTATCGATTTTGCAGTGAGGGCAATGCAGTCATGTGTTTGAAGATTCACAAACAGAATTTATTCTGTTTTGTGCCTATGGGTACCGAAAGTGTCTCCAAAAAGCGTGATCCCGGATGCTTGCACAAACACTGATGGCCGCTGATGTCCCGTTAATTCCATACACGTCATTGTTTCGCTTTAAATTTTAAATGCCCCAGCACACGTTGGGCTCAATGGAGCTGGTCGATGCGCAAGCATCGACCGAGCGACATTGAGCCCCGCCGCTTGCCGGCCTTATATTCATGTAATGGATTGCAGTGAGGGCAATAGGGTCACGTGGTCAAAAATGTAGCTGCAAGAAAAATCAACATCTCGACAATTTTGGGTACACCAGTTAGTGCTGGCTAAAATTAGTCAATATAAATTAGATCGGCCCAATTTTACATGTAAATTACAGGCTCCACACGCGGACACTACTGTCCGTGGAACCAGATGCCACGAGATTCCCGTCCGGCGAAAATACAATAATTTTGACCGAGTCCGCATGACAATCGACCGCAGTTACAGGCATCGTGACATGGTATGTCGGCACGGAGACACCGCCTGTGTCATAAACAATCTTCGCAGTGGATGCGACCCAAACTGTCATTGTTCGATCGTCAGATCCTGTGAGTCAGTGTGACGATGTAAACTCCATCGCACGAGAATTCCGCAGAGTGGACGCGGCCGCAATGGCTTGTTGCGGTGTGCTGCAACTCTCCGGTTAAAAAACTCCATACACGGAGGCTGAAATCGCCAGAACCGGAGCAGATGCGGGATCCATCTGGCGAGAAACCGACAGTGAAGACACCAGCAGAGTGACCTAGCAGCATCCTCGACGGAATCTCGTGTGACAGAGGCCATATTCCAACGGCGTGGTCGTCGGAGCCGGACGCAATGTGCGACCCATCAGGCGAAAATGCTACTGGGAGCAGAAAATTGGATATGGAAAAAGAGTTGAGGAACGGGCTAATAAAACGAGGTTACAAATGCCTGAGGCAGAGATGGACAACGGCGTGCTCAGCTCTGAGTCGACGGAGGAAACAGACCTGAAACAGACAGTGCCAGACAGAAGTGCAAGGGATGGAAGGTGATGCCGCTCTCCTCCCGGCTTCGCGAGGGATCCAAACGGCATCTTCACCGACGGAATTGCCAAATGACGTATTCTTCGTCAGATTTCCAGGGTTGCAGCAGGCATAGAATGGATGTAAATACTTATGTACAGTGCGAAGCAGCGGAAGATTACGGATGGAGATGCCACGGCCCTCGAGGCGCTGATCCTGGCTGAAATTGAGGGTGACGGAGAATACGTCAATCCGTCGGTCCAAACCCTGAAGGGCTGAAGCTAGGCCTGACAGTGAAGGAGGTCCGCATCATGATGCAGAGAGTTTACTGAATTCATCGGCAAAGACGGCAAATTGTTTGAAATTGGATACTTGACCCTGGACTTAAGCTTGGTGATTTCCTTTTCTTTTTTGTTTCGTTTCCTTCCCTCCTCTATCCCTCTCCGAACGATGGCGAGTACCGCCCCCACACAACAAACCATCAACAGCACAGTCGGTGCCATGCTCATTGGCGTGATGGTGCAGCAATCACTCGTTGGATACATATTTGCGCAGGGCTGCAGCTACTACAAGTTCAAGGACCGAGATTCACAATTGTATCGGTATGGATGGTTAAGTATTACCCCAAATACCGCCACTAATGGGGCTCTCTCATAGGTATCTTGTCGCAGGTCTCCTTGCTTTCAGCACCTTGGAAGCTGCGATGGATATGTGAGTGTGGATAGCAATTTTCGCTACGGTTGCTATATTTATTTTTTGGAGGCACGTCATATACCGCTCTATGGTCACCCACTATGGCGAGTACGGCTTTTTTGACCTCCAGACGTGGTCGATGTGGGCCGAACCGGGTGTCACGGTATTTTTTGTCTCTTCTTCATATTCATATGCGATTCTCACCCACGGGAATGGCATGATAGGCGGTCGTGGGCCTCCTCGCGCAACTGTTCTTCGCGGAGAGGTGCTGGAAGATCATGAAAAAGTCGTGGACGGTCTTCGTGGTGTTGACCTTTTGTGAGTACAGTATTCATGTTTTCTGCGTATTTTTGTCTGGATTAAAATTCGTCTACAGTGCTCGCCCTCTCTCTCTCGGCTCGGGCGTCGCGTGAGCGTTCGGCGGCCCACGATGCAACGAGATGCTGAACTTCCCATCTGGCTATTACAGGGTGTCGATCTCGTTCTTCAAAGTCAGACTGTTCAGCGAACTGC
The DNA here is from genome assembly GCA_029378395.1 of Mycena leptocephala. Lineage (NCBI taxonomy): Eukaryota > Fungi > Basidiomycota > Agaricomycetes > Agaricales > Mycenaceae > Mycena > Mycena leptocephala. The sequence goes on from JARJLF010000010.1 coordinate 321,930, forward strand.
GGAAGATCCCGATCCCGATATCTATCTGGCTTATTTCGGTGCGTGGAGTGGTTAATGGAGCTGTGAGGTTGATGCTAAGGTGAGCTGGAATATAGACGGCGGTTGCAGACATCATAATCGCGGGGATCCTCTGCGTCGGTCTCTACGGGGCGCGCACGTCCGTCAAACGCACCGAGACTGTGCTCATGAAGTTGATAGTCCTCTCGGTGGAGACCAGCTCCTGCACTGCCATTTGTGCCATCCTCAATCTCGTTTTTGTGCGTCACACTGTTCTCTTCCGCCAACATCCATTGAGGCTCTATAGTATTTTGTGCTCAAGAATACGGCGTATCAGTAAGCCCAATCACCAGGCCCCCTGTTTCTCTGACCAGCCCTGCAGCCTTATCCCCCAATTCTCACTCTGCCGGTTCTACACAATCACCGTGCTCTTCACGCTCCTCCAGCGCGACGGCCTGCGTAATGATCTCGATGTACACACATTTCATGATTTTGTCAGTCAGGTGGCATTCCGCGAAACGCAGGTCCGGCCTACTATAACCGAGGTCAACGTGAGCCATCTAAATTGTGAATTGAATACTATACTCACAAGGACATAGATGACGACTACGATTGAACACGCCCTTGAGAGCTCCATCATGAAGCCAGGGTCCAAGGAGTCGCAGACGGACCCAGATTCGGTGTGGTCCAATGTGTGAATCGCCAGAACCAGACACCAGATCATCTTCTCTAAACACACACTCATTCCTCCCATATAAACAGATACCACTCTTACCTATACAGTAGATCCCCTCGGACCCCTCCTGGCCTCAGATCTTTAACAAATCCTTAGATATTTGGTACAGTACTTTAGGTAGTCTATACCCCTTCCTTGATCCAACTCCGCTCCTTGCGTCAATGCCAATAAAACTTCCCGGTACTTATTCCAATACAGCCCACCCGCTCAAGCCTGGAGCCTCCACTCTCAGCCGCCTTCGATCGCCACAGCTTGGCGTGCTATTATTATCACTATCCCATCCCGATCTCACATGTACGTATGTGCACTAAATCGCCGCCACCGAGGAAAAGGCCTGACATGAGTCCCCTCGTCTTGCTGCTCAATCCGTCATCCTCGGAACGCCATCGCTGCACCATCGTTGCACGCAAAGACAAGATCGTGCAGGCGCAAGAAGCCGCTTTTTCGGATGTAATACTGACCTGCGCGAGTTAGTTGCTGGAGGTGGTCTAGGTGATTCTGAAAGATTGGCTTGAGTTTTGTGACTCGCTGATCAAAAACTGAAACCATGGACGCATAGGAGCCTGGGTAGTAGATACATATTGAGTGTTCGATGATCTGCTGGATCGCGGACGCCATGGGGAAAGAACTCGAGGATTGCTTGCACCTGTTTGGAATCTCGGCAGGAACCCACTCAGATTAATCCTTATATATATGTAAGAAAAATACACTCCAAGCGTATACACTATGTAAGTGGACAAAATGATTGACCTTTCTGAGCCAAATCACTCTAAATAAAGTTCTGGGCATGGATTGCCACACATCCAATTGATTGGCAAATAAAATGCGGCGTGAATCGGAAAGAGGCTCCCATTTCAGTTTTGGCAGTGTTCGGCGGGGCAAAGGAAACCCTCGCCGGTTTTTAAGTGCCCAAGGACGCAAAATATTGTTCTGGGCTCCCCGCGAGCAAGGCTCGGAGTACGCCTGATTGGGTGGGTGAAATGTTGTTCTGGGGACTTTGGTGTTATGTCCTGGCAATTTGAAAAAGTTTGTTTCAAATAGAAACCGTAGGCGTTAGACGGAATCACATTTCCTCGATACTTCAAAGATCCTCTTGCTCAGATAGTTATGTTGTTTCTCTTCTAAAGTTTGCCTTTTTTCTCAATGTTTCGTGTTCGATCCACGTAAGGCACATTTTTTTCTTTGTGCTGCGCACCTTCTTCACTCTGGGTTCACTTCATGCTTCTCTCCGTCTGCCCTCCCTCCTGCCCCGGAAATCCCCGTGCTCCGTACCATGGACGTAAGTCGGATCTTCCGGGTCGCCTCCCTTTGGGCGTGATGGGTTCACCAGATCTCCCCGCACGGTCCCTATCAGTCTATCACGATGCACTTATGACGACGTCTCTCGGCCTTGGTCGCATTTTCGCGTGCCTCGAGTTTCTTGCCTCGGACCATTGGATATTTACTGCCTCCTGATTTCAGACACTTCTTTTCTTTTCACTCTGTGGTTTGCTGTAGTCTGTAGTTAAGCGGGCGATCATGCATATGGTGCAGGTCACCTAGTCACCGCATGCTAATGTTTGACATTTTGCAGCTTCAAATTTGATCCGATTTCTTATCCCTCTTACAAATGTGCTTCGCTTCAACATCCAAGAAGATCTGTAAGAGGGATTTGTATTTACTGCAAAACTGAGTGAGCAAAAAAAAAAAGGTGCCCGCCGATTTGGCCACATGCACGTATTATATTGAAAAAAGCTCTGTCAGAGCCCTAAGTAGTTGCAAAATGACGCTACAGATTTCTACTCATCCACCGGCCTCTCGGGGGCACGACGGTGAGATTTGTAGGTAGTGGAGCTGAACGCTCGTTGGGCTCATTGAGCCAAATTAAAGTCCATAATACACTCAAAAGTATACCTAAAATCCCTCCAGAGGTACACTTAATTCAAAAAATTTTCTCCGGCCAATTTGGCCACTAAATTTTGGTAGCGGTGACTAGGTGACCTGCACCATAGGTCGCCGGCTTATTACAAATCATCGGAGTTTGAAATTTTCCGATGCATATTCAGCACTTCCAGCAGTCCCATTTACAAACTTCAAGAGAGAAAGTATTTAAATATAGGTCCTACCTAAACTGTCTGCTCAGAATTTGTTTTGTCCCTCCCATTCCCGCCGAGTGAACATCGTAAAATTATGTCAGCATTTGTAATCCATCGAGCCATCAAACTTCGACTTCGTGCTTCTTCAATTCAGCCGCTGCGAGTTGGCAGAATAAGTTGCTCATTTTGGACCATTAAACATGACTGGGACCTCAAATTTGTGAAACCATGGTTTGGAATGCATATTGGGCTCCGAAAAAAATCTGTGATTTGTAATAAGCAGGCCACCGATCGGCGCATCAATCTTATCAACAGACTACAACATGCGAGGTACGAACATCGATGTTGTAGCGTCTGTCTGCGAGAGACTAGGTTTGCTGTGGACCTTCTTCGGAAGTTGAACACACTGATTCATCTGGCTGTGAAGCTTCCTCGGAAGTTGAACAGGCTGATTCACTCGACTGTGGACCTTCTTCAAAAATTTGAACACGCTGATTTATCTGGCTGCAAAACTTCCTCGGAGGTTGAACAGACCAAAGCCTGATTGCTCTCCTTCAATTACACGTTCTCCGACGCGAGAGCTGTCGCACCGGATTCGAGAGCGGCCACGCCATTCATCAGAAGCTGTCTCCACAGAGTAGTGGGGCTGAGAGCCAGCCGCTGATGCGCTTCCTGCTTTTAATTTGTCGCGTGAGATTAAGGACATGTCGCCTTTGCCCCATAAAAACTGCCATCCGCCGGACAGACGCGTCCAATGGCGCGTAGAATCGCCCTCACACTGAGTCGACGATGGTGCCGATGAGAGGAGCGGATGTCGGGCCGGGCGGCCGGCTTCGGAAACAGCATGAAACTGCACTTAATCCGATTCTCAATGGTATGCCCATTGTTTTGAAGGAACCCGCCGCGAATCCCGAGTCACGCCTTTGAAAATGTGAACCATACCATTGTCTGCCGGAAGAAGCAATTTTGGGTCCGACGACGATCTCAGGGAGGACACAGAGAGCTTCGCCCATCAGCAGGGGTCCCGAGTATCCATTTCTTTAATCTGGGCTGTTCAATTGCGGGTAAATGCACCTCATGTTCACCAAGACCGAGCGAGCGATCACAGAGCTCGACGCAAATCCAAGGCTAGCGCTCATGGCCGAAATCCAGAGCAGGAAGAAATATGTATTGTGATACATAGTCAGGCGTAGCAATGGTAGCCGAGGACCCAATGCACTGTTATATCGAAAGTACGAGAAGGTGAATTGAATCACATATGAGGAAATGTAAGCCAGCATCCAGCACCATTGGTTCGGAAAGTGGTTGACCGGCGATGATCCAGAATGAGTAGGAATTGAATTGAGAGTTTGGTGAAGAACACAGTTGGAGTGAAAGACCGTAGTATCAGCAGTCAGGATTACTTGGTCGGGAATTGCTCAGAGAGTATTGAAGAGCAGGCAATTACAGAATTTTCCTAGGCTCATGACATACAGGAAGGGTTGGCGAAGTGCACGATGAGAGAGGGTTTGAACTCAGAGCGACGGGAGCGGATCAGTGCCTGAGCAGGATTATGAGTTTAGGGTCGGCAATCATTTGGCTTTTGTGCTGGAGTGAGGAAGCCGAAGGAATTTGGCGGAGGAGCTTATGCAAAAACAGATGAAAATGTGATCTTCTGCCAGTGGCTGAAGTTAGGGCTCCCTAAGAACCCGTACCTTTCGGTAGCGGGAATGGAAATATGCACAGGTTCTCCCGCAGTGCCTGATTTAGTTTCCTTGTGCTCGAACTGACATCAGTTTCCGTAAAGCGATTTGAGGCTACTCTAATGATGTCTCTTGAAGCACTGACTGCAAGATAAAGGGCTCCGTTGACGGCGCGATTCTGAGGCCTTTTTGGCCAGCGAATAAGCATTTCTTCGTGAGTCGTTGTTTGCATTTGATTCCAGGTGAACAAAACAAGTGCACGCGGGGCGCGCCACAAGAAGTTTGACGGCGTCTTTGAAAATTTCTTCGTTTGCGCCGGCCAGCCTAGAGCTTCATTTTTTGCTGCTGCATAACCAAGTTGACGGACCACCCGTTTGGAAGTACAGAAGATTACAAGACGAGTGGTCGGAGAGCAGCAAAAGAGTGTCTGGTGAATTGCAAAAATTCGTGCACGGTCTGCGGTTGCGGACCCTAAACCAGGGACAGCAAGGGCCATATTCAACGGGGACGATGGTCCGAAGAAGACACCAGCCCCGGCAAAGAATATTTTGGAGCGGGCACCTTCCACATAGACAGACCACCAATATAGGGCCCCACAGTGAGTCCAGGGCAAGGCCTGGAGTCTGCTTCGCATTCATGGTCTCGATCCTCTCAAGTCTGGTGGTTCCAATTGTTCCCGCGGAACTGCCTCATCCATTTTGAAGACAGATGCATCGAGAGTAATAAAGATACGCATGTGATCCGACCAGTCGTCATCCGGGTCCGCCGTTGGAGATCCAATGTGCAGTTCTTGAACATGCGGCATGAGCCCTTCGGATACGATAGCCTAGTCTATAACAGATTCTCCCCCAGGTTGCCAAGACGTGAGGCGACCGGGAGAGGCGGTTTCAAGCGAAGTTCCGTTCAAGATAACCACCCCATATGCACTGCACTGGTCTAGAAAGGCACGTCCACAGGTATTCGACTCAGAGCCGGGGTCACAAGAAGTTCTGGGAATATTTTCGTGTTGAGATTCCACTTGCGACGAGCCGGTGCGTGCATTCGAGTCTGTTAAAAGGGCAATGGGTTTATCCTCACTGCGCGTGCAAAGAGCCGAAGTTTCCCATAACATTTGAATTGGTTCGACTTCAGTCCACCCGTGACGACCCTGGGGGAATATATGCACCATTGAGCCACAATGAGCCACACCTTCTAGTGGTGCGGAGAAGACGGAAAAAATGCGGAGATTGTGTTGAGGATTCTGCAGGGAGGTCTTGAAAGAAGTGGAAAATACGCGGGCGAGTCTTCCACGTCTATTTAAGCTCGTCCTGCTCCCTCATCCATTCCCGCTTTCGTGCTCACAATCTGCCATGGTCCAAACGACTTCGAACCAGCGCCTATTCACTGCTGCTGAATCCACACTGTCGTGTTCCTGTATCGTCCCTGTCACCACCTGCAGAAGCGTCTACGCCGTCCTGCTGCTGATGTACATCTCTCGCTCTGCATCCGTTCGGCTCTTATGTCGACAAATTGCTCCACAAGCTCGCATTGTGCAAGACCAGTGCGGAGCTCCGATGTGCAGATTATATAATCATCCTATATCCACGGGTGCATGCAGGTGCGGGCATCCCATACAAGTACAATGGTGTTGGAATCAGGAGAAAAGACCAAGATTTGAGGGAGTTATGAGTGTTATGCTGAAATCATCATTTTTTGAAAAAAATTGATCCGCGCCCTAAGTTCCGCAAAGAGCTGTAAGTAGTGCAGAATACCAATTTGAATCATATTAATACCCATTGATTTGAGCTCACAATCGCTCTTGCAAAAGTGCTATTTTGGGGCAAAATATGTAGGCAATTTTGAGCGAAAAATGGCAAAAATGGCACTTTTGCAGAGGCCATTGTGAGCTCAAATCAGTAGGTATTAATATGATTCAAAGTGGTATTCTGCACTACTTAACGAGTACTTTCAAACTGTGTAACTAAAATTTTCCCAAACTCTCCGTGAAAAAAGTCGGTTTCAAGTTCTGAGCAAAAATGCGCTATATCAAAATTTCTATTTTTATAATTTTCTGAACATACCCAAATATCTTGTATTCACTCATATTTTCGGTCCACAAGTTGTTTGGAGTGATTGGCACCCCGGGATATGGAGAACCACCTGTTGCCATTACTTATTTCGGCAGCGAGTACTTGTCCCTTGTCCTCTGTTCTTGTTCTTGCTGCGAGATCAGGGAGCTTCCTCCCTGCACTGTGACAGCCTTTACAGCATTTCCGGAAAAAGTTGACATGCGCCGATTTTCTTTCTCGTAAATAAAACATCACGTGCATGGTTCGGCACGTTCGGCGGCACAGTTCAGCCATCGATTGACGTCCCTCGAGGCTGCCGGGCCTTCCGGTATTTTTTTGGGGAAGATATACAATGTGGTTGAGGGACTGAAGCGAGGATATGGCATTTTATTTTCCAGAAGAAAAAAAACGGCGCATGTCAAGGTTTTCCGAATACAGTCGGCTGACTCACAATGCATTAGGTTGTAATGCATAATGCTTGTAATTCATGAGATTTGGGAGTCCACCAAGTTGATAGGCTGGTATTTTATGCAATTTCCCCACAATGCATAATGCATAAGGTTTCGGGTCATGTTATGCATTGGTTTCAGGCTAGAAGAGGCTGTTCGGAGATGGAAGAGCCGTGTAGTATGCCGCGCACGTCGACCCAACCGAGGGGTGCCTTTACGACCCGCGGCTGCCCAATTAAAAGGAAGGCCTCCTATGTTCTTGAATTAAGCTCGTAAACTACAATTTGGGTGATTTAGAATATCCAAGAAAAAAAATCACCGCACAAGTTCACAGTCACTATGAGGTTGGTTGCCTACAATAAATCCACGGTTCACAAACCCATCACTAACCCATCAAGGACAACACTGCCGGAGACAGCCGTGATTTACAGCCGTTTTAGGGGGATCTTGGTAAATAACCACAAATAAAGGTCGTTGAAGGAAAATGACCTTGAAATGACCAGGCATAAGCAGACAATTTTTGGTTTTTGATAGTGATATGTAGTGTGGAACAATTGTCTTTCTCAACGGCTCGGTCACGGTGTTTGTGGGCGCCCAAAAGAATTTTTAAAAATACGCCCAAAAAGGAAAGAAGAAAGGAGAGAGAAAGGGAGATTCAGATACTGCTCCAGCGGGAGTTTTAGAGCCACTTGGGCCTACTTCTGGGACACCAGAGCATGCCATTTTTTTCGGCGCTGTGCGGCCCTTGTTAAAGTGGAATTCAAAGAAAGTAGGAATATACCTGTGAGAGTTTCCAGGGCGGGTGTTCGATGCTCATATGGTTGGTGGGCTTTCATTTCAGTAAGAGTGTAATCGCATATTTATTTTCCAGCGCTGCACGGCCTCAATGATTACTTTACCTGCGATGATGTTGCAGTGTTTTCGGATGTTCCGGTGGCCGCGGCCCCTTAGTGTGGCATCCAGTGACCAGAAATATTCTCCGAGGAAGAGGGGACCGGAGGGGCCATGTAATGAAGGTGGATTGGAGTGTTGGTTTAACTTAATGATCACCCGAATGAATCAATCCAAGTTCTATTAAAGAATTCCAACACTTTGCAAGTTGCTGTTTCTATGGTACTCTCTGTGCCTCTGGTCCCACTGGATGTATTTCCCCCTCTCCTTACGGTTATGACTGGTCTCGGAGCTGTCGCACATCAAATTTCAATGAAACTCCTCGCCTACCGCCTGGTCGTCCCTGGTTCCTTGGGCATTATATATCAACGACACCTGCCGCTCCATGCCGCTGCGGACTTGTGGTAATTTTCCTTATGCTCAGGTGTTTCTTTCGCCTGGGAGACTCCTTTTTTTTTTTTTTTTTTTTTTTTTTTTTTTTTTTTTTTGGAGCGTTTGGGATAGTGAATTCTCAGTCTGCAGAAGCATTCCAAGCTCATCCACTCATGTTTCTGGTTATATGCCGGATCGCCGTGAGATGGTCCAGGAGGAAATGCCGTTACGCACTTTGTTAAACCAGTGTGGGACTCCGACCTGAAAATTTTAACCTATCCATTTCTGCTTGTCATGGGTCGCATACCCACTAAAACCCCCTCATATGTCCAGTCGTCTGGCAGAGAGTCTTCATCTAGTAGCAGACCACTCCAAGTCATTAATACAATGTTTTTGTTGAGTGCAAGTGGTCCAAATTTTATCTTATTGGTGACAATATGATCATGTTGCAGAACGGAGTTTAACCATTTGTTGTGAATCTCCGTGGTACTTGCAATTCTGCCTGGATTTTCAAGTACTCGGCTTCGCAGATTCCAGATTAAATGCCATCCTGTAGATACCAGTATGGCAAAAAGCCTAGTTTTTCAGGAAAACATTGCCTCTGGCAGATTTAAATTTGAGGAGGTTGCAGCCCAGAATCAACCCCCAGTTCAGTGTTGGCCAATCAGCATATTTCCTTGACCAAAGGAACTTTGTTAGATCCCAGATCAATTTTTGTCCGGAGCCTTGCATTCCAATGTCTCTGGTACGTTACAGACATGACATCTTCCAATATCTCGAGGTCTCAATGTGGGACCAGAAATCACCACTTTGGATATCTGCATCCGGGCGCCGGTGATGACGTGACACTCTATATATAGCCAGGTGAGTGGGGGCCTCCAGCTCGGATCTTACCCGGCCGGTTCTATTATTGGAATCTAAGCCAATTCTAAGGTGATTCTAGCGCACACGATCAGGCCATAATTTGTCCCCGGAGGTGAGTTAATACCTCAATCCACAGCCCCTCTCTCGAGGTGAGACAGTCCATGGGATTCTACCAGTCATCACGCTTTGAAAACTCGATGCTTTTCTGAGTTTTCTTCGGCCAATCACCGTCCTAAACAACAGTCCGCCATGTGCCTAGTCTGTAGAAACTTGTGGGATGATGTCCATTAAGATTGTGTCCCATATTTCGTGATACCAGGCCACACCTTGTTTTTGAAGGATCCACATATTTAATCGGTGAAGAGTAGTCTCCCGGCAATGGCCTCCTCTCGCGGAGGGGCCGCGGCTGCCGCACCACGTCTCATTTTATGATGAATGTGCTGGGGGCCAAATCAATGATATTTTCGAACCTCAACACTGCTTTGGACCAAAAAGTACTTTCTAGTGCGACCGAATTTGCGTTCTGTGGGCCGACACAGGCTATCTGGAGTCACAAGTTGATCACTTTTTCTCAACCCCGGTTCAAACCCCGTAACTTCGTTCAGACTCCATAACAAAATTTCGACTATCTTAATTTTTTTTCAGTTGTGGAGTCTGACTACGGGAGACTAATAGTAACCGACAGTGTGTGTGCTCAACTCGGAGTAAGTGATCTGACCTTTGGAAACACTCTTAATTGTAGTGCTGAAAGACATGCTCAAATGTTGGAAGACTGCTATTCTTCAAACCAACCTCAGAGTTGAAGCGATCGTGCAGAGGTCTTACTTGAAGAAAATTAACCATTTTTCTGGGCTGGAGCCCCCCAGTTGATAGTGGACTTTAATATCTCCATCCTTTCGTCGGAACTATAGTCTAGCTGTTACTGCTATATTCTTCCGTTTTCATTCATTTGCTTTGGCTCACTCGTTCGATCCCTCTGACTAACAATATTTTGCTTATCGCTACTTCGCGGTCTCCATTTATTGTATGCACGATTCGGCCTAATATCACTCCTTATAATCCAGAGTTCCGTCTCTTATCTTGAGTGGGGCGCCCATCGGAATCCATCGACCTTAATGCGCGTCGGAATCCATTGGAAACCCTGTCGGAAAAATCGAAATTGCCTTATTTCATTTTGCTCGATCCTTCCTTATAGGGCCTTATAAGCACCTTATAAGCACCTTATAAACAGCGGTTCAACCTGATAATGACCTTATCACTTGAAAGTCCCTTATTTCGCCTTATAACCCCTTATAACCCCCGAGGAGCTATGAGGTAGCCCAACTGTAATATTCCTTATTTCTCAGTATACAGGAGCTTTCAAATAACCAAGTCAACTCAGAGTCGACTTGTTTGACTCCGGAGTCGATTGGAGTCGACTTCATCAAGACGGCTCGACTTGACTCAATCATCGACTTTGGAGTTGACTTTGCCCGAGTGAGTCGGAGTTCATGGCAACATTAGTCCCTCGCCTGTACTGAGGCGATACACGGAGATACGATCGATTGTACTCGCTTCGCTGTCAGCTCATCCCGGGATCACCCATTTGACGTGCTTGGCGGTTGGCGCATGCCGTTATCGATTAGTCTCTTCTAAACAGACGCTACAACATTTTCAACTCGTACCTCGTTTGTTGTTATCGATGTCCTTGGAGCGCCTGCACCATGCCTGTCTTCCACGAGACGCCTGTGGTAACAAACTTAGCCACTTTGTCGCCTGTACTGAGGCGATACACGGAGATACGATTCGCTTCGCTGTCAGCTTATCCGGATCACCCATTTGACGTGCCTGGCGGTTGGTGCGTGCGTCCTCCTGGTTTTAAAGGCAACTTCAACGCCAATCGCTCTCAATCAGAAATGGAGACCTCTTCCCACTTCCTTTTTGACGTCGAATTGAAGATCGGCCCATTAGATCATGCTGCGGAACTTTTGGACATACGTCGAGACCCTATTGTGTTTGGACTTCGTATTCAGTGATCTTGGTGCAGGCCCAGGCTGCGCGTCTACGGTACATGACGCGACGCCAATGGAGCGAATCCTCTGAACAGGCCCCGAACCGTCTACGGCCATCTTCTCCGCCAAGTCCTCTACTGTTACCACTGCTATGAGGACTCCAGGCCAATCCCGAAGCGGGGCACATTTCCAGAACGATATGCCGCCCAGCCTGTGCCGGTTCATAGTGACCGGGGCCCGACCTCGTCGTTCAGGACCCTGGATACGACCAGTTCCTCACAACATCGATGGCGACAAAGGCTCGTGGAAAATGTATTACATCGCTTTCTCCAGATGTACTTCGTGCTGACGCTCGAAAATTCATAGTTTGTCAAGTCGTCACCAAATTGGTAGGTGGTTTCGAATATTGGTACAACTGATAACAACTTTCATAGCGTTTCGGGGAGCCAGGCGGGACGACAAGGGCAGTAGAACGAGAATTTCCATTGGAAGTTGACCTCGGTAAGAATCCTTTGCCCTGCCGATCGTGATATTCGTGAGAAGGTCTTGATTCTGATATTTCCCATTTACAGGTTCCAATGCCTTTTAAGTCCTGGCTTTCAACATCAGGCCCTTCGTCTTATGGCTTTATAGTTGGGTCTATGGGCGAGAATGTCAAATCCCCGGGACTCCTTATCCGAAGGGAACCGTCAGTTCCCCAGCAATGTTTTGGCACTCCTTTGGTCCCCATCGAAGCTCGCGACAGAGCGACCGGAAGCACAACATAACCTACGCAGATGGTTCCATTGCCCGCGAGTTTTCGCAATCTTTCATCACTCTCCGCGCTAGTCTCAAATGAACTTCTCTTCCAGATTACACGCTGTGGGATGATTACATATACCTCCGCCCTCAACGACGCCCACCGCCCGAGGACGACCCGAAGAAGGCCTGGGTTCAGTTGATGTTCGGCGTGGCTCATGAAGTTTCATCCCAGTTTCAATATTCACCTGCCTCTGGCATCCTCGGTCTGGGCCGCAGAATGTTGGGTGTTCCGTCATAAAGCCTTACCTGTTCTACTGAAAGGCCAGAAGCTCTAGGAATCCAAATGACGTCAATTCCACGCCGCCGGTAAGAGGATTCCCAGATTGAAAACCATCGGCTGAACATTGGTCATAGACGTTCCTAGAGCAAGTTCGGGGTCGTCTGGTAGGGAAACCACGTCCGTATTTGGTCGCTTGGTGACTCATTAGATCCCAGCAAAGTCCGGAGTTTGCTATTTTGCTGACTGACACCATCGGGTTCGTCGCCATTTCATACGCCTTCGGAGCCGTCGCCCTAATATTTGCAGATTCGTCACTTTTGGTCGGAGGGCTGTATTCGAGCCCACGGAATATCCGTGGCACACGTACCTTCCCCTTTTAGGAAACGACCACTGGAAAGTCGCAAGTACAGTAAAAGAATTGAATGGTATTCGATATGCATACGAGGGCGGGGAAGCGGAACTAGACACGGGTATTCGACAAATACCCATGACGACTTTGACGTACTGACCATCTGCAACTAGGGACCGCATTTTGCTATCTGAGCCAGAACTTTGTCGACGCCTTCTATTCGTGTATCCCGGGATTAGTCGTCGGGCCTGCTGCGAACGCGAACGCGACTGCGAGGCCGCAGAATATCTACTATATCCCAGTGGATTCATCCGCAGTCCCGGACGTCCGCCTCGACATAGGAGGTCATATGTTCACACTCGAGCTTATGCATCTCCCGGGTGGAATGAAGCATCTCATTGGCACTAAATCGTACTATATTGGCGCAATCCAGTTGAAGATCGTGCTCTATCCCACCGACAGCCACCAGTACGATGGTCCTGACCTGATCGGCCGCGTGCGTGCATAAATTTGGAAAGATATCGGTCTCATTCATAGGGAATCCAGGTCGCGCTGATCAATATGGAAGTCGTGTTCCAGATGCCGTACGACAAACCTCACACAATTTCGTGGAGAAGGAAGGCCAAAAATATCACTGGCCCTGCGCCTACGGACTGGGAGTCAAGCGGGAATTAATCGGTTGTTCGGTGTGCGATGTAGCACAGCGTATGATGGTTAGAAGCTATGTAGTCTTTCTTCTAGAATGAATGGCATTGGGGTCTCCTCCGACGGCCGGAATCTAAGTCGGGGGTTATTATGGAAACTTTTTGATCTTGGCGTCTGGAGGAGAGATAGATAGTGTGGACCGACGCGGTTCATAAAAGTGAATAAAAGGACAGAAGTCCAGTTCACATGTGATCACCCTGCATAGCCCACGACCCCCAACGCTACTCTACACATATCAGCTCGACGATTTCCCGGACGTCAGAGCCAAAATGGGTAGCGAGTTTTACTACTGCACGAAGACGTGCTCCACGTCCTCTTAGGCAAAGAAAAAAAGAAGAAAAAAAGAGGAACGATGGGGAGACAAAGTATTTTCGATCCCCAGGGAGTGTCTTCGGGTGGATTTGCACCGCCTCTCCCTAAGATGTGCGACATGACTCTTTCCATTGGATAAGAGTGCATATGGGCTTCAGTGCTCCAGCTCCACCAAGGCGTCGAAAATGGGATGTATTCAAATGTCCGTCCCAGCTTCATCCCTTGAGGCGTCTGTCTAAGAGCGGTATCCGTCACTTGAAATCTATTCATACCCGGCACGTGACAGAAGTTCAAGCGGCAGTATTGAGCAATGGAAACATCGGCAAGGTGTGCCGGGATTTCGGGCTCATCACCCACCAATCCAAACATTTGCAATTGAATGCCGGCAATGCATGCCGAGATTTCGCGGCGAACCAGTAAATTGACCCTGGTTGAGCCATTTCAACTCGGGTTTTGACCGGGTATTGCTGGCGTGATAGCCCGTGAAATTTCAGTTCGAACTGTCTTTTTAGGTTTTTTTCTAGTGCCCTGGTTACTTTTCAGGAGGCCGCATAGCTTTCCATACCCATCCAAACAGCTGCAATGGAACATTGGCAAGGTGTGCCGGGATTTCGGGCTCATCACCCACCAATCCAAACATTTGCAATTGAATGCCGGCGATGCATGCCGAGATTTCGCAGCGAGCCAGTAAATTGACCCTGGTTGAGCCATTTCAACTCGGGTTTTGACCGGGTATTGCTGGCGTGATAGCCTGTGAAATTTCAGTTCGAATCGTCTTTTTAGATTTTTTTCTAGTGCCCTGGTTACTTTTCAGGAGGCTGCAGGCCTCTCCATACCAATCCAAACGTCTGCAATGGAACATCGGCAAGGTGTGCCGGGATTTCGGGCTCATCACCCTTGGAGCACTGGCCCATGTATTTCTTGTAATGCAATTGTAGCTGTACTGTTCACGGCGCGATGATTCGAAGATCCCGTTTAGAAAAGAGGAAAGCGTTTGCCGCTTATTCGGCAGCCCGGCCAAGCTTCGGCAGACGTGTGACAACTTGTGACGTCGATTCCATATCAAGGCTCAAACGCGTCATTTTGACCATCAAAACCCGCACCGCCGTAGCGATAGCTACAACTGTTCAAATATTCTAAAATTCATACATGAGGTAGACCATATGTCAAAAAATGGTTATACAAAAAAGTCCCGGCGAAAATGCTTGTTTTACGAGAGGTATGGCTTGCCATCAAAACCGTGGACATTGGGGGGGGCCAAAAAGTCACTCTGACAACAATGTGTGGGAGAGCAAAACAGAATCTGAGGACGACGACTGCTTTGAGGCATGGGAGAGTCAACCCCTGCCCCGTACATATGAAGAGAGATTGATTGAAAAGAAGGAGAAAGCTGCCGAAAAGCACAGAGCCGCAGAAATGCGCCGGGGTCCTGCGTCTGGACCTGCCAGTACAACCCAGAGGATCCAACTCCAGACACCGAGCTCCCCCCCACCCGCCAATACAACAGGTGTTTAAAAGAGCAGCGGAATTGGACTAACAGATGTCCAGATCGCCAGTGCCATTTTCATGGGGATGAAGGCGATTGGCCATAATAGACAGGATGCGCACGAGCCGCATGCGGCTTTTGGCTCTTGTGCAAAGCCGCAGCGGATTTCGTGTTTATTTTGAGTTAAACACCATCATTACATCTCCAAACTTCTATTCGACGCCTGAAACACTTAAATCTTCAGTACTGTGGAATTCATCTGCGAGGAGAGCTCGGGAAACCCATTTTTTTCACGGCATTGCTCAAGCCGCTGAATTGTTGGCTCCTCTAATACACCGTTGGTGCTCTACTTGGACAGCCTCAATATGCGACGGTCTACTATACACTTGGTTTACATGTATTCTAGTGAGATATATGTTGTTGATGCCTCTAATCTTCTGTCTTGGGTGCGGCTTTGCACAATGTCCAAAAGCCGCATGAAGCCGCATGCGGCCCATGCGGCTTTTGCGCATCCTGTCTAATGTTGTTGTCTCTCCTGATATCATCGGATACCATCATCTTTAAACTCTGAAAGATAAATATATAGTCGAACCCCTGGAATTTGGTCGTCACATAGCATGATGAAATAAAATGTTCCCAGCAAGATACTCAATAAAGTATAAAAGGTGGCCATCCTCTCAAATTTAACCAAGCGAATGGAGTCACCCTCTTTATAAAATTAAGCATTCTGTCTGTCTGAAGCCTTTTTAAACTCTGCAATCTCCGCTCTCCGGCCACTTGCCGAAACTTATTTTAGCCTCTCTGGGTTAACTATTTATTCGGATGTTTCTGCATATCAACGAGTGGGGTAAGTTTGACTTTAACTTACTCGTCATCACCATAAGTAACCGGAAATTTGGTTACATAACCCAAGGTTTGACCATTCCTCTGGACAGATTCTCAATCTACACTTAATTTGGCCTTGGATATGACAGTTGAACTTGAGGTATGAGGCTGCACACATGGCATAGAATTAAAATTTGAAAATAACAGTATTCCCCCAATGAAGATTGTCCTGATGATATTCCTCAATGTTTTAGTACCTCGTAAATAGTGTTAGGTATGTTGGAATACGCACACAACGTTTCGTGGATCACATACCCGCCCTCAATCCTTCCATGAATAAACTAAAAAGCGGCCAAAATCACCGCCTTACAGCCCTTTGCAGAACTTAGGGTGCGGCCCGTTTTTTTTTTTTTGGATCAGTTTTCACCAGAACAGCTGGTGTGGGCTCAAATCTCAACAGATTCCCTTGGGAATATGCTCATCTGATTCGTGTGGTAAAAGCGGAGGGCTTGGCATCTTACGATTCTTTCTGAGCACCCCGAAATGATTTACTAGGTCAGATTGGGGTGTTTTTAGCTGTCTGAGAGCAGAATATGCCGCAAAGTAACTGTAGTGCTCGGATTAACCTAGATTTTTAATACGATGCACTTATGGGTAGTCTGGAGGGCTCAAACTACCGGGATAGTGAATGGGACTCATACCCTTAAAACATGGCCTGTAGGGAAATTCAGTGTATATTCTGTCTGCCAAAGTGTACGGTAGATTTGAACAACAAACCACATTCACCTGATCCAAGTGATCTGAGGGCCAAGGAAGAGACGGATAAAAGCCCATAGCGTTGGCTTGCGGAAATCCCAAGTAAGCTTCTTGAGATTGGGGAGGAGATTACCACCCGGAAAGTGGGATTCAATCGCCTCGTAGACCTGCTCCAGGTTGGGCCCATATGCACGATCGTGACAATGCAGGGACTTTATGCGATGAGAGTATTTCGAAAGCGGTTCCCAGTCCTCTGGAACTATCGGGCGAGTCGGCCACTGAGAAGAGAAAGGTCAGTGCGCAATGGAGCGAGGATGGAGAGCATGCTCACCATGACGTCACGGTTTCCAAGAGGTGTCAGATCGTTGAATTGCGCACAGTGATCAACATCCGTAATAGATCACGTGTTTAGGCTCCGTTTGGAATTTTCGTCAGCAGAAATTGACATTTGACCGAGAGATCTCCTGAAAAGAAAGAGCGTCTTCACGAACTGTATCATTGAGGCTACATCCTCGCTACTATTACTGGCAGAAACATAAATTCCAGCAGCTAGCGTGATAATTACAGCTGTTCTCGAATCTAATGAGACCGATCACATTTTTTTCTTCTGTTCCCAAAATGGAAATTTTGAGGTATACCCCCTGCTTGCGTAACGTTCTCGATCCTTCTCCAGACTCCGGCTCATGGATTATGTCTGTGGTTGGCCGGTAAAAATCAAGTTTTTCAAGTTGTAAAAAAAGACGGGAAAGGGGGAAAAGAGAGAGAGGTTCAAGGACATACCAGGATTTCATGTACCCGAAAACTTCGAGCGTAAATGGTGAAAAAAAGCAGTTATGTATCTTGACTGGACTGTTGATGCCGAGTTCCGTTGCCAGAACATTGATTTCAAGACCTATGTCCTTAGGAGATAATATCCCAGATTAACATAGGACTCAGCCAATCATTTTCAACAGCCGTCAAATCACCGCGAAAGACCGCGACGCGCTAGGACGCGCTAGTACGCGCTACTACTCTCGTAGATCATTCTTATGATATCAAGACTGGTGCTGTCGGCATCTGCACCAAAAAACTGGGAGACTGTCAAGTCCGAATATGTGCGCCTGCCATCGACTTCCGTTCCTGCGAGAGTACCATTGTGAGGAGTCCTTATTTAGTCCAAAAGTACCATTCATAAACTCGCCATGAGAATCAATACGTCGATGCCCTCCTGCTCAAATCGTTAGTCATTTATCCAGTGCCATCGCGTAGAACAGACAGCTCACCGGGGGGCTGATCGGATACGGAGCTCAAATAAGCTTGAGGAAGAAAGTTGGAGGGAATTTCTCGTGGAAATAACCGGCAAACGGCCTATACTGTATATGGTGGCAACCACTGGAGGGGCGTTACGTAATTCCCGCTGCTTGTTGCCCGGTTTTAAGACACGATCCTACAACAATGAGACCGTGAAGCTAGAAATGAAATACCGCCGTTAGACGGAAAAAATTACTTGTGATAGTGCGGATATGCCTGGACTCAACTGAGAACATTGAGACGGAAAGAGAATGTCGGAGCCAGCCGAGATACTGGCGGGAAGGAACATCTTTGAGTTGAATAAAAGTCAGCCATGGCACCCTAGCCAATGGAACGATTTTACCTTTCACAGTATACCACCTAACAAGGCGTGGTTCAAATAAGTCTCTTGATGCGGCGGTGACAGCGGGCAGGGTAGAGAATCGGTGAAATGTTGTCGGAACTTCAGTGTTTGATGTAACAAAGCAAAGGATGGCTGAGAATGCTTACCGATTGGAATGGGAATATTGTTGCGCCTCCTTGCTATCGCATATTGACACTGGACAATTGATGTTCATCTTTCGGCGGAATATATGGTCGAGAGAAATGGAATGGTAGCCTACCGTCGCTCACACGATCCTCCTGACGAGCTCTGTATCTGAACCGTGAACCTGGGGCCAGGTTGTCTTTCTTTGAAGGTGATAGCAGCCTTAAAGAGGAGAAATGTCTTCGCCATTTAGCTAAAATGGTGTTTTTCACTAGCCAATCTGGGTTTTGAGGGTGAATTAGGCGTAGTAAAGCGGTGGAAACGGCGGTGTAGCGGTGGAGGAAAAACAGACAAGGCTTCAGATTTCTGGGTGATGGCCCCGTCGTAGCAGCTCGGAGCACGATGCAGACGTTATTGAAGGGATTGTCACTGTCAAAAGTCAGCATATTTAAGATACGGCCCGCATCTTGAAACGCCGCGTCTTCGAACACCGACGACGGCGACCTTTGACTGAGTGGGATTTTCCAGGCCCTGACGAGGAGAGATCGGACACCGTACGGCGCGTGGATGATCCGACGCGTTCAGAGCCAATTGGGCTCCAAGATGGTCCGCGGTTCTCGGAGATTGCAAGGGACGGAGGTGAAGTCAAATTTTAGATTCAGTAACAACGCGACGTGGGGCGCAACGCGCCCAAGCCGGTCACATTTTGGACGCGTTTTAGACGCGTCGCAGGAAGAATTGCCCATATCTCATGGGCCACCTGCATTAAAATCAAGGATGGGGCCTTGAAATGGATGGAATTAGTGTACAAATTGGATGGTGAAAGTAGCTAACCTTGCGGAAAATTTGCGTCGAGTGCGGGAGAGGCGGGAAGTCAAAGATTCAGACTTTTTTTCATACCACCCGACTTCAATTTGTGGTTGAGGCAATAATTGTGTGCTGGGCATAAGAATTTGGGAAGAGGGGTAATTGACGGGCGTGGGGGGTGGTTCATTATATCAAAGTTTCATTTTCTCGTCAGAATTTTCGAAGACCGAAGGAGTCCAGGAATACGAGATTGGTGGGTTTTGTAGGGGGTCAGAGAATAATTCATTTCGGACACAATAATTGCGCGCTTGGGCTGGAGATTTGGGAGGAGGGGTAGTATTATATGCGGAATTGACCTTAGATGTCAGCAAGACTCCTGGCCGACGGGCAAGCAGTTGTTTGGGCCTCACAATGGTGGTCAATCTGGGTGGGGATTACATGGTTGGACCCCAATCCTACGCATTTTGGAGGTACCAATTGCCGGACGAGGAGGAGGTATTAAGACGAGATTTTTCGAGAGGAAGCGCGAAATACGAAGTTGCCCAAGGGGTATCTAACTTTGGGGACAGTTTTCCGATAAAAAATGTGAAGTAGGGGGGTTTGCAACGAGCTAAATAAAATAAAAATGGCCGGAATAACGTTAGAGTACAAACTAATATTCTGCTTAGATACAATGGATGCAGTATGGGTATGGTACAATACTATCTAAGTAGTTAAAGAGTAGGTAGTTCTTTTAGTCGTCTCGAATCCAACAACACCTCACCCACTCTTTTCTGCGTGACTACTTGGTTTCTTGACGATTCTAGCGGGGTCTTACCCTTATAAACTACACAGACCTCACACGCAGCCGCGCACGGTCATGCCTTTGCTTGAAAGATGTGCCCCTCTCATTGCCGCAGTGCGTTATCCAGGCGGACTTGGTGGAGCGGCTCAGATTCCTAGACTGGGTTACACTTTCCCTGCAGTGCTACAATGACGACAAGAGCATGTACAGAACGTTTTAAAAGCATCTGCAGCAATTTCTTTTGTCCAAATAGATACAAGTGTTCTCTAGTTCTTTAATTCCCTGAGTCATCCTCTTGGCTGTCCTCTGTCTTCTGGAGTTCTTGTATCTGGCGAGATCGTGGTTTTGGAAGTTCTTGTACCTGGCGCTTTTGTGGTTTTGGACACATGCGACGTAGCGCTATGAAGAAGTACTCCCCAAGCACCCCAAAAGCGCGGTCGTTGGAATCGCAATTCTTTTCTGTTTGAAAAGCAAGGCCGCCGACGACCGCCCAACGAGGCGAAATGGTAACAATTATCTGCTTTTCTATATATTGTACTGGGTCAATGGTACCTACCATTGACCCTTGTAAGCAGAAATACCCTTCCACCCTCAGACTTGTATATATTCATTACCAGGACTACTCCCCGCTACTCTCTGGTCACCGTATCTCAACCCATCCCCTGAACCTCCCTGTTCCGGATGTTGACCTCACCGTCCTTGATGTTGACCTCGCCAAAAAAAAAAATAGTTGATGTGCTTAGGAACTATTGGCGGTTTCTCAAGAGACAAGAGAGTCTGACCAGGCTTTTCTTCGGGATCCCGCCGCAAAAAAAGGCGCCTTGGAGGGTGGTTTTTTCAAGGCGGGCTGAAATCAACCAGGGATTTCTGGATCATCTGGGGAAAAAAACTGTCTGCCCGTCGGTCCTACCTGGTGCATATGGACTCAGGACAAATATCATACCGAACGAGCCCCTCCCAAGTTTCTACGTCAAGCACCTCATTTTTGCTGGAGATACAGGGTGAAATTCACTCGGGGTATGAAAACATGGTTTTCCAGCGCCTTTCACCCCGCCGCTGTGACCGTCTGTGCGCTTACACATATATACCGGATACGCACCGCACGTTTCCCGCATTCTACCACCACTCTCATATTTCTTTGAGATTTTTCCGGGCAGAAGCGCGCGAGATCGATCCCGGAAAGCTGGCAGCGTTCGAAGGTCATTGCACGCCGACCGTGTTTCTCACGCTCCGCCCGCCCATCGCGGCACGCTCGGTAGAGTGTTCAATTGAAGTCAACTCGCCTCCGAGATCGCCGACGTTGCTCATGGGGGCGCCCTCAGGATCATATAGGTAGAGCTTTTGAACGCCTTAAGCGAAACCATGGAATTCTGCTAGCTCCGCCGAGGTCAACTGCTGCGTCAGTGCCGGCCACTGCCTGCGAAGTACAGACGCCGCGGCGGCGCGAGCCAATGCCCGGCTTGTGAAACACTGACTCGATTTCGCAAACAGTAGTGCATCCAATTCAAGTCAAGTCAGTATACTCCGCCCCAATTAAATTTTGGTCCTGAGAAGACTGACCTCGGCGCAAGTTCAAGCGCTTGGAGAGACTTAACGACCTCAATCCGCGCGCGGACAATACATAAATGACAAGGCTAACTGTAACACACAAGGACGTGCACAACTTTTATTCAGACACGATTATTGAATACTGGTTTAGATTGCGACCATAAGTAAGAGGTCAGACTGCATCATCCCCGAGATCCCCGAGGGTAGATGTTCCACAGTGATTACTACAATGTAGACGTTACCTGGATGATATCCGGCCCTGAACCAAAGGTGAATAAGGCTTTAATACAACCCAACTCAGGATTGCTTTAGCCAGGAATTGAGCTCGGTTGCATTCACACCAGTGATCGTATTGCCCTCTGCAACATTGTGAGTCGAAGACCAGAAATATTGTTCTTGGATTACGCGCCGAGATCCGAATGAAGCGGCCCTAGTTTCCAGATAAAAATGGGATATCGATTAGTTTTCGAACCCATTCCTGGTACGGAAATTCCCAACCGATGAAGCGCAAATCCAAGCACGGAAAGCCTTAACAGTCTATTAAACTCACTCAGAAGTCCCGTGGAATTTAGCTCGGAGCTCTAACCGTTGAATGGTCAATCGGGAAATATTGTTCAGAATTTAGACTTGCATAAACTGTAAGAAACTTGAATCATGAGCGGCCCGGGTAACTTGAAGTCACAAGAATGATCACCGACATTGTCCAAATAAAACGGGTGACAGGGGATGGACCACTCCCAAGTGAACTGCGGAGATGTTTAAATTTTGAAGACGAGAACAGGGTTTATTTGCAACAGAATAGCTCATGTCGAATTCAGTTCGGCAAGTGTGACACTGGGTCACACCGTGATCTCCCGCATCAAAGGCCTGATGGCCGTTTCCACCCGAGTCCCATTCTTCACGATGGTGTCAATGCGACTCGTACGTTGATGATAGGATAGCTCAGTACCACTCCGATTCTTCTCGCATATACTATATACTCCCAAAATATCCCTCCAACACCCATTTTTCAGATCTGCCATAATCGCCGGGCATTTGGAGGCCGCCGGCATCCATGTCCTCAAGAAAAGGGTTCAGGATAGCCTGCGACGAGTTGATAGAATTGGTATGTTGGTAAATTGTGATCCCTCACACAATTTGTTTAAACCAATTTTGAAGGTGGTCGGGAATAATTAAGCGTCGAATATATAAAGTCAGAGGTGCCAATGCACTCTGGCGCAATCACGGAAACGAGAATGAGGTTCTGGGTTCATGGATACATTGACGGCCACTCTCGTCTCATCATATACCTGGAATGTCAGTCCAACAAACGTTTAGCTACCGTTGCTGAGCTGTTTCTGGATGCAGTCGAGGCCGGGGTGACTTTGGGATGGAAAATAATGAGATGGAAAGGCTTCTCATCCCTCACTGGGGTGTAGCGCATCGGGGAAGGTGTATTTGATTTGACTGTCTAACTTATTATTACGTACATGCTTCGGCGGTCAGGTATAACATCCGAATGGAGCGCTTGTGGAGAGATAGATATTCGCAAAGGGACGCTGGAATCCTATCGGCAAATATACATTTATCTCACCGACAACGAGCTCCTCGATATGAAGGATGACATTTATCTCTTCTGGCTGTACCTGGTTTTCCGCATTCAGGCATCCCTCGATCGCACTACGTAATACCTCCTGTAATCATACCTGCCCCTCCCTCCGCGTCGCCCGCGATCCCGATCGTCATAGTTCCTCCGATAATCGTCCCTGCGGTAGTAGTCATCCCTTCTTCCGCCGCACACGAGGTCGGAATCCTTTTAAAAATGAGAGAGTGGTAGAACCCACCGATAATCATCCCACCCACGATAATCATTGTACCTCCCCCCGCCGCGTCGCCCGCCACGGTCGCCATAATTACACGAGTAGCGCGAGTCATGGGGACACAGGCCATACGGGCACTCGTCTGCGTGGAAAGGTGAGTAAAATAAAAAGCAACGTGAAAAGGGCCGCAAAATATATTCCCCAAAAGGAAATTGCCTCCTACGCGTCGCGCAGCTGGAACGATCCGGTGGGTGGCGGGCGACGAGGATAGGTGCGCTTCCACCAGCGCATCCACTAGTGTCCTCCGGCACGGTAAGTCGGGAAGATCCCATCGCGCCCAGGAAAGCCCAGTCAGCGCACCACGAGCCAGCCAGCCCGTCAGCTCAGACACGGTATCCCACGAATACAACGAACATGCAGAGCTCGCCCACCTGAAAGCACGCGAGACATCGTTAGCGTGGCGATCCACCACGCCAAAGCACGGTGGATGGGCGAACCGTCTTATCGACCTCAATAAGACAAGACGAGAACAAAACTAGAACCCTAACCCCCAATCGAATCAGCAACAAGACAAGAACACTCACCATCCCCCATTTTCGGCGGGCCGTAGTACCTTCCCGGAGTCGGTGTGCGTGCGCGCCGGCGGCGGGCCTGTGCACGAGGAACGTTACTCAATAAAACAGAAAAAGCAGAGCAAAAGAGGAGAGAAGAGGAGGGAGGGAGGAGTAGAGGGGAGGAAGTGGAGCAAGGTGGGAAAGAATGGTCGGCGGGAGAGTGCGACACGAGAGGGAGCAATGTAACCCTAGCCGAGAAAGCAGGGAGAGCCCGTGGAGTAGACTACAGTGGATGGGGTACGACAAGATTTCAAGAGCAACACGAAAAAAGAAAGAAAAACACACACCTTCTCAACCCCAATCACCTTCCCGCCCAGCTCCGTCCCATCTAACGCCACCGCCGCGTCAGCCTCTTCGGGGGTCTCCATCTATGTGTGCGTGTGCGTCAGGATGCTATTCCAAACTGGAATATAAATATAATGTCATATATCAAGCACCAAAAATTGAACCGGAGTCGTGCAAGAGTAAAAGACCACAGAGACGCACCGTAACGAACCCAAACCCGCGACTCTCACTACCATAAATAGCAGGTATGGTCCTTCCCAGTCGTGGAAAGGGAAAGGACCACTGTACTACCATAAATGGCAGGCATGGTCCTTCCCAGTCGTGGAAATGGGAAGGACCATGGCACTAGTTGTGGTCCTTCCCAGCTATGAAATGGGAAGGACCACTGTACTACCATAAATGGCAGATATGGTCCTTCCCAGCCATGAAATGGGAAGGACCACTGTACTACCATAAACGGTAGATATGGTCCTTCCCAGTCATGGAAATGGGGAAGGACCATACCTGCCATTTATGGTAGTACCCTGGTCCTTCCCAGTTGCAACTGGGAATGACCACTCTGACCACACATGCCTACCATATATGGTAGGTGTGGTTGTTCCCATAGTGTGCAAGGGATGCCCCAAGTAAGCCTTAATCTGGGAATTCCCAGATGAAAATGGGACTTCCCATGAGCAATTTTTTGCAGTGGGAAAGCCCTTGATGTGATGGGAAGGACCATTTATGCATGGGAACTCCCAGTTTGAATCGGAATTGACTGAGGATGACTTCCTCGGCGGGGTCAAGGTGACGGTATAGTAAGTACGCTCGTTTGTTTCATGTTCCAGGTGGGCTGTGGTCTATCCCACAAGACATTATCAAGCAATTTCCTGGTCCACAAAAAATATGTATGGGCACAGTATTTATACATACTCCCTGGTATTATGTATAGCCATATAAGTCTGGTGAATACACAAGTCTACTGAAGCACATAAGCCTACATCTTCAACTGAAGCAGCTGTTGACTTTTGTAACATCTCAGCCGAGCTGCAAATTTATTATGATTTTCTTTCGATGCAGGAATAAACTCAAAATTTACTAGGGATGATTGTTAGAATCAAGCCATATGCTAGCCCAGACCACACATCAGTGCCCAAAGTATGAGCCTGGATAAGGTATGAGCCTGGATAGATAGCATACCCCATGCTGAAACTCAAGTGTATCCTGCACATCAATACTCAAGGTATGAGCCTGGATGAGGTATGGTGCACTCCCTATTAGCCTGGATGAAATACGAGATGCACCTCATACTGTCGGCCTGTATGCCAAGGTATGAGCCTCGATAGCGTAGCCCATACCCCATCCATTCCCCAGGCTACAAGCCAAAATCACATACATACCCCCTGTGCCCCGAACTGCAAGCCCATCCCTGTCCTGCAGGTTATTACAGACCACATACAACCTGAACATTCAACTGGAAAGCCCATACAAGCAGGGGCAGGGCATTTAACTGGGGCCACATAAATGCTGATATTATTGCATGTCACACTCTCCACAGGCTAAGGCATGCAAAGGCTTCCTGATCCTCCTATTTACAGCCCAATATGTGCACAAATGCATGCAATATCGTGATTTATGTGAGATCTGTGACGTGACCCCCTGGGACATACCACATCAAATGTGGGAAGCCCAAATTGGCGATATGGGAAGCCCAGATATACACCCCTGGGCATCCCACATACTCCCCACAGCCACTGTGGTCCTTCCCACCATATATGGGAACCACTGCCAAATTTGCCCCCCATAGGACCCATTATGTATTGGAACCAGTTAGACCCTATGGGTCTGGGAAAAGGGTTGACAGAAGTGGAGATTTGGCGGTGGTGGTGCTGTGGCAGTGCGCTTACATAAGGGTGCCGCATCGGGGTGATGCCTATCTTACTGTAGGTCGAAAAAGTGTCTCGCCGGACCCTGCACAGATCGGTCTCAGCGTATACACAATCTAAATAATTTCGCATCATCGACTCAAGTCAGAAGTTGTAACTGAGTATGCTGAAAGTTGTCATCAGCTCAACCTGTCCTGGCCAGCAGTTGCACTTCACACACACTGAAGTTGAAGCCGAGGGATGGAGCTCACCCTCCAGGTTGCAAATTCTGAAGTTGCGACTTTTCGAACTTGCCTCAAATTAAAGTTGCATCTCCCCGAAGTTGCTCAACATTCAAATGCGCAAATCAGAGTTGTCACATCTCTGAGGTTGCTATTTATGAAAGTTGTCTTCAGTTTGAGCCCAAAAAGCAAAATTGTCAACAAATCTGAACTCTCAACACGCAAATACTTTTTGCAGACTATGTTTGCCATATGGGCGATATACTGTCAAAAAAATAAGTTTCACACGGTCCAGCTTTGCGACTACTCTTTTGGACCACCTAGCTGGCCACCCTAGGCAGCTGGCCACTTCCACCCTAAACTGTGCAATTTCGGTGCTGCCGACACTCGGATTTTTTTAGGCAACTGCCAGCATCTTGGGATGGAGCTATGAGTGCAGGTATGTTCTAAACCTTCCTTTTGACTACCTGAACCTTGCTTTGGGCGACCACGGGGCTTTATCTCTCTTTAGATGCTGCGCTACTCGGGGACCTCATTTCGGGCCTTTTCCCCCCTCTTGATGATCACCATTTGAACCGCTCATATAGCTTGCATGTAGAGTAGGATGTTGTCAAATGATGTCTATGTTCACTATGTACAACTCCCAGTCAATATATCCCCTCATTTCCAGCCTCAGTTGGGTATTTCGCTGGGTGGCCAGCTAGCCTGTTCTGTGGCTGTGCAGGACTGTCGCTCGAAGGAAATTCACTGCGACATCGAATCGTCACAGAATTTGGTGGGGTTGGGCTTAAAATCTTCGGAAGATGTCTGCCTTCATCCTGACATACTCTTGCTGAACCTGCCTAGCGTAACAACTACAGATGGGGCATGAATGCTTAGACTTACACTTTTGAGTGAGAACCAGTGCTCCCCACGGGCTTTTCTGATGTCATCTGGAAAAAGTTTTCTAGACGACTTTTCTTTGTAACCCCATTTTCGCATTATTCTCGCCACATCTGTGGATTTCCGTCGATTTTTGACCGAGAAAAGGTTTCTTGGAGCGGTTTCCGGCCCAAAAAAATCCTGTTGGCCGGTCTCGGCCGCCGCCCAAATCGTAAGTATTTGTTCGGACGGGACCTGTAAATTATAGGAACTAAGCCTACCATTATTACAGTTTGAGGTGGATTCAGAGACTTGATTTTTCCCACGCCCCTGAGAATTTCCAAACTCCCAAGTACCCGGGGACGGGTAAAATCTTCGCGGATCTGAGTTCAGATATTTTGCATGCAAGTACTCGCGGTCACGGATCCGAGTCACCCGCGGGTGGACTCGTGGGGACTAGCCCGCGTGTGTTCGAATCTTGAAACCGGAATTAGATAGAAAAGGCCGTAGATCGTGGATTGATTCATTCGCTGTACATTAATTATGGGCTCCTTTGTATAGTCAGGACACTGAGACAAGACATCTCTCCTTGGATCAGAGGCAGAACATCGAATGGGAGTTCCAGCTCCATGTGGTGCCACCGCCTGCTGTACAGCATAATTTCCTGAACAAATTCCTTGAGAGATTCGATACTAGCGTCCAATTCCCCGGTGGCCCTGTACGCCATGCGAATAGAGAGCGGGAGGGTTCCTGACCGCCGTAACCAATTCCGCAGCAAATCCAACTGTTTCGTGAGCAAGCCTGCATCAATATCCAGCTGGAGTGCCCTCCAAAGTCGTGGGGTGAAAAGCACGATGTTCCGCCATTGTCGGCACACTTGGGCCAGAATGTGTACGTTGACGGGTGGTAGAGGGGTGGGATATGCCGGCAACACAAGGGTAAAAACTTGAACCGTTATTTCAATCGGCAAGTCCAGAATATTGCGGGACAAAGGACCTGGGAATCCATAAATATGAGCCTGGATTTCCCGCCTATGTACTGCACCATTTTCCATCATCTCTGGTGCTGCCTGTGAACAACCTGAATGGTAGTTTATCTCAAGTACCAGAAACTTGTTCCTACCGTTTCGCAGATGGTCGGAACTCTGAGAAGAAGGAAAGAAACCAAGGATGGGCCTGCCTACCCTTGAAATCATGTTCCACCTGCCTTATAACCACACCGGCTGACGGCGTGGACAACGGACAGCGGAAAGCTGCCTGCAACTTACAAGTGTGTAGGTAGAGCTCAATCATTGCCTTGTTGCCACCTATCTAAGACCCCTGGAAACCGCTCAGATCATGAGGGGGTATGTTTGGAAGCGCCGCATAAAGCGGGGGGCGTAGTAGTGGTTGGATGGCTTTCTAGTATCAAGTTGGACTGACCGCCAGAGTTGGGCCTATAGAGCACAGATGCCTGGATCCTTGACCATCCAGATGATGATCCACAGCATTCAGGTCATTGGTCATAATCCTAAACAAGTGCAATACTGCATTGGAAGATACCCGCAGGGTACTACTGCTCACCCGAAAAGCCGAAAACGGACAATGGTCTTCTCTCCAGGAAAATACCTGTGGGAGACATTCGGGAGAACATGTACCTCCAGCTCACCAAGCATATTCTGGGGGGCAGGAGTAGGTGCATATGTTGCTGGAAGGGGGTGTAACATCTTGTAACAGCAGAGGCGTGTTATGATGCCATAGGGTCGAACATAGAAGCTCCTAGGGCCAAAATTGAGCCCTGTCACGCTTGCAACGATGTCCTCGATGCCATCCACACGGACATCGACTGCGGCTTTTCGGCCAGCTATGTCATAGTCTGCAGCAACAATGGAGTACTCCCCATGGAAGTCAAACAGGACTTGGAGGGCCGGGAAACCCATATGAGAGTGATATGCCTGAGTGTCGATGAAGGAATGGAGGCGGGAACTGAAGTCGTCAAGTAGATCCTTGTGACATTGATACGGGGGGCAAAGCGATGTGGTCTGGAGCCGGTGTGAGAATTCAAACAGCTGGTTAGCTCTTTTTAGCTAATTCAGGACCCGAAACAAAAAGTGAAGCCACCTGGTACGCCCAAGCAAAATTTTGGGTCGGGTGTCCCATGATGGTGTCCGCTCGAACAGGTGCAAGGCTTGTCTGGGAGAGGCCATGAGCGATTTGTTACATTCTCATATGACAAGTGCAAATGAGAGGCGCACTCACCGCAGTGGTATGTCTGAGTCCACTAGGAATCGGAACTGGCACAACTCCAGATGCCACCAAATCCTGATCCTCGCCCCTGATCATGGGTCTTGCAGGCCCCAATCCATGTTCTGTGGCGAGGGCCTATCACAAAAGAAAAAAGAAAAAGAAAGAAGAAACAAAAGATATCAGAGGTTTGATGGTGAATGGGAAGGGCTCATCCGAACCTTATGCTTGGGACTGCGCTGGTAATTGCGCGCCCTTTCACGGCAACTGGCACATTGCTTCCACCGATAGACCATTGGGAGAGGAACATGACAGTGCGTACGGCTGCAGATACGCTGCGGGACAGAAGATTAATGAGGGACACCTCGGGCAGGAAACGAGAACTGTACGATTACCTTCCGTACTTTATACGGTAGCGGAGGCACGAGTACACACACCATCCACAGGGATGGCACCAGCACTTCGGGGGCGCACCGCGTCCGCAGAGCCACTGGCAGGCGCTTGCTCATAAGGTTCTGTCACTGTGTCAGTGTGAGACGTGGCAGGAGTGTCACGCAGTGATCCCTCCGACGTGACAGTGACTAGCCAGTGTGGCTGTGTTGTGGCCGTGCTGGCACGAATCACGAAAACCAGTGAATTCAACACCTCTTGGACTACAGTGTGGTCGTGGATGTGCTATCGAAAGCCGAGTCAATTCTGTACGTCCACCTTGCGCTATCGAAAGCCGGGTGCGATATTTTCGGGGCGCTTGTGCCAGTGTTCGCCCGAAGGGGGAAGGCTTCCGAAATCGGAAGGCCTCCGAAGGCCTTCCTTAAGGTCTTCCGAATTTTTCCGCGAATTGACTGCCCTTCCGAAGCCTTCCTAGTGTAGAGATTAAGACTGGATCGGAGGGCTCGCTCGGCTTCCTCGAGTCGATTGAGCCTTGTGTGGAGTCATCCTAAATCCTTCAAGTCATTGGCCTGACCGAGTTTGTCCTGAACCTCTGTGGCTACCGACAAATTGAATGAAAAATTACAGTAATAGGAAACACAATTTTCATCGGGCGCTTCCCAAAAAGGAAACTCGTACTGTTGGGGAGCCGCCACGAGCGTTGTTCAGCACCTGTAAGCTAGAAAATCCGTCCGATATCTAGGTTAGATGCCTAGAACATGTAGCCATGTAGAAGAACTCAAAAACCATGGCTTGAATTTTCGGTCAACCGGATTCGTGGAGTGACATATCCCATCGGCGTGTGCATATGGTGGGTTCCATTGTTACATTATGAGGCACGGGGTTCAAAATTGATTGTGTCTATTGCCCTTGCTCCCCAAAACTGGAATGCAGGGCGTCTATTCAAACCTTATGTTTAAATCCATACAAGTCTTGCATCTCACAAACCCAGTTCGTTTGAACAACTCCTGAGCTGTCGATAATAAGGATATCTCGTCGGCGGGATTTTTGAGAGAATTGCAGCGATACCCATTACTTCACAATACTCCTCGAAATGAAGGTCTTCCCAAAGCGGAATGTCTTCCTAAAGCGGTCAACCAAATTGGGCGATTGGGATTCACGTGCTTTTTTCTGTGTCTGCGGAGCGAGCTAACCCGCCGCAAGTCGGATCCTTTATTAATTCCCCGAGGGCGCCCCCGACTGTGCTGACACATCCCGACTCCCACGGTTGCCGAGCTCCGATGCTCGCTACCCCGTCAGGATTCCAACACACTCTTGCGGCAAACCTTTCTGACGATTCCGAATGCACCCTGCAACCCCACCGTTCCAAGGGTGGTTGCAAATCGTTCGCAAACCGATTAAAACCGAACATGCTGGTCGGGGAAACCCTCGGCAATTTGAGGCCATTTCCGGCGAAATGAAACCCTCGGTAGGTAGGTAGGTAGGTAGGTAGGTAGGCAGCATTACACGGCACGGTCCAACTCATGAACGCCGGTAAGCCACCCTATTCTGGAAGTTGACACGTGTCCTGCATTTCCGCTCCTTGCCTTTTCCTCTTACCACCACCATCCCCGCTCACCCGCAGCCTCGACGCGTCGAAAAGCGCGTCAAAATGCCCGCTGCCGCTGCCGAAGTCACTGGCACATCAAAACACGCGCGCGCCGACCAAGAATACCTTGACAGCCTATCGGCTCGTCAACTGATGGACTTCCGGACCTATTTACGTATGCGAAGGGCGACGAGAAAGGCCGTCTGGTCGGTATGAAGTGCCGGGAACGTGGACAAGGGTGGAGTGGAAGGTGAGTCGCGAGAACCCAGCGATTGATGCTGGCGCTGGGAGCCAAATCGGGATTGGCGAGCATTCCTTTGATATACCGGGCGTCGATTTCAATAACAAGGTTTCGCAGGCCGATGAAGTAAATCTTCCATGCGAGCAGAGCTCTAAATAAACCGTACAACTCGAGTTTAGGCCGCGAGAAGCGCGCCTCTCGGTCGTTGAGCGTGATGGACCCGAAACGGGCGTAAAATCGGCGAGCCAATTTTCGGGGTCGCACTGGGCAACCAAGAAACCGATAGCGAGATAGGACGTGTCGACAGAGAGGATGACTGGGGAATGGGAGGTATGGTCGAGCGGACGAAGTGCGGGGCAGGTGAGAAGTGCTTGTTTCAAATTTTCTTGCGCGCTGATTTGTTCTGGACCGAAAATGAAGACAGCTCCTTTGCGAGTGAGCATGACGAGAGCGTGGGCACGGTGAGCGAAATTACGAATGAACATGCGCACAACTCCGACTGTGCCGAGAAATGCGCGAACTTCCGGCAAATCGCGGCAAGGTCCCCAATTCACAATTTTGGCAACACAATTCTCGTCGGGGATGCGACCTTCATACGTGCAGACATGGCCAACGACCGTAATGGAGGGGGCGCAGAGGATGGCCTTCAAACCGGAAAAGGTGCCGCCGGCATATTTCATGCGCTGAACAATTCGGTTTAACGTTGCGAAATGTTCCCAGACAAAACGGCGAATTCCGGGGTTCTCGGGGATCGTCTCGTAGGTGTCGTCGGGAAGGTGGTAGCGTGAAGCGGGGCCGCAGACAGGAACGTCGTCAATTTATGGGATGGTAGAGTCAGGGATCTCCGGTTGTAAGATGAACGTAACGTCGTCATGAAAAATGGGGACTGAATTGGTCCAGCCCATCGGGAGCGTGACCAGTCGAAAGGCGCCATACGGGATTTGGAAGGTGGTGTAGTCGCGGGACGATTCGGCGAGTAGACGCTCATCGTAGCCGACGTAAAGGTCAAGCATGCCGCTGCAATCATGGCCTGCAAAATGTTCGGCAACTTGATCAGTGAAAGGCAGAACACCAGAGTGCTGGATCGTGACTGCGTTTAGGGTCTCAAGGCTGTGGACGAGGCGCAAGCTGCTGCCGTCCTTCTTGACGACACAGAACCAATGGGAGCGGTAAGATGAGTTTGATGGCTCATACACGCCGGCAGCAATTTTAGTGCGAATAACTTTGCAGACCTGATCATAAATGCCGGGAGGGATGGGAATATTTCGCTGCACCCAAGGCGTGTGGGGAACGACGGGGATATCAACGGGAGGGAAGAAATCTGTGCGGAACTTTCCGCGTTCCGAATCCGGGTAAGCTACCCAGGACTGGGCGCACTTTCTGGGAAACAGGCTTATACTTCTTCTTGGCAAAGGTCGAAACTGGCGGAGTCGAGTCGGAGGTCACGGGAGCAGAATGTGAGGGAGACGGAATATTATTAGAAGAGGTAAGTGAAAAAGTGTTGGCGCGAGTTGAATCGCGCATAGGGACCGCATCAAACGCCGGTTGAACGACAGTATGTGCATAGGTCACGGTATCGGAGTTGGATCCGAGGTTGGTACAAGCCGATAAATAGGTGTGTTGGAGATCAGAAATGGAATAGTCGGAGGAAAGAGGCGTGTATGATTCAATAATAAATGAGCCGGGATTATTGGGGTCTGGGACGATAACGAGGGCTAACTCTCCTTGATCCGAGATCAATTCATCGAGCGCTGAAAATTTTGTGGACGGGTGCGGGGAGGTGCGGATCGATTGCTCGGGTTGTTCCACAGGTTCACCGGCAGCAGCGGCACGGCGGGCCTGGGCACAGGTACGAAGCGCAAGTATTTCACGCTCAAGACTGCGAATGCGCTCATCTTCGGTTAATTGAAAGGTAGCCGTCGCGCCAGTAATCGTTGAAGTAGAAGGAGCAGCCGCAAGATGATGAGTAGTGACCTCAAGCAAAAGCTGAGCCGCAGCAAGTTGACCGGGGTTTTGGCGGTGCCATTCCTCGATGCGAGCACGGAGGTTACGGCCTTCAATACGCTGCGGTACGAAAGCGCCAGAAGGAAGAACTACGCGACCTTCAGTATCGCGTTTACATTTGCCAGTTTGAATGTCCTCGTCAACACGTGGGCATTTAATAATGAAGTGGCCGGTCTCACTGCAATAACTGCAGTTGAAGTCCGAGCGGGGTGGCGCGTTATTCGATGACTGGGATGCGCGGGAATTCTGGCTCTGCTGCTGAGCCGTAAGAACTTTAATCAAGCCGCTCATAGATTCGAGCAGCGCCGAGATGCCGGGTTCTTGTTTAATTTCAATGTGGCTCGGCGACGACGAGTGTGAAGTGGCAGGGAGACGGGGGCATTGGGGGTGTTCGCCAATACAAACTCAACAGCCTCATGGAGGTCCTTGAGATCATACGGATTATCAGGGTGGACATCGGGTTTTTTTAATTTGCAGCCTTTGGTTAACACGGTCCCGGAGACTGGCCGGGGCAATAGCGCGACAGAAGGAACGGCTCTGCTCGGCCTGTGAGAGGCGCTGCTTGGCGAGGAGATACCGGGTGATTACGAGGAATTGCCGATAAAACGGAGTAGTCGCCTTTGGATAAAATGCCAACTCGAGCATACTCTCCAACGAGCGCGTCGAGATCTGCGAGTGTATATTTCCAATCAACATCGGTGCGGGGTAAAGTTACAAAACCACATCTTTGAATTCCGCGTAAGATTTAGTAGCGGTGGAAAACTCCTCGAGCGCTTCCCAGATATCCTGGTCGTCAACACTGAGGAAGCGCGTCGCATGCCTCTTTTTCTCTGCCTCATCGGTGACTCCAGAGCGTGTGAAATGGAATTCGAGGTCATTGAAATAGCGATGAAGCTCGCAGGGTTTGGTGGAATCAAATTGCGGTGCACCGCGGTCACCGCGTGCGGGCATTTGGACAGCATTGGTGGTTGGCAGCTTCATAACGGTGGGATCGGGACTAGGGGTGCAAGTGGGAGGTGGAGTGTGGAAGAACTCAACAAATGCTATTTGTAAGAAAATTTTCCTTTACTCATGCTCTCCAGGTCCTGAACATTGCCATTATTTTACAGCTGTTCCCAAAAATAATGAGACTGATCGATTCACCTCCATTGCGCCAGGTCATGCTTTTCAAAATGCCAGCCATTTGAATGCACCTCCATTGCACCAGGCCATGCTTTTCAAAATTCCAGCCATTTGAATGCACCTCCAATGCGCCAGGTCATTCTTTTCAAAATGCAAGCCATTTGAATGCAGCTCTATTGTGTCAGGTCATGCTTTTCAAAATGGCAGCCATTTGAAATTGAATGCAGCTCTATTGCATCAGGTCATGCTTTTCAAAATGCCAGTCATTTGAATGCACCTCTATTGCACCAGGTCATGCTTTTCAAAATGCCAGCCCTTTGAATGCACCTCTATTGTGCCAGGTCACACTTTTCAAAATGGCAGCCATTTGGAATTGAAAGCACCTCTACTGCATCAGGCCATGCTTTTCAAAATGGCAGCCATTTGAAATTGAATGCAGCTCTATTGCATCAGGTCATGCTTTTCAAAATGGCAGCCATTTGGAATTCAAAGCACCTCTATTGTGTCAGGCCATGCTTTTCAAAATGGCAGCCATTTGAAATTGAATGCAGCTCTATTGCATCAGGTCATGCTTTTCAAAATGCCAGCCAATTGAATGCACCTCTATTGCACCAGGTCACGCTTTTCAAAATGATAGAATGCAGCTCTGCTGGGAGCTCGGATCCGGAGGTTGTAAGAGGAAACCAGAGTAATCTTGCCTTCTAGACGATTAGCCTTGTGTAAACACCACTTAACTTGACCAATCGTCTCGAGCACAGCCGCGAATGAGAGTGGTTAGCCAAATCAGCCGCTCCCCATAATTCAAAACTTCGCAGAACCCAGAAGAAAATTCACCTGGTATGGACAATCATAGTGGTCTATACCTTCATTATCTCGGTATATTTTATTTATACAACCTATATTGCACTCTCAATGCTATTCAATACCCCAAATCACTCGGATTCTGACGGACCGACATTTGGGATTTTTGGAGCGGCTGTGGGAGCCAAGAGGATGGGACCTGGTGTCAGGTACGTCCACAGGCATCCCATTAAGCCAAATGTATCTTATTTTGAGGCTTCAAAGCCTCTATCCGTCGTCTACGCCGCCGTTAGTTCGTGACCCCCATTCTGCGGGTCAAGTTGGGCTTGAGAAGCCGATATTTATTCCACCCTCATAGCCCGTATACACAGTCTATCGGTGTGTAATAGTACCTTCATGCATCCCAGTCACGCTCCCATGCGCTGGGACCCCTCATCTGGTTCCACACTTGGGACCTGGATTGATCTCGGGATGGCAGCGCTACTTCGCTGAAAAAAGGCGCGCAGGGGAATTCCGGAAGGGACGACGAAGGAACGGTTGGCGCCGCAGCTGTGGTGTACATCGTGCTGGGGATGCGTGCGGCGCGCGCGTCAAGTGGTGCGGATGGGCGAAGATGGTCGCCGCGCGCGAGCAGGTGACAAGGGCGGTGTGGGCGAGCCGGTGCCTGCTCCCACAACCCATGAATTCATTTCAAGGTTGAAACCAAGGGTATTGACTTGGTTTGGTTTCCTGCACCACTTTTGAAAGTAGACCCCCTTCGCCTCCCCCACTCTGACACTTTTACGTAACATTACGTGACGTTTCTCACCACGTGTCTACGATGCGTCCCTGTCAAACTGAAGTCATATAGGTAGTATATTGTACTGTTTTGTGGCTTTTATATCCAATACAGAGGTTCCTTCACACCAAATGATACCTCACCCTAACACTAACCTCCTAACCAAAACCCTACTAGTAACCAGCTAACTAAGGCTCCAACCTTTTGTTTTTCGTGTATGGATCTCGGCACAACAAACGGAAACGGTTGGAAAACATTTTAAAACCGTTTGAAACAGTTTATACACGGTAATTTTCCGGGTATCAGATGCTCTGGCCAGTTTTCAGCCTCCGGGCGGCTGGATAACCAGGTATTACTTCGCTTGTGACCTTCTTTGAATTTCAGATCGATACATTCATGAATATTGGTTCAAAGTGGTACCTATATTGGTCTTCCGGTCACCAAGACATGTACACTTGTGAATGCCGCAGTGACCTTCAACTCCAAAATGACAGCTCTGGCTCAATTGGTCTCGCAACACCAGATGGTCGATGCTTCAGGAACCATTGCTGTTCAGTTGAAGTCAAAGATCCTCGAGAAGGCAAGTAAGCACGGATCGACGTGCTAAGGGACTGACTGCCATACTTAGATTGTACCGCCTGTTGAGATTTTTTTTTTGGAAGCCAGAGCATGAATCTATGGTGTTGAGAGAGAAATCTAAACATCTCAGAGCCCTCCCTAGCGCAATTTTAGCCAGGATTTAAGCGGAATTTTGCTTGGTAAACGCCATTCAGTGCTCCAAATTGGTAAACCGTTTAAACCGTGTACAAAAGGTTTACAAACCGTTTGAGCCCGGCGACACAAAAAAAGGAAACGGAAACGGTTATAACCGTGTATAAACGTTTATACACGGAAAAGGTTGGAGCCTTACAGCTAACTAATACAACAAAGCTGATACCCGGAGTCAGGGCGTGCTGCGCTTGCCCTAACTCCTCGAAAGTGGGACGCAGGGATGGCGGGGACGAAAAGAAATGAATGCGAAAAAAAAAAAGAAGACTTAAGAGGATCGAACCTACACACCTACACATTACCAAGCAAAGATCCGAAAAGGATCTAACCACTACACTATCATTCTACTGAAGGGCAATGGAAACAATCACACTAGACAAGATCCTATCACCCACTCAGAACATAAGATTTTTACCCATTTAGGAAATGTCAGAGTGGGGGAGGCGTGGGCCAGCTTTTTGAAAGTGCCCGGGTCTCGACGCTATGTTCTGAACTGTACATACATCCCTGAAAACTCGGTTGTTAAGTGTAATAGCAGGTGCCCGCTGCGTTGCGGCGCTGGGCCCGAGTGGACAGCATACGACACGCTCGTTCGACAAAAATTCTTCTTAAGTCGATTGCCGATTGCCGAGGTCCGTCGGATCAACTGCGCTCACGAAGGATGGTTCGTTTTGATGGGGGGGCAACACTTCTCTTCCTTTCCTCCTATCTCGAGCACCTTGGCCTCGACTCTCCTCGACTCCCTGCCACTTCTTCTCCCCCACCCGTGGTGAACGCTTTGCCGGTACGTGGCAAGGACTAGTCCCGTGCTCTCAGCCCTCATTCTACACTTTGGATCCTCTATCTCAGTGGCATCTGAACGAGTGACTGGGAGAGGTGCGCTATACATAGTTATTCCTCCCGCCTGTTCATACAGTCTCCTCCAATTCCTACCTGTGCCCCAGCATAGCCAATGTTCGTGTCTTTTTACTGCTACTTGCGGAACTTAGGGCGCGGCAGGTTTTTTCCCAAAAATGGATGATTTTGATTTTTTCAATATATTGCCTCTATCTCCCTCATTTATGGTCCGTTCGCCTTAAAACCTGGATGAAAGGATTTTTAGGATGATTCTGCAGCTGCATGGGCCTCCCGACTAATTTATTTATCTTGTCGGCCCGTAGATACTGTGTTTGGCACGGTAATTAATAGAACATTTCTAATAATTGAAGAACCCGCATTATCGGCCTGATTCTTTGACCCAGCCCAAGCTAATCCATTTACCTAGCCGCAAGAATACTTGAGAAGCCGTCGGCAGTGTGCAACTCGCGGGCAGAACGGGTGGATATGAGCCGGTAATTGATGGCACACCGTATGCCATTACTCAATTCATCTGAACCAGAGTTTGAGACGGGGATGCTCCTTCAATGCTTTAGATTAATTTATATCTGAAATTCTTCGCAAAATATAAGGCCACATGTTCTATTGAAGGAAGAAGGGGCTCCTTCGCCGGTAGGGCCCGGTGTATTTTGAAAAATTTCCAGCAGGCTTTTGGGACTCCGAAGTGTGTTCTGTCCGGATTTTGGCCTGGCCTGGAGGCCAAAATCGCCCTAAAATGTCAGGATTTTCATCAGGCCTTCCCACTTATTACTGGACTTTTTCATTCAAATCCATTTGCTCCTCCTTTCTTTGCAGACGTGTCATTTAGGCTACGGGTGAGGAGATGCGTAGCGTAGTATGTCTTCGGGAATCGGAATCGAGTTGGCGAATGACGAAGAGTGTAGCTGGCATAAATTCCCGATCCATTCAACCCTGGCGTCGTTGTCCATTTCCAGTGTCCCGCATCGCCTCTCAATCCTACCTGCTACATCACGAAAGCGATCGGGTCTATGAGAATAATCCTGAAATGTAGCTAACACGAGTGGTTGGTCATGTAGAGGTAAGGATAGTTGAAATAGAAACCAGCACCATAATTGGCTAACAGGCCGCTGACTTCATCCCCGAATAGGTGTGGGTCCGCTGCGGAGCGGTTAGAGCGAGGACATAGGCTGGGAAAGAAAACAAGTACGTTTTCCGCTAGGAGCATTGGTGCTGGCTCCGCCTCCCAGTCTCGACCAGGAGAGCGCAGTGCAAACGAGAGATAGAGGGAGTGTCCGCTTTATTTTGATCATTTTCGGAGTAGCTGGACCTTCGGGCTCCGACGAAGGGATATATAGCTGGGGTGGCCGCCTCGCAACGCACAGTATTCCTGAATGCCGAAGGTCAATGGAGCTTTACTGCCAAATAAGGCGAGACTGCCTGTTTACACAAAGTCCCCTCTCACACCCTTATTTTTCAGGCCTGTCTCAGCTGCAAAAAGCGGAAAACCCGATGTGACCCCGGTGGACCATGTCTCCAGTGCAGGCCAGTGATCACTCTTGCGCAGATAAGTGACATTGACAATTTTCATATAGTAAACGCAGCGAACGGTGCGACCGGCCCACCTTAGAGTTGGTAAGATCCCGCAAGCGAAGCTCTAGATTATCAATCACTGACATCGGTTGGTCTTTCCGTATTTGCATTAGCCTGGCTGATGTAATATCAGTCCGGCTCCCAGATGAGCTCAAGGCTGCTTTGCTCAAGCTTATTGAGCGAATCGATTTTCTGGAAGCCACGGTGTTCGGTTGGACACTTCCGGTCAAACATGTCCAGCTTGGCGAAGCACTTCAGCCGTTTATTGTCCACGCGATGTAATGTATTGCCGCAATAAAAAAAAGTGGGCGTGACGCGTGACTGCCGAATTGAATGAAATTGTACAGTATAGACAAAGTCACAGCAAAACGATGGTTTGACCCAAGGAACTATGCTAATCTGGCCGCATGCTCATTGACAGCGCGCGCGTTCGTTGCGCCTAGCTAGCGCCATCTCTTCCGGTCGCCCACTTTGAAGACCAGCAAAACTGGAATCGAAAACGACGGGTGGCTGGAGTTAGGCGCCGAATCGTGGCAGGTTTTAACCGACAGCCCACACCTCGCCTCTTACGTCCGCGATTTTCATCTCGATATGTGGCTCGTGGCCACGTCGACCCTCGTCTCGCTTGCTTCGTTATTACCCTACTCAGTGGAGTCAACCGCCTGGTTATTGTCTGTTACCACCATTACAAGTGGGAGGAGTTCCCTGTCAGCTTCCGCACCGCGCTAGTCTCCCTGCTCTCCCTTCCTTCCCTCCGATGTATTGCGTTGACTCGATACTACGGTGTCCCTTCCTCCCTCATCCGCCACGCACTTGTGTCGTACAAGGAGGTCTCATTCGATTGGGTTACTATAGGCTCCGACGAGGAAGTCCTCCCATCGATCAGCTGGGGAAGAAGTCCCTGCCATCTGCTGCACCCCTCGACCATCTCGCTCTTCACTATCGCCCCAACCAGTCCCCCGCACTCCATGCGCATGCGCTGCTCCTGGACACTGGGATAGCTAGCTCCTCGAAGCACGTCCGGCAACTCGAATTAACTCTTCCGCTTCCGGGATCGCCCAGCGATCTGGAAGCCATCGCGTTCAGTTACTCCGACTCAATTGAGGATCTGGTTATCAATTATATCGCATTGGTGAGATCAAATTTTATTGATGCGCCATCACACTGGCCGACACACGGAAAATGCGGTTTTTCAGCTTGAACAGTGATTTTTTTGAAAACAATCCGAGTCGCCCAAATTGTAGTTCAAGGTCTCCCAATCAACATCCCAAGTTGAATCAAGCAAAAGTATACAGGGGAATAGGCGCTATAGGGCGCACTAAATGGCCGAAAACTGCGCAATGGGTCAAAAACGGCAAAAGAAATGGGCCAAAATATTGTAGTGACTTTGCGGGTGTCTTATCGGCTGTATATAGTGGCGGCGAAAAATATATATAGTGTCGGCCGATTCCTGGGCCGAATCTCTTCAAATAAAATCATGGTATAATTTTTGAGTGATTTCAAGCCCGTATGCAGGATTCAATCCATCAATTCATAACATACCCACCTCGATGTCCCGCAATTAAATATTTTGGGCTACTCTGTAAAATTGTGATCTTGGATCTGCATGGTATCGACAAACCATCATAGGGGCATGAAAGTACCTAAAAAATGAATGATAGTCACACTTTGGTTGAATGGAACTGAGAGACATTTGAGCTCACAATCCATGGCACGAATTGATCATTTGGGGCGTTTTTCAGCCATTTTTGCTCAAAATGGCCAAGTTGAGAGCCCTATTGGCCTAATGGGCAGCTTAATTTCATTAGATTTGAATCTAATGGAAATCAAAGAAACGTACTACATTTTGGCCCACACAGCCACTAAATTCGTTACACGAATGCCCGAGACCTGATGGCGACGTGTGCATCCTAGTTACACCACATGTGCCCGCTATTGAAACCGCTGCAGGAATGGGTTTGCGATTGAGTTTTGACTCAGATTTACGACCGGGCATTGCGTAGTCGTTAGTTAGTCTTGATGCTTGCCTGGTCTTGAAGAGGGCTCGATATGACAGCCTTTAAGCGCAGTATTGAAGCGGGAAACGCTGCTACTTTGTCTTGCAGAAGGCTTGATCGGACGGCACTGTATTGAAGGGGAGAAACACTCTTGGATAACAGCATGATAGGGAATAGACTCGAACCAGTCCCAAAGGCTTCAGATCTCAAAGACAGTCATTTGATCACTACGCCGGAGGGACTGGTATTTAATCACCGGCGGCTTAGAGACACGGAGATTGCTGAACATCATTTTTGACTTGGCCAAATTTTCGATAGCTTCCTGCAAAAGTATTTTATATCGAGATTCTGAGGCGACAGTTTTGTAGTGCATAAAATTCTAAGACTCTATATGTTTTTAGAAATTTAATAGACACCGATTTATGAAGGGCAGCTCAAAAAATGGCCCTGGGACTTTTGAAATGGCTTGCTGGATGTCAAGGCATGTGGTTCAAAATGTGGAGCATTGCAAAGGCAATAAGGTCACATGCTTCAAAATGCAAACCAGTAATTGCGCTCTGGAAAGCGCAATAACGCTTCCGAGCGCGATCCGAATGGCTGTAAATGGTCGCAGGGATCAGGGCTATTGACATCAGGAAAGGTCAACAAAAAAAAAAGAGCTGCTGTAGCAGATTCCCTTTCAGATTTTCTGACCCTTCATCG
The DNA here is from genome assembly GCA_029378395.1 of Mycena leptocephala. NCBI lineage: Eukaryota > Fungi > Basidiomycota > Agaricomycetes > Agaricales > Mycenaceae > Mycena > Mycena leptocephala. The sequence goes on from JARJLF010000010.1 coordinate 364,069, forward strand.
TATATTATTGAGGTCTACAAGGTCAAAGGAAAAAAAGAGGTTCATAGCAGTATCCAGTTAGACGGTGTCGGAAGACAAAGTTCACTAGACTATTCAGACATTTTAGTCAGACCTGAAGAGTGATGCTGAAGTTAAAAGGTTTGCAGGCCAGGTCCAGAAGACTCGGTAATTCTGCTAGTCTCTCATAGACAGACGCTACAACAGTATTAGTGCTCGTACCTCGCATGTTGTAGTCTGTTGATAAGGTCGATCGAGCGATCGGTGGCCTGCTTATTACAAATCACAACTGAAATTTGGATGCTGGTATGCATTCCAGAGCGTGTTTTTCACAAATTTGAAGTCCTAGTAGCATTTACTAGCATAAACTGAGTAACTTCTCCCCTCAACTTGCGGCGGCAGAGTTGAAGAATCAGAAATTTGAATTTTGATGGTTCAGCGGATGACCAATCCTGACATAATCTGCATCTTTCATTCCGCAAGAATGGACCTCAAAAAATAAAATTCCAAGAGCTAGTATGGAACAGAGATGGATTTCCATACGCTTTCTATCTAGAAGTTTGAAGAATGGGGATCTTGGAAGTGTTAAATAGGCATGGCAAGAATTCAAACTCCGATGATTTGTAATAACGCGGCCACCTATACACGGCTGGTGGTGGGCAATTGACGGCTGCCAAATTGGGTTCCCACGCTCTGGTCACGGGATCTGAACGGCTCAAAAAGTGACCCCGATCTCGCCCGCAGGTTTTCGGCCTCTCATTCCAAGATACTGGTCTGAGCAAAACAGAAAAAGTGCTAGAAATATCTGTGGCTATGATGTCTCCGTCCTGTTTTTCCCGATTTTTCCCTGTGATCAGCACGACTGGCGGACTTTTGGCACAAATTGCACAATATTATGGCCTACTGCCGGAAATCAAAAAATCCGAGACGAAGACGTCATACCGGTGCAGGTTCTGAGCAAATATCACCAGCTAAGTCATACCAAAATTTGAGGTTTAAGGGACGAAAATCTGCGGGCGCTGATGTAACTCCGATCATTTCTTCCCTATTTGGGCTGCATCCCCAGCCACCAACTAATTCATATCTTTATCTCACAAATGTTGAACTTCCAGTTTTTTGAAGCAAAAATCATCCAATTGATAGTATAGTCCATTTTGAGTCAAAATATATTCAAATATGTACATTTGACAACCCGTACATTGTACCTTGACTTTGAGTGAACGTTTCAAAAAGATGGAACGACACTATGAACTGCGGATTTTGAATAGTTTTATGGTACCTAAATATTCCACCCTGTCTTATCGACAATTAACATGTTATTCCCTACAATTTTGCCTCCAAGCTTTGGCCGTTAGCCACGAATTGCGTCTGGAGGAACACAAACAAGTCGTGAGTCACTAAAATCTGCGCTTGATCCAATTGATTCTGCACGTGACCATCACGGATCGCTAATCGGCATTGCCCACCACCATACACGGTGGCGCGGTTAACAACAGACTAGTAATTCTGCAGCGAATTATACACCCGATCCGACACGCACACGAGCACTAAACTAATAGAAGTACGAAAAATTTAGATTTGTCAAAAGAAAAAAAAATGTGTGCTTAACGCGTCAGACTGGTCTGCTGAACACCTTAATTTTATTATCCAACAAGGGGGTGGTCGGCCACTTCGCGGCCTCCCACCCCTTTTGTGCATTTAACAAAGCCGCAGGGGGCGGATCAGGAGCAACACACCATTCACCCGGTCCTCAAGAGCAGGCTGCGCGTCAGGGAAGTGCTCGCGCGTAGCCGTTGCGCACGATTGCAGCTGGGCGATGTGCAAGTAATGTTGCGAGCATCAAAGCTATGATGCATTTGATTGAATGAGCTGAGTTGAATCCGCTATTCACTGCGGAGTCTGCAAAGAATTATGAATCGGTGAATGAAGCAATTGGCTAAATAATGCAGAAGCGCAACACTTCATTTCCCTTTATTCCACTTCTGGATGCAATATTTTGGTGTACTTTTTTTTCGCCTTTCGAGCCTAGCATTCATTTCTGTCCTTAAGTGATGAAATTTGTTCGCAAATTAAACTTATCTGTGGGGCAATTTGTTAATGAGAAATATTATAAAGGGGAGAACTGGGACATACATAAATTTATTACAGTGAAAGACTGGCCAGTTTCAATCAGTGGAGAGCAAGCCCTTTGTTTGCCTTGCGGGTGGGAGAGAAAAACGAAGTTCCCACGTCATCGTGGCGTCAGGGCAGTGCCTGTCAGATTGCTGTCAGAGGTTATTCGAATGGTGACGGCAAGCTGCCGTGAACGGCGCAGGGCGGCATTAGTACGGAATGATTGAAGCACACTGTGCGGCTTGTGCAGATCAAGCCCGGCAGGTGGAAATCAAAGCGGCACTTCCAGGATCAGCAGAGTTTAAAAGCTTCAGACGGACGGACACGCGTAATTTTATAAAGAGGGTGATGTTGAAACCCATTGTCTTCGCGGACAATTAAATTCTAAGTACGCCAAATTCGGGCCGTGTGAAGGGTTCTTCCCGGGACCCAAACGGGACGCGAATAATACGGACGAACGTCACACAGTTTTGGGTGTTAAATTGGTTGCAGCGCACCCAGGTCAAATCTGAGGAGACAGAAAGCTTTGTATCGACCATGGCTTCATTTCCAGCTCAACCCGGCCCAGAAAATCACACAGGACCGTCGCCAGGAAATTAAACAGTTACCAGGCGCGTTCTGTTTGGTTCAGCGTCCACTTTCCGGCGCGTTCAGTTGACCCCGTGCTTTGTTTGTATTTTGGAACGGAACCCGGTCCGTCATGGTTCACTCTTTAAAGGAGTCTATTTCTCGTTCAGCTAGTTTGTAGTTCTGTCATCAACACGATAAAAACAATCAGTCCAGGAGTTCAAGCTCCCTGCGGATGATCTCCCTCACTTCGCGCAGCCCACCTGCCTCGCGCTTGACCCTCCACGGGCTCCGGGTGACCACCGCATCCGCGCTGTCAATTACACTCCTGGGCACGAACGACTTCTTCGACGGGCTGCCTTCGGTGCTTTCAGCGGACGGAGCGGGCATCTCCAGCCATTCTTCGCCAGCGATGGTGAGCTTCTTCAGGAAGAAGGGACATCGCTTCGCGAGCATCACCAGAGAATCGACAGCTTCGGCCGAAGATATTGGGACGGGTGACGACTTCACTATGGCGGTGGTTACCTCGGACATGGGCAGCGCGCGCCGCTTGCGAGCTGTGGGGGACGCAGTAGACCCGGGCGCAGGTGTAGAGAACATCCTGTATAAACCTGAATTAGCACAGTACGTCTCCAAAGCGGAACATACTCGCATCCAAACACTTTCTGCGATCCCTCCGAGGCGGCCCAACAAGCATCTCCTTCTCAGCTCGTCTTGTCCCATTTTCAACATCTGGTCGCGGGTCAGTTTCCCACCCTTCACCTCGCTACTTGCAGCCTTGGTTGGGGAAGCGGAGAGCGATCGCTGATGGAGACGGCGATAAAGCGCCTCGCGTCTAGAAGAAGAAGACGGCGTCTTGGGGACTGTCTCTGCAGTGGCCCCCCGCTGGTGCACAGCAAGTTGCGGAAGAACTTCAGCGACTGAAGAAACGGATGTTCTCGGGGTGCGCGTTGTGAGCTCTCTCTCGGGACGTTTCAACCGCAACGAAGGCGTCTGCGGGAAGGCTATAGTACTCTCGATAGGAGATTTCGAGCCACTGCCAGACATGAGAGGGAAGGGATTCGCAAACGGATGGGGTGCGTTCTTGGATTTGGAGGGCGAGCGAGAGGGAGAAGAGGGGGGCGCTGGAAGTTTGAAGGGAGAGAGCGAGGATTTTGGAGACAATGAGGCAAGAGTGCGCGTAAGAGATGTCATTTTGGTTGATGCGGAAAGACGAGGGAGGTCTGCGCGGGGAACAGGAGGGACTGGGGTGATACCAGCATGAAGCTTTGGAATCCTATGAGTAAACGCAGAGGGTAGTGTAAATGAGAACGCACCTTCACCCAGTTATTTATTTTTTCGCGAAACGCTTCCCGACGGCTTTCTCCGGCAGCAGTCCAACGAGCAACGGAGGCCATACCAGCCGTCATGTCGTTGTCAATGTCCATATCGACCGCGATTCCAATGCCATACGCAGGAACTCGTTTTCCATCTACTTTCGAGTGGTGGGTGGCAGGACTGAGGACGATGCCCATTGCACCCCGTGTCCAGTCCTTCTGGGCCGGCCTATCCTCCAGGAACGGGTTGTCGTCTTCTGCAGTCAATTTCGAGGGCATTGTACTTCCGTCCCATTCCCAGATCCAGCAAAGTCTGCGCAGATCGTCAACTTCGAACTGTGTCGACAACCCAGAGTAGGTGCTCAGGGACAGGTTGTTGAGCACGTTGCGGAGAATGCCTGTGTCTGAAGTCGGGGAAACGGAACAGGTTGCGAGGGCATGAGAAAGAGCGTGCTGCAGCGCGGTATGAATCGTGCAAAGGCGCGATAAGTAGGGTGGTAACTGGGGGGTGCGCGAGTCTGCAACTTTGCGGGACGGGGTAATGTGGTGGATTTGCGATCTAAGTTAATGAGATACTATGTCAAATCCTAACAATAGGGGTCGATGTAAATGAATACTAACATAGTTCTGAGCCTCTTGGGAGTCGTCGTATTTTCGTCGCGTGAAGGAGGGCACCATCTCTTCTTCGGAGAGACTTGCCAAAGAGTCGTATAAAGGTCTGACATTCTAAATATATGCGGTGGAAGTGGGAGACGCGTCGAGAATGGAGCAAAGAAAGGGGAGGAGCGGTGGTGTCGCGAAGAAAAGAGAGAATCACGCATGTCACACACACGTGACAACAGAACCGTCTGGTTCATCAGGAAAAACCTCCTAGGAATTTGTAGCCGGGTTAAATATGTTTAGGGCTGTACGCCGTCCCGTCGACGGGCACGGCCGTTGTTTTGACGGGACCTGAACGGGAACGGTCCGTCACGCGACGGCCGTCATTTCGCCAGTTTAAACTTGCAAGTGAGTTCATAAGATGTGCCCTAAATTATGTATTGGGCTTACCTTTGCACAGAACATGCCTCACCAAAGGCCTACACGGCATATTTAACCATTTATGGCGCGTTTTCAGGACCCGTCGACCCGTCGACGGCCGTTTCCGACGGGAACGGCCGTCAAAAATGCAGCCAAAGAGCCCACGGAACGGGACGGCATGCCCGTCGCCGGACCCCGTAGAACCGGCGCGACGGGCACGGCGTGCAGCCCTAAATATGTTGTTGGATATAGTTTGTTGTAGAACCAGCGCTTGCAAATGTAGGCACCGTATGCATTGTAGCATCAGTAGGGGTGCTCAATTCTTAGCCCGTCCGCCCGTCCCGTGGAAAAATAATTCAATATTTGTTCGAAACAAACAAGAATTCAAACTACGCCGAGCGCTGGTGCGATTTGGCCGTTCCAATAGGACAGGCATGTTGCGTGGATGGTAGAAATATCATCACACATATGCTAGGACCTCTAGGGCCAAATATTAGAGCCAGGAAAAGTTATACAACCTCGATACAAGGACACAGAGAAATTTAGGTCAAAACTCGCTACAACTTCGTCAGCAGATTTTTTCTCTTGCCCAAAAATGTACCCAGCGTATCAGAGAAGAATATGATGCAATACAACGCGTTGGATTAATTGAATTTGAGGCGTAATGCTGGTCTACAGGCGACCTGGTGTAGCGGAGTTTGAAACTTTGTTTGTTTCAAACAAATATGAATTAATTATTTGACGGGACGGGCGGACGGGCTAAAAATTGCATCATTGATGCACATTGTGGAATGGGGCCAGTAGAAAGAGCCGCGACTGCCGCGCACTGACGCTGCACAGCGGGGAACTCGCCGCGGCGGTGGCTGTGCTATTGCCGCGGCGGGGGTGAAGTGCCGCGTTGCGTTTATTTCGTTCCACATCGCTCTCTGGCCCTCAAATTGAGTGATGTATCAGGAAAAATCCTGCCGTCTACATACGTCGATGTAGTAAATGTAGCTCGTAGTGCTGTCAACAGCCCCTTGTTACAGTGGCGACGAAATGTTCTGCACGCGCTCGTTTGGGCTCATTTCTGCACCAAATGGCTTCGAATAAAATGCTGGCACGACCGTCGAGCACATTTACAGACCATTTAATGTGTAAAATTCCCGTATCATTGTGTCAGAATAAATTATCGGGCATTTTCTGAAAAACTGAGTCTCTGAAGTGATGGTATATGTAAAAACGGTGTATATGGCCTGAAAGCACTCGTAATGGCGACCACATTCACACTTTGTTTCACCTGAATTGCTATTGATTTGGCCTTGCAATGTGGCGCGCAAGGTGGCCATTTTCACTGTTTTTGGCCTATTTTTACCGATTTCTTGTCAAAGTAGCCAACTTGCACAGCTGATTGTGAGCTCAAATCCCTATCAATTTGGGTCAGATAAAATGGGGATTTGGTCGCTTTTTCAAGTAATTTTAGGCTCTATAAACAGTTTTTGGATCTGCGATGAATCCACAGACTCGGTTTTCCAGAAAATGCCCAATTAATTTATTACGAGATAGGGGCACAGGCATGGTATGGGCTAATCTGTCTGTAAATTCATGAAAATGCTCAATGAACATGCTAGCATTTTGTTGGGAGAGATTCGGCCTGGCAACGAGCCCAAACGAGCGTGTGCAGAACATTTCGTCGCCACTGTAACTCCTAATGACTTGGGATTGGACCTCTTCGAGGCGGGTGCTGAACCTTTAGGTTCAACAAATCATTTCTCGATTTGAAGAGCTTGAAACAATTGGGTTGGATAGGCATGACATGTTTCTACACAAAGTAAAACTACTACATATATAACGGCCATTCTCAAATGTAATGAACATGTTAACTTTATAAAGGAGAAGTATGAGGATTCGGTGCCCGAAATTAGCAGAATTCCCAATTTGGCCATGAAGCGTCGGGTTTAATAAATTCACAAAAGATGGGGGCTTCCACCTAGACCACTGCAGAGCATTATCCCTGCTATATGACTGGCTAAACTGTTGCACCGACCTATTTTCTAGAGCTCACGGCCATTGGCCGGGACATAGCAAAATTCACAAAACAAATAGGGAAGATATTATTTTGGCAAGCAGTCGTTGTATCCTAATTGATAAACAAAAAAGGCACCTGCAGTGGATGAATTTTGTTCCCCAGTGCGAATGAAAGCGAAATCCAGGTGAACAGGCTCTGCAGCTTTACGGTGGGTCAGACTGCGAGAATGTCACTTGTCGTGACAGAGTGTGACGGCACTCTTGGTCTACCACGATGATACTAGCCCGTACGCCCTCAATTTTAACAGCTCTCGTCGTTCGAAGATGGTAATTCAAGACATTAAACTGCCTCTGTGCTACTCCATGGCCTAGAAGCACTAGAAGATTTGGTCTTGGGCACTCAGTAGTCAGTACATGACATGGCAGTATTAATGGGACGCCCATATACCATATGCAAGAGGAACGCGGAGAGGGATGACGGGATGGCGGCGGGGGAATACGGCTGTGAAATGGGTGCAGATTGCAATAAGGTGAGTACATTTCTGCGCTTGAGAAGGTGGCCTTTGCGAACACAGGGCTTGGCCGCGCAGCGAATTGGGTAGGCAGTGGACAGTGAGAGTGAATCAGGTAGCTCAGGTAGGTGAGCCTCTGCTATTGGTGGCACTCGCTCATTTACACTGACAGGATTAGTAGGTCACTGTGTATTTAATCAGTGCGAATAAACTCCGTACCTGTCAGTTACTTGGGGGTGCCATTGCGATGTCAAAATCGAATCCTTCGAGTAGCCTGGTGTCTGGTTGAGTCAAGAGACCGACCCGTCCTTCTGGAACCACACTGTAGAACCACGACAACTGCTCGCGAGAATAAGCTTTGGTTTTTTCAGCCTGGAGCTCGGTACGTTTCAGTTCTTCTCGCAGCTCTTGTGCGATATGCATCACGAGAAAGGGGGAAAATATGTAAGCCCTTGCATACCATTGTAGACCGTCAAAATCTCCAAAAACCTTGGTAAACTATCAAAAGCTTTGTGATGTTTCATCGGCATATTCATTAAACCTCCGATCCTGTAATCCTCACCGAGCTGGTGGGGTTTGCAATGCATTTTAATGCTTTGCAAGTCTTTGCAGAGCTCGTTAGGCAGCTGGAAGGAGATACCCATACATTTTATTCCATTCCGCTTTACCACTTATCGACACGAGTGTACGAAAAATGATATATATTGCATAGCTATGAAGCGCTATGTTTACACGAGCACCTGGACTCACATGGAAACAGGGTCAACCAGAGGCGGGTCCATCAGCCCGGTGAGCGCCACTTGCTTCGAGGCAAAGGGAGTACGAGCAGTGTTCCGCCGAGGAGGATCGAACAGGCGCCGATGCGAAAGCCATACTTAGCAAACGACATATTGACAGTGGGGAGTCAAGAGAAACGGCTTGAATACGCTTGAAATTTGAGAGAGCTTGAGGACGCAGGGCTTGATGTTTTGAGGTCGTTTGTGCCGCTTTGGCGATCCAAGGACTTGAGGACTTGAGAGATAGATAGTATTGGAGGACTCCAGGGTAGGGTAACAGGGCAGGGAATCAAGTAATGTCGACGTCGAAGTCAATAGGCGGGGGATTTGCTGTAATGCAGGTCAAAACTTGAGAATGGAGTCTTGAGCGCGCTTGAGGACTTGAGGCCGCCTTAGGCAATGCATATCTTGGATACAAGCTTGAGGGAAGAACGACGCGAGCTGATAGCGACGGAGAAGGCGGGAGGACAATGAGGGGAGATGTGGGCGAAAGCAAGAAGGTGCGATCAACATACATCAAACCATCAACGAAAGGCGATGCACGCACGGACCACTCCCACGTGCTGATGTGTTCCGACCGGCACCCAACAAGCGGATTCAATGGCTCCTTGCCTCCTTGAGCAGCAATACATATTTCTCGTTCCTCAGTGGCCACGAAGCATGGAATCAAATGCAGATGTACCGTGTGTGGTCATTGTTTTGAATTCCAACCGGAAACTAGCCGTTTACTACGGCGGTTTTGCGGCGCTTAGTGATGATGCGCGCACAATGCCAAGTACCAGTGCAGTAGTGGCTCAGGAGGGCTCAGGCTGCACCAATTATTACTTGCAATTTTTTGAAAGCCTCGAAAAGTGTACTTACCAGTACCGTACCTACAGTACGAGCTTCAAATCCGGCATCAGCTCAATGTAAACTCTGCAAATCCAGCGCCAGCATTGCATACCTCTTGCAGAACTTTACCAGCGTGGTGATGGGTTTGCAATGCTAGGTGAAGGGTCTGCAAACTGATTGCAAACCGCCATCAGCGTGCCGTGTGATTGCAACCATCACAAGTGATCAGCGCGATCTCCCGCTTTTGGTGATGTGGTTCTGTATGCGGTCCAACCTAAAAGGACGAAGAATACAGAGTCTTTTGAGCGATCGTACACGCGACAGCATGACGTATGCACTCTGAATTGTCGGACAGCTTGCCAGATCGATGCAGCACACATCGAGTGAGCGGCCCTGGGCGTTGTGCGAGGTGAAGGCATAGGCAGGAATGAGAGGGAGCTGGGACCGGGTTGCGCTATAGGTCTTTTCCGAGTTTGGGAGGCGGAAGTGAATCGTGTTGGTAATGGGTTTGAGTACGACTCGGTGAGGATATGGTGTGTCAGGATCGCTGTTTTTGTATGCTCTGAAGTCGACTTCCGCTGATATCGCGTAGCGGCGCCCATCGGTCTCCTCGTACACAATCGATAACTGATGATGAGATTGCATGTCCTGATTAAAACGAATACGTCCGAAGGCTTCGTGAAATTTCGATGGTGGGGTGGAAGACTTGCCAAATGCTTCCCGAGAAGCAGCAGTTTGGTGAGGAGGGAGTGCGATGTCCTCACTCTTAATCCCATCCTCATCGGTGATTTCTTCAACCCGAGCTCTGTGAGAACTGCTCTTTGGTTGATGCGGACCCGATACAGGAGTTGATACAGGATGGAGTTGAGCAAAAGATCCACTGGCCGAAGAGTTTTTGGCATCGTCCGGAATAGAACTAGCCCTTCTTGGCTTCACCGAGATACTACGGCGGTACTCGTTGTAGTAGTCCTGAATTTCTTCATCCGGGGACCGAATCTCGTTGGTAGTGAAGTCAAAGTGCTGGTCAAGATTGACCAAATAATTCTGCACTTCAGCGCGGTAGCAGATGCCGAGAATTTCGTAGTCATTTGCCGCGTAGAAGGCTAAAGGATCCTCACTCCTGCCCCAAGTAGGCATGGACGGTATGTTGGCATTGAAAACTTCGTATGCAGCTTTCGCACGGTTACGAAGATCATCAAGCTGCTTCCACAATGTCCAATATGGTGCCTTCTGCAATCGGTAGACCGGTCCTCCTTTGTCCACAAGATGCCCGACCTCTACTGATGTAATAGCAGTTTCGAGAGTTGCGAGCTCATTTCGAAAGGTGCTGACAAATAGATTGCGCGATGCTACCTTTGGTTCAAGAAGGAACCATTTTGCGAAACTGCTGGCTCCAAATTCCAAGGCCAACATGCGACGCTCGAGGACCGCTGGATCGTCCTTGACGATCGTGGTATATGCCTGGAATGTTGGTAGGATAAGTGTTCCTTTCGCAACCCTTTTGGCAGCATCAAGAAAATTTGTGAGCACAGGTCCTGCATATTCCTCCAAGGGGTACGCCTCGCTGAGATCACCGACATTAATGTCGATCCTCGGGGTGGGCGATGCATTTCCCATGAATAAGGGAGGACTCTTGTGTTCAGATCGAACAGGTGATACTGGATTGGATGGGTTGAAGGAGGTTGCCGGCTGATCATGAACATCAGTCAAAGGACCCTCCTGGTGAGTTTCTTCTCCATCCGACCCAACATTAGCTTCTCCCGACCCTATGATGTCGTCCGGAGGGTTAGCAGCGGCGCCTGCCTTCCTCCTGGTCCTATTTCTAGGAGTAGTGGCCATGACGAGCAAAGTTTGGCGGAAGAATGATGGATGTGAAGGGAAGGTGTATTAACAAGGACCCTGCGCGTCCACCAATGTTAAATATCTAGGTTGATCTACGAGTTCACAGAACCCCGTAAGCTTCCCTAAGCGCGTGAACCTAATGAGTAGACGGGCCGCTGGCCGGTCAATACCCAAAGGGTCGAAGTGTCCTAGATAAGAAGTAAGTGCGAAACGTTTACTTATACCTTTGAGACAGAGCGAGGCTGTTAAGCAGTCGCAGAGGGCGCGTGAGAGCACAGGAGGATATGAAGAGTAAGATGATGTATTCAACCAGTACCCGCGGTTTATATACATGCGAGTAACTATAGGAACGGAATATGAAATATAAGTATCGTATGGTGTTCAACACGACGAGGGGAGTTGAAATGGTGTCTAGGAAGGAAGGTGGGATTGCAACAGAGGAAGAGGTGAAATAGAATAAGAGATGAAATAGGTAAATCAAATGGGACGTACGATCGTTGAGTTGCAACGATGCTGTGGCCGCCAATCCTCTATCAACATCACAGGATGGTGCCAAGGCCGGGCCCGAAGTTCGAGCGGGATTTGGGCGGACTCCGTCCACAGGCTCCCGCTCCCCCGCGCTTGCATTGAAAAATGTGGAAGGTGAAGTGACAGTCTATATATAGCCCTACTGCTACGGCCATCGGGCGGCATCCGTATAGATCCGTTTTCGTTTTCGATTCTCGTACATACCCAATACGGTATTCAATGCCTCGCTCGCGGGGAGTGCATAGCAATAATTTGCATGATCGGCGCCTATACAATGAGGTGTATTCAATGCCTCGCTCACGAGGAGTGCATAGCAATAATTCGCATCGACGGGCGCCTAAAACCGGTAAGTGCTTCCATTTCTCCGCTATTTTCACAACATGTCCACGTATTTTTTTCATTAGTATCATTAATCTACTAGTATCCATCAAGTGGACAAAAACAATGTCCGCCGGGTGTTCTCAGTCATTTCTGGGTCAAACGACTAATAAAATGTTGGTATGAGCCTCCGTCGATTTCATGACGATATATACGCTGTAATCGATACAATTCTCTGTTCGTTCTCTCTGAATAAAATATTTGGGTATTTTCTGAAAAATCGAGTGTGTGGAATCATCCTGTATGGAAAAATGGTGCATAGATTCTGAAAGTACTTGAAAAATGGACCTTATACATATCGAGTCAATTGCTGGGTCCAGATTTATGCAGCACTAGCGGCTGCCATCCAATATGCCTACCTTCTTTGAAAGAATTTAACCCAGAAGCATTCGAGCGCGAGACACCCAAAGCCTTGGCAACCGCATCTGGCAAGATCAACTTGGTCCGGGCATGGCAGATAGTTCCGGATTTGCTGACTTTGAGCTCCGGAGCTGTCTGGGGCCAAATAATGCAATGCAAAGTAAATTTTAGGTGCCGCATTCCAATCCTGCCTCTGTTGCTGTCGCAGGAGCCATGTATTCATGCCAAAGAAATATATTGCACGGGCGTGTTTCTGTACCGCTGGAAATATCTACAAATTCCGCGAAGGAAAGGGAGACAAGATCTGGGTAAGTGGTAAGCTCGTTCATTGTGGACTTGACCTTTGAAGTAACAGTTGAACGGCCTGTCTCGACGTCGCGCTAGAGTATCACAGTTGAATTACGTCGCTCAACCACGGCGGCGCCATCAACGACCAGCGATGAAGTATGACTGAGCGGGCAAAATGCCCGGCCTGATAAGTGTTGAATTTCGAGAGCTTTTCCTATACTTTATGTAGTTCATTGACGAGGTCATGGAGAAGGTTTATGCGGTACGTTCACTTTCACATTTTAAATCCAACGCGGTGCGAGAGAGGTTGGGTGTAACTAATTGTTCCGCAGCATGTCGACGTCGACGCAGGGAGTACATAGCTATGGACACACAACATGATTTTGAATTAGTGTTCCACCCACCGCCCTCACAAAATCAAACACTTCTTCTTCTCCTTCTTCGGGCCATCGATAGCAGCGCCGGATCGCAGGGCCCGAATGAGATTTGCAAAAACTCGGTCTACGTTCCGTGCTGTTCTTGCTGACGCTTCCACGAACTCCCAGCCTAGCTCTCGTGCCATTCCTGCTCCCTCTTCCTTTGACACTTCGCGCTCGTTAGGCTTGTCGGACTTGTTGCCGACCAGCACGATAATCGGGTTTCCTCTTTTCACTTGTGTCACGGACTGGTGGAAGACCTTGAGCCGATCGAATGTTGTCCGGGATGCGATCGAATAGACCAATATAAATCCTTGACCCTCTCTGTATGTGCGTTCTTACTAAGTAGATCAGGGAGGAGAATTGAATGCACTTACCGCACCCATTGGTCTCGGAGTATTGCGTACTCCTCTGGTGTTCGACTCAGTCAATTAAGGGAGGCAGGGGGATTCATTCCGCGACGTACCCTGACCGGCAGTATCAATCACCTCCACGAAACACATGCGATTGTCCACCATGAACTGTTTGCGGTACGCATCTTCTATCGTTGGATCATACGTTCCATTGTGAAATTCAACAATTTGACCCTATCCGCCTCCCAGGTGGAAGCTGAATCGTCCAGCATCGTCCGTCCGTTCAATACGGTGCCCGTTTTCCACAAAATTAAATACACTACTGAAGATCCCTTTACCGCCGGCGGCCCTGGTGACTCAGTCATCGATGCAATTCACGTCCAGCCTGGCAAGATACTTAAGAATGGGAACGGCAGGCCGGTTTGACACGGCGCTGATTAACGATAGCTCTGGGACGATGACGGGAGTCGAAAGTGCGTGATTCAATCGGTGGTCTTATCTCTGAACCTTGAACCTGAACGCCGCGTTAGGTTCGGTCCGGTTCAGGTTCGAACAGATTTCTGAACCGGACCTGCCACCACTAGGTGATACGGAGTAACAAGGAAATAAGAGGGGGGAAATCTGAAGCATGTGAAAGCTTCGTATTGAACATGTAAATAGAGATTTCTCTTTGACACCCGCAGGCAGAAGGATAGGGGCACAAGGACCCCTACATACGCCATACAGATCATGTGAATTCTTTTCTTTTTGAGTTGCAGCCAAAATATTGAAGTCTTCGAAGTAAGGAAGGAAAGTTCTAGGGAAAAAGAAGATGCATGTGCAAAATGGTGATCATCAGTGGTAGGATTTCCGAATTCAATTCACTTTAAGACACTGAAACTACTGGTAACCGAAGTTTGACCTCTATTTCATCCGTTGACGGGCTGCATAACATTCATACAGGGAAGTAACTTGCGCGGTTGTGGGCCGAACCAATTACGCCCAAGATCAGAACCAGCTGATGGTGGTAAGTTTTTCCGGGGAAAAGCGGAATACCAGTGAGAAGCTCGGCTAAGATGCATCCAACGACCCAGATGTCAACCGCTTTGCCGTACATTTTAAAGGACAACATGATCTTAGGGGCTCGATACCATCGAGTTGCCAAGCTATTGGGGACACAGACCAAATACTTTTGCCCCCGGTTGGTAAGTTCTCACAAAACGATGAAATGGAATTGTTAATACACACACGCAACAGAAAACTCCGACATGAGTCCCAGGGATCCTGCATCGTCTTCAGTATCAGGCCTAACATTTCAAGAATTCATCCCGGCGCTGACTTGACATGCTGCAGACCATTTCGATTCCGATAAAGTCCCAGGGCCATTTTCTAGGCCGCGCGGCTCAGAAATGGATAGCCCTGATCACTGCGAATATTTGCAGCCATTCAGATCGTCGGACCGGCCCTGGTGACCCGTGACAACGACCAAAATTCGCCCTCCTAAGGTATTATATCTCGCTTTCAACTTCCATCCAGTAAGGCGAAGGCATAGTATATATTAATACACTAAGGAGTACATGTATGGTGGATAACACACTGCAAGAGTATGGAGTAGCGGACATCAAGTGACGGACAGGACGCGGACGGAATTGGTAGGACGGAATTGGTAAGAAACGAGAACGAAGGGACCGGGGTGACAGATGTATAGCCGCCGAGCATTGGAGGCTGCCTCGGCGGGGGTTTCGGACTCGAAGAATAGCCAATCGGAGGTTGGGGCCTGAGGAGTCAATAGTTGGCGTTTGCGGCGACTCCATCATGTCGGCATCGCGTCATCGAAGCCACCTTCTGTCGATGCCCGATTTCTTTTGAGGGAATTCAAGCGAGTTGGCCGGGCGGTGGGGGTTATTCACAGTTATTCACAGTTATTCACACAAATTTTTAGGGTGTTTTGCGGGCCCTTGTTAGTAACTGTTATTAACAGTTATTAACAAGGGGTTAATTACATATGTTACTAACATGCCAGTTCCTCACCGAACCCTACCGCGGTTTAAACTAAACACTGTTTAAACATTGGGCAAACGCCGCGAGAGGAAACGAAAAAGGCGCCAACAGCTCGAACGTAGGCCCTCCCGACCGCATTAATGCACACAGACTCCAACTATGCCAGAGTACCGACAAGAACAGCCTTCGTTCTTCCCTGGGCGCAGCTCAGCATCATCAGCTTCCCCTTCACGGCCCTGTCGACCGACGCCTGTTGCGCCGTGTTGACCGAGTGCCCTAACCTCGTGCATTTCGAAGTCGCGGTGAAACCCTCCCCTCCCTACGAACCCACTTCAGACCCAGTGTACGGCAGTGTGGAGCCGCTCTAGCCGAGTTTTTACCGTTTGAAAACATTTATAAACGAATTTTTGGTGCATGTCACGCGCCGGCCCAAACCTTGTTGTCAGGGTTCTCAAGTTCTATGGCAGAGAGGGCGACCAGGACCCCGGATTATATGTGAAAAGGCCTGATTCCAAAACGGGAAATTCGTCAGGATTCAATTCCCGCAATTTCGTCAGGATTGAAATCGGCCAAAATCGCCAGGATTTCGCCTCAAGTGCAAATTTTGCCCCAAGAGGTCATTCGTGCGAAATTTTCTCTGCCGCCGGCCCGATTCAGTCAGATGGCCATTTTGCGCATTTCGTCAGGATTTGGAGCACTCCTGAGGCCCAAAATCGCCCAAAATCGTCAGGATTGTATATCAGGGATTTTATAATCCGGGGTCCTTGTGACTCCCACAGGATGCGGCAGTTACCACTACACCACCGCGCCCCATGGAGCCTTCTGCCGTCCCTGGCAGAGAGAACTCTCTCACGTTCTATTTCGATGCCTGGCGCGGCGTGAATCATGACCTCTTTGCTTAGAACTCTCACGTGTAACGACACGATGACCCTACACCCCGAACTCCTGTGGGCTCAGCGGAGCTCTGAGTCTGACGAGGCCAAAGTACGTCTCTTCCTGCTTTCGGCCTCCGGTCGTCCAGCTTACACGTCCAATCAAAGAATGTCGTCTACCTCACCCTGTATTTAACTGACGCTACTCAGAGACAGTATTATCTCCAATTAAAATGAATACTGCGTCAATGGAAGGAAAAGATCATCCAGCCAGGTGCAACGTCAACACTGTCATAACTTATGTAAACCCGAGGGTGGTGGGACGGCTACTTTCAAAGCAACAGCGCCTAACACAGGCAATAATGGAAGAAAAATCATCTAACATGGTAAGTCAAGTACAATATATCTCGGACACTTGCCGGTTGTGCTAGTCGTTGAATAGATGATTCCTAGTTACTCCGGCTGATTCCCCCTCAGCCACCTCCACCATTCAGCCCCCCTCCAGGACCCCCGCATATATCCACGCCGCCTTCAAATCATACCTGCCATGTTGTCGAGAACCTATCCACACGGCTGATTTATTTCGAACATGAAATACACCAACACTATACTAAGTATTATGTTTCCTGGATGCCCGTGGTCGCTGAGTGTTAAGTAACCAGATAGGAGTGAGGTGAACAAAGGCGCACGGGGGATCATATCGCTTAGTGTGTCCTCGCCCTTTGGCTATGTACAACATTGCAGTGCATTGCACAAATTACATCATTCACACTTTAAATGCAGCGTTTTCGGGATACAGTATGTTAGCTCGTTTGATGAATGGCTGCGATGTTATTATGTACTGGAGCTTTATTTATTCAAATCCATCTATGTAACCTTTCTCTCGTTGCGTCGCCGTCTCCCTGCCGGCTTATCACCAAAATCTCTCCGTTGGTTCCGCTACTATGGGGGTAATACCATGTCATATTCAGGTGTTTTTTATGGCTGTAATACTGTACCATAATTATTTGGTACACTGGTGGTCGTTTTTTTGCACACGTTGATGCATTCGTGCACCACCTAGACAAGTTCTGTACTTATGTGCACACCCACATTGGGACTGCTCTCTAAATTACACACCCCGGGCTTCATGAAAAAAGTACCACCGTCGCGCAGTAAAATTATATACCCCCAGTCCTTCTCTTTTGTGCACAACATGTTTCGGAAAACAGGCAATCTTACAGTGATAGTCAAAACAGCGGCTGTATTGAGGTCTTTTTGGTGGCGGTGCGTAAAAAGCATTAGATTCTTTGTGATACTTTTTACGAGCATCACGGGGATTTCCCATCTCGTCCTGGGTTCGATCCCCGGCTATCCGGCCCCCCTTCCCCGGATACGACATGCGGGCATAGGGGTTTTACACGTGGATTATACATATGTTTTGGAAGGGAAAATCTGTGAACCATTCTGCCCAAAGTGGCGTCCAAGTCGAAAAAACCGGATACACCTCCCTCCGATCATTTACTTGTCATTGGGTCGTACGTGATACGGCAATTTGATTTTGATTGATGCACGCTTCATTCACCTTTCCCGTAGTCTATAGTTTAACCGCGCCCTCTCATTGGACGTTATTCCATAATCGTCGGAGTTTGAAGTTCCGCCAGGGCTCTGCGGCACTTCCAGGTGCACGGATGGCGAATACTAAGAGGCCAAAACAGTTGAATTTTGAATCTAGATCGAACTGTCTCGTCAGATTCTGTGTTTTGAGCCTGAATTCCAGGACTGCATTTTAACAGGATTTGGCATTCTGCGTCGCTTTCCTTATCCTCCTCCCATTCCATGCTTAAACCCAGAATTCTTGTGTGTTTCCCTCTTTGCCTCATCGCCTGAAGGCCACCTGTCCTCGTGCGCTTCAGAATGTGAGGCATTCTGCATTATGACCATTATACATTCCAACATCCGGGAATTCGATGTCATCCTTAAACTTAAATTCACATTTTGTTTCTGTGCATTGCAGACCGGCAGCAAAGTGGGTATCCAAGGAACCCTACACGAGAAAAAGGGAAAAAAAGACTTGCCACGGCCTAACCCCCCAAGTATCGTTTTATCGAAACGTAGTTTACGCAAGTCTAACGGGCGCGCATAGTTGAACGTCGTGAGGACCTCGCAGCCTACCCATGCTGGGGTCTCGAACCGTGAGCGCTAATGGGAGGCTGCCGTACTTCCTGCTGTGCTCTCCACGGTACACGCAGCGCAACGCTCCGCGCGAGTGGATTGCCCCGTCTGCATGTACGGCGCAAGTAGCGTACCGCCCCGCGTGGCGCGAGTGGCATCCGGAACACCGAGCGAGTATAAAGGGCGAGGGGGTGACAGGAGATTCGCAGCTCCTCTCTGCCTCGCCTTTCACTACTCGCCAGGTCCGTCTTCATCTTTACTTACTCTAATTCCGACGTACTCACGAATGAGCGAGGAGATTAGCGAAATGGTGACTCCCGGCGTTGAACCGAGAGCCCCAAGGAGAGATGTATAGGGATCGTATGGCGACATAAGGTATACAAATCTTCTGGTAGGTAGACAGTAAGCTACGAGGAAAGCGGGTGGGCAGGTACAGAGAAATTCCAGTGATGAGTGCGAGAGCGACAATGGAAATAAGCTGAGGATTGCTGCCCTTTTATGTCGCTTGGATCTCGTGGGAGCCGGGAAACCGCACTTGCACGGCAACTAAGAATATAAGTAGATCGCGCAGGAGAATGGAAGTAAGGCTCGCACAGTCCGACTGTGGAGACGGTCCCTGGCCAGGAGTGGCAAGCAGGGCACAGCACCCCGTGTTTTGCGAAGGGCGCCCGGCGCCACGACGTCAGGATGGTGCAAAGTCCCCGGCCAGGAGTGACAAGCAGGGGCAGAGCACCCTGTGTTTTGCGAAGGGCGCTCAGCGCCGCGACGTCAGGGTGGTGCAGGAGAAAAGAGGGAAAGAGTAACATTCGAGCGACAAGGGAAGGGGGGATTCAGTGATGTAGCTGGCAGCGGTGGTTGGTGGCAAAGTGTGCCCGAACACACGTGTTTGCATAGCCCAGTGGCGGACATGGGAAATCAATTGGTCAAGTTACCGAGTTGGGTCACTTCGGTGACCGCGTCGAGGTCCACCGTACCTAAGGTGATTGCCATATCCCATCCTTTGCTTAGCTAGCCATTCTGTGTCGCTACGACCGCATACTGTCTCCGTCTAAGTCGTACTTGTTTACGACATCAGATGCACCGCCCTGCCGTGCTTGATCCGAAGGGTGATGCCATCGAGAAAGCGCTGCTCTTTCGCCTTCGTACTTCACGCTCGACTCCTCTCCCTTCTCATTGGGCTATGCGCGTTCCTCAGGCCTCAAGACAGAGACCTACTGCAGATCCTGAGCATCTTTTGCCGTCGGCCACGGCTCCCTGCACTCGAGTTCGCGGGCGCGTCTGTGAGCGAGACGCTTCCGGTCCAAATGTATACCGTGGAGGCCCTGAGGACCCGTGAGTCCTCTCATACACCACCGGAAGCTTTCCACGCCTGTCGCGTCGCCCGTGATGTGCTTAATTGTTGTGCCCGGCCGAAAATTGCTCCGTGGCGGCAGCGCCAAGGTGCATCTCCTGCGCCCTCGGACCAAAGGCCACTCCTGGGGCAGGACCCACCCTACGGAAAGCGTACGCACAAAGTTCAAACGACTGACGTCCGTTCTGCGTCTCACCGACTCGTCGTCACCGATGCCTGCAAATGCTGGTTGTAATAGGGGCAGTCAGATTAGAAAAATCGGGCGGTTTGGGCGGGACGGTTTTGAAAACAATTCTGAACAAGGTCAGAGGATGCTTTCGAGGATATTTATCGCATCCATATCAAGATTACCTGTACGGCAACGCCGATCTCGATGCATAAGGTTCTGCATCAGCTTTTCAGAGATGTGATGTACGTGCTTTTCACCTGATCTGTTCTTCGCTGGGCACACATAGGAATATCGCTTGCCCCTGAGGAGGTCAGAAAAAAAGAGTTCGAGCCCATGCATGCTGTCCCGGGATTGAATTGAACGAGCACTCCCGCAGAAACAAAACCCAGGACCTCCTCAAGTGCAAGCGGGGAACCATCCGCTCTCGGGAGTTGGTAAAACCCGTCCACTTCATGAGGATAGAAAGATATGCGAAACAGAGATTTGCCCACCCAAGAATCATTGGGTGTGGAAAGAACAGTCATAGCCGGGCTCCAGTCGAATGAGTGAACTACTGCAGAAGGCCAACATACTTGAAATTCAACAGGCCCAATTACCATAGTCCACCGAATCTTCCCTGGAATAAATAAAATAATGTGGAATGAGGTTTATCCCACTCGGTGGGGTTTAATGGCATGGATGAGTTGGATAACTCATCTGACCGGTTGCCGCAGCCAGATGGGGATGTGGATCCCATCAGATTGAGGATCAAATTGATCCTATAGTTGATGCGTCTGTTCTCAGTCCATCAGTTGAAAGACCTTGAAAGATGAGGTTAATTTCCAGTGAATGTCGGAGCTTTTGTACAATGTGACTTGCTTGACATCTTTCAATATCTCAGCAGGACATTGCAGGCACAAACCGAGATAAAATCAATAATATGTACATCTTGAAAGATCTTGCGAGATCTTCAAAGATCTTTCAAGTCTGCGAAAATCCCCGATCCTCTTCCTATTGCTTGAGGTTTTGTTGAAGATCTTGGGGAAAAGCTTGTTCGAGCACATAAAAGACGGTTTTGTCCTACAAGGACCCTCAAAACCTAAACTATGTCTAATTTTCAATTTCTGGCCCGGAACTCAATGTGGGTGGAAACGCTGAATCAGTTTCAAATTTTGATGGCCGCCACACCAAATCGGGTTGTCACGATGTGACGGATGGCACTGTATACGGGTAGGGAAATGCGACCCACGCACGTGCCGATGTGGTTGCTCTTCTTGTGGCCATTCAAACGGCCTCGAGAACAAAAACTCTGTATATCCTCTGCAGATCTGAGTACGCTATCAGGTCTGAAATACTACGCATTCCGCAATGATACGTGTGGCTGGAAATGTGTCAACGGGGACGTTCTGAACTCACTGGAAATGCAATTAAGGCCGGCACTGCGCCCCTTCATTTCATCCCCACTAAAAAGGATCAAATCCATGGCCACTACTCAGAGGCAAAAATGCTTGCAGAGAAGACAGCACTGTCCCTGCCGAGGATTACGGCCCCTCCGTTTCAAGAGTCTGCTCCCATGCGACCATTCACTACTCAGCCAATGAAAATTGAAAAGGTTATGGCGGACATACCGGATGATTCTGGCATTTCAGCTGCGTCACTACCTGTACAGCGACTCCCGTTCCCCGGGCCATCGAGGACACTGTATGGCGGCCGTGCCGCATGGAATTCAACCGAGATTCCAACCAATCTCAGGATGACATTCAGCCGGGTATAGTGATTTTCACCGACGGTAGGATGAAAATCGGTAGTCAATAGGTTGCTTACGGTAGGATGAATACCCTTCTAAATTGGGCAAAATCATCCTATCGTGGTGGCGATCCTCTTGAGGGATGCGTGGGGATGCTGGGGACAAGAGACCCCGGGATTCCATCGGGTGCATCCTTGCAGTGGTCCCAATTCAGGTCGGACGTCGTACAATATATTATATTCACGTTACTTGCCGCGTTTATGGCCACCCATAGGCGAGTGCGGTTTTTCCCGGTGGCGGACCTGTCTAGGGATATGTGGGTATGCCAGGAACAAGGGATGTCCGAATTCCATCAGGTGCATCCTGGCAGCAGTCCCAATTCAGGTCGGATGCAATACAATATATTACATTCACGTTACCTACTGTGCGTAAGGTCACCCGTGGGCGAGTGCAGTTTTTCCCAGTGGCGGTCTTGTTGAGGGATGTGTGGGGATGCTGGGAACAAGGGATCCCGGAATTGCATCTGGTGCATCCTCTGGTTTGCATTTTGAACCGCGTGACCCTATTGCCTTTGCAATGGTCCACATTTTGAACCACGTAACTTGACATCCCGCAAACCATTTCAATTCAATGAAGTCCCAGAGCCATTTTCTAAGCCACGCGTCCTGGAAATGGATAGCCCTACTGCGAACATTTACAGCCCTCCAGATCGCTCTAGGAGGTGTTATTGCACTTCCCAGACCGCAATTACTGGTTTGCATTTTGAACCACGTGACCCCATTATTTTTGCAATGGTTCACATTTTCAATGATTTTGAGCTGCGTGACTTGACATCCTGCAAACTATTTCAATGCCAATGAAGCCCCAGAGCCATTTTCTGAGTCGTGCGTGTCTTCGAACATTTACAGCTATTCAGATCGCGCTTGGAAGCATTATTGCACTTTCCAGAGCGCAATTACTGGTTTGCATTTTGAACCACGTGACTTGACATCCTACAAACCATTTCAGTTCCAATGAAGTCCCAGAGCCATTTTCTGAGCTGTGTGTCCTAGAAATGGATGGCCCTGCTCACTGCGAACATTTACAGCTCTTCAGATCATGGCCTGGTCCGTGCGCGACGTGATCACGGGAGATTACAGTGTTTTTAAATGCAAGTATCCTCCGTCCCGGGGAGTTCGATCCAGTTATTGAAGTCATGATCAAGACAGTGACCAACGCAGGGCAGGAAAGTGAGATCCTATCATTAACTTTTGACCGTCCTGAGATACCTTTAACTTTTCTATCAGCACTACGTATTGGGAGGCCTACTCATTATATTATAAAATACTCAGAGAAATGTACCACTCCTGATTTGCTCCTCCTCAGATTTCTTGTTGCGGGCACTAGTTAAAGACAGAGTTTTTTGTGCGGGTAAAGGTTGTGTAGACCGTTGATGCGGACGAGCCAAGGAGTGAGTCGTGCAAACGTAGATATATGAACAACCCAGTTGTGCAGTGGGGTAAAAGCGGCTAAAGGGACTGTTACACTAAAGAGCCTTGTATATATGTAAATGTGCGGGACCTTGTACCCGAGCCGAACGTTGTTGGCTGAATGGTGCGGATCAATCCTACAACAGAATCATTTGAAAGGCATGACCTCGAGCTAAACAATACAATACACCGGGCTGCCACTTGAAAGTGGCCACCAGCAACGCAAGGGTAATTTGATGGCATCACAATGCGTGCCCAATTAGGAAGGCCGTGCCAAAATGACAAGTCTCAATGGATGCACCTGGTATAAAATCACCGTACCATCCTACTGCATAAGCCATGTTGCCAAAAATGCTCATAAATCATTCTACATGTATAACAATTGTAGCGTGCTTTGCGACAGAGCCCACTAACTCGGTCAGTTGTAAAACCTCCATCCCCTGACTAGGGTTCTGTTTATAATGCTGGTTTGTAAACATGTTTTTAAACAGGTGTTTATAAACCCGGTTTTTAATCTCTCGGCCCAACCACCCTGTTTTTAATTCAATGTGGCAGTGCCCGGCTGGCCCGAGTCGTCCGAATATCACAAGACAAAATATGGTTCGGCTGACTGCACGACATAATATTTCACCAGATATTTCTTGGACCAAGGCATATACCATCTGGGGGTATAAGAACGTACTTCCTTGACTGCTTTGTGGACATAATTTACTCAAAATCAGTCAAGCACATATTTGCCGGGGTGCAAGAAATTGGTTCCGGGCCTCCGCAAGCCTAGGTTGGAGTCCGTGGGCGAAAAGTTGCATATATACCCTGTTGCCGATACATTTTGGTGAGCGTTTATAAACATGTTTATGAACACCCTGTTTATAAACCAGAAATTAAAAACTGTTTATATATGGCCGAAGAATTATAAACAGAACCCTATACTCTGGAGAGAGAGCGCGCATCTTTAGGGACACACAAGACGGGATAGAGGGTTCGAACCATCCCTCCAGTGCATGCCTCTGGTTGAGGAGCTCAGGATACAGGATATACATCGATGAACAAGTGGCAATGCACATTCCTAGTGTGCGCCAGAGTCATATCAGTAAAGCGAGCTGGAAATTAAAGAAACTCGTACCCAGAGTAGTAGTGGCGGCAATAGCAGGAGTAATCACGCTGCGTCAATGCTCTCAGAGACCATGATAGGTTTCCGCTGATTGCATAGGCAAGTATGTAGATTGTAGAGACCAAACTAGATGGACTCACAGCAATGCGCGAAGAATATTCAACATGCGATTGCGTAACACGATGATAAGGGCGGGCCACGCCGGGCTGGTTGCCTGTAGGCAGCAAGTTGATTTGGGTGAAAAATGATTCCCATCGAGCACCGTTGCCGAGCGGAACATAAATGTTCAAGTTATTGGGGGTCCAGTCATCAATTTCGTCGTCCACAGGAGGAACGAGGGCCAGAGGGAGGGTGGAGCCACCGATGGCTGAGCCTGTGAGCTGCAAAACACAGAAACACTCCTCCGTGTTCTCAGCACCGACGAGGAGTTCGACTAGGTGGATGAGGCGAATGCGGAAGAGAGCTTTAACCAGGGTGCGGAATAGGTGAGAGGTGTGACTCAGCGCGATCATAGTAGCGAGCGAGCAAGCCTCCAAGAGGTGATATAGGATGAGCTCATGGCAGGCTAAGAAAGCGGCAGCCCGAATATTAGCGGCCGTTGATCGCAGGTCGTAGTGCTTATCCAAACGAGCACGCTTAATTTTACGTTGAGTTTTGATTTTTTTGGGCTGATGACCTTTAGCCATCGCAACTGGGATATATGGTCAGTGGGAGGTTATAGTGAAGTTACTGAGGCCTACTTGGCTGCGGATTTCAGCCGGGTAGGGCGAAGCAGTTGGTGGAGGGGAGGGATGGATCAGGTGTCGCAGAAGGGAAGTGGAGAGCCGAAGGTGGGCAAACTGGAAGAAGGGTGTTTAGGTGAGTGCCGTACTGGAGAAGTAGTTATGGTGTACGTGCACCACAGTGCCAGAATAGGAAATCAAAAAAATTGTTCTGTCAAACAAAAGAAATTTCCCGAGCATCAGCAAGCTGAAAGAGTGCTGTACCACGGCAGCGGCTCATAATTTACGGTGGTCCGGCTCTTCTCGTATAGTGTACAAGCACTCGCCGGCGCGACTAGTGTACACGGAAAACGTATTGTGCGTTTCGAGCAACAAATGGAGCCACCAAACGTTGTAAATATCATAGAAACATCGATTTCTGCTCTCCGGCTCCGGTGGAACGTCTCCTGAATTCCCATGTGTTGAATTTCCCGATGAACCATTGCTTCAGAGCGTTCAACCAAATGGTTGAACCATCAAATCAATAGCCTTGAAGTATAGCGAGTCCCGGCCAACAAGATGCTGAATTCAACGGAACACGCCAATAAAATATAGGAGAGCTGTCCATCGCGTAGACATTCTATTTACGACGTGGTATTATAACGGGTACTAGACTATAGAAGGATTATTATCATATACGTGCGGATTCGAGTCAAACCGTGACCCCGTGTTCTGGGAGCGCGTGTGACGAGAAGCCTGGAATATCCGCCGTCGAAACCGTGTTCAGCGTCCCGGCTTACTGCCGGGGAAATCGGACCCATCGGCCTCCAAGCCGCTGAGGGCGGGCCACTGTGCGTAGTGCTGCAGGACACGGAGCGGGACGTCGCGGTCGCGGCCGGTGCTGAGACGGGTAGAGTTGAGCGTGGGCAGCGAGAACTCCACGTCGCACGGGATGAGCCTCGTGTTGCGGTAGACGCGGCACGCCATGATGCTCGTCAGGGTGAAGTTCGGCACCATCAGGATCCCGCGGTGCAAAGGACCGACGGTTGGGATGTAGATCAAGAGCGTCGTGACGATGTTACTGATGACCGTAATCCTGTCATTTAAATGGATCAGCCCACAGGGAGTCAGGGGTGACCAGGGACGCACATGTAATACATCTGCCCGTCCGTAAAGAGCGCCTTGGAGAAGGCGGGCAACTTGGCACCACAGAACAATGCCTGCAACCAACTCCAGTAGGTCTGCTGCTGCTCCCCCTCCGTGAAACTCGCAACGAGCCGGTAGGAGATCGCCAAGAAGACGAGTGTGTCGTGCACCATGATGATTATCCTGGACAAGCCCACGTACGTCTCGAACCGCACGAAGACGCACTCCGTGGGGTTTTGCAGCTTAATCGCGTGGGAACTCGCGGGGACGGTTATAGACGACCCCAGTACCGCCAGCCAGAGGAGTCCGAATATCACGGTGACGCGGCGATCGCCGCCATATATCGCCCGCACACGAAATAGAAAAAGGAAGGCGGAGGCAGAGACGCCGATGGGGTAGAAACTAGTGATCACAACAGTGGCAGTGTTGCATGCCTGGATAGGGTACGCTAACATCGATGTTCAGTCATTACAATGCATGTGCAGGAGCTAGATGCGCACTGGCGAATAATGTGAATCCCAGAGCGTAAACCGAGGACGCGATTCTGTTTATTCCGGCATTACAGCTAATGTCGGAACCGAAGGCGCGGTGAAAAAATTTCTGTTTTGGGAGATTTCCGAAGAATTCCCCATAACTCGATGAGTTCTCAACAGATTGACACGAAACCTAGCTAGTTTTTCCAGGCTAATTCATCCGCAATTAGTGATGTAAAGGAAATTGCGAAAATGTATTTTATCTTTCCATTTGGCACCTGAGGCATTGTTTCTGTTGAACACCTCCTAGGAGGGTGGGCACTTGTTCAAACACACTGAATTTTTGGGATGGAAGAATTACATGCATTATAAAGAGGGTGATGTCGCCAGAATTATGATTTTTCTTCTCCATTGAGTCACTATTGATTGAGTTCGAAAATTTTGATTGAAAGATTACTTCTGAGTCAATAGTGACTCAATAGAGAAGAGAATCATAATTCTGGCAACATCACCCTCTTTATAATGCATGTAAGTCTTCCATCCCAAAAATTCAGTGTGTTTGAACAAGTGCCCACCCTCCTAGGAGGTGTTCAACAGAAACAATGCCTCAGGTGCCAAATGGAAAGATAAAATGCATTTTCGCAATTTCCTTTACATCACTAATTGCGGATGAATTAGCCTGGAAAAACTAGCTAGGTTTCGTGTCAATCTGTTGAGAACTCATCGAGTTATGGGGAATTCTTCGGAAATCTCCCAAAACAGAAATTTTTTCACCGCGCCTTCGGTTCCGACATTAGCTGTAACTAACCCGATGCATGTAGGAAGCGGTGGAAGGGCTACCTGGATGCAATATACACTGCACCTGTCAGATGGAATTTTTGTTTGAACAGCATCAAATAATCGCTTCGGAGGTTGTTCAGGATATCCCAGAACAACACCTAAAAACGATGTACCTCGTTTAAGGGCGACTCGGGGCGAGAAACCGCGTGGGATCACGTACCGCTGTGGCGCCTGCGAACACAGATGCTGAAACCTCGATTTGCCTCTGTAAGTCCGCCGGTAGTCCGTCGGGCAGGGACATGGTGAAGACCGCAAGAAAAAACGGCCAGAATTCGGGGCGTCACACAGATATCCGTCGTGGTGGACGTTTGCGTTAAGATCGTATGTGGTTAGGTCAGCAGCTCCCATGCGTTAGGCCTGTCATCGTTGCAGGTCAGGTTGTCATTTCCCCGCCAAATAAGTATATCCGAGTGCAGAAGCAAGTCAACAAGTAGGAGTTGGGCGTAGTAGGAGGCCTCGGAAGCTGTCGAGACTGCAGGTTGCCACAGTTTTGTTGGAGCTGTTGGCTTTTCTGTAGCAGTGTTGCGGTGACCCCGGGTCATGACCCCTGGTCAAGAGACAAGGGGCATTTGTGTTCTACTCTGGGTCTCCCGAAGTCCTTGAGCGCTTTGTGTACTGAAATTGACTCCCTCTTGTTCCAGAACTCTCTTCAAATATTCATCCGTTCATGGGTCTCGCATCGCGACTTTCTATGTTGCTGAGATCCCCTCTGTTCTGGACAAGAGACGCGAAGCCGACCCTTCGCGGGTATTGTCAATTTCATTGACAAACCCTGTTTCTCACAATCTTTGCCTCACCCGTCACCTTCGCTCTGACTTCTCGTCTATCACTCATCTCATCTTATATAACTCTCGCTCCTCACGACGGCATGCCTTATCGGAGCTTCACGGGGCCCCTCACCACCCAATTGCCACGTCAGCTGCGGCCCCGCTCAACACGCTTACCATCGCGTATCATCGGGTGCCGACATTGTAGAACACAGTCAACTTCGCAAACGCTACGGGCTGTGGAAATTTACACCAATGAGCAGAACAAGTTGAACAATTTTCTCTCCACCAGCACCCAAGATGATCCTGATACATAAAACTCCATATGTATGTATACATAGGGAACTCGAAGTGTAAAATTGGTCCGGCCTATACTGTATTAATTTGTATCGAAACGGATGACTCGCTGCGCCTCACTAGTGGCGACAGCACCGAACAGGCGATTGATGTATTCTCCATATTCTCGGAGCTCGCGTACTCGGTTTGGGAAGGCGAAGGAGATGGCTCGCGACGCGAGATTCCATGCCATGATTCAGTCTCCGTGAGTCTGATTCTTTTTTGAGGCGGGTCCTGAGCCTCCAAACTTGATTTCGTAGGCGCCCAGCCCCTCTGAGTGCTCGTACGACCGGGCGACCGCATTAATTGAAGAGAAGACAGCATCGAGGTTGACGGATCGTTGATGACGCTGTCCCACTCTGAATCCGGGAATTCAGGCGCGGAGACACTTGTAGCGACGAATTGCTTGGTAGCGGCAACATCCCGCGCAAAGAGCTGAAGGGTCGCTTGCGTCTTTTGGAGCTCGGAGCTGAGAGTTCCTCCGGCCAGGATGTCATCTGCGAACCAAGGGAGTTCGTGCTCGAAGATGAGTCGTTTTTTACTAGATCTTCCTCGCTGCTCAGTCTCTCCATCAGACTCGTCGTCATCGTCGGACTCGATTGCGCGAGGCCGCTTCGCGAGGCTTCTTGCGTCTCCTCCACTCGAGACACCAGCTCCTCCGGTGGCGCCTCCCGAATTAGCACCTCTGTCAGCCGCTCGCTTAACAGCGGTGGCGTGGGACTTGAGCATGCTGATGTAGGATTCGAGCGCTGCGTCGGAAGATGGAGCGGCGCCGGGGACCTCAGGCGGGAGAGTAGCGACGAGCAAGGCAACTGCGCGAGCTCGGGTAAGTTTCTCAGCCTTGAAGTCGGCAACGATCTCATCGAGTTTTTTTTGACCACGTCAGGTTAGAATATCGGACCGGACGGTGGGTTATTTCCTCCTGTGCCATTCTGAGGCCCAGACGGTCCACTAGAGGGAGGTTGAGTCGTAGAGTCAGCGGCAGCGCCAGACGATCCAGAGATGAGTCCATTTGTCATTTGAAGATAAGTGCTGAGATTGGCTGTTTCAAGTCAAACGATGGAATCGAAGATTCAAGATTGAGAGAAAGATTGACTCGGGCTCTGGGAGACAGCGAGAATAGATCCGTATTCCAGTTACTTTGGTCATAGAATTTCGAAATTTGATAATATATTAGGTCTGAAAGATTGCACCTCAGGTCCAAGTGTACTAATCCATGCCAAATTAACCATAGATTGAGAATTTGGCCACAAGAATGCAAAAAGTTTGAAACAGAAGCCCTCAAAATCAAATTTCCGGTTACTTTTGGTCATAGCGAGTAATGTGCCGCAAAAATATTGCGTGCCGTCGACTGGAATGTGATCCCCACATAGCAGAACCAGTCTGTATACCCCACTGGAGTTCCGGTTGCAAATTCAAAAAAAAATAACCATATTTGCCTCCTGGCATTTGTTCCGAGGATATCATCGGGGGATGTAAGACCTCAGAAATAGCCATAAGTGTGTTGAAATGCGCACAACAGAATCGGAGAACGCGCCCAGCCGCCATCAAAACATGACTTGGTATGGAGACCTAATTTCTCGAGCTTGATTGGGAGGTGATAGTCAGCACGATTCTAGGCAAAACTGTCTCCTCAGATTTTCCGTTGCCTCCCTCGTCATTGAGCCTGTGGCTCTGAAGCTCTTCATTCTAAAGGGAGGCAGTGCAGTGAGCACTGTATTCCATCCCATCTGAATCAATTGCAACGGCAATTCCCAGCACAGAATCAGAACTGTGACTTGGTATGGAGACCTATTTGCAGAAGAATTCCGGATAAGGGAGCCACTTCAAACCATGTGCCTCACAATGACATTTTGAACCCCGTGCCTCACAATGGAGCCCACCATCCAGTGCATTATAATGTATTTTAGCTGGGTTCAGCAGGGATGAGGGAGCACTTGATGTATTTAAGGTTTGAATAGATGCCCTGCATTCCGGATTTGCTGAGCAAAGGCAACGGACACAATCAATTATGAACCCCGTGCCTCATAACATATTTCGGCTGCGTTCCGCAGGGACAAGGGAGCCATTTTGAAGCATGTGCCTCACGATGGCATTTCGAACCCCGTGCCTCACAATGGAACCCACCATCCAGTAAGAAACACCACTAGCTTTGTTTAATCAATTTGTGTTGAGACATGAATTGCCGTTTAATCCATGGTTTAATCTAATCATGTTTAACGGTTGGGGGAGGCGTAGTAATAGAGAAATAGCGGCAGCATGATGAAAAATGAGGTGATACTGTATATCTCAAGAATTTCCTTTTTTGGAAATCGGTTAACATACGGTCTTTAGCCGTGAAGCGAAACACTCTGACGGCGCAGCAAATTGTGGCATCAATAAGGCCCCAATGACATCATACCTCCTTGTGAACCTGTGCAGTGGCTTCCTAGCTTTCTCAGGATGCAAGCAACTTCGGGGTTATAGTGAGTTCTCGTGGAGAAAGAAAGTAATCTTTCTGGCCATCCGAATTTGATCAAATCACGTGGAAGCGAAACCCTTCAAAATAACCAATTGTGCCGCATATATACAACCTGGGTTTTTGAGAGTGTTGATTTTGAGTATCTTCGACCTCGAAAACCCCCTCGCCAAGCACCTGGGACCTCATGGTGCATAAGAGTATGCTATCCAATTTGCTGCCAGAAGTGTCTAAACTGGGGTCAAATAATAATTGACACAAAATTGCATGGTGCTGGCGCTACAGTGCCCCATTGCACAATTCCTTTTATATGCAGGGACTTCCTATAGAGCGCATCCATCTCCCAAAAAATTGGGGTCCATTGGAGACGTGTAAGTTATCGAACAACACGGTGGGCCGGCGGAGAATATTGGGAAAATGCCGCATCAATAGGCGTCAATGCTGCGGCACTGCCGTGGCAGTGCGCAGCAGCCGTGTCAATTTCTCCTGGCCCCGACGTGGTCCGATAGCAGAATTTAGCGACTCCCCAACACATTTCAAGTTCAGCTCGCAATGGTACTTGGGGATAAAACTCACAGATGTGGCCCCGTGATTCAACGAGTTCTTCGAGAGCCGACTTTTGGTTGACAAAGTCAGGCTAAAATAAAATTTTGCGGCAGCAGCAGTCAGTACGACCAGACTCACACCTGAAGCCAGGGCATTGTTTGAGTCGCGTGTATAGCCCTGTTCAATATGAAACTTTCTGTGTCCTCCAAATTTTTGTAGCATGCTCCCTGTGCTCAGGGTGCAAATGCGGACCCAAACAAGGTCCCAGCGAACGCATCAACGCGATCACGGACTCGGAGAACGCACCTCAGGTGGTCTAGCCTCACAACATGACTTGGTATGGAGACCTAATTTCTCGAGCTTGATTGGGAGGTGATAGCCAGTGTGATTCTGAGCAAAACTGTCTTTCAGATTTCCCATTGCCACCCTCATCATTGAGCCTAGGGTTTTGGAGGTCTTCATTCTAAAAGGAGGCAGTGCTGTAAGGACCGTACTCCGTCGGTCTATGCCTCACAACGTGACTTGGTATTGCGTAACGGCATTTCCTCCTGGATCATTTCCCCGGCTACATTGGATAAAACCAATTAAATTAGCGGATACCGCTTGGAATGCATTGCAGACTGAGTTGTATTACACCAAACGCTCCAAAAAAAAAAAAATCCCTTTAAACTCGATTAATCTGCAGACCCCGAAATGGGCTCGGGTCCGCTTGCGCATATCTGGCTCGGATCACAGGTTTCCCTCCACCAACGAGCCCAATGGATACGGCTATTTCGCAGGCACGTTGCGACGAAGGCGTATCACGGATTCGAGGAGCCAGGACCCCGATAGGTGGATGACCACGATATCGACCGCGGGAGACAAGCTCTCCGGGTTAGCTAAAAACACAGGAATTGGGGACATGATGTTCTTATCCCTGGCGGACCCATCAATTGCAGCATGCCCAAGGTGTTCTTTATGTCAGCTACGTCGTGGGAGTGGGGCTACTGACTCATAGCAAGGCTTCGGGTCCAATAGTTGAACATGAATATGAGGTACCTCCCGATGGGAAGGATGTCCTAAAATGCTTTGGGGGTGAGTTCTTCCATCCACTTGTAGAACCATTCATGAATCAATTCCTCAGGCTGCAATGAACCAATTATCGGTGTGCCTCGAATCTGCTGCACATTTGAAGGCAGAAGAAGAAGGTGGCATCTTAAATGCTGGAAATTATCGGAGATAAATATTCGCGAAGAACTCGTGTCCCAGCGCGGGAGAACTTCCATGAAATGCTATGGAGGTGCGATTAATTCTAACCAAGGAATGAATTCAAATTTCTGAATAGGATGTGGCTCTCCAATCATTGGCGTCCCACGCATGTGTTGGCTCATTGGAAATGACAAACAAAGATGGCATGTTGACTGCTGGAATTTATTTCAAAACGAGGTATGGGGCTCGCATGACATTAACTCAACGAATAGCCCAGAAATTTCGGTCAAATCGAATACGGACATCAGCGCAACTGGAGGGAAGACATATCGTGACGTTGGGTTACAAATACCGGACGCTCCCAGCGAGCTCAAGACATACTGTGATGAGGGAGTCCAGGCGCCAGGGTTGACGAGCCCTCGAGTGCACTTGACGTCGATCGATGAATACGATGACAGCAATCTGGCTGCAATGGATGTGGATGTCGAAATCTCTGAGGGAGTGCAGGGGCCAGCTCAAGAACCGTCATGCATTTCCGAACAAATCGCATCAGACTCGTATGCGTTACCGAGCCCTCCCGTGCACTTGACGTCGGTGGATGAATACGATGAGAGCAATCCGGCTACGATGGATGTGGATGTCGAAGTCTCTTTTGTCTGGTACAAAAGGAGACTCTATGTTGGCTCGCTGGATGGGAAATTAACTGAGGCCGAAAATACAGAGGGTAAGTGATGGTTCCGGGGGAAAGATGATATCTAACATGACTGAAAGAGCCACCGACAAAGAGATTCAAGCCTAATAGAAGAGCTGGGAAAAGACCAAACCGGGGTACCAATAAACGCTCCGTGGAATGTCAATGTCGCCGCTACTCGTATGAATCACCGTGGAGCTGCGAATTGAAGGACCAAAATTCTGTGGAGAGCTATGGAGCACTCCGTGAAAAATTCTTGATTCAATCAGCCTTGGGGTCGGTGGAGCTCAATCAAAATATCTGGGAGCCATCCCGACCTTTGACAGAGATTGCAGGAGATTTTCCCAAGGGTATGTAGGCATGGGAGTGCTTGACATAACTTCTCTCACCAAGAATATCCACAGCCACACTCCACTCACCTGTAATATACGAGAACCCACACTTCGCAAAGAAGCTGAATGGACATCTCGAGCTATGGCAGTATCTCAATGGTACCCTCATTAATCTTTGTTCAATCCCTTGGCCTTTCGACAGGGGACATGAGGTGACAGAGGGATCAATTCGAACATACACTGAGAACAGGAGCACAGCTGAGCTCAAAACGCTGCAATTGATGTTTCATCCTGATAAATGGACCCGGATGATTGAATTGATGGGTTGGGAAATGGAATGTATGGATTTGTTTACGAAGATGTTGATGAGTTGCTGAAGTCACACCAGATTTCGCAGTTATCTCCAAAATTATAGGGGGGGTAATTGAGGAGAAGAGTCTAACTCCGGGAGGTTAAAAGTAGTCACTTGAGTTCTCAGACATAGAGTTTCGAATAGACTTCACATTCTGACCCTACTACTCTCGGACTCTTCGATCATAAATATTTTAAACTCGACTAACCGGCTCGGGATGGGTAACACGCACCTAAGCGAGCTACGCGGACGCTTACGGCAATACCTCTTAGGTGGGTTAAGTAGTGGTAGCATAACCCACCTAAGAGAGGACCCCGGTTTATCCCATGGAAGGCTAGCCCCGATGGACCCAAATCTGCCACTTTTTGTCCGGACAGATTTCTCCCAAATAGTGTGGTATTTGTCCGGACGGGAGCTAGCCGAGGGTTCCAAGAAGGCTAATTTTACGTTCCCACGGCCTAAAAAATGTTCAAATTTCTCGCCGTCTATTTTACGGCGCTCGTGTTGATTGAACCCCAATTCGGGGCATATTTTGCGCAGACAAACACTTTCCGATTTCTGAGCCAAAAACATTACCTGGACATCGACCCAACTGGGACCTCCCGCTCGACTTTTTGTCCGGACAGGACCTAGGTTTTGCGCCGTCGACACCTCATTTTTGTCCGGCCAGAACCTAGGTTTCGAGGCCAAAATCTCAAAATTTTGTCCGGCACGGGGGCTAGGGTCCCAAGGGATAAACCGGGGTCCTCCTAAGAGGTGTCCTGCGGAGGCCGAGGCCTTGCTTCTTTTTGATAATCAGCACGTGATTTAATGACTTGGGATTGGGCCTCTTCGAGGCGGGTGCTGAACCTTTCGGCCGAGTACTGTAGTATTTCGTTCAATTAGTATGGTCACCTGTCACACGCCCAAAAATCTACGAAATTTTTCGTAAGTCACTGCGTCACAGAGGCATTTTTGGCTTAGCCGAGCGTAGCCGAGAGATGCCGACGGATCAAATTGCCAAATTGGGACCGCATACAGGTCAATTGCGATGTCACACCCCAAACCGCCTTACGAATTGAACGAAATACTACAGTAACAGACGGCAACCGTGACGACTGTGAAACTGATCCGAAATACTGATGCTATTTCGGCCTGATGGCTGTATAGTGCCACATGGGCCCCAAGGGGCCCGCACGCACTTTAATGGAATTATGAATGAATGGCTACTTTTTCACAGTGTGTCTACTTGTCAGAGCTCGCATAAAAAACATCGAGGGCATTCAAGGAGCAGTCTAAATTGAACTGGCCATATCCGACCGTCTCAATTAGAAGCCCCCATAAGTTACAAAATACAATGTTATATGTGACTGATGCCATCATCTTTCTGTGTGATCTCGAAACTTGGCCTGGCACGACACAGGGAAATCTCAGATATCAATATTTCTTGCAGATTAACATGCAATTGCAGGACAATAAAGATGATTCAAGCCTCGGGTGTCGCCATCCATTGGAGAGAAAATGAAACACATTATAGATTTTTAGCGCAGATACGGCTATGAAGGATAAAACATAAAAACATGTACAGACACTCGCATTTTTTTCCCTGCAGTCCTCTTTGCTACTTCTTCATCCACGGCTACCACTGGGTGAAGAAGACGTGGCGTCGCCGTCGATGAAAGTGGATGAAGCGCTGCAAAGAAAATAGAAAATTAGGAAAGAGCCACTAAATGTTTTGCCATGTGTAGTAGATGCCGCCGCCTTGCCGTCTTGGTCTCCTGCAATGTGTTGTGTCGCTCGTGCTCGTGCAATGCGGTGTGTCGCTTGTGCTCGTCCGTGCTCGTCCGTGCTCGTCGTCTCCAATCCCAGCATGCTTCTATTCCAATAACGGTGTTGTGGTGTTTTGTCCTTGAGGCAGTTGCAGAATAATGCGAATATCGGCTGCCACCATACGGAGGAATAATCGTGCGGCCAGCTTAAAGATGCAGGTGCTCATTTGTGAGCTGGTCAGAAAGTTCAAATTTTCGCTCCAGGAGAATGCTTCAATCACTGAGGATGTCGAAACAGACTTGTTCAGCTTCTGATTTGACTGTAATGGTGTAGATCACCAATTTTTGACTCATTATGGGCCTATTGCAAGACGCCCTTTCAGTGTTTATATAGATAAACTCTACAAGGGGCACTTCCACGGACCCCCCAAACAGGGTTATGATGTCAAGTCACGCTGTTCAAAATGCAAACCATTGTCACTGTGGAAAGGCATGCAACAAGACCGTACGAGAACGCGCAGGCGCGGGCGTCAGGTCACGCGTTTCAAAATGTGAGGGTAATAGGATCACGTATTTGAAAATGTGAAGCATTGAATGTCCTCTGGCAATAATGGCTCCGAGCGGGATCTTAATACGGGGAATCATTGAAGATACGGCGACGGATGGTAAGTGCATTGCACCTCCCGTGCTGAGGCTGATCTGACGACTCTAACCCTAGCGTGCTTACCCTCCTTGACGCCGCTACCAACGACCTCGCGCAGCTCATCACGCAGCTCAATCTGAACGCGACGCTCGGCACGCCCTCCCCCGGACGCGGTTTCATCGGGAGGAGAGCCACACGCGCACGTCCATCCGCTCGCTGCGCCCGCACGCCGCGCGCAATCGCGAAGGCTCCACCTAATCCCACCCCGAACGATTACATTACGACCGCAGTATGGATCTCACACTTTTCGGCTCTCCTCTGTCCTCTACTGTGGTTATCGCCTCGACTTCCTTGATCTCCAATATCTCACCCAAGGCTAGAATTAAGGGGTATGTTTATTCTTCTGGTTTTTGCTGCCGTACGGAGGCTGCCCTTTTTCCTGTAATCCTCCGTCTTCAACTCCGAACTTTTCGGGCGTAGCTGTGGAATGTAATCCTCGGCTCTCGTCCCTTCTGCTCCTGCGGCCTCCGACAAGAAAATATTCGCGGTTTCCTTACAGTCGATACAATACCATTTGAGATCTCCGGTGCCTCATACCATGGTAGTTGAACTCCGGGATCCTCTTTGGTTCTTTCCCAGACGTTCACTCGCATTTCTATTGTAGCCATGCACTCAAGAACTCAATCCATCGTCAATCAGGTTAAATTCCAATAACACCAGGTCCTCCTTGTCTCCAGACGTGCACCCGGTTCAGAGTTGTGACTCGCATTGCACAAAGCGAATTTCCACCCCACATATTCATCTCGCATCTATTGAAGATTTATTACAGAAGAGCCAAGATGAATCGCCCGAACATACTGACTGTGTCTGCCCAGATATAAGGTACCGCTGCAATTTTTAAATGAGTTTAAACCTTCGTTTCAGCAAGTATACCGCTGCAGTGTTCCTCTCTTGAGCACCGAAAATGCCAGTTGGCAAGATGGAGAATGGAGGTTATTAGATGGTGCAAAGGGACGCTGATGCAACATTCGGACAGTGCCACAGTTGATGATGGGCCGCGTTATCCACAGCATAAACTCAGGAGCTTTGTTTCCGCGCCCCGAGCCCGCAGAGTGGTGCCAGTCAATGCAAGGATTCCACGCAATTTCTCTGCAAGGAAGGTCTGACACGAGATGGAGCGGAAACTCGTGGAAAGGACTTTGAGATGGGGTGGATTAGTAGATAACCGGGGCGGAATATAATTTAGAGATGGTGGTTGCAAAGGAAGAGTGTTTGTTTGCCGAATGTGTTTGAGGTCGTGATCCGATGCATGCCGATGTCGGTCTTTCTGTCTCAGCAATACACGCGGCACTGGTAACGACATCGATCAGCACCGTCCAGTGCTGGCGGACATCGGCCGCCAACAAAAAGCCGGTGGAAGCCGCTGGTTGACACTGGCTGACGGAAAGCTCTCCATCCTCGAGGGCGGCAGTGCTTTGAAGACCGGGCCGAATCAATAGCAACCCGTTAAGGAACCGCGCCGCGCGCGTTATTTGCCATTGTGCCGTCGAAACGTGACTTGGTATGGAGACCTAATTTTCCACACTTGAGTCCGAGGTGATAGACAGTGTGATTCTAAGCAAAACTGTCTCTTCAGATTTTCCATTGCTGGCCTGGTTGTTAAGCCAGAGTCCTGAAAGCTCTCCATACTCGAGGGAGGCGGTGCTGTGAAGACAGGGCCGAA
The DNA here is from genome assembly GCA_029378395.1 of Mycena leptocephala. Lineage (NCBI taxonomy): Eukaryota > Fungi > Basidiomycota > Agaricomycetes > Agaricales > Mycenaceae > Mycena > Mycena leptocephala. Next base: position 402,148 of record JARJLF010000010.1, read on the forward strand.
TCAATAGCAAACTGTTAAGGAACCATGCCTGGCAAAGAAAAATTCCGGGGAAATTCGCAGGGTCACTTTTTGAGGCACGCTATACAGGAATGGATATCCTTGCTCAATATGAAACTTTCTGTGTCCTCCAAATTTTCTTAGCATGCTCTGAGCATAAATGTGGACCCAAACAAGGTCCCGATGAACGCATCAACGCGATCCCAGACTCGGAAGACGCACCAAGCCGCCATCAAAATGTGACCTGGTGTGTAGACCTACTTGTTCACGCTTGATTTGGAGGTGATACCCAGCGAGATTCTAAGCAAAACTGTCTGTTCAAATTCCCCACTGCTGCCCTGGTTGTTAAGCCAGAGCCCTAAAAGCTTTCCATACTCGAGGGAGGCAATGCTGTGACGACCAGGCCGAATCAATAGCAACCTGTTAAGGAACCGTGCCGCGTTATTTGCTGTTGTGCCGTCCAAACGTGACTTGGTATGGAGACATAATTTCCCGCGCTTGATTGCGAGGTGATAGCCAGCATGATTCTAAGCAAAACTGTCTGTTCAGAATCCCCGTTGCTGCCCTGGTTGTTAAGCCAGAGGCCTGAGAGCTCTCCATACTTGAGGGAGGCAGTGCTGGGAAGGCTGGGCGGAGTCAAATAGAAATCTGTTAAGGAATCCGGTCCGGTAAAGAAAAATTCCGGGGAAAGTCGCTGCGTCGTCTTTCGCGCGGGCTGCTTTGTGCCCTGCTTTGGGCATGTCGGCGGGAGGTGGCTTAACGTCTATATCCATTCATTCAGAAGCGTCGATAGGATTTGTTGTCTTCCGCGCGGTCTGCTTCGTGCGAGGCTTTGGGATGTCTGCGGGAGGTAGTTTTACATCCTTCATCCAGAAAGGAGGGTCAGCAGGCTGCACCGTCCGCTTCGTGGTCTGCTTCGTGCGAGGTTTTTTCCGGTTCCACATCCACATCCATCCAATGTTCGTCCGCGGCTCGGGTGGTTTTCTTGGCGGTTTGCTTGGTGCGGGGTTTCGCCGCTGTTTCCATTGGGTCGTCCGCCTCCTTGGTACGGAGCTTCTTGTTGGCGGTAGGTTTGGCGTTTGCTTTTGTGCTCCCGTCTGTGGACTTGGACTTGCTGGCCTTCAGGACCACCGCGTCTGCTTCCCGCTTCCTCTTCCCGCCCATACCCGCCTTATCGCGGACCTGCGCGTTGACTCCACCCAAGTTTGACCGCCGAGATGTTACTTAACATGAAAAGGGTGCTAAGCAGCTCCGGGGGAGCCGTATAGAATAATTCTTATAAATTACCGGATTTTGGTCTGAAATCGATGTGAAAGTGGGGAAAAAATTAACAACAGCCCAACAAGGGACAAAATAAAATTTCTGTCCCGGACAATACATTCACAATGTGAATATGAACAAATCTCCCCGACCATTCGGTGCATTATAATGTTTTTCGGCTAGTCTCAGCGGGGATAAGGGAGCATTTGACATGGATTTGAATGCCCCGTGAGCACGGGCAAACAATGTATTTCGGCTGTCCTCCGCAGGGACAAGGGACCTACTGTGCCCAACTGTATGAGTGAAATGTAACGGGTAATGCAGGGTACGTTTTGTTTTAATTTTCGACCTCTGTAATTTGTTTAGTAACCCATAACGCTCCGGCCGTTTCTCGTTTCAAGTCAACTGTTTCAGTAACGCGCGAAAATGTGTTTCACTCATACAGTTTAGAACAGTATTTTGAACCCCGTGCCTCACAATGGCATTTTGAACCCCGTGCCCCACAATGGAACCGACCATCCGGTGCATTATAATGTATTTCGGCCGAGTTCAGCAGGAATAAGGGAGCACCTGACATATTTAAGGTTTGAATAGACACCCTGCATTTAGGTTCGGAGCAAGCCTGTCTCCGCACCGGCAAGCCGGTGAATCTCGGAGAGAGAGGCTTGGTCCAAACTACCGAAAAAGGACTATGTGTTCAAATGCATTTTTCTCGGCCATTTCAACTCTGATTGCCATGGTCTTGCTTGATAATATGTTCCCTGGATGTCCCTCTAGAGCTTTACATGCTCAACTTTCAAAAATATTATATTGTTCTTGCACTGCACTCGATCTTTGAACGGTTTGATGCAGTTGTGATATATCCCAAACTATTGCCATTAGTTGGGAATTCCGCTGGTTTTATGGGCTCGATGGATTAGGAACATAATTTACAGTGAGTTGACCAGCAATTTCTATGCAGAGAACTGCCTTGGTCATGCAGGAAAAATAATTTTGTTCTTGCAGGTGGTGTGTCACAATTCGTGACATGTGTGACTCAACCTCACCCTTGGTCATATGGGGGAGCAGTAAAGCATCGAGGGAATGAGAGGTCATGTTTTGGATGGCATATAATCATAATGAGTGCTGAAAAAAAATTGGAAGGAAGAAAACTTATAACATAATCTTCGGTACAGCTGACTAAGCACACCATTTCACTTATCGTTGAGCTGCAGCCTCGTCATATCACCTATCCTCACAAATAAAAGCTATTCCAGCATCTAACCTGCAAGTGGAATCTAACTGGCAACTTACATTTTTTATTTTCACCATGGGTATAGTAGCACAGAGGAAATTTCATTCCTTCAGATTTGTGAAGAAGGCCATGTTCGGGACTCTTTCCTGGGCTGCCGGGGGGATTTATCAGAAATCCAAGTAGGCCAAAACATTTTCACGCTTCCAATCTACAAGCTATCAACTTAGACCGAAGGGATCAAACCTGTTTCTGAAGCGGGAGAGCAATTGGAACACATTGCCCTTTTTCTTGATCTTGGCACAAGCCCCTTCTCAGAATTCCCTGCGAAGCACGTGAATGTCACGTGTGGTGAGAACGGCGGCTGGACCCGAACCTACCCTGCATTCCGGATTTGAACGCCCCGTGAGCACGGGCAAAAACCGTGTTTCGGCTGTCCTCCGGAGGGACCAGGGCGGTCAATAATTGCGGGTTATATGCAACCATATTCCATGACGGTTTGAGCTTGCTCACATTTGATCTTCCGGGAGTAAAATTATGGGTTAGATTTAATACCTCTTGAACATCTGCTGTCTGTGAGACCAAATTCGTCGTATGTACTCAGGGTAGAAGGAAGAGTCCCTCTGCTCCCATGCCAGAACCAGCCGTTAGTAAGGTTCCGCCACATCATGAGTTTTCAGTGCGCGCCGCTCCGCGGCTGTTGTACCCTGGAGGAGAGAAGGATGTCAAATAACACATCTGGAGGTACGTGAATCAATCTGCATCGGGAATACAATAGCTTTCGAACCCAGCTTTGGTGGGCTCCCCAAACTAGGGCCTGACTTGGATGATCCATTGGATAATTCCCACGCTCGCTGTGGACAAATGCTTCACCACAATAAACCGGAGAAATTTCTAATGCCTACCAATCACCTTCTAGGCACCGAAGCATTGTTCCTGTCTTTTCCCGAAGGAATTTGAGCAAGCAATGCAGAGATAATATCGTGGGAATCATCCAATGGATCATCCAAGTCAGGCCCTACCCCAAACAATAATAATCAGTCCTGCAAAATTTTGCGAAAATATGTTACCCCCAAAAAAATTACAGAACTTTGGTGAAAAGTTGCAGAAAGTTTCTTGGGTTTTCATTGAATTTCCTTCGGATTGTTCACTTCAAATACACAACAGAGTGCAAAAACAAACAAGATTGCATTCGGATCTACACAACTACAACAGTTCTACAGTAGTATTACGACAGCTGGCTTCAACACTGCTGAAAATCCCGCTGGATGTCGACGCCGGCCTTGCCGGCATGCAGTCGCAGTCGCAGATGAGGTGCGTTCGCATCTGTATCACACGCAGGAAGTTTCATGATCGGAAGTCAACACTTTATGCAAACCAAAATGTTGGGAATCCCTTACACCGGATGGGGGTGGAGAATAATGTGCCCGGAACTTAATCCTTTCGACGGTGCAGAGAGAAAATTGAACCTGGCTAACCGCGGCCAGTGCGTCGTCTGTTGAAATGGGGTGGAAGAGATGTGCACAGTTAGATAAAAAGTAGATCCTGCAGAAATGTATTGATGCACTCGCGAGACCGCCAAAATCGAGTCGACATGGCTGCAGGTTCCTTATCCCTGCCAAATACAGCCTAGCCTGCATATTTTGCTTTCCCTCTAAACAGAAGTGCAATGGGTATTATTCTTTCCAGTGGATTATAGTTCACCCTCTCGAATGAGCGTATGAGAACGTGCACACAAAATTTAAACCCCGGCGAAGCACGTTTTGGAATATTTTGTGGATTTTCGATATTTTGCTTTCCCTCCAACCAGAAGTAAAAGGGATGATGTTCTAGTTCGGCGTTTGAAAATGGATTCAGACACGGGAAAGTTTGTGAAAAGATCCCTGGACTTCCGGCACTATCTGCGAATTACTTCATCAGACCACCAGCGTGCACTGACTCAGATGGTGCTCTCAAGCCACGGTCTTGCTGTTGAACGTCGGCGTTGGACAGGACGCAGAAAGAAAATTGTTCCGCACCAGCGGCGGCTGTGCATATTTTGGTATGCCTACATCGAGGACCCAGCACATGCCATATTCGTTTGCCAGAACCGCTTGCCCGGCATGGAGGATTTGATAGGAAATGACTGAGTTTGAAAAAGGCTTCAGACGCAATTTTATAAAGACGGGGACTACCGAATTGCACGGCCACGTTGAAAACACTCACTGCCATTCTGTGCTGCTACTGCCACTAATCGTCGGAGCTTGGGCGTCTTGTTTGGCCGCCAATCAAAATCAATTTCGGCGTGGGCCGTGGCAGGCAGGTAGGTAGGATTACGGCCGGTCCCCTTAGGAACGCCGGGCCCAGGAATTATCGAAGTGTACAGGCACAGTGTACACTATTGTTCCTGGACTCCTCCATATCCCCGTAGCCGAGCTCACTGCCGCAGTCTTTTAACCCGCCGCCGTAGAACTAAAGGAATATAGAGAAGTGAATTTACACAGAAATAGAACCCCATCGCGCTACTCTGCCTTGGCCATATTGTATCATATGCAGATAGGAAGACTTGGGGGAGGCCTGACCAGATGTGCCGAGGGCTAGAGGCAGAGGTAGGAAGATAAGACGTATGCGAGATGGTCATTGCCAGTCATAGAGCGGAACGGGTCGGGATTTGTCCCGCGTGCGGATTCTTGAAATGGGTCGGCGGTCCGGTGGCTTTAGATTGATTTTAAGAGTGTAAAACAATAAAAGAGGTCTCGAAGCCTTGGTTGAAAAACTGGGGTCAAAACAGAGTAAGAGGGTGCGAAATTGAGGAGCGCGATGCTTCCTCTGGGCAGTTCCCCGGCACTGGCCGCGAAGTCGGTGGTACGAAACAAAGAAGTTGATGTCCTGTCCGGGAGTACGGATGGCGTGCCTTGACTTTTCCGCGGATGTGCTTACCGAGCGCTCGCTCGATGTGTCCACCATCGTCCCTGAGTCCTGCAAACCTGAAAACATTCACAGCTACTCAGATCGCACTCGGAGGCACCATTACACCTTCAAGAGCGCAATTAGTGGTTTACATTTTGAGCCGCATGACTTGACATCCTGCAAGCCATTTCAATCCCATTGAAGTTCCAGGGCCATTTTTAACCAAGCTGCGCGTCCAAGGAATGGTTAGCCCTGATTATTGCGAACATTTACAGCTACTCAGATCGCGCTTTGAGGCATTATTGCGCTTTCCAGAGCGCAAACACTGGTTTGCATTTTGAACCGCGTGACCCTATTGCCTTTTTAATTGTCTACATTTTGAAACGCGTGACTTGATCTCTGACACGCCATTTTAATTCCAATGAAGCCCCACCATCGTTCGCATTATTCACCTCCTGATATCGCCCACTATATCAAAATCGATGCAAAGCCCCATGCAAGTATCGTGTTCATTCAGGCGCATCTCAACTGTCTATCGTCCGACTGCGTTCCTTTTGTTGACAGCGTCCAAGACTGACCAGCTTCAAGGTGTGGGGCTCGCTATTCGCCCACACGCCTGCGGCGAGCGAGCCGAAAGAGGATGATAAGTAGGCCCAAAGGACGCACGATTCAGACCGCAGTAGCTCATCCCTTCGCTTCGAATACTATTCACGAGGAAAATCGCCGAGAGTTGAGCAAGCGACCGGTATTCTAGTGAAAGATTGCCATCTGCAAGCGTCTTTGCGGCCCTAGGCGAAGCGCTAGCGCAGAGGATGGCGGCTCCCGCCTTGATTATCCCGAGACTCCCGAACAGTGACAGCGGGGCGGCCGCAGCGTACAGGAAGCCCCCTTCAAGCGCTTCTCCGACATGACACTCGCATTGCTCTGTCCCGATGATCGGGAGGAAGGCAGAGATGTCGTGGATGCCTGAGACCTACTTGAGCACAAGGACCCCTACGCGGTACAGATCACTTGGCATTGCGGCGCCCCGCGCCATGTGTCACGCTGCTTCTTGGGACAATGTCGGAAGTATGGCCTAGCGGTTATGTGCGTGGCCTGCTTGTGTAAGCCCCTCCCTGCAGCAAGCGCACAGGTTTCGGCACAAACACCTTTGCGCGTTCGATCCTCACCGGAAATCCTCTAATTTCCAATATGTAGTACTTAGTAGTACCAAAAAAATCTCGTAGGAGTGAGAATTGTCAACGGTAGTCAGTGCAAGCGGTTGACGGCCCGCGGAGTCATCCCCTTTGCTCATACAAAATAAAGATTGTGCTATTCAAGTTCGTGAAGTTACAAAAGCAGTTCATCCCAAACGATGTTAGTTGAAAGATCATCCTCATATTTTAGGATTAGAACATTTTCAGAGTCGTGGACGCGAGTCATTGCGGAATATGTGAGAATACCGGCCGTCGCAAATCAAGGCCCAATTTTTGAACAGTGAGCCCTTGGCAGCCGTTGAAAGTAGTGGCATAACAAAGAGCTAAAGGTATCTGTTTTCTGTGGACATCAAAGTTAAACCCTTGAGGCCGAAAATGGCAGTCAATGCGTGGAATATAAAGTCGAATCTGCAGTAAGATTATCAACCACCGCTTCCCCATATCCTGCAGAGTGACGAAAATTTAACAACCTGTTTTCCTTGACAGCACATGGAATATATGATGGCGATTTCATGAAGTTTTTAGATGGCGTTTCAGCGGTAACGTTGGCCGGCGGACGAACATATCATCGACTGCTCCCTGCTCACGAAGGTCAACATGCAACTCGTTGGTTTATACATGACCCTTGGGCAATGTTTGCTAAAGGGGACGAATTGAACATTCCATCTTCATCCATAGCCTTGGAAACAGTCAACCCAGTGGAGTTTGTTCATCAGATAGAAGGGAACGTGAGACCCTGGGAGCAGCCGAATCTTGTCTCCTCCTATGTTCACGGTCAATGCTGTCTTCACGCAAGCGGCGTTGCCTCTGAGATTCACGTCGTAGGCGACGCTGACATTCGGCCTCAGATTCAATCGGGTAGTGATCTGAAGTCGATTCCGCCAGTTTTGGATCCGAGAACTGGCAGCTGTATTTTCTTCCCCATTTTGACACAGAAATGCAAGGACCGATGATGGCCAAAAAAACAGGCCCGCGCCAATTCGGCCCAAAAAAACATTGTATTCTTCCAAAGTTTTTTGTAGGTTCATGGTCTACACCACACCCCATAGGTACCTACAGCCAATGTCAGAACCGAAGGCGTGAGCAAAAAAAATATGTTTTGGACATTTTTTGGCTCGTTTCTCTGCATTTTCGTGGTATTTAGCCCTTTGAAACTGTCGCCTTGGAAGTTGATGGCCTCACCAAAGATGCCCGTGGGTGGCCCGTTGGAATCTAACACTTTGCATAGGGATGGTCACGGGTCCGGGTCCGGGTATAAATCAGTCAACCTGGACCCTGACCCGGAAAACCCGAACCCGAACCCGCGGGTCTACGGGTTGTCTACGGGTTGTCCGAATTGATCGGATCAGGCCTGCCGAGGCTTGCCGGGAAGGTTCAACACCTTTAAGACATGAAATGTGTCCACTAATTGGAGTTTTTAAGTGCATCAGGAGCTTAACAGAAGCTTGGGAGTACCATTGGTAGCTCGTAGTACCTTGAAATGACTTAAATTCCATGATAAAATCAAATATTCGCAGACCCGTGGTGTACCCGAGGGTTTCGGGTCCACTAAAATTGTAACCCGTACCCGTACCCGGGCTGACCCGACCCGGAAACCCGCCGGGTTGACCCGTACCCGTGACCATCCCTAACTTTGCATATTCAATGGAACCCACCGGCAGCCCATTGGAATCCAACGATCATCAAACCCGTCAAATCCCAATGCCTCCCGGGATAGCCGTGTAACCGGAAACGGATTTATTTTATCGGACCCTGTGCACGTCAAGTTCGGCGAGACTTTCAACTTCAAGACTTGTCCCATGCGCATCCCTAACTGTGCATTTATAGGATGCTGGACGTGCTTCCCGGACTCGCAACATAATCTACGAGTTCTATGAGCGCGTGGACCTCAACAAATACGGTGTCCCCGGCGACGATGGAGACAAGCATTATAAGTGTCTTCATGGCGCTTCCAAGATTATCACGGTTAAACGGTCCCAGAAACACAGTGTCAATGGTGCGAATCATTTTTTCGTGACTAACATATCTCAGGTCTTGTCGGACATCTTCAGCGTCGGGTTCTGCCGATGCATCGCCTGTACGAGATTCTGAAGGGACGTTCTGAGCCACCCACACAAGATGAACTCGATATTGCCGCCGGTAAGAAACATCTTGACTGGGCCGCGGCGTCTGCATACCTCGGCAAGTTGGAAACAGCATCCAACTCCATCCTCGCTGCATTTCGCAAGCAGGCCGGGGATTCTGTAAGCCTCTCCTTGATATAAAATCTTTTGCACGCTGACTTCTCTGCAGGTTCCGTTCGATCAGGAGATATTTGAGAAACTCCTGATTGAATGGATGGTGGCTGACGACCAAGCCTTCGACCTCGTTGAAAACAAGGAGTTCCAACGTCTCCTTCAGTACACACACCATCCTACGTCCACCATCTCCTCCGATAAGCTTCGCATCCCTGGGTGCACATCCTTGAAACACCGCATCCTAAAACTTGGTGAAGATACGACGGAAGGAATTCGCAAATTCTTCTCGGTGCATAGATCCTCCAAACCTTATTCCCCATCTCACTTGCTTTTCCAGGAGTTGGAGTCCAAAGTTACCATATCCCTCGATGCTTGGACCTCCAGCAATGGCTACGCTTTCCTCGCTATCGTCGCCCATTACGTTACGAATGACGGGAGACTTGGTATGAGTTCACCTTACATGCCGTGGGTTACCTGACCGAAATCTAGAGGAGATGTTGATCGACTTTCGCGAGATTCTGGGTGAGCCTTCCGGCGAGAACATGGCGGACGCAGTGTGGGAAACTTTGAAAAAACATGGCTTGGATAACGGACAAGCAAGTGTTCGTGTTGATATTCGAGCCCTATTGCAATAATATTACATCCAGGTTTTGGCGGTCATGATGGATTATGTGAGCAACAACGACACCCTCGTGGCAGCCCTAGAGGTGAAGTTCAAGTCTGTAGGAATTACCTGGTGGGATGCACTTGAGGCGCGAATGCGATGCTTTCTGCATACTACACATCTTGCCGTTCTCAAGGTTCGTTCTGTGGTGTTAATTTCTAAATTAAGCTTGCTCACGAATCAAAGCTCCTTGAAGCGATAGGTGCTGTTGAACGACCAGACCCCAAAAAGCGGGGTGTGTATCAAGACAATATTACAGCTGGCGTAGATAGGGAGGATGATGGGGATGGGGAAGATGGAGGCGATGGTGATGACGAAGATGAACCAGATGACGAACTCTACAGTTTGCAGGCCGTGGCGAGGGTATGTTCCTCCGATTTCTCCGGTATAATATGGACTTCTTATCCGAACCTTATGTCCTCAGTTGCGCCGCATCGTCTGGGCAGTTAGATCTAGCCCTCAACGGCGCAAGCTCTGGCTCGACCTGGTGGGGACCATGGGGCAGAAACCTTTGATGCTGATCCTCGATGTTCCTACTCAATGGTCCTCTACTCACCAAATGCTTCGTAAGTCCATACAATCAATACTCTGTGTCGCACTGCTCACTGCCTCCTTTCCTTGATTCAAGGCCACTGCCTAGACTACCGTGCCGCCATCGACACCTTTGTTTACCGGAACAAGGAGCTTCGACAACTTGAGCTGTCCGACACCGATTGGAATGCGATAGGATTGGTCACTGACTGGTTGAAAGTTTTCCGTTCTGCAACCACCGACATGTCTCGCACACAACACTCATTGCTCTTGGTAACACACGCAATCTTCCGCGGACTGCAGGACCACCTCCACCAAATCATCCACGACTTGTCGGATTCGGCGCCACCATGTCTCAAACGAGGTCTTCTCGAGGCCCATCGCAAACTCAGTGACTATTACTACAAGTCCGACGCGTCCCCCTACTATTTGTGGGCTGCATGTATGTCCTTCGACCACGCTCTTTTAACTGAATCTAATGGCCCTATCAAGTACTTGATCCTCGCATTGGTTACGAATCCTTGTGGCGGGATTTCGCAGATGAGCCTGAACTTCTCGACAGCGTTGATGCTTCTGTGCGGCATATGCGTACATGCTTAGATACACTCTATCCGTGTAAAGCTACTGCCCCTGTCGTAACCACTCCGGCTCCACCGATAGCAATGTCCTCCTGCGCACATTTTCGCACATCCCCACAGAAACCCAACTTCACTCGGCGGTACCAACAATCTGACCGTCAGCCTGTTGACGAGAACGACACATTTATCAAGTTGGCGCAGGAGGATTTCGAGAACTCTGATCCCATTGCATGGTGGTATGCACGGCACTTCCAGTTCCCGCGACTTTATCGGTTTGCGCGAGACGTTCTGGCAATACCGGGTATATTCACTTACTCTTGATTCTTTTATACGTCGCTGATTGCGATGTTTTCTGGGTCTGCGGTTGCTGTTGAGCGCATATTCTCAAGTGGCCGTGATACACTATCGCTGCGCCGCTCGAGACTCTCTGCCAAAACCATATCTACACTCATGATTGTCAAGCAGCATCTCAAGTTGGCGCATACGGCCATTGACGAACTCGCTGCGATGTGATCTACTTGTATTTTTCTTTTGAATATACCACCATTGATGCCTAGTACCACGAGAATCAGTTGCGGGGACCCATTTTATATACTAGACAAAGAATAACGCCATCCCCCCCTGCTTGCGGCTGTCTTTTCTACCGCCCGTCCCGCCACCAGGTCATAAACTCGAAAAAGACAGCCACTAAAAGGGCGGGCCACCACCGTCTCGGGCACGCGGATTTACGGCCGTTGCCGTAAATGGGACGGTGTCCATCCCTAGTCTGCACTGAGCAGCTGCTTCCGCTTCTCCAGCACAATACTTTCAAGTGGCTCTGCCTCTTGGGACCTTCCAAGTTCACAGTATGTGGCAGCCAAATTTCCCATAGCCAACAGTGTGTCTGGATGGTCTGCACGGAGCAGCTGCTTCCGCTTCCCCAGCACAATGCTTTCAAGTTGCTCTGCCTCTTGGTACCTTCCAAGTTCACGGTATGTGGCAGCCAAATTTCCCATAGCTGACAGGGTGTCAGGATGGTCTGCACCGAGCAGCTGCTTGCGCTTCTCCAGAACAATGCCCTCAAGTGGCTCTGCCTCTTGGTACCTTCCAAGTTTGCGATATGTAGTAGCCAAATTTGCCATAGCCCACAGTGTGTCTGGATGGTCTGCTCCTAACAGCTGTTTCCGCTTCTCCAGCACAATGCTATGAAGTGTCTCTGCCTCTTTGTACCTTCCAAGCTTGCGATAGGTGACAGCCAAATTTCCCATAACCCACAGTGTGTCTGGATGGTCTGCACCGAGCAGCCGCTTCCGCTTCTCCAGCACAATGCTTTCAAGTGGCTCTGCCTCTTGGTATCTTCCAAGGCGGTGGTATGTGGCAGCCAAATTCACCATAGCCAACAGTGTGTCTGGATGGTCTGCACCGAGCAGCTGCCTCCACTTCTCCAGCACAATGCTTTCAAGTGGCTCTGCCTCTTGGGACCTTCCAAGTTCACTGTATGTGACAGCCAAATCTCCCATAGCTGACAGTGTGTCAGGATGGTCTGCACCAAGTACCTGCTTCCGCTTCTCCAGCACAATGCTATCAAGTGGCTCTGCCTCTTGGTACCTTCCAAGTTCATGGTATGTGGCAGCCAAATTTGCCATAGCTGACAGTGTGTCAGGATGGTCTGCACTGAGCACCTGCTTCCGCTTCTCCAGCACAATGCTTTCAAGTGACTCTGCCTCTTGGTACCTTCCAAGTTCATGGTATGTGGCAGCCAAATTTGCCATAGCTGACAGTGTGTCAGGATGGTCTGCACCAAGGAGCTGCTTCCGCTTCTCCAGCACAATGCTTTCAAGTGGCTCTGCCTCTTTGTACCTTCCAAGTTTGTGGTATGTGAGAGCCAAATTTCCCATAGCCAACAGTGTGTGTGGATGGTCTGCACCGAGCACCTGCTTCCGCTTCGCCAGCACAATGCTATGAAGTGGCTCTGCCTCTTGGTACCTTCCAAGTTCACGGTATGTGGCAGCCAAATTTGCCATAGCCAACAGTGTGTGTAGATGGTCTGCACCGAGCACCTGCTTCCGCTTCGCCAGCACAACACTTTCAAGTGGCTCTGCCCCTTGGTACCTTCCAAGTTCACGGTATGTGGCAGCCAAATTTGCCATAGCCAACAGTGTGTCTGGATGGTCTGCCCCAAGCAGCTGCTTCTGCTTCTCCAGTACAATGCTTTCAAGTGGCTCTGCCTCTTGGTACCTTCCAAGTTTGTGGTATGTGACAGCCAAATTTCCCATAGCTGCCAGCATGTGCAGATGGTCTGCACCAAGCAGCTGCTTCTGCTTCTCCAGCACTATATCTTGCAGAGATTCTGCTTCTCTGAATCTGCCTGAGTCGAAGTATACACGAGCATATTCTTCCTGGAGGACTGAATTTATAGTTGTTTGGTCTTGAATCAGTGAGTCTACATGAGACATCAACCCAATTCTGAACAGATAGGCATCCTCTGTGAGCCTGATTGACATCCCCAGGATATCTGTCATGCATTCTCGTGCTATAGGCTCATCATCCAGAGTATGTCGGCACCATGAGTGCACAAGTGGATGAATAGATAGGGTATCACTGATATCATGCCTATCAATAAGAGAATATGCTCGAATTTCACCAATGACGTCCATGAAATGTTGTGGGTCCCAAGTGCCTGAAACTGACAAGAAGTTCTGAAGGAACTTTCTTGCTTCCTGGAGAGTTTGAGCTTCCTGATCATCAACATAGATTGCACTTTCAACTGCCTGCTGAAAAATTGATTCTGGGATGCTATCATGATGCAACAATGAGCAGAGTTGTAGAAACCTTGCTGCTAGCTTGCTCAGCTGTGCAAAGCTAATTTGCCAGGTTGTATACACAGTCCATCTATAATCAGTGTGAGACTGTGCTGAATGCTGGCTGAGGAGTTTGGCATGATTCTGGCTGTAAATCAAGAGATACCGATGTAGACAATCAAATTTGGAGATATAAGCCCCAGCCTGGATGATTGCAAGGGGTAGACAGGAAAGTTCCTGAGCAAGCCCAATCAATACACATTCACCTCAGAGAGCCTTGTTAATAAAATACCTTAACGATTTCTGAAGCACTCTGAGTGCTTTCAATGGTTTTCTCCTTGACAGCACTCAGTAGTAACAGATCAATTGCATCAGTCTCGTTCATATCCCCAACTCTGGAGTGTGACCTAGGTCCATGGACAGCTAGCTGTGGGTTTCGTGATGTGATGATAATGTTTCCATGTGTGCATTTGGGGAAAAAGTGGAAGAGATCAATGCTTGGATTGTCTGCATTGTCAAACAGCAACATCCACTCCTCTCTCTGGGAGATCAACCATAGTAATCCATCTTCTGAGCTTGTCCCAATTTTGTGAGCAATGGCTATATTCTTGAGGGCTGTATCAAGAGTTTGGAGTGAGTTGGCATTGATGAAAAACTGTTTTGTGAATCTGAATCAAGCAGTCAACAGTGATGAATTATACATAATGTAACAATGTTTACCGAGGAGGTTGATGTCTGTTGGCCCTGTCAAGGAATTTCAGAGCTATCTCTGTTTTTCCAGAGCCACCCAGGCCATGGAGAACATATTTGTGTCTTTCCCCAATATCCTTTGAAAAGTACTCATCCATTTTTGCAAGAATATCTTGCCTACCCTGGAATATCTGGGAGGGAGGAGGACATCTGACAAGGGCTAGAGCAGGGTTGAATTGTTGGGATTCAACGGCTGTTGGCACAGCATCTGGAAACAATTTCATTAAATATCACCAGCACCAACATGGAGGGGAATTTTACTGAGACTTTGAGTGGAAACCCTTCCAATCTTTTCCACAAGACTCTTCACTGCATCCACAAGTTGGTTTTGTGTAGGATGAGACTGGAGGTATTGCCTGGTGTGAGCTGCTACATCACCAAGTCTCTCCCACTGATTTAACTGGATGTCCTGCATGCCCTGTTCAACATTGAAGCGGAAGTAGACATGTGGAACTTGGTCAAAATGGTGTGCAGAGAGCTGATGTTGTTTTTCGCAGTCCGTAGCTATCCCCTTGATTGCCTCGATGATGTCAAGAGGGAAAAGCCGCTTTAGCAGAAATGGTGTGGGAATTTTAATGGTATGAGGTTGTCCCGTGCCGAGGCTGATGATACATGCAATCTGGCGGTCAGGAAACATAACCTGGGCTTCCAATAATAGGGCAGCTATAGGGTTGTTTTGGCCCAAACCTCCATCTACAAATGCTTCCTCAATTCCAGGAGGTCCAATTCGAATCTGTTTGAGGAATGTTGGGGCAGCACTAGTGGCCCGACCTGCCTGCCAGATTTTACAGTCCATGGCTGGATTATTGGTGGTGTTGTATGTGCGGAATAGAACAGGGAGGGACATGTTTGCAGCATTCATGGCACATACAAAACTAAATCAAAAGACTTCTTTTAGCATTGGCATGCATGATAGAACTCTTTGGACAGACGTCTTGCAAGGGTTCTCCTGAGTATCTTCCATTCCCTCCTCTGGGTCCTGTGAGGCAGAATGAGCACTCACGATTCCCTTGATTGCTTTCTCCAACTTTGAAGCCTTGAACCTTCCATCGCTCCCTTGGAACTTCACATCAGAGAAGACCTCTTTGGATAGTTCTACATATGCTTTCACGGCATCTTTGACACTCATTCGGAGGCGCCCAAGCATCAGCGCAATCAATCTGACATGATTTGAGAACCCAACATATTTTATGCATTTCCAGAGCACGCACCCGCCGGTACTCGTTCCACCGATCAGATCGAAATAATCGCAAGGGCAGGGAACATCAGGAAGATCTTCTGCAACCTTGAGTTTCCACATAAGATCTTCCAGGATGATGAGCATAGACAGTCCACGAATACCCCCACCATCTGGATGAGATCATGAGTACGATAATTCTATGATAAATGCATGGCATAGCATACCAAGCGACAGCAAGCGTAGCCCAGGGGTCCCGGGATTGTCCATGGTGAGCAGCAGGGGAGGGCTTCCCCTGCACAGTGGGTCAAGATGCGAAGAGATGAAGTGAGGCAGTGTGGCTGCCAGCAGGATGGACAGGTGTCATGTGTTCATTGGTACAGCAACCGAGGTGATAAACATCAAATCCTCGATCTAAACTGAGCGTGCCGGACAGCAAGCCGTTTCCCGTCGATTTTTCCAGAAGTTTGGCTCTGTCATTTTTGGCTCGATACCAAGGGGTGGCGAGGGCAAAAGTTCCGGACCATGACTACCAAAAACCTCGTTGTCAAGACCCCGGATACTTAACCGACCACCACCAGTCGGCAATCAGTCGGTCCGATGGGTCCGCACCCAAACGGGGAAGTCCTCTTAGATAAGATACGGATAACTTGTAGAAATATAACTGTATGCCTGTAATTCGTCGGTAAAGGGTATACAGAAGAGCACGTATTGTTAATAGAAAGCTTTTACAACTAAACAGATCATGTTCTCCTCCGAGTTGAGCTGGGCCCAGCTTCAGCATTAGTCACATCTTCCAAAGGCCGTTTATCTGTGCGGCGGCCCACCGGTGCAAGCGTTTTCGCCAGGGGTGCGTCGGAACTCCCAATTAGAACACCCAATTTAACCATTTCTTCGCGTGAGACAGCCAGATTGAGTGCAAGTTCACGGGGAAGATCAACTGGAGCACGCAAGAGCTCATCCCAATACCGCGAATGAGCAGACTGGAGATGTAAACGGATAGAGTATTTCCAGAATACTGCGGGGATTTCCGGGGGCAATAGGAAGACATAATGTGCAGAACACGGGGACATTTGTGGAAGGAGCATTGGCAGAATATTTTTTTGCATGGCCGTAACTGAAAGGGTGAGAGCGCGGACAAGTTGACGTGCACTTGGGGGTCTGGCGCGCATTTGGAAGGCCGGAAAGGTCTACTTCACATTCTCCGCGGCCGCAGAATCCGCATGGATTGATTGGATGCACCTGTAATGAAAATACTAAGCGCCCGAGGTTCAAATTGAAAGCAAACAACACACCTGCTCATATAGGTTTGGCTCGGAAACAGGGCGTGGAACCGTCCTGTTAGACTGCGAAGTCAATGGGGAAATGATCGCGCACCGGCTGAAAGACACATTATACACGCCAAATGCCGTCAATAACCTAATTTCCATCAGCAGACTTGATGACGCTGGGATGGAGGCTTCATTCAAAAACGGGAAAGTCCAATTTCTCCGCAATGACGGGATAATACTTGCGGAAGGAAGAAAAACCCGACGATTGTACTTGATGAAGCCCCGTGCACGTGATGCCATCCCCGAGCAGTCCAATGTTGCTGAAGACAGCAGCCAAAATACATGGGATGCCTGGCATAGACGAATGGGACACCTGGGAAAATCAGGGTTGGAAAGGTTGAAAAAAAAGGGCTGGTTGATGGACTTACCATCAGCAAAGACTCACCGCCGCTTAGCCAATGCGACGCCTGCATACAGGCAAAATGACCCTTCGCCCGTTCCCACAAGAAGCCAAAGATCGTCGTGAACACTCAGGAGATTTAACCCACGGAGATATGTGGGGACCTGCTCGCGTTGAATCCCTTCAAAAATCGAAATACAGCATCACTTTTACCGACAACGCCACCCACCGATGCATTCCTGATTCCCTGAAACTCAAATCAGAAGGTTCTCAGAGAATAAAGGAGTACCTCCATCGAGACACAGCTCAAAGTCACGCCGAAAGAAATTCAGGTAGATAAAAGAGCTGACAAGCGCGGAGCTTCGAAGTTGGTTGAAACAGAAGGGAATTCTCTTACGGAATCCAGCACCATATGCACACTCATCAAATGGGGTAGCGGAAAGATTTAATCGCACCCTTGTTGAATTGGCACGGGCAATGCTGATAGCACGATCTGCCATCATTCTTATGAATTCAAGTGCAATATGTAAGTAGATGATGAACACGGGATGCAGACGCTGAGAAGACCAGGGCCGATTGAGGATAACATGAAGGCGCAGGTAGACTCAATAAAATTGAATGCATTAGAGGGATGAAGGTATTATAATCTTTAAACTTAGCCCACCTTCGGGGCCAGCATGTATATAAAGACTGGATTTGTGTGTGTTTCGTAGGCAAAGAATAGAACGGAGATTTCTGTGGAATTGTCCAGTCGGAGAAAAATTGGGACCTTCAGTGGGACAAAATGAAGAGAACCGTCTGACCAGACTGGATGTTTTGAACCACAAAAGTCAGATAAGGCTAAGCATAACAAAAATGGATTCAAGAGCAATAGCAACTACGGTTACATGCGGGGCATAAATCTCCTGCTGCACGATTGGGATTAAAATAATCTTCGCGTTCAAGGAGAGGTAGTATTTAAAGAGGGTACCCGGGTTGTCAAAATTTTCAGCCCACCCGTACCACAAGCAAATGTTGCGGAATGGCGAGCGGAGAACCATTGCAAGGTATTGGCGTCCGCCTCGACGAAAGGAATGGGCACCGTATGGCCGAGGATCATCACCAATGTCCAAACGGTTGTTGCGGAAATATTCCATAAAGGAATCCGTGGACTATAAGCAATCAGTCAATGAATGACCTCAGGTATGAAACATACCATTCCGTCCTTAGGTGATATACTCCGTCCGTTGCGCCCAACCTTTCTGCGAAAGATGAAACCGGATGGGGTTCCTTCGTTTTCGCTGGCAAGTTTCCACATCATTGCGAAAGCCTGCACAGGACACATCCACCGCATGTCCGGATTGGCATAGAATAAAACGGTGCAATCCCTATTCAAAATTAAAAATCATCCTCGGTGCACAATACAAACACTCACCTCCATTCTGATGAGTTTTGCGAAAGGTGGACTTTCGAGCTTGACATTCTGCCATGTGGTTCGTAACGCCTCGTCGTAGCGTAGGAGACAGAGCATGGAGAAAATATACAAGAGCTGTAGCATCATTCGAACGGAATCGCCAGCCCAATTCTCAGGGTGTTCTTTCTTCCGCTTTTTCGATGTCGAACCGTAACTTGTAGAACTCTTGACTGAGAACTGTGTATTATAGGCCCAGAGTTTTATCATCGTTGGCTCGTCCATGTGCTCTAGCACTTGTTACAACCTCCCCCGTTTGTGGAGGTCACGCGTTTCAAATGGAGCGGCTTTCCCAACCGGTCACGCTTTTCAATTCGGCCTACAAATGGGCCTAAACTACCGCGTACATTATTTTTCGCCGCCACTGTATTTATCCTGAGTCTGTATGTACCTCTGCAAGGACTCCCAGAGAAACTTTAACCCCCGGCGGCCCTCGGCATGTGATATTTTTCTGACATTTTGGGCCGCATTGGGCGGATTTCTTTCCTGCAGAAGTGGAATGAGTACGGAATTTTCACTATCGAACTCCGGATCCTTCTTCATTCCCCCACTTGTACCTGGTTCCTGCGCTGCGCACAATGCCGCTTGTGACTCCTTCAAAGACCCTCCATACAGCGCTGCGCAGCGTTTTCCGCCGTCTGTGGCTCCCCATGCGCTGCGTCGCATTCATATGCAGTCTGTGGTTCTCTTCCCCTAAGCTGCGTCACCTTCCTTAGCCATCTGTGGTTCTCCCCCCGCTGCGTCGCGTTCCTTGGTTGTCGTCCCCTGGCCTTCCACTTCGGATTTTGGGACAAGCTGCGGGTGAACTCCGACAACCATCAACCCAGCCTGCCATCCATAATGGCGCCAACCTTGAGAGAAGAATCCCGGAGAGGTTTTACAAGGATGCGCTATTTATGTTATTAGAAGACAACTAGATGGACGTCTCTAAGTCGATGAAATCGATAAAAGTTCATGCCAACATTTTATTTGAAGCGATTTGACCCAGTAATGAGCGCAGAGGACCCCACTAATTACTTTTTGCCGCCATTGTACACGTGAACCTAGTTTACCTCTCCGAGTATGCGGGGGGTGCGGTGGCGTGTATCTCTTCGCGCAGTGGCTGCGTTTTCTCCCTTCTAACATGAATGGGAGTCATAAAAGTGGTGCGGGCCACGCTACCGTGGGCCGCCGTGTCCGACGCGTCGGATAATCTGCGACGGATGAAATTGAGCGCAGCGGCGAAGTTAACGAGGGGTGGGGAGGGGTAGTTTTCATCTAAGTTATCGAGAACCTCGCTGACACGTTTCCTTCGGCGATTCCGGCCGCGGTAGATATCGTGCTTGACGATAGCTGGGGCAGCGGAGCTCCCAATTGGGGCCGCCGAAAAAGTGGGGGACGGGGGTTTAGAGACCGATAACCCTCTGAGAAAAAAATATCGACATCCGGTGCATTTTTCGGGTATTGGCAACCCCTTGCCCCCACTGATCTTACTGGTCTTTCCCACTGCCTTGCCAGCGTAGCGCATTTTCTCGTTAACATTGAATACATTCATATTCCATCTACAAATCATGAACAATGGCGCCTCCAACGACGAACGAGCTCTCAAGGAGCGCCTCGTACGAGACCTCCAAGACACTGTCGAGGATTTCAAGAGGGGTCGGAGCACTCGCGCCCAAGCCGACTCTCGCCTCCAGGCTGTCCTCCAGCAAGGATCTGCGGCCCTCGGTCGTGCCTACGATATCTCACTCCTTGAGCCGTACAAGATCCAGCTTGATGCGCACGAACAGGACACCACGCAAGCGCAAGGCAGAGGGAGAACACTCCATAGACCGAGCTCGACGGGCAACGCTCCTCATGCGCCTCAGCGACCCACCGGCCAGCACACTGGCGGACAGGGTAGAGTTCGACTCCCCTCGTTCGGAGGATGGTATGGAGGTCCAGCTCCCTTCCCACAGCAACAGGGAGCACCAGCCTTCCCGGGGCCGCTCAGACTCGGGCCGCGATCGCGCTCACGCTCCACTATATGCTGAAAAACAAGTTGCGCTCATTGGACTTGAAATCAAAAATAATAATCATCTTTCTCTATATCAAATTTGACTCTTTTTTTCAAGGTCAACAATTCCAAGTAGTCACATGTTTGGCAATGTAAAGCACTTTGTGGCCAATATCGCGTCCGAGGGGAATCTGAATAGACCAAAATGACCGCAATGATTGGGGCTATCAGGTACGCGGGCCTGGTTACTGAGCCTTATCTAAATCATTGCTGACCTCGGGATTCAGACTGGATGGGTGGTACATGCCTAAACGAGGAATTGAGTGTGAGCACAACATAGTTGTAATTACATCCAATCCAATCAGGTGATTCATGATGCCCACTAAATGAACGGAGATTTGCCTGCACCCGGGTTGAATGGGTAGGGTCTACAGTATGTCAAAGAAATTTGAATACTGTCATTATGCAGATGCCATTGTGCACGACCAGCCCATTCCCATCCATACTCCTTCCAGCGTGGGTGCTGTGATGTTTTATCACTGTGTTAACATGATCAAAGCAGGTTCTGTGACAATATTGACTGTAAAGACACGGTTACACAGCTCCTAAGCTGCAAATTTCCCCAGAGAATGATTCCCATCAGATTATAATATGGTGGGATGAACAATAATGAGCCCCTCACCACATGATGCATTATAAGGTGGAGAGCGTGAGAACCCATCACCCTTATATAATCAGTACATGTGACCGTGAGAAATTCCAAATCTTCGATTCAAGAAAAAAAAAAATTTGTGAAGGGGAAAACAAGGCATAGATTGGATCCAAAAATTATTACACGTTGATTGAGGCCTTGATTTCCCTAATTGTATCTAAAGGTAGCATCCTGTGGCTCTTATATTCCTTTTTTATATAGCCAAGGTCCATACCCGACAGTCCTCCAGCATAAGCTGAGATGAAACGTGCTGCTCTGTTGGCATATCGAATCATTGACAAGTGAGGTACCTCATCAAGGCACCTTTTGACATCAGCCTCCATTTCAGTAATATTTGTTGTCTTAGGACTCTTGCGATACCGGAACTTTGCTGCACCCCAGTACATCTCAATGAAATTGAGTTCACAGTGGTATTTGGGATAGAAATCACAAATGTGACCAGCCAACGCGTTACAATGCCTCTGCCGCTTAGTCGCCACGAAGAGCGCAATATGCCTTTCTCTCTCTCCGCTGCATCTAGGTTGCATGGTTACTATTGTACTACCATTCATCGATTCAGCTACATACTTTGCATCAGACATGATCAACGAACGGAGAAGGAGTTCAGCAAGAGTTCGGCGCGTAGAGTCCACAAGGAATTTATTTCCACAGATGCTTTGGAAAAACTCGGCTACGTTGCCGCCACCGACATCGATGATCAGAGCCCAGAAGGCTGCTTGGAGGGGACTCGTGTTGATCTCTTGAACGACTTGCGAGCTTGGAGTTGTGACCCTAATTCGCCTCCGATCTTCTGGCTGAACGGAATGGCTGGGACGGGAAAGTCCGCTGTTACACGTTCATTCTGCCGCATGCTGTGTAAAGATAAGCAGCTTGGCGGCAGCTTCTTCTGCCTTCGAGGCAATGCGAGCCAGGGCAATCCAAAACAAATTCTTCCTACGCTTGCCACACAGCTCGCCTCCCAGGATGCGGCTTACAAGTGGGCTCTGCTGGCTGCTCTTGATACAGGGATATCTTCAAATGCAAACCTTGAGATCCAGGTCGAGAAACTGCTTGAGAAGCCCCTCCGTAGTGTTCACAGTGATGCACTGCCTACCAGGCAGAGATGCACGCCGCGCCTGGGGCGGTGTCCAAGCTGGAGGCACGCGTGCGGCGACTCGAGGAAGACCGAGGCGCGTCATCGATGGTCACTGCCTCAGCCCTCCAAAGCAACACCGCGCTGCGGTGGCATCCTCTACAGCATTTGATCTTCAGGGACAATGAAGAAGACGGGGGTGTGCGGATGGAGGTCGACACTCCGTCGCCGCCTGCCACCATTGTCGATGCAGATAATATTACTGGCTGGGCGGATGGAGAAGTCCACACCCTTGGACGAGGGAGAGCCGCTGCCTGAAGGGCAAATGGTCGACGACTTTGTTTCCGATGTTTAGGGGTGGATGCGATCCAAGAAACCAAACGCGAACGGGTATGATCATCGTCTCAAGTGACAAACTTGATCTAATCTATTGGCATTTCAGTGAATATAAACGGGCTCGCTCCCTATTGAAGGCGGGGAAGACGCATGAAGGCTATCAAACGACCCAAAGCATCATTGACCAGTCCACTCAAGTCATGGATATCCTCGACGAAGATTATCCGGATGAAAAACATGCC
Organism: Mycena leptocephala; assembly: GCA_029378395.1. Classification (NCBI taxonomy): domain Eukaryota; kingdom Fungi; phylum Basidiomycota; class Agaricomycetes; order Agaricales; family Mycenaceae; genus Mycena; species Mycena leptocephala. The sequence goes on from JARJLF010000010.1 coordinate 424,896, forward strand.
TTGGCTTACGACAATACGACAATCTACACAGCCCGTGCGCCTGATGCTCTTAGCGCTATCGCCATTCCATTGAAACCATCAGGAAACTTCAACAAAGTCAAAGGTCCTGATAATGTTGCGTGTCGTGTTCGCATGCGAGATGTCACTTTCCGCGACAGAACCCCACAGTGCCTTTATTTCCCCAATGGCAGTTTTAAAGGGATGAAGGTTCTAATCTCCGAACGCCATGCCAAGGGTCATGACCTCTCGGACCCGGACGCTCATACACCGAACTCGACCTCCAGAAAAAATCAACGCTCAATGCGGGAGCAGCTTTACAGCTAATAACAGTACCGAAGGCGCGAGCGGAAAATTTCCATTTTGGGAAGGTTTCAAAGAATTCCCCGTAGTTCCGTCAGTTCTCAACGGATTTGAATGAAACCCAGCTAGAATTAACGGGTTAATTCAGCCCGAATTAGTGATAGAAACAAACTTGTGAAAATATTCGATAGTAGATGATCTTATCTTGAATTTTGGCCTATTTTAGGGTTGAATCTCATCTAGAAAGCTCGGGACTGGTTCAAATGGTCTGGTTTTTTGAGAGGGAAGACTTGTAGGTATTTTGGTAGATTTAATAGAGCCAGAATTGCATAGAGGTCATGGCAGTGTCCAATTATCACAAATATTTCCAGATCAGACTGATTGCCCATTGTCCCAAAAGTGAGTATAAGCGCCATAGACTGAGTTATATGGAATTCTGGCTCCATGGCATCCTTAAAAACCCATCAAAGTCTTCCGTCTAAAAAAACCAGACCATTTCAACAAGTCGTGAGCTTGCGAGATGGGATTCAACCCCAAAATGGGCCAAAATCCAAGATCGTCTACTATCGGATATTTTCACAAGTTTGTTTCTATCACTAATTCGGGATGAATTAACCCGTTAATTCTAGCTGGGTTTCATTCAAATCCGTTGAGAACTGACGGAGCTACGGGGAATTCTTTGAAACCTTCCCAAAATGGAAAATTTCCGTTCGCGCCTTCGGTACTGTTATTAGCTGTAAGTGCCGCCACACCACATCGACAAGTTGCGGTCTCAAAAAAAACCTCTACATGGACCCAGACTTTCAGGCTCAGAAATCCATGCTTGAAGAATATTGCGAGAAGCGCGGATACGAGGTTATATTCTTCCCAAAATACCACCCAGAGCTCAATTTTATTGAGCAACGTTGGGGATTTGCAAAGCGGATTTACCGCATGTTCCCATCATCCTCGAGCAAGGAGGACTTGCAGCATAATATGCTTGAAGTGCTTGAATCGGTTCCGCTTCTTTCTATGTGCCGTTTTGCAATCCGGTCGTCAAGGTTTGCCAAGGCATATTTTCGGGGGCTTGACGGAGCAGATGCAGCGTGGGCAAATAAAAAAATATCGGGGCTATAGGACACTTCCCACTCAATATTTTGATGATTTGAAACAGCGAAAGACTCCCTCATAGTTAGCAAATTTTTGTACTGCATCCAGCGCCCAAAAAATACGGTTTTTATTTTTGCAAATCAAAATTCGCGCTTTCCCATGTTACTGTCACGCGCTTCACGTGACTTGATGGATGCGAAAGACGCCTATCTTACAATTGATAATAAATAACGGCCCATTGGCCCACTGGTATTGCCGGTATCGTAGTACGACACGGGACACGAAGTACCCACTAGGGAGAGCGAGCGTAGGATGAGGCCGTCGGCCGCTGCGGCGTCGTCAAGCACGATCACCAATCATCAGGAAAAACTCTGTGGGAAATAGCAGAATGGTAAAATCTATAGCCGAAAATAGCAGTGGGTAGCTGTCATAGCTGTGGCTCAAGGTTCAATAGCTCTCTGTGTTGAAGTTTACAAACGCCGAGCCATCACCGAGGTGCTTACTAAGCCCGACTTGATGCGCCGATGGCGCTCGAAGGCGCTCGAATATTCCGCTCCATATTTCTTACTAACTTTCTTATTCATCCTCTCGGGCAGAACTTTCTAGATACATTTCTGTAGAGTATAAATACTCCAAGTTTCGTCGTAGAATATCATTGAATTTAATCTTTGGAAATATCCTCACTTCATCAGGTTATGGGCCCTGCCCGCCTGAACTAAATCACTATCTCTCATCGCTCTACTTGCTCCCCCATTCTAAACTCGCATACGCATACTCTCGCTTACGATGTCGGACAGCAATTCTGCATACCGCATCAAGCAGCTCGAGGGAGCCCAAGGCTATGCAGCATGGGCAACCAAGATGATTGACATCCTGACAGACCAGGACATGGAGGACTACGTCACCGGCAGCAAAAAGAAGGCACCGGTGATTAGGGGCGAGGCAGACGCATCAGAGACTGCCGCGCTGGCAGATTGGAACAAGAAACAGCGGAAAGCACTCTCCGCTATTCGGCTTCGAGTAGCCGAAGGACCCATGGCGTACATCCAAAACGCCACCACCGCAGCCGATGCTTGGAATAAGCTCGAGCGCATGTACCAGCCCAAGGGGGCTATCTCCATCATCCATCTCCGCCTAGTCTCTCCTAGACAGACGCTACAACACAAGGCAACCTCGTACCTCGGTAGTCTCCGCCGACAGCTCTTCCGCGCGACTTGCGACGAGGGAGAAGACATCGAGGAGCACATTCGGAAACTCACCCAAGTTCGAAGCACGCTCGAGGGATATGGCAGCACCATAGAGGAATCGGAATTCGCTATCACCATTCTCACCTCGCTGCCAGAGTCTTGGGACAATTGGGTCGGAGGAATAGACCTAAGCGGCATCAAAGAATCAGAGGACATCATCGCCCGCATTCTCCAACAAGCCGGACGCCCCCACGCCAAGCCTGACGCTGACGACACTGCTCTGCCGGCCTTCGGCAAATTCAAGGGCAAAGGCGGAAAATACTCGCAGACACAGCAGCCCAATGACGGGTGCTTCAACTGCGGCCGTCCCGGTCACCACTCGCATGAATGCCGCGACAAGAAGAATGGAAAGACATACACGGATGAGGAAAAGCGCCGCAATTATGAACGCGCCCTGCGTAATAAAAAGCGCAGTGGCGGCGGATCTTCGAAGGCAAACATAGCCGAGGAACAGGCCGATTCGGACATCGTGTTCATGGCTAGCGAACCTCGCACCCTTACGAAGGACTCGTGGCTCCTAGACAGTGCAGCCAGTGTTCACATTACCAACAATAAATCGATTTTCCACTCGTATACACCGTTGGACAACCACAGCATCGTCGGCATTGGATCTAAACCAGCAGAAGGGCAGGGCACGGTGAAACTCCAGTTTAAATTGGATTCACGACTTACGACAGTGATGCTACAACGCGTACTGTATTTGCCTTCGTCGCCCTACAACCTTATCTCGCTTGGGAAATTCCATCGCGCCGGACACAAACTTGTCTTCCCCATCAACTCCCTTGATGTCGAGATCGTCTCCAAAGGGGGAGTACGGCTGGCACACTGCAGAAATATCGGTGACGTCTACGCGATATGAAACGTCAAACCACTCGCACCTGGACAGCCCACGGCGGCTGCAACCTCACTTGCATTCACCGCGACGCCGGAACGCACACTTGATGCGTGGCATCGCATCTTCGGACACCTCAGCCCGCACGCCGTAAAAGAATTAGTCGACAAACACATGGTTACGGGGATGAAAATCTCACCGGACTCTCACGACGTCGAACAATGCACTATCTGCATTCAAGCAAAACAGCATATCGAGCCATTTCCTAAAGAAGCTCAGCGCGAGTTCACGGAAATAGGCGACATGACCTTCTCTGACGTATGGGGGCCAGCTCGCACGCCTGGCATACGTGGCGAGCGATACTTCATATCGTTCACGGACGGCGCAAAGCGGCATAGGAAGGTCGCTATGATGAAAAAGAAGTCAGAAGTCGAAAAGGAGATCATGAACTATATCGAGTTCATACTCACACAGTTTGGAAAGCGGTGCAAAGCCTTCAGATTCGATCGCGGAGGCGAATACATCTCGAAGGAACTACGCACAAAATTAGAAGCGAAGGGAATCAAGGTCGAAATGACGGCACCGTACTCACCACAGCAGAATGGTGTATCGGAGCGTCTCAATCGCACCATTCTCGAACGTGCGCGTGCCATGCTTGTCGCGCACAACCTTCCCCATTTCCTATGGCCCGAAGCGGTCATTTATGCGATATACATCATTAACCGCTCACCCACGACTTCACTTAACGGCAATATTACACCTTACGAGGCATTCTGGAGCGTAAAACCTGACGTCTCCACGCTACAAGAATTCGGCACGGAATGCTGGGTCCTAACGCAGGGTCAGCTACAATCCAAATTCGCACCGAAATCCAAGCCTTACCGGTTCGTTGGCATCTCGGAAGACTCACGCGCATGGCGGTATCATGCCCCAAAAACGCGCAAAGTCTTGGCTTCCCGAAATATCATCTTCCGGACAGCCGACGGGGACTACACGTCACAACCGGCAATCCCCACTGACCCGATTCAGTTCGAGGGGGAGAAGGATACACAGAGTGAGCCTACATCGAGTCAAGAGCCCGGTCAGACGAAATCAGCGGACTCACTGGTATCAGACCACAGGTCAACTACCCCCAATGAACCGATTACACCCACGGCAGACCACGCACCCACACCAGCACCGAAATCCCGAAATGTTCTGCAGATGCCGCCGCGTGCGCCACGCAAAACCAGAGCCGCGGCGCAAGGACCCAAGGTGTACAATGACACCAATTATTGGCACGAGCTCCGAAACCCGAACAACCAGTCCCCAAATAAACCAGACGCTGTGAAATGTGTCTACCGCTACCTGCGTGGCACAACAAATCTTGGCATCACTTACTCGTCAGCTTCAGACTCGGATATCAATATGCACACTAATTATTCCGAGCCCGTTCTATTCACCGATGCCGACTGGGCCAACTCTCCTGACGATCGCAAGTCTATATCCGGCTATGTTTCTATATTTTCAGGGGGAGCAGCGACCTGGTCGTCAAAGAAGCAAGCAACTGTCGTGCTTTCTACAATGGAGGCTGAATATATCGCACTCTCGCATGCAGCACGCGAGAATCTTTGGGTACGCTCACTCTTCACAGAGCTTGACCTCCCTCCCACTCAGCCAGTACCTATCTTTGTCGACAATCGTGGCGCTATCGACTTCACTTTTAACGCCGGCTATCACGCTCGTTCCAAGCACATCGACATGCGCCATCACTTCATTCGTGATACCGTTGCCTCTAACGAGGTGTCAGTTCACCACTGCGCATCTGGCGACAATCTAGCTGATATTTTCACAAAGCCGTTACCACGCGCTCAACATGAAGAACAGGTACGCAAACTCGGGATGACTCGAGTTTGAGGGGGAGTGTTGAAGTTTACAAACGCCGAGCCATCACCGAGGTGCTTACTAAGCCCGACTTGATGCGCCGATGGCGCTCGAAGGCGCTCGAATATTCCGCTCCATATTTCTTACTAACTTTCTTATTCATCCTCTCGGGCAGAACTTTCTAGATACATTTCTGTAGAGTATAAATACTCCAAGTTTCGTCGTAGAATATCATTGAATTTAATCTTTCGAAATATCCTCACTTCATCACTCTGGACCTGACGCTCTGTTGTCTATAGCTCTCCAGTGCTTCGATAGCTACAGGCGGGCACTACGGACTTCTTGGTAGCTTCCTGCACAAACTACAGTCAGGCTATAGCTTTTCAAGACAGCTATAGGTTACTCCATATTTCACGATTCTTGATCAGTAGTACTATGATACACTATCGAGGTTCCCGCCACTCTGTGACAGATTTCTTCCAATGATTTCTCAACCTTGACAACTTTATTGTTAACGCGCCTTTCCAAAATCAGGTGGCCGCATCCAATTACAGTTTTCTTTTTTATGAAGATGGGGAATCCTTAGGAAAATCGGCCAGAAAGTTGAGAAATTTATCTGTGAATTGTTTCCTGCAGTGGGAACTAAGCCTGCCTTCGTTATTGGCATTTCAGAAATATCTTTGTTCTGGTCTCTATGACATAGGCAAGATTATTTTCGAAAATTTGGCTTCATAAATATCATTCAATGTGGTCAAATATCACATCGTACTATTCAGAATTATCCAATGGGCCGCGGTCCTGCCTGCATAAATTGTTGGTGCTCAACTTTACCATCAAACTTTGATGGTCAAGTCGAGCACCGGACAATACAGCCACTGGGGACATGTCCCTGTTAAGCGCCCACCACGAAATAAATCCACAGCGGGTGGGGGGTTTTAAATAAACTCATGCAACCCAGATACTTTGCCTTTCCTAACGATCCGAGTAACTCAGTACCATTTGCTAGAGCTCTAACGGTCAGAAGCCGGCGCCAGAAAAACAAGGGTGTTTTATTCAGGCAAACCTATCTTGAGAAAAAGTGTCTACACTGATGTAAGGGTCGAAATAAAGTAATTAGCCCTGTCAATAACATTGTCTGTGGTCCAGTGATGATCAATTTTCTTGCGACACTTCCCCATCAAATGACAAGTGTGAACAACATCGGGAAAAACCTACTTGGCAAATTACCTCCAATTTGGGGGAATTTCCTTTGCGTGTTCTAATGAAGGCCAATTCGGGGCAATTAGGGCAAATATCCTCCAAGTTTCCTTGCTTGGCCATATATTCGCAGTTCTCTAACTTACCTTGGGCTGAAATTGCTGATCAAGCTCGGTTCACAAGTTAGGTTCACAAGTTAATGTCAGCGTAAGTTGACCCTCACCCTGATTTTTTTTTTCAACTTGAACAAACCCGTGACTCGTGAGGTACGGTCTGAACTCAAAGACATCACAGTACCAGGGTGGCACCGCAGATGCCGCAGATACCGCAGATACCGGATGAATTGAGCTTGGTTTGATCCAATGTGCGGATTCCTCACGAAAGCCAGAATTCAATTCAATTCAAATTCCATTTGAGTGCGCGCGGGCCCCTGGGGGCCCATGTAGCACTATACGTATTACAGTTGTGGTAATTAAGCTGGCCTGGAGGGAGGGGGTGATGGAGGGCAGAAAGTGGAGAGAGGGAGCGAGGGGAGTAAGCTACGAGGGATTTAATATGAGTTATGTGCAAGGCGGGGTGTCAAGGCAAGCAGAGAGTTTGTTATATTGGTGCGAGTAAAGTAGAAGAGAAAATGAAGAAAGAAAGAGAACAGGAGAAGGGGGGCGCTAGAGCGCGTAGCGCGGGAAGCGCCTCGTTGCGTGCACAAAGGCAAGGACCGGCTTGGGGTCGGATTTTGCAGCGAGCAGACGCCGGAGTGAAAGGCGGGCAGTTCCCAGGCGCTAGATGAGGGCGAGGCGCTGGCGCTGGTAGCGGGGGCAGGCGAGGAGGAAGTGCGGGACAGTCTCGGGGACAAGGCACTGCTCACAGTCGGGGAGGGCGCGAGGTGGAACCGGAAGAGGTAGACGTTGAGGGCGACGTGGGTCGTGCGCAACTGCGTGAGCACGCTGCATTGCGGGCGGCTTAAGTCACCGTACATGCGTGCAACGGCGTTAGAAGGCCTGGCGTTGTCGAAGAGCGGCAGGCGGTGGAAGCGCGGGGAGGCGGACCACTCCTCGAGCCACCGCCGGCTGAACTCCTTCGCTCCCGCCGCTAGCGCCGCTGCTTTGCTCGTCGGGAGGGGGGACTCGAACGCGATGATTCGGGACGCGAGGGCGGAAGAGGAACGAAAGCCAGAAGCCAGAAGTTTCGCAGCCAAACTGTTTAGCAAATGCCCAAGTCCCTAGCCGAGCGGGCCGCGACATCCGTCCGTCGGATCAAACGATGAAACCATCACGTGGATGGACAGGTGGTTCGTTTTGATTGTTTGCCTGATCTGCCACCGCCTCTTTCCTCCTTCCACCACCATCTTCCCGCCCTGCCCTCTCGCACCTTCTCCCCGCCGTTGTTTCCTCCTCAGGAATATCCCCTCCCTTGATCTCCTCACAGAAAATCAATGAGCATCAAGGCCGTGTGCGGGCCAAAGATTATGACGACACCACCCAGGAGCTGGTCAGCATCGCCAACGTTGCTTGCTGGTACACTTGTTCTATCCGCAGTCGACACCACCTCTGATCATTGTCAGATTACTCGCCGAGGATCTCAGATGCGGCGAGCTCAAGACAAAAGTCCGCACTTTGACCGAGCTGGTCTTTGGGTTTGAAAGTGGCCAGATCACCAGGAATGTACCCATGAATAGGCGGCTGGCGGAGAACTTGAAAGGTTTGGGTTATTGTCACAAGGTATGTTTTCGGCTTCGTGTTTTTCACTGCTCACTCTTGACAGGACTCACCTGCGATTGCCGGCGAACACATTATCTAAAAGTCTGTCAATCAGATGTGGTTCAGCAATCAACGCGATGAAGGCGCCGAGTACCCCGAGCTGTTCGGACCAATCTTCCCAACGGCATTTGCGCTAGTCCTTAGCGCGGTACGTGTTTGTGCCTTGGCTTTGATTAATCTAACGCCTTGATAGGTGAGTGCGCGATTGACGACAACCCGGACCAAGACCGATGTTCCATTCACGTCTGCCGATCTCCGCTCCGTCTACCAGGACGACTTCGAGAAGTACACGGCGCCACGACATCCTGGGAAATATTTGCATAACATTGGCCGGTGCGTCTGTCTCCTGCCTTCTCTGCGTGTATTCATTCTATTTGCAGCTTCTACTCGAATGCACATCCTATCGCTGCTGTGGCCTCTACCTCTGCCCTTTCTTGTGCTGCTCTTGACGCCGCAGTTCGCGAGTATGAGGAGGACGAGAACACCGAGACTGATGGCGAGCACGGCGAGCATGCAGTAGTACCATCATGTATCCCTTTTCATTCTATCTATGGTTTTTTGTCTGCTATTCTGTTGTCTGCAATGCAAGTAAAATGAGCACTAGAGTATTATACACTGCTATAGAGCCTACAACGCTACGGAGCTACCGCGTTATTTTAGTCACACGCGTGACTACCGCGAACATTGTAGCAGTCCATAGCTGGGGGTGTCGGCTATTCATTGCTACAGAACAGGGGTCAAGCTACGGCGCTATCCCGGCTATCCTAGCTACATTCCACCAGGTAGTCTCCGGCCTTTTTCCTGATGATGAGGACGCCGTTTTCTTAATCGACACGTCCTTCTGTTCCCAGAGCCAGTGCAGGTCCTCGCGATTTTTGCCGCCTCCACGCGCCGCCAGTCTCCGTACCATGCTCCGACTTATCGCCGGCCAAGGCGCGCGAGCTTAATATGATGTGGGGTGCTCCAGCCGCAATTCAGAAAAGGGCTCAAGATGGGCCAGACGCAAAATCGCGCGTTCCGTGCTTGCTTACGCCTCGGGTTTGGTTGATCGCAAATTTGCGCTGCCATGGGCCCGGCGTTGTTAAGTGTTTGCCCAGGAATGAAATACTTTCGGCTGCCCGCACTTAGCGAGGAGGGCACGAGAAAGAAATCTGGAGCGACAGTTCTGCTTGGAACTCCGTTGGATAGCACCCCAGCAGTTCAGATTTGGGACAGGGCTCCAAAAGAGCCCATATCGTTGAATTTGTTGGTTAGGTGCAGTCTGATGGCCCGGCATTCACGAGCCGGGTGTGGCGGTTTCAGTGTTTGCCCAAGAATGAAATACTTGCAGCTGCTCACGCTTAACGAGGAGGGTACAAGAAAGAAATCTGAATCGACAGTTCTGCCTGCAATTTCGCTGGCTAGCAAGTAGGGTCAAAAGATGGGGATTTCTTTTGTGATTCGAATGATACCGGATTCAAAGCCAATGAGTCAGGTAAACTCACTTGTCGAGATGCAGGGGATGAGGTTGCTGTGATCGGTCTGACCGGTCTTTCTCCTGCACGAGCAACCCGCGCTTTCGGCGGATCCATGCCAGCACAATTCCAAGCAGAACTATCGCTTCAAATTTCTTTTTTTGTGCCCTCCTCGTGAAGCGCGGGCACCTGAAAGCATTTCATTCTTGGTCAAACATTTGGATGCTTGTGCACAACAATGCTGGGCCCGCAGCGGTGGAAATTTCCGATCGGCGCGTAATGCGCGATTTTGCGTCTCTCGAGCTCATTTGAAACCCTGTCCTAAATCTGAGCTGCTGGGACGCCGGCCAGCACCATTTCAAGCACAAAGAAGCAAGCTAGCACGTAAACGGGTAGTAAGGACAAAAACCGGTGCCCGTGCGGCTGGGAGCGTCGGCCGTGGCATGTTGCATGCACAGCCACGGGAGGTAACAGCTGATCGGGTGGTAAACCGCAGCCAAACACGAATACTTTGGTTTCATATCCTCTGGTCTCGAGTGAACTTTACCCCGGATTATTTCAACACAAACACGTCACGGGTGCACGTGGCTCCCGTTCACCACAGCCGTACAGTTTACTCGGGACCACCCCGCATCGGCGACGACAAAGATCGACATCCGACAGCAAGGACTCCACAGGACCAAAGACCCGTCGACAATCTACGGGCACTGTACCAAGCACAGAAAAGAAAAAACCGCGATGTAACATCGTTTTGGCAATATGTACTTGGGGCCCCTTTTTTATCTGTGGATAAAATCCGTGCCGGTCCCTACTTTACTAGGGATCCGCCGACAGAGAACTCGCGAAGCGCCGCCAACGGCCCAGACCGAACACAGCCACTACCCCTCCAAAATCTCGAATCCAAATATTACTGGCTCGTTCCTCACGATTTCGGTATCAATCGAACCACTGGAGAAAATGGCATCGTTTGGAGCAAACCCCGTCCCAAAAGTTAGAGAAATGGACGAATTTGAGGGCATTCTTTTAACTTTCGACTTCCCGATGGAATTCAGCGTATAGCGTATGATGCAGATACTGGCCAGTACACGTTTTGCGATCGCGATAGAAAACTCTACCGGAGTAATTCTCACGAGGCATACGGTCTTCTCACTCCACTCGAAATTCCGTCCTTCGAGAGACCGAATGTTTTTGCGTCCAGTAGGTTCCATCAAATTTAGGCAGGACAAACTAACTGGCTAATCTCTTGAGCAGCGCCACATCTCACATGCTCATGCAAATCACCTTCGACATTCCAAGAATTCGTCCCCGCCAAACTGATTTCGCCAGCATTGAATGATAAGAGAAAGGTGTTCTCTGGAGTGAAAATTCCTCGCATTCGTTTGCGTGCGCGTAAAATGATCGACCAGCGCAATCGAAAGACAAACACTCAGTAAAGTAGTGCAAGTTGGCACAAAATTCAAGCGTAGTTTGGTTGGAAAGTTCAGTTGTGAACTAGAATGTACATACATAGTCGACATGTATGTGTTCAAAAGGGCTCTGAATACATGTTTAGTGATTATTAATTGAAGCGACCTGAGTGCCGCGTCAAGTGCGCGCCTCATCCGCGTCACTGCGCGCCGGTCCCGCGTCAATGCGCGCCAGCGCCGCGTCACTGCCGCACCAGAACACAGCCACCGCCGCGTGAATCCCCATGGCCTAGATTCGGTATACCGTGTTTTGTGGCACTAATTTATTCCAGTTTCGGGCTTAGAGTCGGTTTATTTAGTCTAATAGACCGGAGGTTTATTCCAGCTCATGACAGAGTTCTGGACTGATTTCTGGGCATAGATGTTGCACCTGCCACTACCGACTAACCCTTCTCATTAGAAGGGACATGTCCCCTAATGTCCCTTCTAACAGGAAGGGATTTTCGCCCTTTCGCTGACCGGGATTTGACTAGGGGACAACCAGAGTGGACGGGGCGACTTTTTGACCACCAAAACTACGAGGACAATGGGACAGGGAGGATATAGGCAGAACCGTGCTTTACCATGTGGGACACCCAAACTGGGGGGGACTCTGACTTAGGGAACACTCACCGTGATTACCAGTGGGACATCATGGAGGGACATTGAACCACGAGGCACCAGGGGGACAATGAGGGTGTGAGACATAGGGAGTGAATAGGAATGAGCTCTACTGTTCGTACCGGTGGGACATTGGGCACTGAGGGACATGGGAAAAGGTTGACCACAGCTACCTGTGGGACATGGGACATCATGTAATCAATAACCGTCAGTACCGCGGGCAGACACAGTGCTGCAAAAGAGACCGGGGATCTGACTGATGATATAGTACTGCATGTGCTAGAACGATGGTATTTTCCTCCTCGCATACTCTACGGCTCATATTTTAGTTTTACTACCAGGCCGCGAACCTCTTGGGAAAGTACGGCTCGCCGCCTACATGGTGAAAAAGCTATCCAAATCTGAAACCCTCCAGATCAACATTGAGAAGTCCGTCGGTAATTACATACGCGTAGGCTCACTTGAATCCACACAGGTGTCCTCGGAAATCGTGCTATGGGCTCCAATCCAAACCCATCAACGCGAAGCGGGCTCAATAATCCGTGCAGACCAGACCAACCCACACATTTAAATACTTACACATTGGCAGAGACACTAGGAGAGTGACAGCGACAAAAACAATAGCCATTGAATTTCTGTAGGAACTCCTCTGGACTTCAAATCTATGACCCTAATGCTTAGATTCTCGTGCCAAGTCCAAAGATGAAATCAAGGCCTGGTGACGTTGTCCACAGCCAAAAATGGGCCTTGTCAACCATACACATATATTGTGCAGAAAGTTTTTACATCTTCGACCCTCATATGCAACCCCAACTTCGGTTTATGGGTTCAAATTTTGAGACAACTTACGACAGTGTCAACTTCAAGTTCAATTCTGGGATTTTTTTCGAGGGCAACCTGTGGGTGATACAAGTTCAGCGGGATGCAACTTTCCCAGGTTCACAATTTTGTAATCTGCAACTTGAGAATGGCCCTTTTCCAGTGCAGGCAACTTTGCTTTCAACAAAACACCACTTTGACACGGCCTATTTTCAGCTGCAGACAATTTCACCAGGCCTTGATTTCATCTTTGGACTTGGCATGAGAATCTAAGCATTAGGGTCATAGATTTGAAGTCCCGAGAAGTTTTTACAGAAATTCAACGGCACCACGATCTCCGGATCACTCTATTACTTTTGTCAATGTAGCCTCCTAGTGTCTCTGCTAGTGTGTGAGTATTCAAATGTGTCGGTTGGTCTGGTCTGCATGGATTATCGAGTCCGCATACTCTGGGCTGCTATCAAGCCCATAGAATCCAGATACAACTGGACATTCTTCCAGGCCGGCTCCGGATCCTCCGCATGACCCACGCCCAAAACCTTCCGAATGGCCAATCCATAAACTCATCCACAAATCAATACGCGTGACCCCAAAATCGGCCGGCTTCCAGCGCCAAGGCGAAAGAACCCATTGGGTCCGAGGAAAACTTTCTGCCTTGCTTCTGCCCAGAAATAATAATCCACTCGAAAAGCCTTGGGCCACAGACCAACCCACATCGTGTCTGGACGGTGACGACGAAGAGTCTGCTCCGGGTAAGTTATGCACGTAGGCAGTGCGCAGGCAAGCCAAGCGGAGGAATGGCCCGGAGTTGACTCCGGTATTGCGCACGGACCGCGGATTTGTTTCCACTTGTTTGACATTTGTATTCCGGGCCCGGAGGTGGGGTCCCGATTTTGGATATAAAGGCTCCAGTAATGCTCTGCCACTTGTGCCATTTGAGACCCGGAGCATTGGATTGCAACCTGGCCAGTTGTGTCCAACTCATGTGGTGGTACCCAATCTGAACTCTGGATTATTGAATTGAGTGCCACCTTGCCAGGTGCATCCAGTCCATGTATCCACCTTTGGTGGTACCCAATCCAAACTCTGGATTATTGGATTGGGTGCCACCTTGCCAGTTGCATCCAGCCCATGTATCCGCCTTTGGTGGTACCCGATCCGAACTCTGAATTATTGGATTGAGCGCCACCTTGCCAGTTCCGTCCAGCCCATGTATCCGCCTTCGGTGGTACCCAATCCGAACTCTGGATTATTGGATTGAGCGCCACCTTGCCAGTTGCGTCCAGCCCATGTATCCGCCTTCGGTGGTACCCAATCCGAACTCTGGATCATTGGATTGAGCGCCACCCTGCCAGTTGTGTCCATTCCATGTATCCGCCTTCGTTAGTACCCAATCCGAACTCTGGATTATTGGATTGAGCGCCACCTTGCCAGTTGCGTCCAGCTCATGTATCTGCGTTTGTGTGGTACCCGATCCGAACTCTGGATCATTGGATTGAGCGCGATCTTGCCAGTTGCGTCCAATTCATGTATCCGGGTCTGGATTCAGTACAACTTTACCAGTTGTATGTATATAAACATTTGGGTTCTGGGGGATTATTGGATCGGTGTTCCGCGTCCGTTTGGCGTTCCGGCGGAACGAAGCTGGAACAGCCTCAACCACAACTGCAGGTGAGTGCTAATAGCTTCTCCTTTTGTCTCCTTAACAACGTCCCAGGACGGCAATGCCCTGAATCTCGGAAACTATTCAATTATCCATATCTTTCTTTAATCTTTGTTGTATTCCTTGATGTATCACTATGATCCTTCTTCTTTGAGTTTTGACGACATAATATTTCCCTTGCTTTTCAGATGGTGCCGCAGCTCTCGCAACCGGACTGTCTATTGACGTGTCGGGGTGTAACCCCATGCCGGTTGCGGGGGCATCCCATGTGCGTCCCTTTATTTTGCTAAGCAACACTGCTTACCTATAGCGTAGTCGCCGTCGTTCCCGACACCGAGTTCGATTGGCAGCTCTGCGGCGGAACACCCTCCGTCTTGGTGGACTACAGTGTTGAATTGTGACTCGGGTGAGTTACTATTTTGCTGGTTCTTGGAGTCACCGGTGGTCTATGTAGGCCATCCTGGTCCGCCCGCCCAGCGGCTGGTGCGTGATATCTTGCGGATTATGCGTGCAGTAGTAAATCTCACGAAATCTAAACCATTCAGCTGCGGGCGATGATCTCTCGTCTTCAGGTGCAGAGGCCGGTGAGTTTTCATTCTCTATCTCTTCCCCATCAGTGGTTTTCATGCCTTTCCAGCCGTCAACGGATCGGATTATGGTAAGTGTTATTCTTCGTTGTGCCTTCTTTGACTGATGAACCTCAGAAGTAAATTCGCCCCAAACGCAGAGCAGCCAGGGTGCGTATATCCATCCTGGTTTGATTTTTGAGGATCTATTTATTCGTCTCTACTTTATTTCACCATTGTTTGCCCTGACCCTTGTTAAGACGAAATATGCTCCCCCGCGACGCAATCTCCCGACCAGGTCGAGTTTTCCCAGGATTTTGATGTGGGCATGCTGGAGTGGATGGTGAACGTTGGATTTGACGCTACCCTGCGTACGACTGGCGTACTCAATAGTGGGTTAACACCTTTCGCTTTGTGTTCCGTTATATTTATTTTACCCGTAATTCCACAGCGGAAATCGGTGTGTAATATAATACGTAGTGTTTGTTTGCGCATGATCTCAGCGCCATTCGCCCCCAGGACCGAGTCACAGCAGTGAGATTGTTCTGCCAGGCCACACTTGCGATTGATTATTGTTGATCTTATAGGTATGGAGCAAACTGGGATTGACCCCGTTCAAACTATAGGTGCGTAATATGATACGTATGTCTTGCGCATGATCTCAGCGCCTTTCACCACTAGGGGCGGGAAACAGCGGTGAGATTGTTCCGCCAGACCCGCACTTGTGATTTATCGTTGATCTTATAACTTAGCTACGGAGCAAACTGGGATGGGTTCCCCGAGTGGGTTTCATCCATATGGTTCTCGTCGATGCCGTCACCGGCACGCGACCAGCCCAAGGTATATGTATATTTATCAACAAGTTGCATCCAATGTCAGATAGTTTTATGGGTACAAAGGCTGTGGAACAAAGTAAGGTTGCTGCACATGAAGATGTAGGACGTTCTTTGTAAACATCACAAATAGGGGGGGAAAACACTGTGATTGCAGCTTCGGTACCGTTGATTTCATTGACACTCACCAAAATTCGATATAAGGTGAATCATTATCTAATTCACGTCAAGTGAAAATCACCATACTTTCACTAAGAATATGTCCGCTTTCATGGTGTCCTGGATTATTTCCCTCAAATCATCACTTTTTCAGGGCAGTAATGTATTTTCTTGTTTTACATGAGTCTTTGGGTTGAGTTCAGTGTCCGATGGAACGAAACAAGCCGCTACGTTGATATCTGTTTCACCCTGGTTTCACCTGTTTTCTAGGTGAGAGGCGAATTTCACGAGATCATATGGTGAATTTCGCGAACTCTGCTTTTAACAGTGCGAGTCGTTGAGGATCAATCGATATATTACATCAAGATTGGGCCCCAGGACGAGGAGATCGAGCATTCGGCGTGGCGCCCCGAGGCGGCCCAATACCAAAAAAATCGGCAAAAGGTCCAAGCGCAATGTTGCGGCCATCATTGGCTTGAAGGCCGTCACCGGACG
Organism: Mycena leptocephala; assembly: GCA_029378395.1. Lineage (NCBI taxonomy): Eukaryota > Fungi > Basidiomycota > Agaricomycetes > Agaricales > Mycenaceae > Mycena > Mycena leptocephala. The sequence continues at coordinate 441,236 of JARJLF010000010.1, forward strand.
TTCTATTGCGTAGCGGTCCAGGTATGTCCTGTCATCCTAATTTCACACCTCTGCTGATGCCGTCTTTAGTAATAAGCCCCAATAACTGCCGTATACCCCAACTCACAAATAGCCGCAAAGTTTTAAACACAGCAAACGTGGCTGTCAAAACTGGCACTTGGATTGACTTGTTTCTATATGACTACTTTAGAGTTTGACTTGAATTCAAGGGGCCAACTTCCAAGTCACTTCATTGGCAATTATGGCGAAGTTGGGGTTCCTACTGGATTTACAGCGACTCCGGAAGCGCTTCAAAAAAAATCGCGATTCGAGTGATTCGTCGATTTTTGATTGAAAAACGGCTTCAGAATCGAAAAAAAAATCCGCCGAGAATCGGCGTTCTAATCGCTCCCCGAGACCATCTTTGACTTCCCCTAATGTTTTCGGAAACGGCTGTAACAACTCCATGACTGATTTTATAATACACGATTGACGTGTCGTTGGACGTGGTAGGGCTACGTCACCGCCACAACCGTAACTGCTTTGTTGAGCATTGATTTTAAGCTGGTCTCCCATAGTCAGACTTTACTACAAATTTGAATCATAGTTGTTGAGTCCAAACTGTAGTCGCCTTAGTAAGTCTTTGATGTTGGAGACTCGAGAGGACAAAACAAACATTAACCTAACTGTAATAGGAGAAAGTGATATTACCATTACGACGGGGTACACTATACCAATGAATATAAGGCCTCATATAAGACGTGCGAGCGGCCGCAACAATATGCGAGCGATTGCGTGATTCACTCTGGGTATACAAGATGCAGCGGACGTTCTATATCCAACGGTTGAATCATGTAAATAGCCCGGGCTTCCACTTGGAATTGCTACCAATGTTATAAATCAATCATTGGAATTGATTCTGTCGTGAAATGCTAACCTTTACGCCTGGCCCATCCCCACCACATATAAAATCTGCTCCAATCGCAACTGTTGAGCCCAGACAAATTCTTTTGCGCCACCCGCCCATGATGTCTGATTCCAATTTACTACCAGTACTGTCGTCTCCGAACATGTTGGGCTGTGCGTGATACATGGAGGTCCCTGCGTGTATGCCAACGACTACACGGTCACATACGGTCCAATTGTTCACGTACTGAAATTGGATTAGCCAAGTGTGTAAATGTCAAGATCAAAACATACCTCAGTACCAGGACTGTTTTCTTGGATTTTTGATTCAGTTTCCCGTAACCCAAGCAATTGTTCTTGGAAATGCGCCACGAAATATTTTTCGGACCAGCCTGACGCACTCCAATTCGGGCATCCAACAGTCAGACAATCATTATCGCCCGACATTTCCTCTAGTTGTCCAAACATTGTAGCAGTAAACCTGCCGAGGGATATTCCACTTTGCCGCACACTGCTGCAAACAATTAGAAAGCAGCTTCTATTTACTCTGGAAATGCTCACGAATCTTGATGAAGATTTTCTCGTGAATCAAGCATATCAATAAACTGATGTGCACCGACCGGGCCTCCTGCAATCCCAGCTGAGAGGTCTGTATGTTTCAGACATCCTTTTGTCCAAGCTTCATAATCTTTCCGTCCAGCTATAGTGAACAGTGGAGCATAGACAGTGTGGCGAGTAAGATGCCGGTGACCAAGCAAATAGACCTTGACACATTTCTGGAGGTCTTTCAATGTGGACCCTTCACCAATCTTGAGCCCAAAATCGGAAGCAGCAATGAGTAGTTGGTCACGGCTGGCCTTGCTGAGTATCTTGTCGAATTTGGGAGGCATGATGGGTCGTTGTTTTCCACATGTTATTTATCAGCCTCTCCGACCCCTGGTGTTACTCCTCCTATACGTTGTGACATCCACATAATTTTCACGCCATATCGGGCGAATTCATGCCACAGCCCTGATTAATCCCGATCACTATGTCTTCCCGCTTATGTTGACGATTTTCCGGCGCTTTTAGCACAACCCGGTCTTTTAGATCCACGTCTTCGCATATCTTTGCCCAGATTTCGGGGGGAAACTGCATCGTAAATCGCCGGCAGCGCCGGGTAGGTTGTCGCAGTACTGCAGATTGTCGCAGTACTGCAGAGTGGATGAAAGTGACAGCAAACCATTTGCTATTGGGGAACAGAGCCACCGACGGACGAAAAGCGCTTACAGCAACCACCCTAGTTTGCAAGGAGGCAAAGGTGTTTCACAATTTAGAAAAAAGCTGTCCGAGGGTCTAAAGAAGTGACGGGAGTACATGAAGCTTTTGAAAGATGGAAATGAACAGAATGAGTAAGGATGTTCTCCGACGGCATGACACCGAGAAAAAAGGTCAAATGAAGCGTATAAAAGGCCAAGGGTTAATCCTCACTCAGGCGCCAAAAGAAGTCAAATGATGCGGATGAATCCGAGCGCCAATCCGGGCGCTAATCGGCGCACTTTGAGCCCAGCAACGACAAAAAAGGTCAAATGAAGCGGGAAAATCCGGGCGCTCACTCAACCGTGCGCTAGTCACCGGACTTTGAGCCGAATTTTTATCGGCCGATACAGGGAGAATACAATATGTTTTCGCCGAATATTGGCAGTATATTATCCCGAATATCGGACGGCAATTATTGTGATAATACACTATGTTTTAGCTCGATATTGGGCTGATAATTCTAGTCGGACTTGTAACTTTTGCAGTTCACCTCGCACTTTTGGTGCCTTCACTCGTGCCGCTGACATGTCATCGGCACGGCCTCGCATCAATCATGATTTTTGCCGACAACTCTCGTCCTACTGTCATCTTCATCGCTGCAGCTCGAGCTCCCACCTCCTATCCCCTGCCTTCGGGACCAAGATACGCTCAGGTTGGGCCTTCATACCGGCGCTACTACTTGATGCCTGGATTGCGACAGCTTGGCTCGATGAGATTTGCAAAACATCTGGAATTTGAAGGCTCTGCTACACTTCTGGTACGACTTGGACCTCGTCGACATCTCTGGCTGTAGTCACCATGATGATGATATTCGGAGAAATCCATCCGTTCCTTCAGCGGCTTGTATTCTCCGAATTTCATGATAGTGATGACTGCTAAATGGATCAATTTGGCTCGCCATTAGAATGTGGAATGTGTTATAGGTGCAAAACAAGTCTCTGAATCGTCTTTGATCAGAATACACCGGTATCTGCTTTGCTGGTTATTACACGTAACGATCACCGCCATTACGATGTCTTGGCAGCCGCCAGCAAGCTCTGCGCAAACGATCACCATCCAAAATGCCCTCCAGCTCCAACCTGACTTGGTGCACATGTAGTGTCTGTATTCGTCAAGAACCTCTGGGTGCACCTCAGACGACGCGTACAGAACAAAGCCACCGAGAGGAGGACCTCAAACGCGAAATACTGCGTGCCTCGACATTGGGCTCCGTATCGTCTCTATCTTCATCTTCCACAACCGAATCCGTGCCTCCAGATAATCAATCCGAGTCGCATTTCATTGAAAATTCGCCATCTCCGTCATCTCCGCGTTCCCAGAGCCACGGCGACGACTATTTCGACTTCCACGCTGCTTCTGATGACTCGACAGCTTCGTTCGGTGCATTCCAGTGGCTAGCCGATGACACAGACGACACCACTGAATCGCGATCTCCGAGTCCTTTTCTCTTCTCTTCGGACTCGGAGGATGAAGGTCTTTTTGTGAACCACAGAGAGGACAATGATTCTTCTGACGAAGAAAATTTCGAGGATGGAGCCGCAGCGAATGGGGATTTTTATATTGAGGACGTTGCATCCGACCCTCTTTTCCAGTCGAGATCATCCCTCTTCGACGCGTTTCAGCCTGACAACACGATTCCAGACAAGGATCCCGTCCCCTGGGCCTTCGACGACCATCCTGCAATTCGGCATGCATACATCCGAGCTTTTGTGGGGGCTACATTCAAGGGTATGACTCACGATGCTGTCGCAAATATGTTGGAGAGTTCCCATACCATTTTGCGCTCTGCAGCCGCATCGGGCGTGGATTTTCCCGGTCTCTCAAATTTTGCCCTTACCCTCGGAACTGTCGAAAAGAGGCTTGGTGTATCAACCAACAACCTCATAATTTACCTGTTCCTCTGTGATGTTTGCTGGAAGCCGCACTATCCAGAGGAATTGAGCACCCGTGAGACGCCCGAGTGCGATCAGCCTGGTTGCACTGGAACTCTTTACACATGTAAACGCCTATCAAGTGGTGCAGAGAAGCGGACACCTGTTCTCACTCTGCCCTTTGTACCCCCTGAAAAAGCGATCCAGCGGATGTGCTTACAGCCCGGAAAAGTCGCACAATGGCAGGAATGGAGGGGCCCAGCCGATGCGCCAGGGAAACGCGAACCATCCACGCGGACAGGCTACGACGCTTTTGATGATCTTGATAAACCCATGGTAGACATAACTGATGGATGGGGCTGGAGAGCTATACAAGCAGGTCTTGAACGCCGCCGAAATGGCATTTGGGAGATCCGGGATGTTGATGTCCACGAACTTAAACAACAATTCGTGGCGTTGCCAAACGGTTTGGTGCTTCAAATCAACGTGGACTGGTGAACCAATTCTCCTCTCTAGTAGATATATGTTGATACTGGAGTAGGTTCCAAGCTGTCAAAGGACCGTGTCATTCGACTGGCGCAATGTATGCCACGGTGTGCAATAACCCACGTCTCATTCGATTTTTAAGAGAGGAAACCACGCTGCTGATCGTATTCCCGGCCCTAAAGAACCAACTTCCGAGCAGTACAACAATGTGATGGAGATTATCGTCCAACGGTTCAAGAAATTATATGATGGTATGTTTTGTTCTGCGTGTTTACACACTGAGCAGTAAATCCATATTTAGGTGTTTTATTTCACGTCCATGGCAAGACCGAACCAGAACCTTTTCATGTTCAGATCGGAAGCGACGTCTCTGATCTGCCCGCCAGTCGTAAAACGAGTGGCCTTGTCTCTCACACGTCCAAGCATTTCATGTGTGACCGCTGTGACACACCATTTTATGCTCTCGTAGACCCGGACTCGTTCGACTCCAACAGTATGTGTGCCTGCTGTTTCAATTTCAAACTGTGCGCTAACATTATACAGAGCTAAATGAACGCGATCCATGGCGCTACCTCAAGTATGCATTCCGATCTCGCGATGCCTCTGCCGAGGTTGCTGAAGAAATAACCCGCCGACGTGGAGTACGGTACTCTACCGTGGACAGTTTAGTAAATTGGCTGCCGGGAAATACTGGTCTGTTTGACCTCATGCATTGTGTTTTTGGAGGTAAGTCTCCATCATGTTTCTGTGTCATAATCGCTGCTCATCTGGCGGAAGCCTTGATCAAACACCTATGCAAAAATATGCTCTACAAGAATGGTATGGTCGACGCAGAGGGAACTCGAAAAATAGAAGAATTCTTCAGTAATCTCATCTGGCCACCATCTATAAGTCGGCTCCCGCCTTCTGTTGGTTGAATTTTCCAATTGTGTCTATATCTTACTGATCTTCGTAAAACTAGGTTGCACGCGGTGCTGGTTCAATCAAGGCCGACCAGTGGCGCTCCCAAATCACAGTATTCTTTGTTGGTCTATTTCTCGCTTGGCAAGTAAACGGAGAAATCCCTGATGTCGACGCCGAGCCCTCGCCTGCGAATACCAAGAATGCTGCTGGTCAGGCAGCACAGGAGAAACTCATTCGTGCACGCATGCGCGAAATCTTCTTGCCAAAAACCCCGATGCAACTTTGGCAGAACTTGAGCACATCAAGACGGTAAAAATGGATCGTTCACTTCGCCGGCATTACGAAGCTGTCGTACAATTCACAGCCGCTATCAGAATCATCACCTCCCATACGATCAGCCCGAACGAGGTGAAACGAGGGTGCCAGACTCTGGAGAATGCGATCCAAAGCTGGGCTCGCATGAATTGTCACCTTGTTCCATATTTCCATTATGCTGTGCACCTGGAGCCTCAATTCCTCAAGCATGGGCCCGGTCCCAACTGGTGGACGTTTCCATATGAGCGCAATAATGGCTTCCTTGGTCGCTTTAACCACAACGGCCACTCTGGCGGCGAAATGGAGGCCACCATGATGCGCGGTTGGTGGAAAACAACCATGATTCAGGATTTGGTCGGTATCTCCACCTATCTATTTGACGTGCTCTGCTTGACAATTTATCAGATCACTCGGCTCGAGTCCATTGAAAACCCCGGGTTCGAAGACCTTGATGCGCTCGAGCTGTTGAAATCATGCCTTCAAGGTGGTACCTCCGAGCGAAAAGGAACCCTCCAGAACTATATTGCAAGGGTCCAGACAGAAAGAAACCCCAGTTCGTACCTCGCTCTACGTACACCACTTCAACTAATCTCTCACCAGATTCAATTGAATATTCTCGTTTCCCACATGCTCAAATTCTCCGGCAACTCGGAGCTGGATATTACCGCCTTGTATTTGAATATCTGAAGAAGCTGTGGTCGCCGAGGGTCCTCCTGGTCCCAGATATTAGCCTGACCAGAAATCCTGCGGAACTTAGTTTCACCGGCGACGTGGAATCCTTTTCGCACCTGTGGGTCCAGAAGCGGCGTTACGGTGCGGCCTCGCAGCACCGAGGAAAGTCAGCGCAATACGCGTACATCGATGCCCGGATCCCCGTACGTATTCAGTACCTGTTTCGGGTGCAGCAAAAACTCGCAGATGAGAGTACGTTGACTGCTGGTTTTGCCATTGTAAATCGTTTTCAAGTCAACACGAATATCATGGATTTCCCTTGGGATTTGTGGTAAGACCCGCTAAGTTATAATGATCTGGCTGATCCTCTCTAGGGCAACTGACATTGGTGTGCGGGTGTGGCAGGCAGATCTACTCGGGCCAGGAGAAGTAGTCGCCCTGGATCAATTCTCGGGCCATTTTGTTCTCGGCTCTGCAACTGTCTGCGAGAACAGTCTCTGGATAACAATTGCTCACGACCATGTATGTTGCTCACCATGTATTTCCAATGAAACACTCTTAATTTATTTTCTAGGATGCTACGGAGGCTGATGTACAACATGACGAGGACGAGTAACAATACAGTGTAATATTATTGCATTCAACTATCCGATTCTTGAGCATGATGCGCATTGATTTTACGGGGCGTCAACTGCCATCTCTTCCGCATCATCTCCCTCCGCTGCCCTAGACGAATCTTCGGGAGCCTGAATTCTTGAGGGTGTATCGTCGTCTGGGTTGCGTTCAAGCCACTCCGGGTCAATTGCGCTGCGCGGGATCTTGTTGGGCTTCCCAGCACCAATCCAAGGCAAACGGATATCTTTCCAGTCGCCTGGGAGACGAGGATGAGCGAAAGTCTTGCCCTTGTTGTTTTTCTGCTCTTCTTGGCGGTACTTCATTACCATGGCCTCAAGTTTGTCCACCCCATTTTGCATCTGCCGAAAAACACACCACAGTCAACGCCGGAAGCTGATAATATTTCTGACTTACGCCCTCCGATCGATATGTTGGTGGCCGTGATTTCCAAGGTTTTCGTGTCGAGGACGCTGGAATTTCATTCGACTCTTCCGTTTCAGTATCAGGGTCAATCACGTCAGATATATCCGACTCATCCGTTGATTGATATTGCCACTGAAGGAGGAACATATATTCGTCTGGCAGCGTGTATCCCGCCTTTGAAAGGACCTTGATTCGCTCATCACATTTCTGTTAGGACCCCTTTAATGTGTGCGGCAAGAATTCTGATACTAGTTCCACTCACACGAACTTTACGGGTCTTACGGCGCCCCTCTTGTTTCTCATTAGCCGCTAGCCCTTCATCGTCTGCCTCCCCTCCGAGTTTTGCTATTTTCCGTGACTCCGCGGCGATATTCTTGAATAGGGATGAGAGCCGATCAAGAAGTTCATCGTCGGACTTTGCGTTCATGGCGGCGAGTGTGAGGGCTGGGTTATGGTGCGGAGCCTGCTGCCTGACGTACTCCAGCATTTTCGCGTGCCAGGTGGAGTTCTCCTGGAATGTAGTCTCCCAGTCCGGGCGCAGAAGACGACCTCCTGTTTCTTTGTCCTTGATATACCCTCCGCCTGCTTTATTTGAACGAATCGCCGCTGCATCTTTCACCTTTGACGTCTTGGGTAGTCCCATGGCAACGAACAGTGTTTTTCTGACTGCGCTCTGTTTCCAATTGAGAGTGTGAGGAGCGTAGATAATTTAAACTCACATTAAGAACATTATCCCGGGTCGCTTTAGGTTTTGAATCTTCGTCACGCTTTGTTCGTTCGTGTGGCTCGGAATCCTCAAGCATTTCAAAGAGCTGGTCGATTTTTTTGGTCTGCTTCCTGACGAGGTTCTCGAGGACGTCCACGCGCTGCAACAGATGTATATTCTCGGCATCAAGATCTTTCATTTCGAAAAAAAAATCGTCCCGTGAATTGCTGAGATCGTCGACCGTATTTCGCAAACTTTCAATAGTGTCGTCCTGACGCTGCATCTGACGCTGCATCTCCTCCATTTGAGACTGCTGATAGACGAGTTTGTCGGTAATAGCTTTAGGAATCAGAGGTGGAAGGCGAATGGGCTGAGTGGTCTGAACAAGACCTGAGGATGTAACAACAGTGCTCGGTGTTGGGTAACTTGCAGTGGAAGAGAGGTGTGGGGTTGAGGAAGGGGACATAGGGGCCTTGCTTGGCCTCAAAAAGTCAAAGGCTGGGAGTAGAGGTGTGGGAACAGAAGCGGCAGTGGAATTGGCACCGCGTCTTGGACGCGTGGATTGAGCAGTCGGCGCAAGGAAAGATAGGATTTGGGCACCATCTCCTGGGTGCGGCTGAGGGGAGCGGGGAGCGAGAATAGGGGACTCTGTCGGGTTGCACAACAACGGGTCGATGATTGGGAATGTATTCGAGAGGTCATCTGCTACAGAAGACGAGCTGGCGTGCGGAAATTGCGGCGGAGAGGAGCTGTGGAGGTTCGGAGCTCCACGGGACAGAGTGGTCTGCGAGAAATTAACTCTGGGGTATGTTTGTGCATCGAGCTCGGGACTTTTGTGTGGAGTATATCCGTAGCGGATCGGAACACTGTCGGAATTGGAGACGGAAACACGCAAAGGGGAGGGTGTTGATGCAGAGGCAAATGGATTAAGAAATCCGTTGGAAGTTCCTAATTCTTTTCTCGTTTTCTTTCGGGCTGAGGCAGAGGGGTGCTGGTTTTCTGTCGCGTCGGCGCTGGATGGCGGGTGACGCGACTTGCTACGTGAACTACGTGTTGCTGGCGTGTCGGAGGAGGGTGTTGCCCTACTCATACTCGAGAGATGCAAGTTGGACTGTTTGAAGACGAAATGTGGCAGGAAAAAGGTGAATGAGGGAGCAAGGGAAACGGATTCAGCGTGTGACACCTATGTCACACTTCCATTTCGGGCTTGTCGTCTTCCTCCCACCTCGATGACCCGACATTCAGTACACCGTCAATACTGCACCCTGCATCTTGAAACTCACGGAAGTCCCTCGGTGTCTCGTATTCCATCTGTTCCTCGCTGCATTCCCCAGGAAATCAAGAAATGCACCCACAGGCGCCGTTTCTACGCCTTCACCAAAGTCAGTATTTTGTTCGAGCTGGGTGCAACGTAGACATGGCTAATGCGATACCAGCAGCATCTATTAGCCCCCAGTACAAGCTGTGGTCAACAACTTCGTCTTAGATGCTGCCCATAGCATCTGGTTATCCCTCCAAGCCCGACCAAGAATGACGGACGAGACTCGATAACTCTGCATAGTACAGACTTCCAACAACATATACTGGTCCTCCAGTGCACATTTTCTGCCTTCCCAATGACAAGCCTTTAACGACAGCTAGCTTAGTGCGTGTTTCTCATCTGTTTCATCGTCATTGACTGAAGCACCATTCGTCCGTGATCCGGCAACTCAAGCGTCTCATAGTACCTGGAAACAGCCTGTAGGTCACCATTGGACAGCAGGATGGTGCCGTAGTGCAAGATCTTGGGGTATAGCTTGAAGGTATGTACGTCTACGTGTGTTTCGATATTTCCGGCTCCATTCAAACCTCCACAGGACCATGGACTACTATCTGTTTATCCCCCTTTGAAAGTGTGTGCGAGATTTGTTCGAGTTATGCCCGAAGCTGACCCGCTGCTCCCGTGCAGTTTCTAGTATCTGTTGGATCGCATCCACCGCGTATGCGTAGAGGCGAGCAGGGTCAATCAGCGAGGTGTGTTGATATGTTGTTCATTGTCTGCGCGCACTGACTTTCTTGAATGTTTTCATGTTGCCGAGGCCAATTCTCAATCACCGCTTATCCTCGGATGTAGTTCTCTATGGTGCGTCTCGGGCCCATTCCCTGAACTCTCAGCTCACTTTGGATAGTCTACCAATGGGGTGTTGATTGGATTGAGACAAGTTCCGCTTGGTATGCCGCACCTGCTGTCTTTTGTTATCAGTTCTGATTCGCGGTGTAGAGCAAAATGGATCAATAGTAGATGACCCGCAAGGTAAAGTACCCATATTTTACTTGCCGTACACCCTACTGAAGCGTCTTCCGCAGAGAACGGTGATACCGAGTCGTATGTACACTCAGATTGTACTTCGATACAACAGTATATATGTGTCGGTAGAATGAGCTTTGAATTTATTATGGATTTTTAATTGAGCAAGCTTAAGTGTGGTGTCGAAAAAAATAGCGGCCCAATATTGGGCCAATGCTGTGATAATATCTTGCTGATATTCGGCTAAAACACCCCGGATTCTCGAAGTATTAGCGCGAGGTTATTTGACCAATACATTGCGAATATTGGGCGAAAACATGTTGTATTCGCCACGTATCGGCCGATAAAAATTCGGCTCAAAGTCCGGTGCACCGGAGTTTGCGGCAAATTTTCATCTGCCAATATTTGGCCAATACATGGTGTTTTGGCGGAATATTAGCAGAATATTGTCTCAAATATTGGCGCGCCATTATTTCACGAAAACACCATATATTACCCGTAGATTATCCACATATTCATCCACGCGGGGATCAAATCTTTTGGACTTAGTGATTTTTAGGCCTCCGCACTTACATAATGCCGCGCGTCCCTTTCTTCCTGCCTCCATGTACGAATGATGCGGCGTCCATTGCTTCACCACAACATATCCTATCCTCTTGAACTTCTCCAGTTCTCATCCTTGCATGCTTCTCTCCCTGTGTTTCTACCGGATATCGTCCCCATTGAATAGTGATGGAAAAGTTCGGTTCGGTTCGGGTTCGGGGCACTTTTTCCCGAACGCTGAACCTGAACCTTGCGTTCGGGGTTCAAGGCGTTCGGTTCGGCGTTCGAACTTGGTCGAACGCCGAACCGAACCTGTATTTTTGCCCAGAAAATTAATTCAACAGTAGGACACAAAAAAGTACGTATTCATCACAGCCTAATCATCGTTCAGATCCTGATCATCGTCCTCCGATTCGTCCAAGTTATCAAGTCCATAACCGTGCTCTTGGAGGCCGCAGGCATGGGTTGGTCGTCGTCAACGTCGTGGTAAAACTGAATTTCGGAGGCATCGCGCAGAGTGCCATCCGAATTTTGGGCATAGCCGAGGGTGCTAGACATTGAGGCAGATATTGGGCAGGTGTAAAATTTGGGAGTGGTGGTGAATTCGTCGCAGAACTTGACGTGGATTTTATACAAAAAAAATGCCAGATCATCGGCGTAGATCTGAAGGGAATGCAACTGAATTATAACAAAATGGAGCTTTATGGACAGACAGAATTGATAAAAAGGATCCAGCAGGAGTATTATAGCGCCACTGTTCATAAAAAAAAAGACGGAGGGGTTGAGAATTCACAGCCAGGCATGAGTGGCGGGACATCGAAAAAGACAGGTGTATCAATGCGCAAGCTAAGTCGCCGCCAGTGGACAGGCAGAATTGATTAAAAAAAGCAGGAGTTCACCGAGCCTGAGTGTTATAGCGCCACTTTTCATAAAAAAAGACGGAGAGGCTGAGAATTCACAGCCAGGCCCGAGTGGCGGGACAGCAAAAAAAAAAAAAGAAGCCGCGTATATGTATCAATGCGCAAGGAGATCCAAGTCGCCGCTGGCAGTGGTGTGTGCAGGAAGAATGCACGACGCGTTGCCGCGGTGACGTCGGAGATTGCCGCAAGATCTCCCACCCACCGGGCCGGGTTCGGCGTTCGAACGCGTTCAACAAAATGTTGCATGCCCCCGAACCTGAACCTCCAGTTGAGGTTCAGGTTCAATAATTCTGAACCCCGAACCTGGCGTTCAGTTCGGTTCGGTTCAGGTTCGAACCGATTTTCCGAACCGGACTTTGCCAACACTACCATTGAATCTTTCTGATTTTCGACCAAGATCACCGCTTTCCGGCCGTCTCGACGTGAATTGGAAACCCAATTACACCCCAATCACCTCCTAGCAACACGATCATCTCAAAAGCATCTTGTATTTTAACACTCCAAGCGTATTATGGCACGGACGTGAAGCGTGATGACCGCGACTTAGGTACGTGACTTACTCGCACCAATTGTTAGACGGACGAAGGAGGCGTGCGCAGAGAGTACAAGCGATGTTTTTGTGGTGTGGTGAGGCGCGGATGCCACAGGCGGAGCGCCGACGTTGTGGGCAGCGCCAGGTGCCTTGTTCTTTTCGGAGTATATTTTTCAGCGGGCGGCGGGAGGTCGTGGTGCGGGCACGGAGAGGTGGGAGAAGCGAGGCGTGTGGGCCCCTTCTCTTATGTGGAGCACCCGCAGGTGGGCGCGAGGGAGTGCGGAGAGGAGACACGTGCATGGGGTGCGGGGCGTGGGCGTCGACGAGGCGGGCGTGCGTGCCGCATGTGGAAGGCGGGGGCTAGATATATCTCTTCTGCGTCGCTCTTTCATGACACCTTGAAGTTGCTGTGGTCCGAAAATGTTTCGGAACGTTTTGGTGCGATCCTCTTACCCATTTCACTCGTTACTCACAAGTCTGGTACCAAGGCAAATCTAACAGAAGCAGGCGCAACCGGTGATCGTGTACACGATGGGATACGACATTCTGCGGGTAACTCAGCCTGGAAACGCTGCGGAATTGGTGCCCATCTCTCTTTGGTTGAATATTAATGTCTAACACGTAGAGTCAGGGCCTCGACGACCACCTCCCTCTCCCGGATACTCACCAGCAAGTTGTTGGCGCACGAGACAGCGCTCCGGAGTGCGCACCCAAAGACGAGAACGACACCGCCGCAAGCTCAGTGTGTTCGGCACGGGCAGTGCGTGTCACCATTCTTTCCTTTGCTTCTTCCATTTACTCATTTTCGCCAGAAACGCAGTGCGCAATGGACGCGAACGACCCGCGGGCGGAAATGGAAAGGAAGGGCGTAGGAGGCAAGCTTTTGCATTTTCGGTTCATCCTCCCCAGATTTATTTCCTTTGTCCCTCTTTCGAATTCTGCACCCTCCCCACCCTCCATCCTTTTCGCTCGACCCGTGTCTCTGTCTCTCCGCTTACCATTGGTTACGGAGCCAATGATTCTCACCCGACGCTCGACGCCAATGTCGCAGAGTGAGGGCCAGCAAACATCGGCGGGGTCATATCACAGGTGGCATAGTACCTTCTACTCATTCCCTGCGGCCGATGTCCACCCAGGTTGGGAATCGTCTCGTGCTGTTAGTTGAGCCGTTATGTAGTAGCTTAGCTTTAATAAATTGGTTTGAGGTTCTCGAGCTGATCGATCAGAGCAGTGGCCAAAAGCAGTCGTGATAATATTCCGTTAATATGCCGCCAATATTCGGATGATATTCTGCGGGGACAACCCATATTCTCAAAATATTGTCGCCGACGTTATTTTGCTGATATTCTGCTGATATTTTGCTGAAACACCATATATTAGCGAGATATTGGCAGACTGATATTTGCGTCAAACTCCGGTGCTGCAGACATTTCACACGAGATATTTACAAAATAGTCTTTGTTGCAGAATCACTGCGACGGCCTAGCTACATAAGACGAGATCTGGGTAAAATATATTATTCGTGAGGACGAACACCGGACAAGAATTGTCGAGGCCATGATTACACCTGAGGTCTAAAAAAATGGGATTGGATTTTCTGTGTTCAGACCATGTATTAAACCTATGGAACATTCCCTGAATAGGTGCAATGGTAAGAAAACGATTTTAAGACAAGTAAATGCCTACGCGGCAATGGGTGTTTGACGCTGCGGCAGTGTGACATTGTTGTAGCAGTCTGCGGCAGTAGGACTTTTTGCTGCGGCAGTCTGCGGCAGGCGAAGCGGCACTTTCCCCCTGCCCGAGGAAAAAGGACTCAATGAAGACTATGAAGGTCCATTTGGACCGTTGTTCCCCCCGCGAAAAAAAGAAATCGCGCGCCCTTGCACGAATATCATCCCTTCCCTTTCTTGGGGGTGCGCCTCTGCGCATTGCGGCGACGTCAAGGCGTGCGGAGGCAGGAACTATTTTGCTCCGTATATTGGGAGGAAGCATTGGCCAGCTACAGGATCGGCTTCAGCGACGGTGATATTCGGCGGGACGGGCCTTGAGGGCGGGCTCCTTCGGGGCGTGAACGTCGGCGGCTACGATGGGGCCTGTGTCTACATAGGCTGCAACGGCCGTCGTCGTCGACAGAAGCCAGTGTGGCTCTGGATGCTGGGTCCATCGCCGTGACGTTCCGAGCTGAAACTGTACGCGGTGCGGGGAACATAACGAGAGCCTCCTGTTTCTTGGTCTGAATAGAATTCGAGGATAGACCGGACTGACGCGGTGGCCGAGAACACCGAAAGAATGGCTTCCGTCTACCTGAGATCTGCGCGACCGAGTATTTTTTTGGTTTTGCCGATGCGAAAACGTGCGTCGACGCCTTGGGAAATGTGGGTCGCGGAGTATGACGCCGGAGAATGTCGATTCGACGCATGTTTGAAACAAACGGCGATGTACAAGGCGATAACGGTGTCGCCGTTCCTCAACAAGGGAGATAAGCCCAGGGCCCAGAAGCTCTTCATCGCGAAACAAACAAGTGCAACTTCCGAAAGTCATTGGACACCTGGTCCTGGTCAATAACTCGTGGTAGCGCGCTTCGCGGCAAAGCCCACTATCTGTGTTTGAAATTCCCACTCTGCCGCTATGCCACCAAAATGTAATATTTAAGTTGAGCTCTAGATTGTTCCTACTTGGTTGCTGCGGTCAAGAGACAAAATGAGCCTTGAACATATTGAGAAATTCTGCACTGCTCAATTGGAAGCCCTCACAAATTATAAATCCTCAGTACAAGTATGTTAGAAGATGCCGAATTGGAGATGAAATGTTTGGGGTGGTTGAAAGGCATGGACAGAACTGTGTACAAGTACAGCCAGGTTTTCCGAATTGGCAAGTACAGGGTAGAGATAGAATACTGCTATTATTATCAGGAGGCAGCCTTCCATGATTATTTTAGATTCAGCCAAGTGCTCTCAGCTGCAAGTGGGTTCAGGCCGTACTTGCATTCTTTCTTCCATCTATGTCGTTTCGAGTCAGGGGGCGCCACATCGATACAGCTCCCTGGATTTTTTGGGAATGAAAGGCGAACCAATGACCCTTGGTAATTGAAGACACGGACTTGAGTCTGAGGTAAAAAGTCTTTACACCTGAGTACTGTCACCAAATTGGCCCTCGCAAGCTAGTCTAGATTTAGTTGCCACATGTTAGCCGTGAGTCATGATTCCGATTAAGTCCGAAACATGTGACTGCCAAACACGACCACATTCACCAAACACGTCTTGCGATTCACGCGACTATGGCCCTCCGGGGGCTCGCGTTTCTCGCGTTCTGGACTCTCATACCACAAATAGTTGTTGCCTTCAAGTTCCATAGCCCAGAAGGCTTTGATCTGGCCCGTAAAATCCTCTTGGGTGCTCTGCCTCACTTTGAGCCGCACTCCTACCAAATGGATGGCATTTGCAAAGTCCTTGATGGAATAGACCTCGTTTCTGTCACCCCAACAGGCTCTGGCAAAACAGGCTATCTCTTTTTGACCATCCTCGTTATGATTGCCATTGCAAAGAATCCATCACTCTGCCCGACTGTCAAATTTCCGAAGGATCCGGCGATCGTTGTTGTGTGCCCCACGAACTCCATAGAGCAACAAATGGTGATCTAATTGATCCACCGTCATGTTATTTGGCCACTAATTCGGATTTTCAGGACGAGAATATGGGCAAACTGGGAATTGCGGCCCTCACCATAAATTCTGACACAGTTGGTGCGGCTCGCATAGCGGGCGAAGATCTATGGGCCCGGATCGCTGCCTTGCGTGAACTTCAACAGGTGAGCGGGATCTTTACGCATCTTCAAATTTGGTGATGGACATCCAGGCCGGTGTACAGTCCTGGTCGTTGTCGGAGAACCCAGGGACACGTTTGAGATTGCGAGGAGATGCAGCCGACTGCGCAGCCCTGCGAAGCCGAGTATCGCGACGTTCAAGTCGTGTTTTCTGCTTTGTGGCGTCATTCTTGTTGGTTCGACCATAGAGCCGCTTGACGAAGCGGTGCGCAAGCTCTCCCTATAGGTCGAAAAAATCAGATATGAAATGTGGTATACATGCCGAACATACCGTCTGAGTCGAATACGAATCTGCAGTGCCAAAGAATCGGATGGTCCGTGGATAGTCTCCCAGGGCATGGAATTTATACGTGAAACGCAGGCGGGGCGGCGGCGGTGCAGAAGGATTGGCAGCCGCAGCAGCCGATAGTTTCTTGCTGGTCTTCCGGCCTGTGTTAACGCTGGCGGCGGAGGTGTCGCTGGCCGTGAGGTGACAACAGGTGATGGGGAACGCGCTGGAGACAGTTCTGGAGCATCAGGCATGTCAGCATCGCGCCCCGCATCACTCAAAGGCGAAGCCTGCAACTCTCAGTCAGTAATGTATCCCACAGGCTGTAATTTCTGGTACGCACTGGTCGGAAAGCCCGGCGACGATTATTAGGAGCTGAAATAGAGGCACGAAAAAGTCTGCGCTGAGTTGAATTGGCTTGGACAGCGGCATACTTAGTACAGGTGCTGCGATGACGCTGGATACCGGCCGGGGAATTGGAACGGCGTGGACAAGTAGCGCAGCAGACGGCCATTAGGAGCCAGAGAAGGAGAAGAACAGGAGGTTTCATTGCGCGCGTGCGCAGCTAACAAATGGGAAAACAACAGATTCATTTTTCAAGACGTGCAGTGTAAATCTGAGATTCGGGAGAGCGAGCAAAGCGACGCGTTGTTTGCTGTTGCTTGTGACGTTGCACTGCCATCAAGTGCCAAACAAGTTGATCTTTCTTCCTTTCCCTCCATGTCTCCACCGCATGCCTCCTCTCTGGGCCCCAATCCCCTCTAATTTCAAGTTCTAGGGGCAGCCAAAATGCACTCATGACCATAATTTCACCCGAAGGAGGTCATTGATCCATAATAATCTTTTTTTTCTTTGCCGGTATGTGGTTCCTGTATCTTCCCTGCAAACCCTGGTCGTCTTCATTGCCTTAGCCGCCATTTTTTCATTGGCTGCACGCTGATTTGGAAACTTTTCAGCGGCCATCCCCGCTGTCGCGGGGAGGTCGCATTTGTCCTGTGGAGTGCGCCCGCTCGGCCATCTTTTTTTTGCACTCATCGCCAATCTTTTATTGATTTTACCCGACCAATTGTATAGGTTGGGTCCGGAGACTCCCGTTCGGCCGACAGAGGACTTGCCCACTGTGCTCATTGCGACTGGGCGGCATTGTGAGGATTGCGGCTTTAATACTCGGTACGCGCCTTCATAGTCTCCATTTTGCGCTTAAAAAAACCTTGGCCAGCGCTCCGCCTGGGACCATAGTGTCATCCGACGGGGCAGACTGTCCGCTACTCACTTTGCGACCAGAGGATATTGGTGGTCGCTGTGCTGATTGTGGCTTTAATGCTCGCGTACACATATCTCTTCCCTCGTTTTCGTGCCTGAAAAATCCTTGGCCAGTGCTCCATGGCTGCCTTGGCAGCTCCACGCATCGGGCTGGTACGGCCGACGAGTTCAGGACTGAAGGACGCACGGACCTGCAAAGTTTTTTAAAAGGTGAACGCCTCTTAGCTGCCTTCATCCACTTTCCTCTGTTAACCGTGCCATACCTCCCTATGCCTCCCTTTGCTCCCACCTTCAACGACGCAGACGATGATGAGCAGCGGGATATTGTCAACCGCCTCAAGCGTCGCATCTCTGAGCTCGAAGTTCAGCAAAGGAAGGATCAGAGCCAGAGTAATGTGGCGTTCCAGGTATAAATAATGTTACTCGACTCCCTTTCGATGCCTTTCACTTATCAATTATTAGGAAAACCTTCGCTAACCTCGGACGGGCTATTTCCAAGGTCGTCGCGGCCTTCGACAGTGTTGAAAGCCTCATCGCGGAGGATGACCGCCGCCGCGAACTCGAAGATGCCCGCACCCGTGGCGACGAAATTCACGAGGAAGAACAGGAGCCGACAACAGAGTTAGTCAAATGTTCTGTCTCGAGCTTTTCCCCCTCTGACGCCTGTACACAGGCAAAACCTCCTCCACAACGGCTATAAAGAGCTGTGTCGTTTCATCATTCCTATCCGGAAGCTTCTTGCGGAGGCCGAACACGAGGAGTTGGCTCCCGTTCTTACTGCTGTAAGGCTTTTCTTTTATTCCAGTTAAATTATTGACTTGCGCACTTTTAGCTCCGTGCCGGCTCGCGCAATGCTCGCTCCGACGACACCAAGAACGTGCGGGAGGCCATTGTACCCTGGCTTACCATCGTTTATCCCGAACTTAACCCCCCTCTCGATGGTCACTCACGGGAGAACCGCGGCATCTATCACGACGATCTGAGCCGGCTTCTTTGCCCTGTGGAGTTTGACTGGGCTGACAAGGAGTCAGCATATATCCGTTTCACTCAATACACATCGACTGATATGTATGCCTAGTGTGCGGACCGCTATTCGAGAGAGCGATCCAGACTATCAGATCACTGCTGATAGTTGGTGGGCCGGCCTCTATCCTATCGACAAATTTTACCCCACCCACCCCGACGCACGTCTGTTCACGAATATACTCCTGTTGAAGGTACGATTATTCCTTTTTCGTGCACTTACAGTACTGATACTTCAACAGGTATATAAATTCATCTTCACATCTCCCTTGTCCGTCAAGACCATGCCCAAGGACAAGGAGATTCAAAACCTCTCTCCCACCCGGCGCGGCAGCCAAGACTAAAAAGCCGGGCAGCAAGTCGAAGCGCAATGTGGCAGCCATTATTGGTTTGAAGGCCGTCACCGGACGCTCAATTGCCTACGCAGCAGTCCAGGCAAGTACTTTTTATCCATCTGCGCACCTTGACTGATGCCGGTTTCCAGTATCGTGTTGCTCTCTCCGATGCTTCTCACTGGGATGACCAAGACGGTGCTTTCGACTACCGCGAGTTCTATAACAACGTTGTAGAGTACTTTGAGTTCCCGCCAGGCCCGGTTGCCCGTCAAGAGGTTACTCGACTGCTTGACTGGTGGAATGTGTAAGTCTGTTTCACGGCAGCATCTTCATCTTCTGACCTCCATACTCAGGAATGTCTTTGGAACCACCCCGCGGTGGTCCCTTTATGAAGGCTCATCTTCCCACGCGTCCACATCTTCGGTGTCAATCATGAGAGCTGCTCGCGCCGCTCGCGAGACTGATGTGTAGATACCGTAGTACTAGTTTTGTCGCCGCCCAATATTATAATATTTGTATCCTATATGTTGTTTGCTGCGAGTATCCCCGAGTGTAATTGAGCCAATACCCTCCTGCCTGGTGCCGTGCACGCAATGCCTGCCTGCGCTTGAAAGGGCAAACAAGCGGTTGTCTGCGCTATGAACATTGACAAACTTCGCAAGAATACTTTATTCTGCGGTCACCACACATGGAGACTTTCGCTTACAACCACTCGCGATATGGCCCACAATAATTGTGAGGTTTGTGTGGATTGCGAGGATCGTAACCGCTTATATTCTCTGGCAACTTTTTTCCAGGTTTGGTGATGCACGGCTGATTCTGTTTGGGGATCTATCACGTGCTTCGCTTTCTTCTTTGGGAACACCCACACGTGATATTGTGTTTTCATGTATAGGATGTGGGAGGTGAGAATTGGGGTACGCCTACGAAGCGCGGATAGTAAGCACACCGAACATTTATGTATTACATTGTGTCTAACCCATGCTCCGGACAGGTTTATATGGCGTGAGGGAAAGCTACCTTTTTGGGCGAGGCGGGGTGCACAACCATGTGCCAGGGGCCGGCGGGGAGCAGCGAGCGCACAATGCGGGCCCGACGCGGCCAGAGACTTTCGGATATGGAAGCATCTCTGAGGTGATATATCACGGCGCGGCTGTACGAGAGACAAGTGATACATCACCGGATGTCTCTCATCAGAGCACCTCTGAGTCTAGTCTGTAGTCAACCGCGCCACGTGTATCGGTGGCCTGCTTATTACAAATCATCGGAGTTTGAAATATTACCATGCCTGTTTAGCACTTCCAGGACTCCCACCTTCAAACTTCCAGAGAGAAAGGGTATTTAAATGCATGTCTGACCCCAAAATATCTCCTCAAATTTTATGCTTCCACTTCCATGCTCGCGGAATAAAAAAGCAGATTATGTCAGGATTTGTCATTCGTTGAGCCATCAAAGTTCGAATCCCTAGTTCTTCAACTCTGCCGCCGCGAGTTGGGGGGAGATGTTGTTCATCTCTGTGCTGGTAAATACTAATAGGAGCCCACATTTGTGAAAAACACTTTCTGGAATGCATACCAGCATTCCACATATTTTTGTGATTTGTAATAAGCAGGCCGGCGATCGTTCGATCGACCTTATCAACAGACTACAACATGCGAGGTACGAGCACTAATATTGTTGTAGCGTCTGTCTACGAGAGACTACTCTGAGTCTCCCTCTTTAAAATTACGACGTCCTGTCTGTCTGATCCAATCAAACAGCTAACCTGTCTTCCCCTTTTGTCGAACTGCGTCTCTCCAGGTCTCTCCACTAATGCTGTGTCTACTTTCCCACTCCATTACTTCTCTTTATCTCCCTCTTCGTCTGTCCGTCTGAAGCCTTCAAACTCCGTTCGGATAGCTCCGACAGCTACCAAAGGCTCCGCTATGATTCAGACTCAGTCACCGAGGCAAAGTTCCGGGTCGCGAAGTCATAACCCCAGAACGAGGCGTCGTCCGTCTGGCTCCTGACAGTGCTAATCGGACCGATATAGCAAGGCGAGTTCAAGGACGACCCGAGCAGCTATCACACGATCGGCCTAGAGAACTGCTTCCTAAGCACCGGGATCAAGGCACCAACTCCAGGAATAGAAAAGCACCTGTGTACTACATCGGTTCCCTTCCATCGGTCCCAGTTCGGAGCTCACAAATTACCGGAGCGCAACATAGACACACACTACACAGAGATGTAAGAGACCGTGCATGGTTCAGCCTCTCCATCGTCTGCTCCAACACATCATCAGCATCTGACGAAGACCCAATGTCTCTCTCTCTCTCCACTCCTATTTCTCTCCCGTGGACATATGTCCCCGACTGTCTTGGTCCCGTCATCACACCCCTCCGCAATGGATTTTCCGTCACGCGCGCCGCCGGTGTAAAGGGCTGGAACAAATGGACGTCCTTGTCGCTCCCCAACGTCAAAATCACCAACGGATGGACTCTCGAGTTCGACTTGAAGTATAACCAAATTTCGGTACGCCAATCGAATACAATCTCTTGTATTTCCGCTAATAGTGCACGCACAGCCCACAACCGAAGTTAAATTGACCCTCAGCACGGCGGTCATTCTTCGCTACAATCCGGAGCTCCACAAATTCCAATACACGTACTACGACAATGACTTTTATTCTCATCGCCGACTCGAACATCGCTATCAACGACTACATCTCCCACCACGTCGCGCTCAATTTGCAGCCCACTGGAGTGCAGGTCGTCGAGGACGGCGTTGTGAAGGGATTTTGGTCGAGCAATACGGCAGGCTCCTTTGAGGTCAAAATGGACTGGCAGATTTTGGATGTGGGAGCTGCGTTACAGGCAGAGGTGACTGGCATTCTGGCATCGCGCACGGTTAGCGTGGGCCAGACACACTAGCTTGAAGATCAGGCCCCCCCGGCGCTTGCCCTTACCCCGGGCCCGTGAAAATGGGAGATTATATATGGCGCCATTTTGTGGCGCTCCAGGCTCGTCCGGTTCCGTGGGAAGTCGAATAAATTGGGGAGTATACATGTTCACTCGATACAATATACCGTAACATGCATGCTTCAAGTTGTTTTCCGTTTGACAAATCACGCCTGCTTTATCGATGCAGCAAAACTCCAGACTCCCGATGGAGAGACGGGGGCTGTTTGAGCCTGCGCCAGGTAAGGAGGGATGAATATGATGCGTTTTGCAGCCATTCCGACCGTGAGAAATGCGAAGATGTAAGTGTTGCAAGGTCAAGATTCGACGGCGTTGTAGCTCCTCGAAAGCTGAGTGAGAAGAGATAAATTCCGCAGCCATGGAATGAAGAGACACGGCGGGTCATGCCTGAGTAGTCGCCCAGCGCCTAGAATCCTGCGAACCGGGTGAGAAAAAGAACCAAAAATTTAAAGAGAACAAACCCCAGTCTACCTTCATATCCATTTTGTAGAGCTACTACACTGCTCGGGAAACGTTTGCGTGCATGCCGATCTCAGCGGCTGTTTACCGTCGAAACAAACATGGGGATTTCTCGACCTCCAGGGGACCTATTCTGAACCTGTGCCTCACAATGTCATTTTGAACCCCATGTCTCACAATGCCATTTTAAACCCCGTGCCTCACTATGGAACCGACCATCCTGTGGATTACAATGGCATTTTGACGCTCCCTTCGACCACCGAAAAGGTGCCCTCTTCCCCGCGAATAACACGCGAGACTCGTCAAGTGGGATGCACCTCCTGAGGAATGCCTCAGAGATTTTAAGTTCCGGAAATGATGTCAATACCATACTATATGCGACTGGTTAGTCGGTCACCTAAGCTTTTGTCGGTAATTGTCGGATGCTTTCATGGGATACACAGGTAGACACATTCATCACTTGTTCTTGACCACCGCGGTTCCCAGCGTACGCTGTCTGAGCGTCAGCCAGGCTTCCCTGGCTGCACGTCTCCATCTGGTGACAACAGCGCGGTTCTTTACCAAAGCACGCCGACACACCGACACGCCGTACGCCGACTCTGAAACAAGTTTTTTTTTTACCGCCGTCGAACACTGCTGTTCACCGTTGATTTACCGACACCTGCCGCCGTTTACCACTGCTCCACCGACACTGACACCGATTCCCGTTCCGACCTCTGTTTGCCTAAAATAAAAATAAAAAATCTCCGCTTCCTGCTATTACTTTGGCCGCAAAATGGACGACGATACACACCAATATCCGTTCCCAGACGGCCTCGACCCTCTTTTTCGCTCCCAATCCGACTCCGCTGGCGATTTTATGCCAGCCTTCGAGCGGGCCGTGGTTTTCTCTTCCCTGGCTGCACGTCTCCATCGGGGCAGGAATTCAAATGGTCAGCGGCATGTAAAGTCAAAGGCAAGAGGGTCACACGTTTCAAAATGCAAACCGCTCTGGAAAATGGCCCGGGCTTCAGAATTAAAATGGTCTGCGGGATGTCAAGTTAATTCCGCCCGAGGTGTAAGACCCCGGCACGGAGAAGGCGCTGTTCCACTCACTCTGGGCGTTACGCTGCAAGTGCCGTGGAACGCACAGCAGGAAATACGGCGGCCGTTCAGCCGTCTCTCGAGTTTTTCTCATTTCCATTGGAACTTCAAGGCACTCTAAGCGGCAGAGAGCCAATACAGTTGTGGACAAACAAAGTCCACAAATTGTCTGTAGCGGTAACGTGATTTAATTTGGACCTAATTTCAATTTCCCTGGACTCAGGCTGGCCCAAAGAGCTCAAAAAACATGGTCCAAAGTTATTCCCATGAGAAAAGTGCGGCGCCAAATTTTTCGGCCAGGTCCAAATCTCAGATTTGTGATCGGAGACGATTGGCGAAAATGGGTTTTTATTTATTTTAGTGCACAGCCACATGATGCCACCCTGAGCCGCATCTTGGGGGCAGCAACCTTAGCTTTGTCTCCCGCAATGCTGCGAGACAAAGGCTAACATATATCCATGATACGAACCGGTTTGTCCTTTGTGGGGTGATTTATCCCTGTTTTCATGAGTTTCTTGAGGTCGTTGTTGTCGCCGTCACTGTCAGATACATCAGGCTCCTGACAGATTTCTTGAGTCTTGAATGGTCTTGAATGGCCTTTTCCTCTTGAATGAAAATTTTTCGAAAAAAAGTGATTGCCAGGTGACATGAAAGTGCTCTCATGGACTTCTCCATCCCTCCTAATATCTTCACCTCGATACGAGATTTCCTAGTGCTTGTCGTCGACTGGGTAGAAGACATCTTGGTAAAACCACACCATACACATGCATGCGACAGCATTCGCAATTTTAACGCGATTTTTTATGGCATCAGCGTCTATACCGTCATGGAATCATTTTTACTTTTTTCAGCTTTGGCTGTACCAAAACTGTTCCTACATTCTGAGAATCAATTTCTCACTTGAATCCAGTTGAATCGGAGACAGTTACGAAGTTGCTACATTGTTCCAAAGTTAAAATTCACAATCACTCTATGAGCCGTGTTCTGGCTTGGTCCTGTGAGCCGATCCTTGTTTGGCCTCAAACGTCAGGCAGCAATGCTTGTTGGAGAAGGCTCTGGGGAATGGGCAGGTAATGGAGGCTGAATGCAAATTCTCAAAGGAATTCATATGATATGGGTATCTAGAAAAATCTAGCTGTACCAGAGCCACCCTCATTAGTTATGACGGTCTCAAATGGAGCCGATCTGGGTCATGTGATGCGTTGCTCTCTGCCTCCGAGTTCAGTGCCCCAGCCTAATCTCCCTCACCCACTTCCATCATAAGCCCCGTCATAATATCTTTATTTGCAACATCGGTACCAAACACTGCATCTGAAACAAGCTTAGCCTCCTTTACTCTATCCAACTGCACCCGCTGGATGGGATTGGCATCCTGTGCCAAGAGATCAGGATAACCAACCGCAATCACAAAATCCTGCGCCTGTGTTGCCCTCCTTTCATACATTGCAGCCTTTTTTCTAGCATATGCCCGAGGTCCCGGTTGAAGATTTGTTGAACCCAACACGGTCCATGTTTGCTGCATTCTTCTGAAGCTGCGAATAGTCCTCAAAAGTTCAGTGAGTTTTTGTTCTCCTTGTTCCTGCCAACGCTGCATCTCTGCTTCTGCCCGGAACCATTGAACTCGGTCACCTGCCAATGCTGTGGGCCAACGTTGGAGCAACGCTTAGTTGTACAGTTTACCTTCACTTGACCACTCCTCCATCTCGGTATCAATCATTTTCGACAGTTTTCCCAACTGCCATAACCATCCTTCTGCTCGCTCATCAACAGTGGTCGATGCTGGGGTGAATTTTTTCTTGGCTCGGGGTCCTGGTTACAAGTCAGATAACCCACTTCCAAAATTAATGAAAAGTTTGACCTGATTTTCTCTTGTCCATTTGCGTACCACTGAGGGATGCACTGAAGGATGATTCCGCCGTTCCTGAGAAAGTCGGTCCCTCAACATCTGGTGATCCAAAATCAGTGATCGTTACTGAACAATAATCAGGTCCATTCACTCACCTTCCATCTCAACATCCTCCTCCTCCTCAACTGGAACTCGTACATGGGCCCGCCAAAGGGCCCCATCTGTGTGCCTTGAGTCCCAAACCCGCCGCTTTTGCTGTACAAGCTTCATGTATAGATCTGGTTCAGTGAGTTGTGGGAAATTCGATCCAGCGTTCAATGCGATAAGCGCCACTCAGGCAACTTCATATGAAGCCATGTGCTGGGCTCGGATAACAAGTCCTTCCCGAATGTTTTCACCAGCTCGGGTTCTCCTTCACTACGTTCCGACCCCCACCTAAACATACAGTGGTGCTCTAAATAAGTGCCGAACCCCGGTTTGAGGTCATTTCATGGTCGAATTCCTTCAAACAAAATTGTAGCATGAACATTCAGTAGTTCTAAGCTTGTTTGAATCAAAAAACCCATACCATACCTACTTCAATGTCGCGGAATAAAAACATTTGGGGTATTCTGAAAAATCGACTTTGTAGACTGGCTTGCTATCGAAAATCGGTCATTACAGCATGAAAGTAGTTGAAAAATGAAGTATACTGACATTTTAGTTGACTTGATTTGATACTGATTTGAGCTCACACGGAGGCTCCCAAGTTCG
Organism: Mycena leptocephala; assembly: GCA_029378395.1. Lineage (NCBI taxonomy): Eukaryota > Fungi > Basidiomycota > Agaricomycetes > Agaricales > Mycenaceae > Mycena > Mycena leptocephala. The sequence goes on from JARJLF010000010.1 coordinate 467,502, forward strand.
CCATTTTGGGCGAAAATGGACAAAAATGCTCCCAAAAATGCAAAAGTGACCGATTTGCAGGGCCCATTGTGAGCTCAAATGAGTATCAAATCAAGTCAACTAAAATGTCAGTATACTTCATTTTTCAAGTACTTTCATGCTGTAATGACCGATTTTAGATAGCAAGCCAGTCTACAAAGTCGACTTTTCAGAATACCCCAAATATTTTTATTATGCGACATTGAAGTAGGTATGGTATGGCTTTTTCGATGCAAACAAGCTTAGAACTACTGAATGTTCATGCTACAATTTTGTTTGGAGGAATTCGACCATGAAATGACCTCAAACTGGGGCTCGGCATTTATTTAGAGCACCACTGTAGACTGTGTTTAGGTTCATTAGACATAGCTAAACACAGCTAAACAGATATCTCTGTTTGGCCGACTAGAGATCTGCGAGTCTGTTTGGATCTGTCCAGGTCTGTAGAGGTCAGTCTGGGTCTGCCTAGATCTTTCAAGATCTGTTTAGCCATCTATACAGAGCATACACACTGGAGTATGGCCTGTGGCCTGGTAGAAATCCAGGTCCTTTTAATATTTTCTATGGTCTTGGGTAGTCTGTAGTTTACCCGGTGACAGGTGTATGGAGGTCGCGGTTATTACATAAACATCGGAGTTTGAATTTACCCCAAGGCTTTGAAACACTTCCAGCGCCCTCACCATGATAATTTTGGACGCAAAATGTGTTAGATTTGTATTCTCAAGACATCTGCCTCTTCAGAAGGGGTGATCTTGTCCATATTGGAGCTGGGACGAAAAGGCTGCTCGGTAAGCAGCTGAGCCATCAAAACTCGGCATCTTTGTTTCTGGCGTTTGTCGCTGAGACTTCGCAGTAGAAGAGACCCAAATTGGATCACTGAAGTTGAATCTTGCACCAAATTGTGGAAAGCCACCTCCTGAAGCCCTCTGGATATCCGCAATTTTTTTTGATTATATAATAACCTTGACCTCCGATCGTGGATCACGGGTAATTGACAGACTACAACAAAGCGAGGTACGAGCTCAAAAATTGTTGTAGCGTCTGTTTATAAGAGACTAGGTCTTGGGTCAATGAGAGAGAATGTCGATGAAAATATCGCACGAAAAGGTGTCCCTGAGCCTCACTGCACCGCGGCGACTCGGCAAACCTGAAAGTTGATTGACGTCGCCTAAAGCCGATTGTTCTAAACTTAGCCTTTGATCTAAGGGTGCACACAGAGACTCAGAGCGGCGGTGGGAAGACACCAATAATAGGGATCCTTTGTAAGTTGTTATCCCATGCAATGGCTGAGGATCCCAGGATTATGGAGGTCTATTTGGGTCAGCACAGGCGCCACGCTCAGCTATGCTGATCGACGCGAAGCTAAACATAGTCTGTTTAGGTAACCTAGTTACGGCCAATTACGGCCAAACATAGGGGGCGATTACCTACACAGTTTTGCCGGGAAACCAGATAGTATTCCTCAGTGTCTGAAATTAACTGCCTGATTTTGCGTCTGGCCAGCCGACATTAAGGAGGAGTCAGTTGAGGGAGGGACAGACACATCGGATCTCACCAGCTATGTATCCCTCACCCATTTCTCTCACCATAAAATTTACTCGCCTCAATTGTTGGGTTCCTTCTCCCATTAGTACTTCTACACGGCTGGTTGCAATTGTATCAAAACACCCCCTCCTCTTGGTGTCTGTCCGCTTCCCTTCCGGTGCTTTGCGTTGTCCGAGTGGCTCCCCTCAAATTCAATGGTCTAGCTTTGCTGCGCTGGTTCTACATTATTTCTGTCCTGTGGGTTACAGCAATACATCCTTAATTGCTCCCGTCCTTCCGGAGTTACCGTGGCCGCGGCGATCCGCTTTCGACGCCTTTCACGGAGCACACGATACGGGATGGGTGATATTATTCACAAGACAATATTTTCGTCAACGGCATGTCCGCAGATAATGATGACTACACCTCGCCGCTGAATTTTGCCCGTGACTGAATGAATTCCCGTTAGATTAGACTGTGCCTTCCGTTTATAATTTTGATCCCGGTTGTGCCGTTTCACCACAGTTTTGTCATTCGATCAGTGACAATTCCAGAACCTGCCGGAGCGAAGCGATGGCTCATTAACCGTTCTTTAACGAGATGCTCGTTAAGCAGTGCAATTACCCCATGCAGCATTATATCCATTCTCCTTCTTCCCCTCTCGCGCTTGGTTCTTTCCTGTTAGGCCCCATTCGTGCCCTCCGCGTGCCTTCAACTTTCTCCATTACTTCAACTACGCACCGCGCAATGAACTTCGCCGCAGTCCGGACGAACATGTGCTTCTGGACCTTCGAAAATTTCAACTGCGGGGGTATCTCGTGGTCCAACGACCATTCATAAAGAGCATTCAGCTGACCTGCCCGCAGTTTTTTTTCTCCAAGTCGCAGTGGTCGCAGGAACTGCTGCCTACAGCGCAGCATGTTTCCCTCCGAAGATCTTCCATGCATAAATAGTGCCACTTTCCTATCTCTCGTGGCAGCAATCTTTCGTCGTCATCAAATTTACTGCCAGTGGTCCGAATTGTTCGGTTCTTTTGGCGATGCCTTTTCTGCTGCTGGCTGTGATGACATCCAAACAATTGTTCTTCGTGGGCCCTGGGGCCCACTGGTCCTGTTCGTGGACCCAGTCGCTCGGTTCCTTGAACTCAATTGCCTTCTATGCTGCGGGTTGTGGCAATATTTCCTGGGTGTCTTTATTGCTCCTGATTCATCACCTCCCTGGATGTTTCGTTCGAACCGCTGGTTTAAATTGCACCCTTACCCACCCCGGTTTGTTTCCATGCAATTCAGGAGAATACTTCTGTACTTCGCAAAAGAATTCGGGTCAATATTGCGTATCCCTACGGAATTTTTGTACGCCTCGTGAACATTGGATTCCCTGAATGCCCGTATTCAGTTGCTGTTTATTTCACTTTCTTTCCCAATCGTAAACTACTCCAAGTGTTTATTCATGATGTCACATAGCCTAGTTATATTATTTGCCGGAGTGAAGCGATGGCCCGTCTTGTTTACATTTAGAACTATCACCATTACCACACTGGCTACGCAGGGCGTAAACTTTGCCGCAGACTGGCACAGGACACCGCAGCCCATTTCAGCTACACTGGATACCCAGAGGGCCGAATTGGGGTTAATTCCCGCTCAATAGATGGTCCGACCGTTCCTCACTATTTCGCAGTAAATTCGCAGAGACACGCAGTCTGGTGCAGCAATTTCTTCCTGTGCCGCAGGTTTGCCGGACATAAATAGGTCAATGCCCCCGTCTTTCTAGCCCCCAATCCTTCGCTGTCCCACAATTCATGCTACAGCCTATGCTTGGTCTGGGTTTCTCTTTTGCTGTGGGTTGCCAGTCGCCATCAAAATCAATCTTCCTAAACCTCAATTCACTGCTCTCAAATTATATTCTGAACGTCTCTTCAATCGCGGGCTACTCGTGGTCATCAATAACTTTCTCGTTGTTCCTCCTCAACTCGCTATCCATTTCTTGGTTCTGATTAATCAATCTTCAACTCCATCCAATACTGGTCACCCCGTATGATGCCGCGGACATCGTTTGTGACAGTCAGTCAATGATCAAAAGACCGCATAAGCGATTTTGTTGAAATATGCCTTGGCCAGTATTGTCCTGATCCCCATTGGGTTCCTGCCTTGCTCACCTATTCCATTCTGGATTTAATATTTATCCTGCACATCGTGCAATCATGTATCATGGTTTTACTGCTATTTGCGGAACTTAGGGCGCGTGTGATTTTTTTTCAAAAAATGATTGTTTTCGTATATCACCCGTAACTCCCTCAATTCTTTGTCTTTTTCCTTGATTCCACCACCGTTATACTTGTATAGAAAGCCCGCACACGCATGTACCCATAAATGCACGCCGATTATATAATCTACACCATATATAGAAATTAGGATCATTTTGCGTATATCGCGTCCTGTACATGCACTAGGTGAGAAAAACATTGGATATCTGGGAATATATATCTTTTGTATGATATACAGGCACAAGAATGCCCATTTTGTGTATATGTGTCGTGGTTATGGTATGCCGTTGACCTCCATATATTGGGTCGTATCTAGCACCGTATTGGACTCCGAGATTGCAATTTCAAATATGCCTGCATTTGAATATATATATTATTAGACATATGAGAATATGACACGATGCCCAGACCGTTTGTGTTCATATGCAAGGCGATATACGTGAAATTTTGTGACTTACCATATTTGGTACAGATTATATAATCATCCTACATCTATGGGTGCATACGTGTGGGGGGATCCTATACAAGTACATCAGCAGTGAAATCAAGAGAAAAGACAAAGAATTGAGGGAGTTACGGGTGATATACGAAAACGATCATTTTTTGAAAAAAAATCACACGCGCCCTAAGTTCCGCAAATAGCAGTAAATGACCAAAAGTTTTCACTTCACTATATAAACAAGCTCCACACATGCCGGAGCGAAGCTAGGCTCTATCTTGTTTGAGGATACTCAGAGTGTACGGAACCGCAGAGGAGCAGTTGGAGCAACCTACCCGCAGTATGACTGAGTACAATGCGGTCGTTCTCCAAACCTGAGCTCCCTCCGCTTTCCCGCTCTGAGTCCCGCTCTACGACTCCCTTGGCTGAATAGCAGCAAATAGACCGCCGTGAGAGGACGGCGGCGTTCGCCCCGGGCGCTCCGCCGAGACTTTCGGCACCCAATTCGGCTCCTCCCGCGTAGGCCGCGCAATTCGCCAAGGTTGCCCGATTTCATGACGTCGAGAGCATATCCACCGCCAACGTGCGACGCTACCCGGATTATATGGGCAGCGGCATTCGTCCTGGCGGTGAAAATGTATCCGCATTCTCCATCGCCCGCGCGGCAAACGGAGCTGGACGCCATGAGACGTTTCATCAGGAGTTGCATCACAGCTCTCGCTCGCGGGGAGTTCATAACAATAATTTGTACACTGCCAACCAGTTGCATCACGGCTCTCGCTCGCGGGGAGCTCAAAACAATAATTTGTATACTCCCAACTATATGTTCTTCTCCGTCCTTGGTGCTCGGCGCACTTCTCTGAGCGGGAAACCGAATCTTATTCCACATCAGTGGTGGCATCCGAATCACGTCCGATGGCGTTTTCGATGACACTGCGCAGCATTCCTATCGCCCCGTTTGGCCCGTCGACCGTCTTGTGCAGCTTGCCTATCTGTTAGACTCGTAACCAGTCTGCCTACGCCATTCTAACAAGGCGGGCTTGTTGCCGTAGGCAGACTGGTACTTCTCGGATATGTCAATCAAGCTGGGGCGGAGTTTGAAATTAAGTTGTTCATTGAGTGAGACCGATGACGCAATGAGCCGCGGCAATTCCGGAGATCACGGTCCGAAGTTGATTTCCACTAAAACTATGCTCAGGTTTTACGGTGTTCTGTACCATAAAGAGGAAATATAAGGAGGCCAAATGAAAGGGATTATTTATTTATTTATTACCCCAGCTTCAACCCAAAAATAAGCTTAAAAACTGAGCGCAAACGGAATAAGATTGTGAAAAGGCCACTTAAATTTCAAACTCCGCCCCAGCTCGATTGACATGTCCGAGAAGTACCAGTCTGCCTACGGCAACAAGCCCGCCTTGTTAGAATGGCGTAGGCAGACTGGTTACGAGTCTACCTATCTGTAGCTCAAACTCCTCCAGCACACTGCGATCCCTTTTGAATAGATCCCGGAGTTCCCCCAGCATTGCTCGTTCCGACGATAACACTTGCGTAATGCACGTAAGCTATCACAAGGCTGTACATAGACGATGTACCGGTCCGAGGGCCTCCTACGAGATATGAATTGGAAGACGGTACTGAGGAAGCTATCTCGGCTGTCTATGCGGAACAAAAGAGCGTCGGCTCTCAGTGGTGTCTTGAATACCTGCAGGAGAACCACTAAACTTCGCATCCACTGCAAAGCAGTCGGAGCGACGGCGGTCCTCTTCATTAAACTACCGCGGCCACCGTAAGGAGGGGATGTCGGGAATTATACCTATCTCTGCATGAGGCAAAACAAATTCTGGAAAAATCAGTACGCTCGCACGGTGGAAGTGGTTCTGCCCTGTCCATCCGGGGGAACGTACACCCACGTTAGACTCGTAACCAGTCTGCCTACGCCATTCTAACAAGGCGGGCTTGTTGCCGTAGGCAGACTGGTACTTCTCGGACATGTCAATCGAGCTGGGGCGGAGTTTGAAATTTAAGTGGCCTTTTCACAATCTTATTCCGTTTGCGCTCAGTTTTTAAGCTTATTTTTGGGTTGAAGCTGGGGTAATAAATAAATAAATAATCCCTTTCATTTGGCCTCCTTATATTTCCTCTTTATGGTACAGAACACCGTAAAACCTGAGCATAGTTTTAGTGGAAATCAACTTCGGACCGTGATCTCCGGAATTGCCGCGGCTCATTGCGTCATCGGTCTCACTCAATGAACAACTTAATTTCAAACTCCGCCCCAGCTTGATTGACATATCCGAGAAGTACCAGTCTGCCTACGGCAACAAGCCCGCCTTGTTAGAATGGCGTAGGCAGACTGGTTACGAGTCTACACCCACGTCACGGCGTAGTAGCGTACAGGTCCATAGAATAGTATCGTCCACCGGTCAAGGCGCACCCTCACTGCGTTCCGTGTGGCCCAAATTTTTCAACGGTCCCTTTGATCCCGCATCAATTCAACACTGCCGGTCTCGAGCTTAAATGGGTAGTGTACAAGCTATTTATTTAATGTATATTGAAACCCGCGAATATATCCTAAGGTGTATACTTAAACTAGTAACGTAGGCTCTGCAACCTGTCTAAGTGGACCACATATGAGGGCTATACAGGTGTACTAAGTAGAGCAACATTTTAGACACTCCGGTTTCTTCCGCACCGATTTCTTAACCCCATTAAACTCCGGCGCTTAGCGCCCGCGTCATTGCACAACGATGCCCTAAAAGAGAACAACCCCGAAAACGGTGGCCCGGATTATTCAACTACTTCGGCACCGACGGATGAGTAAATACTCGGCCCTGAGCCCCCTGGATAACGGGCTCGATACTGATATAGATGCACGAAAATAAAAAAAATGAAAATCCTATTAATTACAGGCGGTGGAACCCGACCTTCGCAAATCCACATCAGCCTGGGGCCCGTACACTGGACCAATGACTATCCTTACCGTGGACAATATTTTTGACCTGGTTAGCACTGCGATGCTGCTACATGCGCCGGGCTATGCCTGCGCCGAGCCTGCATCATCGAATTTCATTCCGGGATGCTCGTCCACGAGGCCATAACCCCGCCCATTTCTTCGTGTGTTACCCATGTGGTCGGGTCGTCGGCGGTCAAAAAGAAGGGGTATTTTGCTTCCGGATTCCTCTCCAGCGCGAACTGCAACTTGTCCATAAAGGTCGGACAGGCTCTATCCGCCGCCCCGTGACCCTCGTGCATCCGTTTTGCGTACTTGCAGTTCGAGCAAGCGTGCCTTTCATCCGGTTGATCACAATCTTCCGTGCGGTGCATCTCCCCACACCGCGCGCACACCGGATGCACCGACTTGCAGGCCGCCGCAACATGGCCCCACACCTGGCACTTCATGCAACAGATGGGCTCAGTGAGTAGCTTACGCCCATAAACCTTGCGCCCATGCACGAAAGCGCCGTCCCTGATGACTCTGTTCGCCGCAGTTGGGTCGTTAAATCCAAACACTGTATGCGCTACTTTCTACCCCGCCTTCCGCCGTTCTGGCGGTTTGATCCACCGCGCGCTCTCGAGTGCGCTCCTCATGAGGTGACTATTGTCCTCGACCTCGTGTAGTTCACCTTCGAGGGCAGGGTCGAATGACACCGGTACATACTGTACGACGATGTTGCAGAGACGCTTTTTGTAAATGGACGTACCTCCCATTGCTGCGAGGAAAGCCTCGATCTCCAATTTGAGCCATTTGGCTGCGGCGGTGGTGTTTAAGTGCAGGAGCCAGGACCCGCTGCGTTGCGGCGTCGCCCCCACAAATTTTGCATCATCCGGAGGTGAAGAGGAACCGCGCTGTACCATAAGCACGGTCGCCATGCGGGCTTTCTCTACCATTGTCTTCTCTGTGAGCCCATCCATCCACAGTTCTGTGCCTGGTGCTCGTTCGATCAGGATTTGGCGCGAGCGTGCTGCCGCGTTGGCGAGTGCCGCGGCGCGCTTGGGCGGGTGAACCTGGGCAACAGCCGCTGCGTAAGAGCGCGTCGTCGGTATGTTGACCGCGTCGGGGGTCGGGCCAGTCCCCGATGCCAGTGGCGAGGTGGATATCGCGTCTGTAACACGTTGAACTATCTGTGTGAAACCCTCTTCGAGGCGTTCTGTTAGTTTCCAAATGTCTTTGCACTGCTCCTCGACAGTTTGCGTCAGTATCTCTGCAGCGGAGCGCAGGTCGGTCACGACAGAATCGTCCGTGTTGTCGGACTCAAGTCGGCCGGGGTGCGTGGTTTCCGCGCGTTCCACCAGCCTCTTGACATCGCTGGCGATGCCTTCCAGCACATCGTCTCGCTTCCATAGCTCCAGTAACGTCGCCACGGCCCTGCAGGCGTCCGCAATGACGACCGAGGACGTGTCTGCAGCGATTTGTAGGAGGACCTTGGCTAGATCGTCGAGCGACTCTATCGAGGCGCCTGAGTCATGCGAGTAGCCTTTCGCATAGAGGTGCTTCTTCGCGTCTACTGCTGTGGTATGAAGCCAGGGCAACGTACTTTCCTTAAACAGAGCTTCTCTAGTCTTATGTAGGTGCAGACCCCCAGTTCCCTTCGTTCGCGTTGTCTTAGGTGCTTGCGTCGTAGCAGGCTGGCATCTTCGGTAAGTTCGGAGGCGCTTCCGACGCGCTTTTTCCCGGGCGTTCCCCGGGCTTCGTTGCATTGAGGTTGTAAATTGTTGTGAAGTAGGTATAAGCTAAGCCCAGGCCACTACGCACGTCGATGCCCAAGCCTCAAGAAGAATTTTGAGGCGGCGATCAGAAGCGCACGTAGTGGTTGTTGCCAAGAGAGTTCCCCCATGCTCTCATTGTACGTGCAGGGAAGTGGGAGGAAGTGCGTGGATGTAACTCGCGATGTCCACGACCGGTTCGTTCTTGTCAACGCTGTCGTCGACACAGAGGCATCTTTTGCTCGTGCTACGCGCTCAGGCCTCCGTCGCGAAGTTTGTGCCGCCCCAGCTGACGCCGACGAACCCGTGGCGTGACCAGGATGCCTTCGCCGCAACGGGCTATCTTGTGTTCGAGCGGCGATTCTCCCGCCTGTTATCGGACACCCAGGGGCCACCGTCCCTAGGGTTTGCCACGACGCTAATGAACCCGAGGCACGACGTGCAGCGGCTTTCACCTACCCTCGAGCTCCGTTCCGTACTCAGTCACTGCTATGATTATAATCCGTACATTTTCGCATTATTACTTGCTCGCTACTTGGGTATTTTGGTTGCAAATATATATCACAAAAATGGTATTCTGGCTATATTACATCACCCTCTTTATAAAATTGAGCATTCTGTCCTCAACCGTCAACATGCTCCACAATGCCGTTTCAAACACTGTTGAATGGTTTAATTCGCATTTTGAATCACATGCCCCAGAATGGAATTTTGATTCACATGCTCCGCAATGCCATTTCAAACACTGGTGAATGGTTTAATTTGCATTTTGAATCACATGCCCCAGAATGGCATTTTGATTCACATGCTCCGCAATGCCGTTTCAAACACTGTTGAATGGTTTAATTCGCATTTTGAATCACATGCCCCAGAATGGCATTTTGATTCACATGCTGCGCAATGCCGTTTCAAACACTGTTGAATGGTTTAATTCGCATTTTGAATCACATGCCCCAGAATGGCATTTTGATTCACATGCTCCACAATGCCGTTTTGAACCCTGTGCCTCACAATTTAATTCAGCCCAGAGCAGGAGGGATAAGGGAGCACTTGACATATTTAAGGTTTGAATGAATCCCCCGAGATATTCGCATTTTGAACCACATGCCCCAGAATGGCATTTTGATTCACATGCTCCACAATGCCATTTCAAACACTGTTGAATGGTTTAATTCGCATTTTGAACCACATGCCCCAGAATACTCCTTCAACAGCCACACATTGTTGAGTCACTTGATGCATGGCGGACTATGAATCAAGACCAGGATGTGAATCAAAATGCCATTCTGGGGCATGTGATTGAAAATGCGAATTAAATCATTCAACAGTGTTTGAAATGGCATTGCGGAGCATGTGAATCAAAATGCCATTCTGGGGCATGTGGTTCAAAATGCAAATGAAATCAGTCAACAGTGTTTGAAATGGCATTGCGGAGCATGTGAATCAAAATGCCATTCTGGGGCATGTGATTCAAAATGCGAATTAAACTATTCAACAGTGTTTGAAACGGCATTGTGGAGCATGTGAATCAAAATGCCATTCTGGGGCATGTGGTTCAAAATGCGAATATCTCGGGGGATTCAGTCAAACCTTAAATATGTCAAGTGCTCCCTTATCCCTCCTGCTCTGGGCTGAATTAAATTGTGAGGCACAGGGTTCAAAACGGCATTTGGTGAAGCGCATCGGGCGGCAAAGCTGTTCACATGTCAGGAATCTTGACTTGTGGAACTATTCAAACCTTACCATCAACTGGGATACCAGGCAGGGTGAAATTTGAAACTCTATCTGTGTCGAGTCCTATGTGAAGATTTGTGTCCAAAGCTGGTCACAAATCAGATTCAAATTCAAACGCGGAAAGATATAAAGTGACTTACAAACCCCATTGTCGGACTGATTGTCAGTGGCGACCGAAAATTGACCATGTTCAATGTGCGCTACTGGTTCTGCCGGATCTGGGAAATAATGAGCAGCGCTCGGGATAGCAGAGTTAAAAATACCAATATCTGAGGTGGCCTCAAGCGGACAATCGGTTGGACGTCGACCATTAATGCGTACGCCTGCCAAAGGGCTCTTGCGAAGCTGCTCGAGCTGTGAATTAATTTCGGCGCGGCGCAGCACCCACTCCCTCCGCCCCGCTTTCTCCTCGTCGATCTCTCTCCGAAATGTGTTTACCTGTTTTTGGAGGTCAGAGCGATGCCTGTCGATCTTCATTTTCTCTTGCAGTAATTTGATGTCCGATTGAAAGATCTTCTCCCGTGCCAGAGACGCTGTGTTGTCCTTCGCGCCGGCATCTCGTTCCGCTTGGAGAGAGTTGCTCCAAGGCGAAAGAGGAAGGAAAATAGTGGGCAGATCAACATGGCCGAACAACATCCCCGGATGATCCGTCATCTGCACGGATTCATCTGGATGATCGGATGATCTCCCTAAACTGGATGTTCGCACGGTGTGCTTTATTCTTTTCTCCCCCAATACTGCAGCTGCTGCCCCATTTGAAAATTTGCTAAGTTAACCAAACCATCTTGGGATTCTTTCCACATAACTGGATCCCAAATAATTCAAGCTTGTTTTATCCTCTTCATTTTTTCCCTGGTAGTGAGGCAGAAGTGGAATACGCGATCATTTTATGGTGAAATTATAATCCAGCCGGTGAATGCATCTGCGAACACGCGCGCAGAAAATTTAACCCACTTTGTGGAATATTTTCTGAACTTGGTGGCTGTGCATTTCTTTTGATTTACCCGGATTGATGCATCAATTCCACAGCACCTCTCCTTCGCCTCAGGTAAGTTACATTGAAATAGTTAACTGACACCTCTCAGATTTCAAATTTGCCGTGCAGCTTTGCGCAATGCACAAAAGCCGCAGGCGGCTCGTGCGCAACCTATCTATTTTTGTTCAACGGAATTGATGCACAGTAATGGCCTGTGGCACTGGTCAATTATCAAAATACGATTCCCGCTCAAGGAGGTAGGGTGAATCCCAGGGGAGTGACGGCAGTGGTGGTGCAGCGCCTTCGTCTTCGACTTCCTCCATCCCGATGAATGAGTGCTTATGGCTGGGAGGCGAAGGAGTCTCGATTGCGGTGCAAACAGTCTGGGACGAACACAGTTGGAGAGTAAAGGGAGCGGCCCGCACTCCGGATGAGATGACTCTCGGGGCCATTTGGATAGTTCAGAGTGTTGGACGTCGATGATGGCAAAGATTTCCACATTTTTTGGCGGCGACTGGGGATTAATGGGGGAGAGAAAAGAGCTGCGATCCAATTGCGCTCCGTCGTCAACGGGATGATGACCTACTGAAAGAGTCTTGTACATAAGGCGGTGAACAGACGCTGCGCAAAAACAACGACAGTACTGTACTATTAAAATCAATTCGTCAGTCACGCGTCACGGGGGTGCTTGACGTGACGAATTTTGCAACCTTGTCACGCATCACGGAGGCTCTTGACGAATATACTTTTCGTCACGGTAGGTTGAAAATTTCGGCTCAGGGGGGCTTGGAGCAATTTTCCTCAACTGTGGGCACTTCCCACTTAATTTATTGCCCATTTTCAAGGTTTTTGGCTTCAAATCGTGGTTCAGAGCAAGTTTAGCTTGAGTTTAACAGCAGAAATTGCATTTTTCCACATCACTCAAACTTATGCTGAAATAAATTGCTCAGGTCATTCCTAAATTATTCCATTGCATCACTGTGCATTCACCACAACTCCTGGAATATTTTTACGGGTTAACGAAATTTTGGGGGATGTCACGCAGCTCGAGCTGCCTTGACGAATTGACGAATTAGAACTTTGGGTCACGCGTCACACCCCTTGACGAATTGATTTTAATAGGCCAGTACCTGACTTGCGCATCCTCTCGCGTAACACCTGCATGCGACTGGCAACTTGTTTCTTTGTTCGAACGATGTCAAGGCCTTGGAGATAGTCCACAATGAACTGGTCTAGCCCACTGCGTCCAAGGGTGTGAGTCGCAAAGGGGGCGTCCCAATATGCCTGGAGCCCTGTGGGAATCGGTATCAGTCGCGGAAGACCGAACCATCAAAGTGAAACCGAGGACCTTGGACAAAAGCATATTGGATCTCCTTGGGCCACACAGATTGCTTGTGTTCAGACATAGACTTTTAGACTGCGGACGTCTGGCGATGATACAGTACTATTGTATGGGGGCCGCTTTATATATGAAGTCGGCCCGGAATCCGCATCAGTGCCCGGCCCCGAGGCCGAGGATGCCACCAAACCTATCCATGTACTGTAGGCCGCCGGAATGTGTTATAAATGTGCGCCGTAGAGGCTGCACTTTGAGCGGGTGGTAAACGGCTGATCGGGGAGGTTGAAACTAAATTGAAGTCGATTAGCCTTTGATGTATCGGGTGGACTCAGAAAGCAAAAGGGAATCGTACTGCGAATGTGGGCGATTCGTGGAGCGGCTGGGAAGGTTGGATGGATTAGGAACAGGCAAACATGTACACAGAAATACATTGTAATGCACGTGCTAGGCCATTCAATTGTGAAGCACAAGAATCTATATGAAGTTTGATTAAACAATCAGCGTCTCGACGGGGGAACAGGTTTAATCCTTGATTGATTAATCACCTGTGGAGGTACAGTACTCGATTCAAACCATGGGAAAACAACGGATGCCATGAGCGCTCTTTGAGCACATTCCACTCAGCCAGCAATAATCCACACCACCCCGAACCATCTGATTTTTATCACAAGGAACTTGAATATATTCTTCGGGCGCTTCGGAGTTGATCCGAAAGTGCGTCACCTTGCCACCAAGGGTGAATAATCTCAAATCCTCAAACCATCGGTCTGCTATTGGACAATAGTGGTTTCAGAAGATTTGAACCATGCTGCATATGAGGATGCTTCATCCCATGACCTTAGTAATTTGCAATATCCCTGTGTCTCCATCCCAATAGATAATGCCACCATAGCAAACCATTCATCCCTCCACTCTAATTTTATCTGTAACATTCCGATAATTCGGGTCTGAACTCTTATTTAAGTTGTAGTTCTTCCCCGAATCCAGTGTGCAATTATCTCCCACTTACGAGAAATATAATCGGTGCCACAAACTGTCTGTCTACCTTGGATCTCAAGAAATTGCCCTCATATCAAAACTTACCGGCTTCTCACTCTCCAGTCTTACTGTGACCAAATTCTGCCCACTTCAGGTGTTTTCTGGAATATTGTGACTAAAGACCAGTCTCAACAATATTTCAGAGTAGTTAATCTACGTCATCACGCTGCACATCCCAGCACTACTGAGCATCCAGAACATCAACACCGCTTCATAACCACAAACACTGTTGCCTGTAGCACCCCCTGTTACCTAAAAGCGCAGGAGTCCCTCACACCTTCAATGTGGGCTTAATATTGTGGTTATTTAGTGTTAATTTTATTTTGTGTCCAATCCCTGTTTCATGATGTCAAATATTGTCTATGAGATATAAAACATGTTGTGAGAAACCTTCAGGAAATATTAGTTTGGAACAGATAATTTTATTTGGAAATTGCATTAGTGGAATGAACATCTAGCATCAATGATTGTTCCCAAGACTTATCTGGATGTACCAGTGTCATTAGTGAGTAAAAGAGTTAGGTGGAGAGTGAGAAAGTTCTTGCCTGCATTGTAAGTTGGTTGCAAAAACTCCAAGTCCAAAACACTAATTAATGCCTGATGTATTCCCAGGCAGTGGGTAGTTTGTACTGGTTGTATTATCTAGTGGTAATGTTGCTCTGCCTCCCAACTCTTCGGTTTTGGAAAGGTCACTCGTTCGAGTCTCGCTGTGTGCAGCTTTTCCCTGTAAAATGGGGTGAACATTGTTTTTGTTCAGCTTAAACAGAACGTGAACGCTGTTCTGATCATTAAACAGAACATGATCATATATGATGAACAAACCTTGATTAAACAGAGTCTCTGCACCTATTCAATGCCCCTAGTGCCTTACTGTACCTCCACAGGTGATTAATCAATCAAGGATTAAACCTGTTCCCCCGTCGAGACGCTGATTGTTTAATCAAACTTCATATGGTTACTGGAAGCACGGGATTCGAAATTGCTCTGGAAATGTTTGAAAGTCCAATTGCTTGCGGCGAGGGCAATACAGTCACGCATTTTGCAATGAAAAGCACCGATTGGCCTGTGGACAGGATGTAGTCATATCAAAGAGTTAACATGATTCAAATGTCGGCATGACTGTGGATATGCCGTCGCATAAGGTACTGGGAAAAGAGTTCGATTAAACTTGCAAGAATCCAACTCACCTGGGGCTTATACAAGCGGGGCTGAACCGAATACCATCCGGGGAGCTTAACTGTTATTTTTGCTAGACTCCTGCTGAAGAGGCGGTTACAATGCACATGGGGGTGATAGCTATCGGAGAGCTGGTCATTCCGCCCCCGTCGTCCGCTCACCCTGACACCCTTAAATTATTACAGCATTTCACCCGAATTTTCGTGGTATCGAAATCTAAATGCCTACTTCTCGGGGGCATGACACAGGAGTGGAATGGTGGGTCCAAGTATGTCCATTGACTTCTCATGAGCCTACTTGCAACTTATTTTGGCTCACTTCGTCCTCTCACTGGTGCGCGGGGCTCGTTTCATTGGCAGCATGGATTCTGCCTTTCATACCTCCGATTGGAAGCACTTGATTCCACCGTTATTATGTACCGTTTTGGTGTCTACAATAGATAATTCATGAAAATTGAACATTCTTATACACTGCAAGGCCACCAACTTAGCCTGCAACACCAGATTTGCGTGAGTGACCAGGTTCCGTGTAAACTGCCTTCTCGGGACCTCCGATGGAAAAAAATCCACCATGCAATTAAAGCCTGGCCAAAATGGGCCGAAATGGGCTCAAATTGTTCGCAGGATCTGCTCCCGTCATTTGGAACCGCAGGCTCCCGGAAAGCCCCCCCAAAAATCTGCTAGGAGGCCAAAACCTCTAAGGTGGCCAGGTTCCCGGCGTCTGATAGTATGCAGTTTGCGGTTCGTTTTGGACGTGTAGCGTGTTCGACGTATACCTTGGCCGCGCCTTGACGACGATAGAAGGTAATATTATTGACCGGGATAAATGTGCCGTGTAGAGGATGTACCAGCATTAAATTACCACCTACTTACAAATGTGAATGTATTGCTGGAAATAATGTCGACTTCACTGCTAGTCTTTAGACCGGTAACCGATCTGTCTACGGGAATACTGTCGGCCTAACCCTAGTCGGCAAAGTCCGGGGCATCAAACGTGACTTTCCACGCTCAAATGACGCAAGTGGCAGTGCCGCCGCTTGTCATTCAAATTCAAGTCCAGATCGACCGGTCTGTCTACCGACAGTATTCCCGTACTATTGTTCACCTCCTTTTTGCAAAAGTTTTTTGATGCGAGCGCTGTGGAAGCATTTGAGTTCAGATTCCTCTAGAATTTGAACTGGAGCAAGCCTTAGGTATAGTATGTGTGGTTGAATATTTTCAGACTTTATCGGGCACTGTGGAGGAAGCCTTGACGATGCCGGCGTGGACGTCGAAATACCCACTTTTGCAAAAGAAATTTGGCGGGTGATTGGCGGACCATCAAAACCATCAAAAATTTGACCAAAACTGATTTTTGATTTTCTTACGGGCTCAGATGCAAGCCAAGGACTCTATAAACCTGGGGGTACATTTCAGTATATAGTCATCATATGCTGAATTTATCTCGAGGGAGTCGGGCCCCAATTGCAACAGCTAGATCAAATTTTTGCAAAAGTGGGTCGTTTTGCAAAAGGGGGTGAACAATAGTAGACAGATCTTAAGAATCGAGCGTTTGTCTCGAGACAAACCGGACCGAGGATCCGAGGTCCACAACCACCACCCGGCTTCTTTCTCGCCACCACGGTCGTTCTACACCTCGGATGTCCGGCTTATCTCTCGCTCCACCACCGTCACTCCGTGGATCTACACCTCGCCACATCCCACATGAACCCTCGCAGTTTAATTTTTGCATAGGAACATGGAAACCCCGCCTGGCACACCTCAACAGCAGCAACAGCAAGCGCACAAGACAGATATCATATTGAACTCAACGTGTCGCAAGATGGGAGTCCGCGACGCTGTCGAGTACACCTCACCGCGCAGATTCGCGATGAACACCGACCGGTACTAACTTCTCCACCTAAAGCGGACGGTGTTTTTCCGCTATAAAACAATCCCACCAAACGTCCGAAGGACGAAACCTCCAACTGCAAGACAGCTGGGACAGGCGGGCAATCTGGATGTGAATGATCCCCGTGCTTCCTGCCATCAATTTTCGCTTGTAAAATTACCGTTCTGTCCTCAGCACCACGTTGCAACACTTGTCTCAAGGATGGGAATCCGCCGCCGCCGTCGAGTACTACCACTCACCTCGCACAATCCCGCAATCTGAGAAACCATCCCACCAAACAACCCAGGATCCCTGACTGCAAACCAGCTGGCAGTGCTAGTGTTGTTCTGGCTTTGGCTTTGGCTTTTTGGCTTGGCTTCGGAAAACCTCGAGTGAGGCCACGGCCAAACTGTTGGATTTGGCTTGGCCCGGCTCAAGCCATGGCTTTTGGCGGGGATTTCAGATCGGCTTTGGCTTTGGGCCTGCTAAATCCCCTCCGTCGATCACGAACTTTGGTCGAGGTCACGCGTCACGCCGGCCTTCGTCGAATTGGTCCACTGGTTCGAAAAAACGCGAAAATTGGCTTGAGAAGCCTCAAAAAAATGCCCCATGGTGTTTTCCGCGTTTCCAAAGAGGCACAGGACGCAAATTGAACTGAATTTCCGATTAGAGTGTGAATGTTCAAGTTGAACTTGAAATTGAACATCGTTTTCATGGCCAAACATGAAGCGCATACCTTGCCTTCGAGCTTTTGGACTTTCTCATCTTCCTTTTTTTCAACTCCCGGCTCAACCACTACATCCACTGTATTTCCCTCCGCACGACTGACTCTGACTTTGCCTGTTGATCACCAGTAAGTCATTCCGGCCGCCAGCGACTCGGAAAAATGTTGAGAATGACTTGAGAAGCAAGCCCACTCCACGATGGTTGTTTCGAGAGCCACACCATGATCCAATCTTTCATCGAGATGCAAAGGATGCGGTGACAACGGGGATGGGATTAGTGACGCTTAAGGCTTGCTGTGCAATACAAGCTTGCGTCCAATCAGGCTGCAGGGTCTTGTAACTTTAGATAACGAAGGCCGTTAAAATGGCGGAAAAAAAGACCAACAAATATAAGTATTCCATTCATGTTCCCTCTCCAGCTATCAGCAAGAGCTTTGTCGTATTTTTCTACTTCGGAGATGTGGACATTCCATATTTTTGCGCATGGTTCATCCCCTGCGGAAGTTTAGCGAAAGTGGAGAGACCTTGAGGCACTCTGAGGCCCGGATAAGTACCTGGCGTGTCTACTATGGGTATAGCGCCTTCCGGCGGATGTTTCTCCATTCCTAGTGGCTTTGCTGGAGTCCACAATTATTTGGTCCAGAGCAAGTACAGGTAAGTACTAAAAAAGGCCATTCATCAAGACAGTTGATCGACACCCGCTGGATTGTCAGGAACAATGTTCCTGAACGAACGTTCCTCACCAGCCGAATCGCAGACGGTGACCTTTCTGGTTCAACTTTGGTTCAATCCTTCTGCACTCTGCCAGTGTAATATTTTCGCCGATCCTAATATCTATTCTGAATCTCCCAAACAAGCTCATGCAGCTTCCCCTCGCTACAGAAGTAGACAATCGACCTCCGAGACCTCGAATCTTAGACTCGAACCAGTCCACGGCGTGAGTTCCCAAAGACAGTCGTTTGGTCATGTGCCGGAGGCCCTATTTATCGACTATCATAAATTGTCAACTAACGACTGGTTCGAGTCTACGCGAATCGGAGTGAGATGATATTAGTGGCCCCGTAAGGCCTTTCTCGATGCTCCCCTTCGCGAGCTATCTCTCGTCTACATGCCGCCCTCATCCACCTACGGGAAGTCCGTCGGACTTACGTAAAAGGCCTCTTAGGGGGTTTATTTTGTAGGAGTAAAACCCCCCTAGGGATTGAATTGAAAGTTACTACTAGCATATATCTACCGATTGTATATTAAATTTGGGTACCATCTCGTCGTGTTCGCGTCCCACAGGGCAAACGACTCGAAATTGACGCACAAAAGGGTCGTGCCAAGGCATGGATATGCGCTGTGGAGCGAATCCATGGTGTGTGCCACTGGAAGTGGACATTTCTGCTCAATTTTTGACGATTGAGATCAAAGACCCAATGACAAAGCCCAGGACTTTGAATGCAGAACCGAAAGTAACCAGGAGCAATGAGAAAAATCTGGCATTGAATTTGAGCATCTTTAAGATCTGGGATGGGGTAGAATTGAGACGTCGGAGATGGACAACCGCCCGAAGTTGGGAGTCGGTGCTGTGGGAATGAGTAGTAGTAG
This sequence comes from Mycena leptocephala, assembly GCA_029378395.1. Taxonomy (NCBI): domain Eukaryota; kingdom Fungi; phylum Basidiomycota; class Agaricomycetes; order Agaricales; family Mycenaceae; genus Mycena; species Mycena leptocephala. The sequence continues at coordinate 486,897 of JARJLF010000010.1, forward strand.
GACTCTACAATGTGTGGTCACAGTATGTGACATTTCGACTTGTCCTCCTCTGAACGGGCGACATTTCATTCGAAGAGAATGTATTAAATCTGAGTTTTTGGAGGCACACTCCCAAGGTGAATATCATGATTTTCCTCGGCAAATGTTCAGTGGAATTGGAATTTTCTAGACCTCCAAAGTTCCAAGACCGTTTGTTTCATTTGCTTGCACAGATTGAGGAGGATCGACGAGATGCTGGAGATACAGATGGGTCCCATCACGTGAAGCTTCTCAAGCTAAATGGGCAGATGAGAGACGTAAACCAGGAGGTAAGGTTGGATGCATTCCATATCTATTTTATACTCATAATAGTTTGATTAGGGGGTCCAAAAGAATATATTAAAGGTCCGGACACAGCAAGCAAATCTCTGCGCATTCAGCAAAGATATGCTGCAAAGAATAGAACACAGTCCAGCCTTGATGCCTTCTTGGCTGCTCCATCGTTCTCTACTGCTCGGTCCTCCTCCTGATTCAATCTGACATCGGTCTACTCCAGATGTTCCTGCCTCTCAATGCTGCGACATCTGCAATCCAAAATTATTTGATCAAGTCCGACCGAGAAAACTCTGCCAAACTCTTCGCAGTCGTCGAATTCTCCGCACGCACATTTCGGTTACATCCAATCCTATGGAAATCAACCTTATCCGTCCCCCTATCCCTCATATCCTCGAATTCCAGTGTCTTCGACGCTTCCTGCAAGCTTAATCAGCAATCCGTATGCCGCCTTGTACTCAGCGTAGCCGGCCCCAGCGAGTAACGCGCCAGCAAGCCAGACGGCAGAAGCAGCACCGCCACAGCTGTCAATGCCTAATTTGGGCAACTCACCTTCGCCTTAACATTTTCGTTTCGCTGTAGTGGCGTCTTGACGGATGTTCATGCTGCATCTGACCCCACACCTCTGGACACTTATATAGAGCTCCTCCATGTACCATTCTTTGTATTATAGGTCAAATTCTGCCACCAAACAAGATTTTTCTCAATCGATAGAGAATCCAATGTCCACCGTGCAAAGTGTCAAAAAACTAATGACAGAGCCGCAAACACCATCCTGCTCTTCCTGGGAGCGGTGAGGTGAAATCAGTGTTGGCTAGAGAAGGGAAAGCATCAATCTTGAACACACCGTACGGAGTCAACATTTGAAATACACTCACATCGACCTCTGGGATGTTCAGTAAGTACTGGTATTCAACGCAGTCCTCAGATTGAGAGGCATAAAGAGGTTTATCTAATGGGATGCATCCAAGTTTTGTAATGAAAGAAAGGGAGCCGGCAGAAAGGAAAGGGGTAAGAAAATCAATGTCAAACTTAGCAGCTGTCCTGCGACCATCAAATATGGTAGAAAGAGGAAGGGGGACACTGGAAGCGGGGCACCGACGAAAAGGAAATGGAGGAGAAATACAAATCCGGTGGCCTTCAGGACACAGTGACGGTTGCCAATGTACTTCGCAGCTGTGCATTCCTATCGGACGTGTCCCACTTGCTTTCTTCGAAATCTTTTGAAATTCGGATTGTATGACTGTCCTCTATGATTTGGTTTGACTACTCTCTGTCAAGTGGTCCGTTGCACGAGCATTCGCAATCCCCGGCCGCTGTGCGCTTTCATTTGCTCCCCAGCCGCGAACTTTCCCATCATTGTCCTGTTCGGCCTGACTTGGGCCCTGAAGAAGAGAAAAGTGGTTCTGAGGGGGACCGAGTGGTGTCAAGGTCGTGCTGGCTGATGGGGCCAGGCGTGCAGCTGCTCTGGCCAGTGTTGTAGTTAAGGGTCTTATTAAGGGTGCTCCTCAAAATTAAGGCCTTAGTTCTAGTTAAGACTTATTAAGGGTGCCTAAATCTGAGGGAAATCAGTCACAAAAAGGTTCTTCCTCAGGCTCAAGGGATGAGCGATCTCTGGAAATTGATCTTGACACGTGAGCGCCACTGATGGACGTCGGAACACTTTCGGCATTGATGAGGCCATCAACGGCATCTGAGCCACGAATCGTACAAAACAGGTCAACAACGTTGAATAAATCGTGAAAATGATGCACGCACCAGATACGGGCAGAAATTTTGAACCTGCCAGATGCCGGGTCATGGGTGCGGAGCCCGTCACAAATCCATGATTTGAATAAGTATTGACGGCACTGAGTGCAACTGCGTGTGTTCCTTCTCCAACATCTCCTATCTCTGAAGGCAGATGCTGATTTTTCAACGTCGGCTGAAGGGTAATACACGAAATGTCGATATCGATGTGTTTCGCCAAAGATGTCGACATGTTTTGCCAAGATAGATTCCCATTTTTATTTGACGGTGGGGTATGTACAATATTCACAGAATTAGTAGCCCTCCATCTACGGCCCCAACTAGCACATTCCTGCGTAGTTCGAGCGACTATGGTGAGAGACAGAATGTATTCAACGGCGCCAGGCTAAGGCGAAAATTATACAGAACAGGAGGTTTACCAAGTAAACTAAAGTTCCTAGTATAAGTTGTCTTAAGCCACATTATACATAGGGCTATTGTTCTGCGATATTTCGGCAGTACTCAATAAAATCCTGCTAAATCCTGCACCCAATGGCATACAGGTGAAAGGACGTATATTAGCTCAACAAGACACCGTTATGTGCAATATTGGCCCGGCAAGGTGTCACGTAGGTCGACCCTTTCCCAAAAAGGAAGGTGCACGTGATAAGTCAAGGGAGGGGTTGAGCTGGGCGAGCTGACTAATGATCACCGGTGAATTTTTTTCTGGGTTCAGGATGTGTATCTTTTCTAGATTGCCACATGTGGTGTTTTTTGTGACACCGAACCAGTGCGAGGATTATGGTGTGTTGGAACCTGTGTAATTTTCGACCTTACTGGGTAGTACTATTCCGGTTGAATAATAGCTGATTAGTGTATAAATTTTCATATCACCTGCAAGTACGACAAAAATGCTCAAGGAGTGTAAAAAAAAATGTTACACTACTACTGCGGAGGTAGGCCCTGTCCGGTTACTTTTTGTGATAACGAGTAGTGGTCGGCCAATATTTAGCCACTATACGTTGTATTGGCCAAATATTGGCCGGAAATTGGACCGAATATTGGCCAGATATTGGCCGACTCTTTTTCGCCTAGGGCTGCCGCGCCATTTAATATTAATATTAATATATACAAGCGGTTCCCGGGCCGCTTCGCGGCCCAGGACCCTCTTCTGCTAATAATTGACATCCTAGCGGGAGCTTTGGGACATTAGCCTGGGCAAACACTGATTAACAGAGATGTGGGTTGAAGTCAAGTTGACCTGAGTTAAACTAAGTTTTCCTGCGTTGAACCGAGTTCATTTGAGAGTCGAGGCAGCCATCGGTGAATCCGCGGGGATTTGGAAGTTTATCTGAAGGAGAAGTGATGAATTGTGATTGTGCGGGCCAGCGGCAGGCATTCCGAATCTAAATTGAGGCATCGGCATCAGGAGCCGGCTCAACGGATCGCACTGGCATAGGGAATTATTGAGCCATCATCACACACACAGTGTCGGAGTTTAAAAGGCTTCAGACAGACGGACAGACACTTGTAATTTTATAAATAGGGTGATTTTTCCTTGCCCACCGTACAAATCTGACAAAAAACAAGATCCATTAACTATCTACCACATGCAGTCAGTCTACCAAGGCGGGTTCCTCACAAACCTGACACCCTTCGGCGTCCCCGTAAGGATGACTGACCCAGGCTCGAGCGTCGTCGCTCGGGAAAGGAAGGCGACCGTCTGCCGCACAGTGAATATCTGGTCCCTACAGGTAATACAGCTTCAGAGCAAGCCTTAGTCCGCGCGAAACGGTACGCACGACGTGTTTCTGTCCTGGACTACATTGCCGTTTAGAGGTATTTGAGCAGGATTTTCTGCGGGTCGGGAATGGCGGTGCTGGAGACGAAGCACGGGCCGAGTGGCCAGTATTGACGACGGTCAGAAGGTCTCGAAGGAAAATTGCCCCTCCACCATCGGAGATTTCGTCCAGAGCATCGACGACGATCAAGAACGCTGGAAGCTGAAACTGGCGCCGGCGGACGCACTCTTTCCAGGGCTCTACGAGCAAAGCCTTCATCTGTTCGCCTGATTCATCCGGCGCTCCAAATTGATTGATGGCGACGAGGGCGCGGCGGAAGGAGCTGGAATGACGCGCGAGTTGGTACACAACAGACGGGATAATGTACTGGCGGGTTCTGGTGTCTTCAAATTGCCGCGAGCAGAAAAAGTTGGCGGCCAACAACTCCGAGGTTTGGCCGTAGTGCTGAGATGGCCTTTTTATCTACGCCGCCACTGCCGTGAGATATACCACTCCTCGTTCGAAAATGACTCTGCAAGAACAGCTCGCATTGTTGAACAAATTTCTTGGCCCTGGACCGAGTAACCGCGATAGATTTCTCCTCGATAGGCTGTACAAGCAGATTTTATGGTCGGCCTTCTCCGGCCTTGAGGAAGAGCAGTTTTTGCCGCGGCTGCGAACTTTACACGGCATCCTTGCCATTCCCTCAGCGCTACCGGCCGGGACTGTTGCACAGCTGGATCCGCAATTCACAGTGGATCTGGTTGAGCTCGTAGTCACGGAGCTTAATGCGGTCCTTTACGTCAAGGCCGACGGTACAATTTGTTGGTACCATGCCTCCTTTCCCGACTTCATCTTCGATTCCGCACGGGCCAAATTCACGGTCGAAGACCCCGGAGACCAACCACATACAGTGGACATGTCTTGCAGCAATGCTGCACGGTTGAACTTCATGGAACGCATGGTAAAATCTGGTCTTTCGATTAAAGACGTGAGTTATAACGCAGGTTCTAGGTCCAGTTCGCGATAGCCGACAGACAGCACCAGATTGATGCAAAGAATATCAACTACAAACGACATTGGACACCTGGCGAGGTGCAAAATAACGTCGAGCCCACTATTCGCAACCGGGACCCACTCGGCATTAGCATGCCGAGGCCAATCGTCCTGCCAGCTATCAGCATGCCGACCCGATTCGGCAATCCACTGATCCTTAGCATGCCAGACAATCTGCCCATTCCCGCTCGGCGTCATCCGCACCCGCTGCTGCAGGGGGACTCGTTTGAGGACTCACCTCCGGCTCCCGTCCCAGTTGGAGGTGGCAGCGAACGTCCTTCACAGACATCTGTTGCCCGGGCGAATTTTAACCCGGCCGAGTGCCGGGACCAGTCGGCTCTCAGCATGCGAGACAATCCGCCCACTCCCGCTCGGCGTCGTCCGCAGCCGCTGCCGCAGCGGGACTTTTTTGAGGACTCGCCTCCGGCTCCCGTCCCAGTTGTAGGTGGCAGCGAACTTCATTTAAAGACATCTGTTGCGCGGGCGAATTCTAACGCGGCCATAATTGGGATAATCCAAGCTCTCTGATGCATCTGGATTTGAGTAAATCGGCCCAGAATTGATCGAGAAATAGCGCTGAGTTGTACGAGTTCAAAACAGACAGACCGAATTTTGACGTATCGAAATTGGATGTTCTGCATCCCGCCCCGGGTAAGGTTCTAAAGCGCCGTCAAAGCCCCATTGAACGCGCTCAAAATGAGCCCAATCCGCCCAGAATTGAGCGAGAAATGAGCACGGAAAGTCGGCGCATCAACGGAGCATCAAATCTGTTCTTCTTAAGTATTCCATTTTTAGGTAATATCATTACTTTTGCAAACAGCTGTATTGTATAGAGTCGATTTTTCGGAAAACCACAAAAAGAAGAAGAAGAAAAGGGGCAAACGGAAGGAAACGGCGGTCGCGGCAAAGAACGATTCGGATGACGAATATGCATTGATTATCGGGGATGACAGCGACGACGATCACGAAAATGTCGCATTAGCCGTGTCCTCCGATTTCCGCAATGAAGCCGAGGCCCACGCCACAAACAAATCCAGCAGCTGTGACATGATAGTCAACAGCGGAGCTTCCCGCCGCTTCTCCCCCGATCGTGACAACTTCAGAAATTTTGTCGACATCGATCCTGTCCCGATCCGCGCAGCCGACGGTCGTAGCTTCAGCGCCACAGGCAAAGGTGACTATCAAACCCGACTGTCGAAAGAAGTTAGCTCATATTAACCACAGGCGAGGACAGCAAGCAGATTTCTCGCTTTGACCGGCTGGAACAAGACCAATTTAGTGCGCCTAATGTTGTGCACTAGAACTGGATCAAACCATCTGAAGGTCGCCCTCAGCTCATCATAACCACAGGCGAAGATAGGCTTCCATTTGGGGCAGCCGTGCCCAAGAGTACGATTTTTCTTTACTGCGCCCGCCAGTGACCAGAATGCCTGTGGTTGCGTTTTGCAGCGGAGACAAAGGAATCTACATCAGGAAGATCAAGGGTTTATCACAAATTTGGAAGAGGCCGAAAGCTTTGAAATGGCGCAGGCTTCCTTTTTGGGCAGCCATCACCAAGAATACGATTTTCCTCTGCTGCGATCGCCAGTGACCAAAATTCCTGGGGTTGTGTTTGTGCAGAGTAGACCTAGGAATGTCTATCAGGAAGCTCAGGGCTTATCGCAAATTTCTAACAGGCCGAAGGCTTTCGAAACGGTGCGTGTTTCCGGGTCAATATGAAGCTTTCTGTCTCTCTCTTCAGCTTTCTGAGATCACGCTATGCCTCTCATTGTTTCCCGCTTTAAAACGGAAACGCATCATCCGGAAGTCACTTTCAGCTCCTTAGGAAATATGTTAAACACAGGGGAAAGAGGCACACAAATTTCTCCCTCGGACTGGCTCGAAAAGGGGCGTATTTGGGGTGCTAATCTTGCAAGTGCTGGGGCATATTTTATCCCCAGACAGCCGAGTAGAAAGGATGATGTCCGAAGCCCAGTGTCGAGAACTATCTGTTGCGCCGTCAAAACTGCCGCCCGGTTTACCAGGCAAGCGCTTTTAGGCCCCAGGCTTAATGAGCAGGGGTCGAATCCTTTGCTATCGCGCTCTGCTGTCTCTGTTACAAATGTCCCAGCTTAAATGGTAGGTGTGATCGGCGTCGCAATGGCCTCCACAACGCTAACCAATGAATTCCATATCCAATATCCTTGAGAATATCAGCTACAGAGCTAATTCCAACACCCTAGGTTTTTTCCCTGTTTTTTCATACCCATAGCAGCGGCCGATCTCACTTGGTTCATGTAATTCAACCAAAGTCCACCGGATCGTGCTCTTTTCTGTTCCAAATATTCCTACTTTTTGTCTGGAGTGTAATAATACCATTCTAACTGTACTAGAGATAATTCTGAGCATGACTGTGGCCCTCTCCTACAGGCGATCGGAAGTAAATGGTCAAATCATGCATTCAAGTGCAGTCACGTTTTAATCACGTTCTGTCAGGTCCGGATCCGGACCTGCAACTTAGCACGGACTACTTTTTCGTCCCTTTTTGCGCCTCGCCCCCTTTTGCATCCCTCTATCTTCAGTTCACAGATTGGAACTGATCTTCAACCTGGAGTTGTAGTAGATGCCTGAACCACTCTAGGGCATGATAAGTGATGGTATTTAGTAACTCCAAATGAGCGCTCAGGCTGCTAACTCGAAAAGGGAGGATGAAGGGAAAAAGGGAGCTGAAAAGGGGACTGAAAAAGGGCCGGAAAAAGGGAACCGTGAACGACCCTAATGATTAACAAGGTGAGCCTGGTATATGGAGCGTAGTGAGCTGTATCTGACTTCTTTCAGAATTCAATGCTCCATGTAAATTATGTATTCCCGGAGACAGTTGGAGAACGTGTTGAGGAGGAGGAGGATGACTGCGCCAGTATAATATATCCTCCCACAATTGAAACAACCACGTGTTTGTTGAAGTCTATTAGTTCCTACCGGGGCGTGTCAAATGACGACGTGCGTGGGGGTCGATCTTTTAATCGAGGTGCGCTTCTCAACACCGTCTTGGAGCTTCGTACAGGCCTACGTGTATGCAATCATTCCCGTCTCTCGCTAGGACATCCTCCAGTTTTGCTTAGAATCGCGCTGGCTATCACCTCGCAATCAACCGCGAAAAATCAGGTCTCCACATCTGCTCACGTTTGGCCCGCAATTACTTCGGGGCAGTAGAAGAACTTGCGAGTGAAATGTATATCACCACGGCTTTTCTCTTGGGGTCTGCAGCTTCTCCGAACGTCTTGACCAAGATCCAGCTACAGTAATATGTCAACCAAGACGACCGTCCTCTCACCGGAGGTGAACTACTCGACAGTAATGTTTTGAGATCATGTCCCTGCCAATGTCAAGACGCAATCCTATTCATAGTTACACAGTGGTCCTCTGTCTTTTCCTGTGGTTCTCTCGTTAAGTACTTGACTCGACTGCGGAGCTCCACAGCCTCGTCAATGTCTTTTGAATCTCCCTGCTGCTCAGTGTTGGCATTGACCGTGTCAAACCAATTTGACCGATACCGAAACTGAAAGCAGGAGACCAGGCAACTCTTGAATTCATGTGTATCCTACAAGTCTGATGAAGCATGAAAAAGTTCAAAGAGTTTGGTGAGTCATTGCTCGACGGTTAAAGCTTACACCAATTAGACCGGTAACCGATCTCTCGTATGAAGACAATCGTTCATAGAGAGACCGGTCGATCTGAGTTTTAATTTACATAAGGGCAGAGTGATCACGTTCATGGCACGTGTAAGAGAAATTATGCAGAGGAAAGTAACGGGCCGGAAGCTTTCGAAGTGGGGCCGCACGTCATAAACGTGACTCATGTAAATTTAAACTCAGATCGACCGATCTCTCTATGAACGTTTTCCCACTTCATAGAGAGATCGGTTACCGGTCTATACACCCATGGGTCAAATTGATTTGACCCCTGTTTGACCCGGTCAATGCCAACACTGCCAGTGGCAATGCTGCTTACTATTGATGGCCCCCCTTTGCCAAAATACGCACTTTTGCAAAATTTTCATAGGGTAGCCTCAATTATTCCGCAATTGCGCTGTAGTAAATCTAGTAGATGTATATGAGAGTCATAGACTATGCCAGATAGTTTCTAGAGGTCAAGGGAAGCATTTGAGCCCAGAGGAAAATCAAAGGTCGTATTTTGATGCCTTTGATCCCCTGCCAAAATCTTTTGCAAAGGTATATAAAAACGTCATTTAGGGACATCTCTCGCCGGCATCTTCGAGGCTCCTTCCACAGAGCACGAATAAATCTGAAAATATTCAGACGAGTGAATCATATGTATGGCTTGCTTCAGTTCAAATCCTAGAGCAATCCCCGCTAGAACGCTCACACAGCATTCTCATCAAAAATGTTTTGCAAAGGGCGGCTAACGATAGTAAACCGTGTCTGGACGGCCAGAGTATATGTGTGAGGTGCATATGTGACCGCATTTAACGTAGCTATAGGCTCCAGCAATTTCCAGACAAGGAACTGCGAAACATCCAACCTCCAATCGTGATTGCGGCTCGGCTTCCCACCTACGTATTTCTGATGCCAAATTCACCTATTGCACAATGTTAAGGTGTTCTGGGCATGTTTTTCCCTTCCCGTTGGAATGAGTGTTCCTTTTCTGGTCGAATCATAGTCCGGCGGGGGGAATGCACGCCCCAACACGCGCACAAGAAACATTAACCCCCAGCAAAAGACGTTGTGGAATATTTTCTTGCTGTGTGTATATTTTATCTCTTCTCCGTGCAGCAGTGGAATGAGTGTTTATTTTCTGGTCGAACCATATTCCGGCTAGATGAATGCACCCCCCAACACGCGCACAGAAAATTTGACTCCCGGCGAACCACGTTGTGGAATATTTGCTGAATTTTCTGGCTGTGCACATATTTTACCTCTTACTGGTGCAGAAGTGGAATGAGTGTCCATTTTCTGGTAGAATCATAGTCCGGTGAGGGGAGTGCACGCCCCAACACGTGCACAAGAAACATCAACCGCCAGCAAAACATGTGGAATATTTTTTGAATTTTCTTGCTGTGTGCATATTTTATCTCTTCCCCGTGCAGAAGTGGAATGAGTGTTCACTTTCTGGTTGAATCACACTCTGCCTAGGTGAATTCACCCTGAAACACGTTCATGGGAAATTTAAGGACCCCCGGCGAACCACATTGTGGAATATTTGCTGGATTTTCTGGCTGTGCGCATATTCTATAGATGAATGCATCCTCCAACACCCGTACAGAAAATTTAACCCCCGGCGAAGCACGTTGTGGAATATTTTTGTATTTTCTGGTGGTGCGCATATTTTATCCCTTCCCAGTGCAGAAGTGGAATGAGTGTTTATTTTCTGGTCAAATCATAGTCTGGTTAGGTGAATCACGTTGTGGAATATTCCCACTACCTTTAGGTACAGATCTTCTAGCGTCTGATTTCCAGACGATCACATTTTCGTCATTCGGACCCAAATATGTCCGAGCAGATTCGCCAATTGCAACATGTTCAGAAACGTTGTTAACAACTTCGGGCGATACAGATGCGAATTGTGAAGCTACAGAAGCAAAATTCACACGTTTGACCGTTATTTCAATTAGTCTGTTTTTTTTTTTTTCAAAAAAAGGCATTTTAACACCCTGTAAGATATTGAACGCAGTTATGGCACATATACTGTCCGAAAAATAAAAAAAAAGTCACAATGATCACGTCGGCATGTGGGCACAAAATTCTTCAGAAGCGTTCGTGCAGGCGAAGATTCAAATGGGGAACAAGTTTAACAGATGCCAAAAGACCGGATCCGGTACAGTGGTTCTGAATTATTGCTTCGGTCAACGGGATGCATGCCGATTAGTCAACGGAGGATGCGAGTAACCAATGATGCTCACAAACAACTATAAGGCTCATTTATTTGGCCGTTTAGAAAGTCAATGCTTGACAAGGCGGGAGAAGAGGAAGGGCTAATGAAAGGCAGAGACAAAGGGACGTTGATCGGTGCACAACACCGTTCACCACCACCACCACCGATCACCGGCACCAGCGCACGCGTTCAAAGCGATATGTCACGTTTGCAGGTGATGATTATCACCATTTACTGCAGAACCCGGACATTTTCGCATGGAAAAGACCTCATTGCATTTTAAAACAGCTTCAATTCCAGCACAGTCCCCGGGCCATTTTTTGAGCCGCGGTCAACGGCAATGGCTAGCCCTGACCTTTGGGGTCACTGCCATGTTTTCAGATTGCGCTCGGGCGAATTATTGACCTCGCTGGAGGTCAATCAGTGGTATAAATTTTGAAACGCGAGACCACTCGCAATTCTTCACATTTTGAAACAATTTCAATTCCAGCGCAGTCCCAGAGTCATTTCCATGTATTCAGGAGGGATTATTGAGCTCGCTAGCGGCCAATCAGTGGTACATTTTGAAACGCGTGTCCGCAATTCTTCACATTGTGAAACGCGTGACCCTAGTGCCCGTGCGGCAATTCTTTGCATTTTAAACAGTTTCAATTCCAGGACAGTCCCAGGGCCATTTTTTGAGCCGCGCTGCCAGGCAATGAATAGCCCTCCATTTTACCAGTGGCTGGCCATGATAGAGAACTAACATTTATGCAGGCTATAAATCAGGAGGTCGAAAAACTCAAGGCGCAAGAGGGGAAAGGTCAAAAAGAGTCGAAAGCGCGGAAAAGTCAAGGAAAGGGCAAGGAGAAGCAGACCGAGACAGAACCCAATGTAGCCTGAACAATTTTACTGTGCTGTTACGATCACTTTTGCTATTATCCATTGCCGGCGTGCGCGGCTCAGAAAATGACCCTGGGACTGGAATTGAAACTGTTTTAAAATGCAAAGAATTGCTTTATACCATATTGTAGCTATGTTAGTGAAATAAAATCTCTGCTGTCGTGCCTCCTGCCACTTGACGCGCCGTGCGCGCAAAGGCTTGGAGATTTTTTCTTGGTCTTTGCGCCTTTCAGGCGGCCTCGCCGCTTTTTGACAGGTGCCTGGTTTTCCTCGTCATCGAGAGTTTCTTCAGCTGCAACCTTTGCTGCAGCTCGAGCCTTTTTAGAGGTAACGGCCACTCGAGGGGCCATGGTGCAAGTCGGGCGAAGATTGAAGAAAGAATGGAGAAAAGATGCGACGGGATTTGTCAGCCTGCCAGCCACACTACAAAACCAAGTGTAGTATAATAAACGAGTGCAGAATCGAGCGAGAATCTTTGTCGAAGCTCCTCCAGAGTCGATTCTACAATTCATGGTCGATTCTGCATTTCGGAGATTGTCCATCGTTAGCTCAACATTCTTCATCTGACTCAGTTTTTTTGGTCATGACGAGCCATCGTGCGAAGATTACCCGATCAACAGATACCAGCCCTCTTGAAACTGGAAGAAGACTCCTTTTCGCCATCTTCGTTTGCTCTCTGATCTTATTCGTGGAAAGATGGGTAATCGTTTATGCCGGCGAAACCTTTCATGCAAGATCGTCCCGTCGTAGATAGGCATTTGATTTTATACATAACCTTCTCAAGTGTCTATACCTACCTAGCTCGAGGCCAAAATTTGGACGAATTCCTGAGTCATTTGGGACGAGATAAATTCCCTTTTACAGAATCCACAAAATCGAGCTGAATGTCATTTTTTGCCCTCCCCCCAAGCCCCAGCTATATACATAGCGGGCATTATTAGCGAAGAGTCTGCAGTGCTTTATTTCCTAGCCATTTCCGTCTCTGCAGTCTACGTAATATCTGGTCCTGGATCGGGGCCGTGTGTGTGACGCTGCGATTGTGACTGCCAAACAAACATTCGCAAAGTCCAGTCAACAAACGTTGCGCGCGTCACTTTTTTCCCGAGCGTCCATCTTCTTCCCCGCCATGTGGGAAAATACTCTTCGCCTCTGGAATACCGTTGTGAAACTCAAGCCCGTATGTCTTCGAGGCGGTCATGCTGTTTTATTTCCCGAACTCGCTGCAGGAATTTACCATCCCGCCCTCGGATCTCAACCCTATCCCGGAGGTTCAGGTTCAGACGGTTCGGTTCGGCGTTCAGGGTCGTTCGAACGCTGAACCGAACTTGATTTTCGGAAGGCACAAGGACGTTAATTGAGACCGCAGTAAGTACAACAGCGGAATCCAGAGTGGTCTGTGAATTAATAGAGCCGTTGTTTTTTCGCAATGGATAGCCCTCACGATTCTGGTCATTTCCACCTATTCAGATGTTTTTCGGATGCATCATTGACCTCTCCAGCTGCCCATCAATGCAGTCCATTATGAAACGCGTGACCCGATTATAATATTAAGGTGCATTTTCAAAGACTTTCAATTCTAGCGCCGTACCAGAGCCGTCGTTCTTTCGCAATGGATAGCCCTCACGATTCTGGTCAGTTCCACCTATTCAGATTTTTGTCGGATGCATTATTGACCTCTCCAGCTACCCATCAGTGCAGGCCATTATTAAACGCGTGGCCCGATTATATTATCCATAAAATCCGTTGCATTTTCAAAGACTTTCAATTCTAGCGCCGTACCAGAGAGAGTCTGAGCAACGATCAATTTATTATAGCATCACAGAAAACTATACATGTAGTCAGTACCTGTGTAACAAAGGCTCATCATGATTAGAATAACGAAAAGCCGCCTGAATAAAACCCGGACACGAGTACCCTCCAAATAAATCGGGAGATGGTCGGAGACAACACCAAGGGTCAGGTAGAGCCAGGCAAGGAGCTACTAGTCGTATATAAAGTAGATCACAAAGGCGGTGGCTGGGGATTGAGGTATGATTATGAGACAGTATTCAATGTGATCGTTACAGAACAGATTTGACTGATTGCACAGATCGAAACTGGTAACGGCCATGCGAAAGAGATAATGCCAGAGTTTGAACTGCCTGAGATTTTGGAATGGCTACACGTTGAAGAGGAGGTAAACGGAATGTTGAGCCCGGAGCGAACGCAGAGCAGCTAGGCAGGAATTAATTTGATGGTTGTGGAAGGAAATTGAGCCAGAAACGAACATGACAGCGGCTCCTTTCATACGAGAAAGAGGCATACGTGGTCGTGCAGCGCAGTGGGAGCGCTGCATCTAGATCCGGAAAAGGCTACGTGGCCGCAGTTTGCCAAAAATCTCATCCTGCGGCACAGTGAAAAATTAACTATGCATGGCATGACGTATCCAATCGGGCTTGAATTCCACAGCTTGCAGTGCTACGCCGCAGTGGGAAGCCTCCCAAATTATGGGCGCAGCGGCAATAAAAGTCTTGTATGGGGATGAAATTCCAACTCCGCCCATGCTGTGCAGGCTTTGCAGTGTCGATTTCGGGTCATTTGACTTTGAAGACGAAGGAGAGGAAGAGAGAAGAGAGGATGGAGATAGCCTGTATGGAGTTAAAGCCAAAGAGATCCAAACGAAAGCCGTCCATCTGCTTAAGAGAACGAATAATGGCACGAAAGTCACGGGTTGGCAATTCATGTCGACGACTGGAAGGTTTTTGGGAAATTTTGCGAAGTTCCTCCGCCCAGATCCAGAAGTCCAAGGTCGAAATGAACGCGAAGTATGGTACGAGGAGGCCCGCTGTTATGGCTTCTGTCTGACAAGGCTCGTCCTTGTTGGTTGAACTTCCTTCAGTCCGACGAGGCCTTTCCTTTGTTCTGCGCAACTACAGTAGGGGACAATCAAACCCCGCCTATCTTATAGCGTGTGAACAGCTCTTTTTTGAGTAAATCTGAGGCCGGATTCAGATCCGGCTCGTCAAAAAGAGCCTAAAAACATATCTCCGAAAGTTTTTCATACGAGCTGTTGTTTTTTCTCAATATTTTGGGCCGATTGAACGGAATTGTGTGTACCCCTTTGGGGCCTCTGGAAGTGGTTTCCATCCAGATTCTTACCAAAACTGTTCATCAATGCCTTTGGCACTGTTTATCACCCAGCGAAGGCAGGAATGCTGATAAATTGACATGTCTATGCTGTTTTTGGAGCAAATAATGGTCCGATCAAATCATTTTCTTCAGCTCGAACGGCTCGATGGAATTATTAGTTTTTATTGGGATCATGACCAACTCATTGAAAGGAGTCGCATCAGCAAAATGACAAAAGTCCTTTTCGGTCCTTTTCGTCCTTTTAAAAGGACAAAAAGGTCCAAAAGGACAAAAGGACTTTCTCCTTTTTTAAGCCAGGCCCCTTACCTTTTAAAAGGTGAAAAAGGTTTAAAAGGTCTCAGAAAAGCTATAATAGGATAACGAAAAGATCACTCAAAAGGAACGTATAAGGAGCAGAAAATCGAATTTATTGCATATAACTACTGATTACTACCGCGCAAGTACACACCGTGCAATGACAAGAGGATCTGGAGGAACAATTATTGTGGTTAGTACCGGGAATTCAAGCTGAGATCAACGGTACGTACCAGTCAGAGTCGTTGTCCACGAGCTCGAAGTCTGCCGCAGCAACAGCGTCGACATCAATGACCTCGACCTTGTGACCACGCTCGCGCTTCTTCGGTAGCGACGCCTCGATGGCAGCCTTGATGATCTTCCTCCACAGGAGCGGCTTTTTTGAAGTTTACGCACGATCGCAACGAGGCCGGACGTTGTATTGACCATAACCGACTTGCCTTCGCGGTACTCCATCTTGTCAGCCCAATTCTCCCTCGAAAAATTGCCTAAACGAGTAGGTGAGAGCACGTTTCGCCTAACAGGTGTCAGTTTCCAGTCAGCTCGAGAGATAGACGACAGAGTACATACTGCTTGAATGGTATATACCAGAGGAGTCTCCGGGAACTCAGTCGTCTCTGGATCTTCTACAGGATCGTTGGGCGAACGGATGGCGGCGTAGTGGGCAGCAAGCCCGCGGATGATGAGATGACCTTGGAAAAGTCCCTACCGTCCGAGTCAGGAGGACCGACGATATGAATGCCACGCACCTTTTGGATCACATTTCCCTCGTCGTCCGCATAGTTCCTGTAATAAAATGCACGGCCCCGGTCGTCGCCTTCGAGAAGCAGCTCAACAACGACCGCACGGGCTTCCGGGGTCTTGGCTTGTTTATTAGCGTAGACCTCATCGAGGGCCTTGACCTCCGTTGTTGAGAACATGTTGCGATAGGCGGTGATCTTGTCATTAGCCTAGCGGCCACGTTAGGAGGCACATTGAGGTGGGCAGACGCTCACCAATTTGAGAACCTTGGTCTCCAGATCTTGATCGTGAGCAAGCTCGTTCTCGGGGAAGAGCGGATCCCAGATCTCAGCTACTTCCTCGGCCTCGGGATTCTGCCAGGGTGGGAGGGAAGCCACGTATCGAATGAGCGCCGGAGTGAATAGCTTGCCGAAGTTAGCTTGAAGCTCGGAGGGGAGGTCACGGAGGCGTATCGTAGACTTCTTGACCTTGTCGCCAGACCTGGCTGAGCGGAGGGGGACGAGGCCAGGAGCATCGGTGTCGACGATGCCAGCGAGTGAATTGATCTTCCAAAAGAAGCGATTTGTCAGCTCGGCTAATCCAGCGCCCGATTTGGACTCGATACCTTGGACAAGTTCTCCAAACCACGGCCCACCTTCTCCTCATCCCTCTCCCGGGCCCATTGAGCTTCATCGCCGTCGTCGTCTTCGGAGGCGATGCCCACAAAGCCCTCGCTGGAATCCTGGTAGTCGCTGGCTGGAACCGACTCGTGCTCGCTGGGGTCAATAGACATTGCTGAGCCTGCTGTGCCTCACTATCAAATCGTTTAATTCAGCCGAGAGCAGGAGGGATAAGGGAGCACTTGACATATTTAAGGTTTGAATAGATCCCGCGACATATTTGCATTTTAAACCCCATGCCCTGGAATGGCATTTTGAATCACATGCCCCGTAATGGCATTTTGAACACTATTGAATGGTTTAATTCGCATTTTAAACCACATGGCCTTAAATGGCATTTTGAATCACATGCCCCATAATGGCATTTTGAACACTATTGAATGGTTTAATTCACATTTTAAACCACATGGCCTGGAATGGCATTTTGAATCACATGCCCCGTAATGGCATTTTGAACACTATTGAATGGTTTAATTCGCATTTTAAACCACATGGCCTGAAATGGCACTTTGAATCACATGCTTCGTGGCATTCATTCTTAACAAGAAAATTTTGGACACAGAAAATATCCGTGAATATGAATTAATAATCCCTGGACGTGCCTTGGTGATCGTTGTTCCATGGCACAAAGGAGAATCATTGCGATAGATGACCTCCTTAGCTATAATCTTCGCCAAAGAGGTAGTAAGGCAATCCGATGAAAATTGCGGCCGGTAGAACTTGCACATGCCGATGCACGTGAAGAGCGTGACTCTGGTTTGTTGACGCGACCATCATCCGTCTCCCTGTCGCTCAGCCGCTTGCTTCCTTTCCGGCATCCCAATGTTTCCCATGGTGTGCCGTGCTAAATCCGCGCGCGTCAAAGCCCACGTCAACAGCAGGCGAACGGAGCTAAATATACGAGGCGCCGTCCACGAATACCAGCGGGAACAGGCAAAGCCTGCCAATCTAGGAAAACCAAAGTCTATTCGCGATATTGCAGAGCTACACAAAGTCTCCTATGGGACGCTGTGTCGACACATACACGGCGGACGCGGTACTCGAGAAGCAAGCAGGGCTGATCGCTGGTGGGCCGGTGTGATAATATTCTCAGTAGCGGTTGGCTGAGTGAGGTACCCTGCTAGGGCTGGAACATTATGATTAAATATACCTTCCGACCATAATGTACGGTAATCATGATTACTCTTATCTTAATTACTCGTATCTTAAGCAGATTGTGCATGTTTGTATCCTCCTCAATTTGTGCTTTCTTCCCCATCCATCTGATGCCCCGCTCCAAATCCATTGTCTCGGTTGCCTCAGGGTTCGCTCCTCACACGTTTATTTTTTAGCATCACAAATTAACTTCGACCTTCCCTTTTCCGTGCTGGTTGCCGCTCCATCCAGAACATTCATGTGACCCATAATGGAGCGCTCAAGGCCCGCTCATGATGGGTTCCTTCCCCTCCCCCATCTATTTGACCGTGGAAATTATCCTGCTGCTTCCACCTCTTCGTGGTATCATGTATGTTGAGGCTGATGGCTCGACAGCATCTCATACCGTGTATATTAAGCAGAATCAGATTGCTCAATGTTTACACTTTTCTATTTTTCTCTGGGCGGCTCCCGTATGTCCATGCCATTTCCCATTTTATTTCTGGGGTCTGCACCCTATCCCGTGCATCAGAAAACAGCTTCGGTGCAGGGATCTTGACGTTCCACAATTTTATTTTCGACCTCCCCGATCAACCGCTCAACTTCCGTTCAAAAGGGACGTTCTCCTTCGCATCCTTCCTCCCCATCTGCCATTATCTCCCCACTCTATCGAATGGCACCGTTCGTCCCGTTTCACCCCCGGCTTACTCTGTAGTCAACGCTAACGACCCAGATACGTATGACCATGCAAGCCGGCACCCAGCTGTCCGTGGAATATCAATGCGGCCGGCGTAGGCAAGCGTCATGAATATTGCGAATGTCAGTCCGCATCCCTCTCCACATCGATGAGGTAGGTTCTGCTTATCGGTTCATACGCTGCTTTGAACCGACTGCTAAGCGATGTCGGCCTGTCGCATCTTATTTACCTTTTGACCTCCAGGCTGTTTATCGAGCTCTCAAGATTGGGCCAGCATCCCAAGTCATACAGGCACATATCTATCTCTCTCCCGCGCCTTTCTCGCATTCCAACTTAGGTTGGCTTTCGCCGCGGTCTCGAATAAAGCAATGATCTTCCGCTCAGCGCCGCATCGTATTCAATTTCCGTATCCGCACGGACAGCCCAGCGGGTTTTGGGGTCGTGAGTTGTCTCTCATTGCTTCTCTAAAACCGCAGTCCCATTTTCCGACCCAGCACGTTGCGAGAATCAGTTTCGCGCTTCAGTCACGTGGAACTCAGCGCCATGCACACCGACGGCGTCATACGACAGCTTGGGAGTATCATCTGAGTTCCTGTGCCGAGATGCAATGCGGTGAGAATTTTTCATCCAGATGGTCTTAGTTCTGCGATACCGCCGACTCAGACTTTCTGGGTGTGGCGCGCCCGCGATGTCTGATTCAACTGCCGCTCGTGTCCACTGTCACGCCACATCGGCGTTGGATGCGTCCTCGCTGTGTCCGCTCAATCGAATATATTTTCGGTATATTTCCCTAAGTTTAATCAGTGTCTGGCAAAATGGCCGTCCTAGACTCAGTTCTTAACGGCCTGGGAATAAGCTCAGTCGATTTCCGCTGTACATACGGAGGGCCTGGGATATTTATATTTGCCACCTGTACCCCCAGATGGTTCATTAGTTCAGATTTCGGGGTTTTTGGGTGTGGGAGAGCAGAACGTGTCCCAGGCCAGCAATATAAGTCCAAATGACCTACATTTTTGACCTGATGCGCTTGTATGTATTCCGCAGGGCCTCGAATACCGGAATAGTGAACTTCACTCATACTTCAAATGTATTATGCATTACTGCAGGATCCATTTTCCTTGCTGAATAATATAGACCGTAGAGTTGAAATATGATTCACATTCACTATCCCGTTGTTTGAGGCCCTCTAGAATACCTAAAAGTGCATCATAACAAATGTCTAGGCCTTTCTGAGCACTATTGGCGGTATGGGACGTCTTCTGCACTCCAACCGCCAAAAACACCGAAATTTGAACGAACAAGTTGTCGGGGGGTGCACATATATACAAGGCCCTCCGCACTTACAGCGGGGATCGAATGAGCCTACTCCCAGGGAAAACGGTTAAGAATTGAGTCCAGGACAGCCATTCTGTCGGAAACCGAGTGAAATTTGAAAGAAAAAAAAAACAAGCGGTTCGCAGCCGGCTGCTCTCCACTTGATTGATGTTTTACAGAGGCCCCTAGTGGATCATTGATATTAATTAGAAAGGCATACAAAAAGGAAACATATGCATGTCCCAATACGTGAATTCAACCAGGAAGAACTGCACGGTTCTCGACTGTTTCATGTGGTATTTGTGTCGAATTCCGCGTCAGGGACTTCCACGCTGCACACAGGTCTTGCAGTGGGCTTTCGGGTTCCACAATGGAAATGTTCCTTGAATGGAAGAGCACAAAAAAAAAAATGAAAAATTATATACGCATACACGTGACAACGTAAGGCCTTCCGAAGGTCCCGACACCCCGGGAAGGCCTTATTGAAGCCCATTTTATGCAGAACTCAGGGCGCGGACGATTTTATTTTCCATTTTGGGATGTTTTTGTCAGAACCGCTGCCCTGGCCTCATTCGCATCGGATTCCTTCGAAATGTGGACAGATGGATTGGCATTAAAAATCCGCAGCGAATGGTTCCCTGGTCATTCTGAACCATTCCCTCTCTTTGGATTGGAGGCATTATTGGCGTTGCCACACGGCGGTTAATGGATACCATTTGAAACGCGTGACTCGGACGGCGGAGTGAACCGGACCAGAGGCAGTGGCAAGTGCCTCCTTATTCCTGCTGAACCCGGCCGAAATATTTATAATGCACCTGATGGTCGGTTCCATTGTGAGGCACAGGGGTGCCTTGTTCCTCCGGAGGACAGCCAAAGCACATTCAAACCTTAAATACGTCAAGAGCTCCGGATCCATATTTAAACGCGTCGCGGCGTGACTCACTCGGCATTCGCGTCCGGTTTCCTCCAATCAGCGGAAAATAAAGTGTAGAATTCACTGATTTTCATTGCAGTGCGTTCGGAGGGATGGCCTTCGAGCCGTGTCATCCGGAAATGGATACCCCTGCGCAAGGCGAAACTTTTTGCGTCCTCCCGCTGCGAGTTAGATCATTGTCCTTGGTCTCCGACACGCCAGTGAGATTGTCCAAGTGCATTGGATGTGGTAGATAGGATATAGAATACATATTATACACACTGAAACCGTCCCTGTGGGCTTCTATGGAGGTATGAAAATTGACCTTTAGCTTGCAATCAGACGCTAAAAATGACCACCATCAACTATGCTGGTGCTGCACAACGGAATTGGATCCGAACGGTCCAAATTTGGACACATATGGCTTACTGACAATGTTCCAGATGTATCTGGCCCAAATTATCCCGCTGCACGCCCTGCCATCTCGTCGAAAAAAATCCAAAGTTCCGCAGATCAAATTTTGCTCATTTCAGCTTGCAGATGCCGATGCCCAAGGAATGCGACAAGTAAAATTCTGGTATATAGCACAAGTGGTGGCCGTCCCCATGTAGAATGCCCTCGCCAAGATCCAGACTTATCCCGGCAATTCGTCGTGCGATATGCGGGTGGCCGACCCGATCTCCTCAGAAATGGTGCTCGTTGTTCTTGACGATCTGGTAAAGGGACCAGCGATATTCATGGGTTTGAAACGCTGCTGCTCCAAGTACGCGCTCGCGAAGGCAGGGTTTTGGTACGACTCACTGCCGTACTCAAATGCGGGGCGCCTGTGGCTGTCCGCCACGAATATCTCCATTTCCGCCCAAAAGAAGCGTTCTCGGAGTTCTGGTGGTATGAAAATCCGAGCGCGCTTTACCTCCACAAGAGCCGAGTGTAAAGACGGCCGGGCGTTGGGAAAAGTTGCGTAGAACAGTTCATCTAAATCATCCTGGAGCTCCATCTTGCACTTGGGGGTGCAGAAGCGTCATGACATGGCCACTTATATAGGTGCCGTACAACAATAAAGGAGTCAATACAAGTGTATGATATTCCCCATGTTTCAGTCTTGTAAATGTCCTAATTTGAAAGATTACATCAGCCGGCCGAGTCAATGTATCACAAGTCTTGATCGAAATGGAAGATGACTTGTATCTTTAATAAAATGTCGAGGTTTCGTTTGCAGGTCTTTGGTTCCATCTGTATATTGAACGAGTGAAGGCGAGGACAACAAAGAATGTAATGATTATTATGGGCGAGCTTTGCGAGCCCTTATATATGTACTGTAAGAATAAATGAGCCAAAGCCGATACGAACAAAAAGAAAGATAGATGACCGGAATGAATTATCGTTTTCTGGGGAAAGAAGCAGGGATCAATGGGAGAAACTCGTGAAGATGAGGAACGTACTAGTCTCCCAAATGGGTATACTAAAAATTCCCCCGCACATACATGTACAATATTGCCAAGACTAGTCCTCATATCAACCTCGATATTTCCATCTTGGGCCGTTTTTTTCTTTGTCTTTTACAACTAATTTCAGTATAATACATCCCCCCCCCCCCCCCCGAAGGCGCGAGAATGAAAATTTTCCTGTTTGGGATGTTTTTCAAAGAATCCCCCAGATCTCAGTCAGTTTTCATGGATTTGAGTGAAATCATGCTAGATAATTCGAGTTAATTCATGGGGAATTAGTGATAGAGAGAAACCTGTCAAAATATTTCATAGTGGATGATCTTGGATTTCAGGTTGTTTGGGGGTTGGATGGCTTCTAGCAAGCCTGGTACTTGTTCAAATGGCCTGTTTTTGTGAGGCAAAAGACTTACATGGATTATGAATGAATTCATAGATCCAGAATTGCATAAAGCTCATGGTTTCATTCAATTCTCACAATATTTCCAGATCAGAGTGAATTGCCCATTGTCCAGAAGTGATTACAGGCATCATAGACTAAATTATCTCTCTACAGAGTCGATATGTTGTTTACATGATCCTACTGGTGTCTTGAAAAAATTCCTGGGAAATAACGCCGTTCCTGAGATGCCCGAAGGACTGGGCAAGTCATATTCGACTTCACGGGCGGGCGATGGAGAGTCTTCAGGGTGGACGTTGGTGCTCGGGGGTGTAGACATCGTCAATGTTCAAATCAGAGAACCGAAGGTCACGTGGTGTGGTTGAACCTGTCAATAATTCGATTGACACATGAAATCATGACAGTCCACTTGGGGCTGGTTCTGCTCCTTGTTCACAGACCCTCATGACTTTTTCGCAGCCGGCTGGATGTTGCCGTGAAATTACAGTCGATTCGGAAAATAATGAGAATGGCAATTTTTTTCGGCGCGCTTCCCAGAAAGGTAATTCCCAAACGGGTGCATCGCGAGTTCGACTCTCGACAACGGCCACCTTTTGCAATAACTGAAATCCTGCTTGGTGAGAGGTTTATATGTTAGATTCCGCAGATATCAGTGGCTCCGGAGTCCATACTCAGTAAAGACAAAACAGCTGGACCGGGTATGCTGTCCATACACCATAAATACTGATGCGAATTAAGCAACAGTATTCTTCCGGGTGCAACGAATGCACACAAAGGTTCCCCTAAACCGGAGACACTGTGTCCTAAATAGGCCTAAAAAACGATAACCAGTGTAGCGCGCTCCGCGGCAGAGCCCACTAACTGTTTCACCCCTGCCTCCCGTTTTGCCTGGTTATTTTCTTTTGACTGGACATAAACAAAGCGTGTTTGGGCATGTCTTGCGGCTAGCAATCTTACGACAGCCTCGAACAAATCACCATTGGATCCCGGCCAGCCAAGTGCAGTGTTCTTGGCCGCCGAGTAGCAGAGTTGTCGAATTAACATCTTGGATGTACAGAAGATTACCAAGCTAGTATCCGATGAGCAGGACTGGATGGCTTCATGGATTGCAAACAGCCGTGCTCGATCAGCAGATAGATGTCCGGGGCCAGGTACTCGCACAGCTCTGTTTAAGGGTGATACCGGGCCAAAGTAGATACCCGCACCAGATCGGCCAGTTTTGTTGTTGCCTTTGGCCGCAACTCCCTCCACATAGATGTGAGTTGGTGATGAGACACAGAGGACGGTTCCCCAGAGGGACTCTAGTGCTTCATCTTTGGCTTCTTTTGCATTCATTGTCTCTTGATAGAGCCGGTCAATATATTCGGAGCCCGCAAAGTTGGGAGTTTCCCCTCCCACCCTCGCGGGAGGTGGGGCATATTCGAACACCTTTGAGTCGAGCGTGATACAAATCCGCACATGGTCAGCCCAGTCATCATCTTCATCCTCAGCCGGTAGTTCTACATGAAATTTTTGCACCATGGGTAATAGATTGGCGGAAACAATTGCGTAGTCGACGACTGATTCTCCAGTGGGTTGCCAGGATGTGAGTCTGCCTGGGGAGGAAGTTTCGAGATGTGTGCCATTTAGGATGCACAAGTCGTAAAGTTCACACTCTTCAACCACTGCGCGGCCGCGTGTATTAATTTTCGCATCCGGGTCGGCCGAGACCCTCTTCCAACGCTCCAGCCACTCAACCCCTCGCGAGGAGCTTTGTAACGATCCTGTTCGAATGGTGTGTGCTCCGTTGGCATCTTGTAGTTTTACGTAAGGATAACCACCCTTACTTATCTACCTGCATGTTTGTCTTCGGCAAACTTGTTGTTCATGTTGTGGACCACTCGAGTATAATAACCCCCCGCCCCCATCAATTTTTTCCTTCGGTGCTTGTAGATTTTGAACCATCGGTATGGGCCCCGCCACTGATAGCGACGGCATAGAGCCCTCCGCAACGCCGCAGTAATATAAAGCTAGGGGTGTGAAATGCGCGCGCAAATGAATTTTGTGACTGCATCCGACGGGGACTTCAAGGTAGGCCTGACTTGCGTTGAGAAATGTGAGTGCTGGAGCCTTCAGGCTGAATTGAGGTATTAATGTAATTACAGGGTTTGAGACCCTGACTGCCCACGAAAGGGCACTTACGATCGCTTCCTTGTCTGTTAAAACCTCTGAAGTCCGGGGGAGGGAAGAAGATCTAGGAACGCGACATGGTCAATCGTGGTCAAGCAATGAAACCACTCCCACTGGCGATGCGGGTTTCACCCTTAACAATGTCAAGAAACCAACGAAACCCAGGAAGAAACTCAGCAACGTAGAACGGCGAGACAATCTCGTAAAGTTTTGGGAGGCCATGATAGCGTGCGGAATGACCGTCCCGCCGGGTGTTTCCATTATGACGTCGACTGCCACAAAACAAGGAGAGATGCCACCATGTCAGGATATTTCCTCGTGGTTACGATCCAAAAGGCTTCATAAATATGAGCACTGCTTTCATGGGATGTCATGGGAGGACATGTTGAAGTTACAGGAAGCCGATCTGGAGGACAGAGGCGTTTATACGGTGGGGGCCCGAGGAAGAATGATGAAGTTTCTGAATGAGTTGAGAAGTCAAGTGTAGGGGAGAATTTTGCATTACAGTATAGTGAAATGAATAATTTCAGCGGCTGACAACGTTCATGAATGCAATGGTTTCGATGTGTAGCCAAAGACACACCTGAAATCGTCGGATTCGGATGGTGTGAAGTTGTTGCGGATGCTCGAGAATAGAGAGTTTGCGCTGAGTCATCCATGCCACGGGATGGCTTTCGTTCTCGGCACGAGGAACAGCTCAGTTTATCTGGCTATCACCCCAGCACAGTATATTTCGCCGGAAATTTAAGCTGACCGCCGGCCACCAGTGACCAGGCGTGAGACCGAGAGCGCGGGCTTGTGCGTCACAGCATTTCCATCGTGCATATCCTACTAAGTACTCAAACATTTTCCAGACACTTCGATCAAGTTCTGATGATAATATATATAGTCTGGCACACTGGGCCCCTGGCACGTCCAAGGGTGTGCAGAAAATGAAATTTTGGAACATACGTTGATTTAGGCCTAAAATGGGGTCTGGCAATCTGAATCTGAACTCCCAAAGTTCGCCCGGTCGACGGTTCAAGGGATACAGCCACTTTATCCTCAAAGAAATTCATATTTTTCCTTTATTTTTTTTTCGACGAATTGGCTCAATCCGCGTGCAGGTGCCTCCACAAGTGCTGAAGCATTTTAAATTGTGAAATTGATGCCAACGTGTACAAAGGGCGGCTACTTACATGAAAAACCCGACTCAAGTCGACTTGGATGGTCGGAGTCGGACCTACCTAACCGAAAGGCAGGCGTGGAAGAATTTCGACCCTACCACAACAGCAGGGCTATATACTTCTATGGAATATGAGAGGGTTCCGATAAGGGTTCCGATATCGACCGCGTGTATATCTACTTAGCAAGAGGTGGACTTCCGAGGAACCCGTGATATCGACCGAACTTCCGCGATCGGCCCGATGTCCCGTATTTTGCACTTTACTCTCTCCCTAGGGCTTCAATCAAAAATCTGGCATAGAAGACCCCCCCCCCCCCCCCCCCCCAGTTTCGCATATTCCCGACCTCCCTATTTACTTTTTATGCGTTGTGTCTTGAACTCAGCCCAACGGATGCACAGCCAGGTTTGGAATGCACAGCAGATGCAGTGCTGTGGTATTGAAACAGTCGCACTTTAACTGCAAGGCCCTTGAAGCACGCACTGCAAAATGAATGGAAAAATACAATAATGGCCGAAATTCACTAGACTTGTTACCAGTCTGCGATACGGCAAAGGGTATGGGGAGGCTGTTCCAATAAAATTACTTAAATGCAATGCAAGGCCATTGAAGCACGCGCTTCACATTGAATGCCTTGCGGAAAACGCAAAAAATGGCTCTGGGGGAATGTAAAGCGAGGGAAATGTCCGCAATGACTCAAGCTATGCAGATCTGCAGCGCGCGCCTCAGAAAGTGTCTCCGGTGGAATTAGAAAAAGAAGGTCATTGAAACAGGTGCTTCAAAATGAATGCAAAAATTACAATGATGGTTTACATAAATGCAAGGCCATCGGCGCGCCTCAGAAAGTGTCTCCGGAACTGCTGTGGACTTAAAAAAAGAAGGTCATTGAAGCACGTCCTTCAAAACGAATGGAGAATACAATAATGGCTGAAATTCACGGTCATTGAAGCACGCGCTTCAAAATGAATGGGAAAATTACTTGAAATGCAAGGCCATCGAAGCACGCGCTTCACATCGAATGCCTTGCGGATTGCATTTAAGCCATTAATGTATTTTGAAGCGCGTGCTTCAATGACCGCGAATTTCGATCATTATTGTATTTTCCATTCATTTTGAAGCATGTGCTTCACTGACCTTCTTCTCTTTAATTCCACAGCAGTCCCGGAGACACTTTCTGAGGTGCTTGCCTCCGCACTGCCAGCATATTTTTGTGGTCAGGTCCCAAGGCCGACCCTGACCGCGGTTCTGCGAGTCGTAGCCGGTGCTAATGTACGGATAAAATACCGCACTGAAATAACCGTGGCGGCCTGCTACTGGTCGGTGGCATTCTCCTAATAGCTATAGAGAACGAGTGCGGGTCACCTGTGAGTCATGGCACGTTGAACCGTGGGAAAATCTGCGGGTATACTGACTCGCGGGTTCGGGTACTCGTCCCCGGGGTAGGCTACGGATCCGGGTACGGATTTTGCTGATTAATCTCCCAAACTCACGGGCATTTGACCTGCCGTTGCTTGGATCTGAGGCTTGAAAGTGACATGAATGGAAGCTCACCTCAATACCAAGAGGAGAGAAACACTAGGATACAGAGATCGAACAAGAAACGAACAAATAAACCGTTGTGTGGATTTCAAGAAGCAGGAGGGATGGGTACAAGATGATGGTAAGAAGCAGAAGAGAGTGGACGGCGGGGGCCAGGTGTCCAAGATCCTACCAGGAATCCCGCCAGGGCCAAGAAGTTCTTAGTGATTGATGAGAGGGTGATATTGGACAAGAATTGAGGAAAATAAATGTATGATTTGCTGTCTGGTCTGCGGATGGTAGTCTCACTTGCATTACGGGGCCAAGACGGATTGCACGACAGTTGTGTGATTCAGTGAATTTTGATTCGTCAGGCACCTACAGCGGAAATACGGTTAGTGTGAGGGTCAGTATGAGTCGTTTAGGGTGATACAAGTGGACTCCCTCATTGAGGGCAAGAGAAACAGAAGGGACGCGTCCAACACGCGTCGAAATTTACACACGTTTATTTTCATAAGTGATCACGTGTCCGTGTTTTACAATTTGTATGCTCGTAAATTGCCGTAAATAGATGTTTATGAGAGTTTCGGGGGCCTTCAAGGTCCGCCGAACCCATGGCTGATGACATCAACGGCGGCGGGTGCCGCACCGTCGGCTGCAAACTTAGTGAATCACACCTAGATCTCGAAAGATCTTGAACGAGGCAGTATAAATTCATGCCGATCAGTTTACTTTCGTCTGATCCGATGTTTTAGAGATCTTGCGAGATCTCAAGCAGAAAAACAGGACCTCCAAAAAACAAAATTTGGGACATCTCTCGAGATCTCTAAAGATCTTTCAAAGTTACAGCTAATGTCGGAACCTAGGGCGCGAACGAAAATTTTCCGTTTTGGGAACTTTTTCGTCGTGCCGACCGATTCCCTCATAACTCCTTGAGTTTTGGTCCGAGTACCTCGAAACCTATCCCAATCTTCCAGAATAACTCGTCCGCAATTAGTGATGTAAAGGAAAACGCGAAAATGAATTGCATTTCTCTATTTGGCACCAGGGGCTTTGTTTCTGTTGAACACCTCCTAGGAGGATGGGCACTTGTTTAAACACGCTGATTTTTTGGGAGGGAAGACTTGCATGCATTACACAGAGAATGATGTAGCCAGAATTACGATTTTATTTTCCATTCAGTCACTATTGGCTCGGAAGTCATCTTTCGATCAAAATTGTTGAACTCCCCATAACCTCTTGAATCTGGAACCAAATTCAAACCTTAAACTACACAGGACATTGCATTTGACGTCTCCTTCAGGGTATATGCTCAAATTGTTCAAAAACATGCATAGAATAACTATATCCGAATCTGAGCTGTCGGATGTACCACCTCCAAGAAAGCCAGGACAGGAAAACTAGGACAATTCGAACATATAGCCTGGAGGAGACGTCAAATGCAATGTCCTGTGTAGTTTAAGGTTTGAATTTGGTTCCAGATTCAAGAGGTTATGGGGAGTTCAACAATTTTGATCGAAAGATGACTTCCAAGCCAATAGTGACTGAATGGAAAAGAAAATCGTAATTCTGGCTACATCACTCTCTGTGTAATGCATGCAAGTCTTCCCTCCCAAAAAATCAGTGTGTTTGAGCAAGTGCCCACCCTCCTATATCTATATTTCAAACAAGTGCGACAGCGATAGCGCTAGACGCATAGGGGGGAGGAACCGGTGTGCCGGTGGCCGCATGAGCAGTGTCATACATGATGAGCCTCACTGCATGGGGGTAATACTGGGTCATAATTGTTGGAAAGTCATAGTCACACAAGACTTCGCAGCGAACACGGGGGAAAACGGGGCTATAGTACAGGGAAAGTATCGGTCGTATATAGACTAAACAAGGCTGTAACGGGCTGTTGCACAGGGCAGGAAAGGTGTGCAATGCTATCCAGGGTGGATCGGACAGTTTTTTTGCGTGCACGATGCAGCGTTTCAGGGATATCACATTGTGAGGAGGAGGGATCGAATTTGCTGCGATACAGCTGAGAAATGGATTGCTTGCGTCCCAAGCCGATTTCAAAGGAATCGCTCCAGCCCGGCCATAGACCCGATAATATACTTTCACCGTTGGATAATATCAACTTTTTCGAGCGCAACTCCGGCTCATTGGGCTGGTTCATTGGTGAACCATGTCGGTGAAATTGATATGAAATAAAAGAGGTTGGGGGAGAACGAGAAAGGAAGAAAGGAAGAGAGGACTTTATATTGTGCTCTCGGAGAAGTCGCCATCCGTGAGTGCATACTGCAATGCCTGCGAGCGAAATCCAAAGAGAGGGAATTGTTAGGAATGACCGGGGCAATCCATTTCCGAGCAAATCAAAATATTACGCATTGACCGCCCTGTGATGCAGCTTCGGGTCCGGCTCACCCTGCCATCGGGGCACGGGGTTCAAAATTCCATTGTGAGACACGGGGTTCAGAAAAGGTCTCTTGTCCCGCCGGAGGACAGCCGAAATACATTGTTTTGCCCTTGCTCGCAGGCGTTAAATTCCGGAATCAAACCTTAAATACGTCAAGTGCTCCCTTATCCCTGTTGAACCCAGCCAAAATACATTATAATGCACTGGGATGTCATTGGGATCCTTAATGGCTCCACCTTCGATCCTCCCGTCCAGGAAGAGGATAACGTTCCTGTCCTTAAATACGTCAAATGCTCCCTTATCCCTGCTGAACCTAGGCACGTGGTTCAAAATGGCTCCGCGGAACGCGGCCGAAATACATGATAAGGCACGGGGCTCAAAATTGATTGTGCAGTTCTTGCAGAAAAATTGTTTGATATAAGAGGTGCTCCCGTATCCCTGCTGAACCCAGCGGAAATACATTATAATGCAGTGGATGGTGGGTCACGGTTCCATTGTGAGGCATGTGGTTCAAAATGGCTCCCTTATCCCTGCAGAATAGGGCTGGGTATTATTAGAATTCTGACTGTAATTTACAGTCTGTGAAGGGGGGTTCTCTCGTATCATATATTGGGCCTGTGACTTACTATATTTTACAACACCGCAGGCCCGATGCACAGCCGGACTATGACTATTGCCAACAAATCTCTGAATTCCCTCAAACGAAAGGCGGAATCGACTTATAGCGAGGAACTTGCCTAAATACGAAAACGGATCAGGTGTTGGCGAGGAGTCCTCATTGCGCATCGAAAACGAGGGCACGTTCATGGTTGCTGAAAGAAACGCTGAGCCTGCATCAATTTGACCGTGTTTTCTAAGTCGATGCAATCATTTTCTAGTTTGCTCTTCCTGCTAACGTTCAATTGCTCGAAAACTCAAACTCCCCCTCGGGCCTCTGTGCTAGGCGCTTATCGGGCAAGCGCTGGGCTGTATCTCAATTGTCCTCGTTTTCACACTTAGCCTTCCTTCCACGTGGACTGTGCGAGGACGCCACTCTCGGCCACTATGTGAGAGACAGTGCTACGGAGATTGCCTCTTCCATTTCTATTCAGGTGCCGGTTATGGATCTGGCAACGCAGCGCACGAGTGTCTGATACAAACCGATCAAGTTTGACCTTGGTCTTGTGGGCTCAGGTGGTCGAGCAAAAACGTCTTTCACCTCCTGAGCCAATGATTCAGCTCGAGCAGTTTCCTTCGCGCTTCCACTATCTGTGGAACAACAGCCGTTTCGGCGATTCTCTCCAGCCGCACAATCAGGGGACATTCTGCTCGAGAAACATGCCGTAGGATGCTCAAGCTTCGCAATGACGCATGATCTGGTGCAACGCATGACCTGTTCTTCCGAGTTGCAAGGATTCAGCGCGGAGACCTCACTTTTCACGCCCCGTCGACTTATTTCGCCTTCACGAAAGATTCAAGAGAGGTGTTTTCGCATTCAGTTGATTTAGAGTCCCTCATTGGTTCCTCGCCTCGGATGATGATCCTGCTTGAATTTTTCGTCCCCGTGAATTCTTTGTCGACGATGGCCTCATTGCCTCCAATCTCAGGTCCACCATGGTGACCCACGGTGACCTCTGCCGCATGAAATTGTCTATTAAAACTTGTGTTTCTTGGAACGAGAACGGCGCGGATGTCAACAAGTGTGGTTGTATGTGCTTCGTTCGATTGATTACGACAGTCTGCAGATGTGAATTCAGGTTTTCAGAAAACACCTTTGGACTTGGCAGCAGAAAAAAGACACAGAGATTGTGTCCTTCCTGCGCAGTCATGGAGGTGTTCGAGGGACACATTGGCCCGGTCGAATCCGTGCACGAGTTGTGTGGCTCTGGAGAAGTTTCATTTGACATCTTCGCTCGCTCGATTGCATCGCGAAGTAGACAAACAGGTCGGTGTACCCTTGGTAGACAGACCCTCGGTCTACGTCTAGGGGAAACACAGATTCGTGTTGGGTACAGTACGTCGATGTGGAGCTCTGAGTGTAAAATGTGGGATCTATAGTGGCAAATGAGGTGTTCGGACACTGGAATGTGGACTACGAGGAGGGAATCTGGGGTCGTGAGTGCAGAATGTCTTTCATTCGTTCAGGAAAAGGAGAATAGTGTAGGGTTCACACGGGCTGAATCGAAATCTGTCGGGTGACCGCGCCAAATGGTTTAATTTGAATGTCTCTCGAACTGATGTTTGCACATTGGGGCCTCCTCAGTGTAACACTTGTTTTTTGCATTCCAATTGCTTAAGAAGAGGAGAATAATGTACAGTGGAATAAAAAATACCCTTGTGTCCATGTCGCAAAGGACCCGGTTTGAATATGTCTGCGAACTGATTTAGGTCGTGAACTGACTTTTTTTAAATCCATTCTGTGGGGCCAACGGGCACTCGGATTGAATCTTTTGCATCTAAACAACTCATTGTGATTTTCACAGGAATTTGGGGCAGTTGTGGATGCCGCTAGGAATAAAAGGTTTTGTCATTTAGGTCGTGAACTGATATCAGAAGTGGAATACATTTCGAACTTGACAGTGCTTCTTTATCTCTCTTCGGACCGACTCGCATAGTTCAACCGTTTGCTACCTGCGAGTTCAATAATTTATTCTGCACCCTTCAATGCTTCAGCTGCTCCCCTTCAATTACACGATGACCAGGGGAGCTAGAGGAAAGAGGTACAGCGCGAAAATTGAAAAAAAAAGGACGAGTCAACTACAACAATCAGTTCCCGAAACAAATCCACTCTCACGTTCTCATGCGCGAGATACAACGCATTTCTACATCCCAAAAATACTTCACCTTCTGAATCTCAATTCGGCAACCTGAGTCGCAACCGAACTTGACAGAGCGAGCACCAGCGAGTGCAACAATTTGCGATCCAAATTCAAACACAAGATCTTGACGTTCACATCCAGCTGTGGCGTGCAGAAGATGAAAGACGCTAGTATTGGCGCTATTTTACCACACTGTCTCTAGTGAGTAATAGATAAGTGTCCGGCAAATTCCATTATTTCCGGGGAATTCATGGAATAAGGGACGAGACCGCAATGGGGGCATGGTAAATAGAATGCGGGACGTGGAGGGATCACGAGGTTGGAGCCGGGGAGAGGCCGCGGAAGACTACCAGAAAGCCCCGCAGGTATTCAGTGAGTGAGGCGCGCAGCGGGTGCACTGGTGTGGATGCAGGGAATGAAGTCGCTAGATGTGCGACTGGGTGACAAGCGCGCAAGCGAGGTCCACGGTGGAAGTGTGTGCATGTCGCATTCGTAGGGCACGTAGAGACCCACCGGCCGTCAGTGTAGATGCAATAAACTGGGCCGGGAAATTCGCATGAGGTGGTAATACTTGGTGTGACCTCAGCACGTGTACAATATGGAAGAAGCGGCGCGCCAGCGGCAAGGTAGACGGCGGCGAGCGTGGGGGAAGCCATGTTGAAGCGTTGTAGTAGCGAAAGCTCAGCCAGAGGAGACAGGAGACGCGAGAACAGAAGAGCACGGTCGATTGCAGGCGAAGCACACAATTCATTGATAGAGACTGGCTTGAAGGAAGGTTGAATTTCAGAGATCCAGAGAGCGAGCAGCGGCATTAATGACAAATGTGGTCTACGTGCCGACTTGGATGTTAGGATGTGGCATCCATACTGTACCAGGCAATTGAGAGCACGAAGACATGATAAGAGAATGTTAAGACACATCAACGGCCTGGCTTCGTGTATATCCCGCTGGCGGAGATAGGGAGCAGCAGGGGCGAAACTGCAGCAGGGCGAAGGAGGAAAGAGGATTGATGGGAGACAATGTAAGTAATGGATTGCAACATGTGTAAACAAGTCAAGCGCGCGATGGTGGCGAAAATATTCTTCAGTCCCCTCGCCTGTCGTTTGGCTTGGGGAATCTAGTCTGATTTTTTAGCGATTTTACGGGCATTTTTGCGGCCAAAACGGGCGACTTACGCGCGGGCGGCGGGCGGATTGATCGCACTGATGGTGGTTGTCGGGAAGGGCGGTACGCGACGTCGCCGGCCATCTTTGATGGCAGCAATGGGCAGATTGATACGAGGGCGCCCTCCCGCCCTTCGGCGCGTTATTTATCGCTCAATGCAGTAGATAAAGTTAATGATTACAGCACAATTATCGCGCCGTACGGAATCAGCTCAAATCGCGGTTAATTAGCCGTGGAGACCGCATACATCTCCCTGGCTACTTAGCCTGGTCATGTTCTCAAAGAAGGAGAGTCGGACGCTGAGGTCTCTTGAGAGGTTAGGACTCCGAGTATCGAAGTGCACTTGGCGTCCGATCATTAATCACGTGTAACATGTACAAACATCAATTTTCTTTGTTCCAAACTCACTCCAAGAAGGCGATGAAGAGGAAGATCCACGATGTGGAGGAACAAAACATTCGTAGAGCCACAGAAACGCAGAGAGGGCTATCCTCTACGGAGAATGCCCGACGAAAATCCGAGACGGAGAGCTGGGCGTGTTAGTCACGGTTCATTCTTCATTTCTTCCTATATGCGCTTGCCTATGAACCCGCAGCCCTTCTCGGAAACAGGAAACAGGTCTTACCACCAGCTGAAGAGAGTCAAAACACCTGCGAGCACGCAGGTACCAAAAAAATCACGTCCGGAGCAGGAGCTGGGGGAAGCGGTCGCGGGAGACCTCGGGGGTTCAGGGAGGTACTCGTCTCTGGTAGACGCCCTGAACTATGCGGGGGCGGTGAACGCCGGAATTGGGGACGCAGGGCAGCTGGACTTTAGGCGTCAGAAGATGTCGGGCATGGACGTCCAGAACCACGCGGGGGCATTGAATGACTGCTTTGGCAGAATGCAACGGCCTGTGGAAACGAGGAGGGACGGACCCCTCCTTCGTTCCGAGGTCGGCTGATGATTCGCCAAAGACTAGAAAAGGTTGGTCCCCAACCTGTAGTCGGCGCCAGGAGGCGAGATATCTACAAACCCGGGGACTGCGTGTGGATGCGGCCGCAAAAGCGACAATCATAATGTGGTCCCCAGTATTCCATCATTAGCGTCGCAAGCGAAGTGGAAATACGGTTGGCCTACCACACGTAGTGGTCTCCCACCGGTGTGGTCCGAGGTGGGTTATCCTATTTTTGTTCTTTTTTTTGCGTTTGGCGACTGAGTGGGAAGCAGTCGCGACAGGAAATGGGAATTCAAACTCACGCCTTGAACTTTGGTGGCTGTGCCATGCGCACGCCTTTCTCACCACTAGACCTAATTAATTGCCCTACTTCCTGTATGGACCTTGGGAGTGGGCACCGCCTGGTTGATCAGTGATTTGTTTGTACACCTTTGTTACTGAAGCCTCCCCGCCAAACGGCGACCTGGTGATGCCGACCGTTTTTATAGACGGCACAGGCCTCGGCCGGCCAAACTGTGGAAGCCGAACTCATTGCAATATGGATGCCGAGAGGATGTAGTTGGGAAATCTTGAAAGTCGAATTTTT
Source organism: Mycena leptocephala (assembly GCA_029378395.1). NCBI lineage: Eukaryota > Fungi > Basidiomycota > Agaricomycetes > Agaricales > Mycenaceae > Mycena > Mycena leptocephala. The sequence goes on from JARJLF010000010.1 coordinate 521,989, forward strand.
GAATAAATTCAGCTGCAAGTGTAGTACATAACAAGTGCAATTTTTTATTTCTCTCAAATTCTCAACTACATCCTCTGGAGGCAATAAAATGAAAACTTTTGACACCCGAAACTCGATGCCGCGTGGCCGGTACGTGTCACAAAACGCGCTACAAATCTCGCCGCCATCACAGTGACACAAACGCGTGACATCATCCGTGACTCGACGCGCAAAAAAGCAGCGACGCCCTCCTGGCCGCCCTCTCGACGTGTTTTCTGCGGGAGAGACACGGGGTACTTGTTGTCAGTGTTCATTGCACCTGCCTCAGAGTACAAAAGCTGACAAATCCCTTTATTTGGGCATAGAGACGAGCAGATTTCGAAACTCACATATAGACTCGCTCCTCTCTGTATCTTGCTGAGACCGACGATGGGAGACAAGAAAAACCAGACAAAGCATTCGAAAAAACGCTCCCCCGCACAGCAAGCCCAGTCAAAATCTTTGCGCAAGGGAAACAAGGAGAATATTCCCGCTGCTACTCTGAGCACCCTACCAGCCCCAAAACCGCTGCAGAAGCCCAGAGATTATAAACATGATTACCAGAACCTCCAGAGAAAGTACCGGCATCAGCTTTCGTACAGAAAGAAGCTTCAAGAAGCACTTACCAGCTACAAAACGAAGGCCGTCGAAAGCAAAAAACATGCGGACTTGGCGCGACAGCAGGAAGCCGAAGGACAGCATCGCGAGGGCCGATTGCAGCATGCCCTTCACAAGGCAGTCTCAGAGGGGGATGACAAGGCCAAGGAGTCGAGGGCTGTCGTGGCTGCACTGCGAAAGAAGAACAAAGCGCTGAAGCAAAAGGTCAAGCGCTCCGTGGGGATTCTGGCGCGATCAATTGAGCGTGTCAAATCCAAGCTCAGTTTCCGCCGTGTAACGCTGAAGGGTATCTATACCATCCAAGCTCGGAAAATGGCCCGAGTTATGGTCGATGCTGGTTGCACGCGCGGAAAGGTTGGCCCTTTAATGGAACGGGTGGCGGGCATTTTCGGCATCCAGATCAATCGGGCGATGAGTCGTTGTACCGTAAGTCGTGCTGTCGGAGAAGGTGGTGTCGCTGCAAAGATGCAAGTCGCGTATGAAATCGGCTTGAATAAAGGTAAATTGACTTGTTTCTATCCAGCCGCAGATCTCATATCGCCTCAGGGATCACAATCAGTGCGGACAGTACCTCCAATCGAGGCATCAACATTGAGGGCCGGCATATGGCCAGTCGCGCGCCTGACTACAAGTCGGGGAATCTTGAAATCGATCCGAAGTCGACGCCCCGAGTCCGCTTCCTAGGTGTCGAGAAAACTATTGACCACACCAGTGCCGAGTCCGTCAAAGGATGGCAGAGTGGGATCCAGGAGGCCATGGCGCTATTCAACGAGAGTCCGCTTGCCCGTCGATTGAAGAAGAACTATACTTTCCGCGACTTCCTCAGGGTCCTGAAGGGCATGAACGGCGACCACGGTTCGAATGAAAAAAGCTCAGCAAAGGGAATGCAGGGGCTGAAGCACGAAGAGGCGGTGAAGGAGCTGGGAGAGGAAGTACTTGCTGGAAAGGAGTTCATGGAGCTGGTGCTCTATCTGAGTGCTTGGAACGCGAAGAAGATTGCTGAGGCAGGAGGGATAGAGGCCTGGGATGCGCTGTCAGATCGCGAGAAAGCGTTACGAGACAAAGCGCTAATGGACGAAATTGTGACGACCCTGGGAAGAGAAGCCTACAATGCGCTGTCTCCCGAGGAACGCCGCCGGATCGACTTCTTCATCTGGGGTGGGTGCTGTATGCACAAGGATTTGAACAGCTTCAAAGGGGGGAACACGGAGATGATGCTGTACCCATAGCTATCGCTACTTGTCATGTAGCCCTCAAGCCGACTCTAAAAAATTCCTTGTAATAGCTGTGGTTGGAATAGTATATATTCTAACCAATGTGAAGGTGGGGCGGGTGTACGGGTGCGCCGGGGGGAGGGGGGAGGGGAAGAGTAGGGTGCTGCATCTCGGAGGCGAACGCGGGGGATTCGGATATCTTGAGCACCTAATAGCACTGCGGGGCTCGGCTCAGGCGGAGTGACGACACCCGCCCCTGCACAACATATTCGGAGGGGAATTTTCACAGCATTTATAGTCATAGGAGATTATATATGTGTGTATAGACCAGGCTCGTTCGTATCGGATGATCATCCGGTGATCGGAATAATCGGGGGCCATTGAATTTAGCCTAAAGCGTGATCTGGGGCATTGACAGTCCATTGAAAGAGAGCTGTTTGCGCCCTGCTTAACAAACGAGGGCAGCAACGGCAGCAGTCGTCAGATTTGTGCTGGGTATTTTCGTGCCACGTCCCGAACCGGTTTTGTGCCTCATAATGGGTCACGCTTTTGCGGACACCGCCACAGCCATCATAGAGAGCTGTTTGCACTCTGCTTTAACGAACGAGGGCAGCAGCGGCAATTCTCAACCGGCAGAAGTCAGAGTCTTTTATATGCAAGATGAATCGTGCTAAGGAGTAGCAGCGCGCCACAAATTTTCAATCTGTATCAAAATCTCTCTCACGGTGGGCTCCAGATGAAACGGTACATTTGGGTGCAGCCGTGAAATCTAGGTGACTCGATGTAGCGCAGCGAATAAATCACTATCACCACCAACTCAATCAACTAAAATTCACAACTAATCTCAAATACTCGTGGGTGTGTTTGGGGAGGTAGGTACGTATCACCCTTCAAGAGGTTTAAATTCAACTTCAATTTCTGGGTTCGTGATGTTCAAAATAGCTACGCGGAGTTTTATAACTCGGCGGAGGAATCTTATATCGTCTCGCGAGGGTGAATCTTGGATCGTCTCGCGAGGCTGTTCGGGGACAGGGACTGAGCGGGGTCTTTCCGAGCTTAGAGCTTCAAGGAATTTGACTGTGACCCCAGTGTGATTGATAGAGGTCTGTAGCTGAACCCGAGCTTACAGTGTCGAGGGTTCAAGTAGTGCTAGTCCTACTTTAGATACTGCTGACTTCAAGTCAATGACGAGCACTTGGCAGTTTTAGTGTTCAGATTCGCTATGCTCAGTTCGCTCAATTCAATTCTTTATCAAATTGATTTTATTCCGTCTCTCTGGTTCGTTCCGTACCCGTAAAACGGCGGGGAAGAGTTAACTATCTACATGCGAGCGATCCTACAGCTTTTATACAATTTACAAATAATAAGGGAACTGCTCTGCCAAGAGAGCCTATTGTAAATATTAGAGCATGCGCAGCAATGGCCCAAAGCCCAGTTGATAATTAGGTCTCCATACCAAGTCACGTTTTTGACGGTGGCTGAGTGCGTCCTCCGAGCCCGTGATCGTGTTGATGTGTTCGCTGGGACCTTTCGGGTCCGTATTGCTGCCCTGAACATGTTACGAAAATTTGGAGGACACAGAAAGTTTCGTATCGAACAGGGCTATTCATTTCCAGGCCCAGCGCATGTCCCTCCAATTTTTCTTTGGCTAGAAGTCTTCTGTCCCGGGAATTGCCATTGCTATTGATTGGGACCTGATGGGATACGGTTCTCACAGCACTGCCTCCCTTTAGAATGAAGAGCTTCAAAGCCCCCAGGCTCAATGATGAGGGTGGCAATGGGAAATCCGAAGAGACAGTTTTGCTTAGAATCACGGGGGCATCACCTCCCCATCAGGCTCGAGAAATTAGGTCTCCATACCAAGTCACATTGTGAGGCCTAGACCGACGAAATACGGTCCTCACAGCACCTCCTCCTTTTAGAATTAGGAGCTTCAAAGCCCCAGGCTCAATGACGAGGGCGGCAATGGGAAATCCAAAGAGACAGTTTTGCTTAGAATCACACTGGCTATGAGCTCTCAACGATTTCTTTTCGAGCTGATACGCCTTTTTTGTCTTTTCTTCGCAGGTGAAGGTCCCAGCGGGGAAGCATTGCGGGTTCGTGCAGTTTGTACGCAAGCCGGATGCGGAGCGGGCGATCGAGAAGATGCAGAGGTTTCCGCTGCGCCTGCGATGCTGACAGGGATGACGAAGGAGCAGGCCATCCTACTGCTGCAGAATTTCATCGCGCCGCAATATGCCGACACGCCCAATGTGTACGCCAGCGCGAATGGGAATGGGAGGCCAGAGAGGATAAATTGCGGTTTTCCGCCGTCTCGAAGTAGCGTTTAGATTAGTTCTTCTACGAAATATATGTTCAGCCGACCCCTCTCGGGTTTTGACATCAATACGACATTACCCCCAAAAAGTATTATTCTGGGTGCCAAGTTGATATTTTTGAGGTGCGCATAACACTGGTCTGTTTGTGAACACTTTCAGGAACAGAAATGCACAAATATGGGATGAATTTAGGAGTATTGAATCACACCATGAATTTGGGTCTGCCGCGTTGACTGCACGTCAGTTGCGCGCCGGTGCCGCGTCAACGCGCGTCAGTGCCGCTTGAACGTCGCGTCAATGCGCGCCCGTGCGCGTCACTGCCGCGCCAGTCCAAGCTCAGCTGTACGTTTTGTTCAAGTCGGGGAATTTCTTTGTCTGACGTCCTTCAAGCTTCTGGCTATTAATCTCTTCAGTGTTGTTCCAAGCGAAATGTGCGATGAGCGTACAGCGTCAGAGCTCACTGCTATGTCCACGGCCAAATGTTGAGCGCCGAGAACCTTATCCGTTGTGCCCAGCTCAATCAGCATGTGAACGTGATGGGAAAAACCAGTGGTGAATGGCCGGATCAATTTGGTGTATTCAGTCTTTTGTCATTTTGATTGCCGTGTTTCGGTGTTTTGACGCGTTTTCGCGTTGACCAATTTTGTCGACGACGGCGAGCTCGACAATGAACTCGAAATGTCGCATGGGTATGTGGGATGGGATGCAGGGATGGTGGACTCCTTCTGGTGAAAAAAGAGTTTGATTCCAACGAACCGCCGAGTTGCAATTAATAGTGGACCATCATTGGCGTTGCGGATTTTCGGTCCGACGTTTCGAAGTTGTGATGTTGTGGCGTTTTTAGGCCGTGTTGTGCCGTTTTGGCGGGGCGTTGCCGCGTTGTACAACGCGGAAGAAGTAGTTCCCTCCGAGGAACATGACGAGGAGGACGTGCAGGTCGGGGTCGTCCTCCACGCTCTTTATCTGTTTCGGACCGAGGTTCGCCGTCGCGACCTGGAAGGGGATGACCGGGTTGGGCCAGAAGCCGGCGTTGAGCTCAAAGGTAGTGACAGCGGCGAGGTCGTCGTTCGGGCCGTCCGCATTGTACGCTTTCGAGAAGCCATGGGGCGATTCTTCACGCCCGAGGATCGGCAGTTTATTGTACTCCTCCTCGGTCGGTAAGACGAAGGGCGTGGGTAGGGGCCGTTCGCCGTTCATGGGGTCGTCCTGGATAGGAAGGGGGCGGTAGAGGCGGGGGATGGGGATTGTGCTCGGCCGTGCGGCTTTTGGGGTTTTCGGCCGGGTTTGGGAGTGATGCGTGTATCGGTGAGGCTATTGATGATCTCGCCTTCCTCGTGCTCGTCGTCGCTGGGGGGAGTGGGTCGACAGTGTTTGGGCTGAAGTTATGCTCCAAGCGCCCGGCGCTGCGTGAGTGTGGTCGTGAAAAAAGGGCCGCGTGCGATGAGGAGCCTGGGTGTCCGGCGCTGAAGACGTCGGCGTTGTCGTACAGGGGCGGGTGGGCAGTGAGCCACGGCGGGGGGCTACGCGCTTTTCAGGAGATTCGAGGTCTTCCTCTCGTTCCGTAGAGGAGTGCTTCGAGTCAGATGTGCGCGGTTTCTTTCGGGCTAGCGTCTTCCGAGGAGGATCGGGGGCGGCCAGTGTGGCTAGTTTCCCGTCAGTATCTGGCTGCTGTCGATGTCTAGCCCTGCATACCTTCCAGCTTTCTCTCTTTTTAGGGCTGTGGGTGGTAGGCGGGAAGGAGGGCTAAGCGAGGTGCCACGTTGCACTCGGCGTTGTCTCCCCGTGCGTTCATAGTGCCTACACAACACCAAGAGGCTCAGGCCTAGCTGGGGGACAACATTATAGTAGAAGACTGGCTACATTTTTAGATTGCGTACAGCAGTTTTAACGGCTCTCCGGCCGGTGGGCGACTCGCGTACAGCGTGCGTCCGGCTCGTACGGAGCCCTTCCCCTCCTCGGGGGCCACCAGAAGGCGGGTGGGTGCGTACAGCTCCCCATACGTCGCGTACAGCAGACGGAGGAGGCCTAGTATCCCATAACCACCCTCAGCGTCGAGACGATGGTGGTGGTTACAGGTCACGAGGTCCCCCCCTCGCACCGTCCTTGAATTAGGGCTCCAACCGTTTAGTTTTCGTTTACTGGAGCTTGTAAACTAAACGGTAAACGGTACGTAAACGTTTACAACCGTTTACAAACGTTTAAAAACGATATATATATATATATTAGATATATAGCGACTACCGCAAAACTTGTGAAAATATATTAGAGAGGCTACCGGAACTTGTACAAGCCAGCCTTAAGCCACGCTCTCGTGAGCATCGCCTCCATTATTGTTTCTTCTAACAAACAGGAGCGTAGATCCTGGCAGAGCTGTCGGGCCGACGAAAAGAGGCGCTCGACGGAAACACTCGTCCCCGGGATTGCAAAGAAGTCGCGTGCCATCGCCACAATAACCGGAAAGTCGCGCTCGTGAGTCTTCATGGGATATAAGATGTCTGTTGGAATGCAAAAAGAGCACATACCTTCCACCAAGCAAGAGGAGCATTTATGCCCCCTTTGCCATGAGTCTTGCCTGCGGAATAGAATCGTTCATATTCGGGCTTTTGGGGGACAGGATCAGGCTCGTCGTCATCAACATCTATCACTGCGACATCATCGAAGAAGCTGCTACCCGTAGTGGCACAAGAGGCTGTCTTCTCTGTATGCGGCGACACATGCTGCTTGTGCGTTGCTTGATACCTTGCGAAGACATGCTCGAACAGTGTCTTCGCATACGCTGCACGGTCTGGACCAATTTTTTTGAACCAGGACAAGCCGAAGTGTGGGTGTAACACTAGTACACCAAATGAGATAGAACAGGAAAAGAACTGGAAACACACTTGTTGCGATAACGTTGAATTGGCACGATTTGGCCTTGTCGTAGTAGTGTGCTAATTTGACAGCGGCAGCGCGAAGCGGCTCAAGGATTGAGGTATCGTCGATGATCTCCTGCAAGGCTTTCGTCATGTGGTGATACATGGGAATGACGAGCGGTAGCGTTGGAGATTTGTTGGTGGACATCGCAAGGGTGACCTTGGTGAAAATCTGCGGAGCAAGTGAGTTGAGGTAATAAAATCAGAACAGAAACTCGATACCTGGAGAATTTTGGCTAGCGATCCGAGAAAGTTCCAATCCGCGGGCGTGAGCATGAGTGCATTTAACTCATCGCGGTCCAGAATCCAACGATCAACAGCCTGGAGTGGTGTAAGATACAGTGCGACATGGTGAAGAAACAACAAACCTTGCGAAGAAGAGTTCCTCGTGAAATCATCGCCTCAGTATAATTCCAGCGATGTCGCACGTCCCGAATGACCATGAGGGTCGAAAGAGGCTTTCCGGAGGGCGAAATATCGGTACTTTTGGTGAATACGGCTTGCGCAGTGGTCCTAAATCGCTTGCGGCGTTGCGGCGAGGAGCAAATCTTGACAGTAATTGTCTGAAGCTTATTAACGGTGTCAGACACCGCCTTGCCATGGAATGAATAACTAACCTTCTGCACCGGCGAGAGCTTCTCGTATTCAGGACCCAACGCAGCCATGAGTAGGCCGTCGCCGTCTTCTTCAGTTGATTCGGAGTCTTTTTTCTGGAACACCTCGCGCTCAAATTCGGCCAACTCACGATCAGTCTCGGGATCATAGTGTACAGGGAGATCTTTAGCATCCTTGTATGTGTCTTCGATATTGGGGTCAACGGCCTCCTCCAGTGTGGCGAGGAGCTTCTTGATCAGTGCTAGAACAGGCTTCGCTACAGACGGAAACTGTCAACTTGAAGAGGAAACCGTCAAGAAGGCGGATCACACACCTGCAAGAGCAGCCTGATGAGCAACATTAGGGGCTGCCCCATTGTCTTCATTTAACAGTCGAGCAGACGGCTGGATTTTACGTCCGGGGCGAGAGTCGCGAGCTGCCATGAAGAACAGCACTGAGACGCGTTTGGTCGCATCGGGAAACAATTTATACTCACTGTGTTGGTCCGTGCGCGAATAATCACGCGGCGTGCAACGTTGGCCTCAAACGAGCGAGGAGGATGCGCGTCGTTGGCGGCGGTGGCGCGAGCCGCAAGTGTTTTGTGCAAACAGCGCTTACCACCCGATTCAAAGGCAACAGCCGAGCACTGCCATCGGCCCGTCAATGCCGTGAGCGGAAGCATTGAGACAGACGTCTTTGATACACGCCATCGTGGAGAAAAAATTGGTGAAAAATGTTACCGTTTACCGTTTAGTTTACCGTTTGTTTATCGTTTACAGGGGTCAGTAAACTAAACGGTTAAAAATACCGTTTACAAACGTTTATAAACGTTTAAAAATGAAAACGGTTGGAACCCTACCTTGAATGCCTGTGTCCCCCGCGTCAGATCCGTCATCGTTGCCCCCGTAGTCCAGTACCTCGTGCCAACCGCCCAGCGCCCAAACTCCAAAGGAAAGTGTTCCTGTTTGGGGTATGGGAGGTTGGCGGCCAGCCTAAATGCACGTGACGATGGGGGAGGGCTGGATTTTCAGTAAACACGAACAAACCTGTATGTATGTGGCTGACAGTCCTTCCGAGAAAGAATGCCTTCAAAGTCGTTCATTTCTTCACCAATCGCCCCGGAATCAGTTCCAAACGATTCCTTTTTCCTCGAGGGTTCGAAGGATACCGGAATCATGGGGAACAGGGAAAGGAAAATTGCGCTTGAATTTGAGGGGAGTTGAACAGTCGGACAACATGTGCCGTGTGCGATAAACACAGCAGGCCATTTCCTCAATCCAAGTCAGATCGGAAAACTCATCCAAGACTCGCCCACAATAAAGGTCATTATTTAACGCGAATTTTGGAAGCTCTGACTGCTTGAGTTTAGAAAGACAGTCTTCACAAATTTCGATTGACCCATTAGGGTTAATTCCTTGGTAATCGAGCATAAGTTCATTCAAGTTTGAATTGTCACTGAACTCGAACTTAGTTCGGGGTCGACTCTCCCGGCATCGCAGAACCTCAAGATTCTTGAGTATTAAACTTGACTTCTCTGCCATCAGGCTGACCGTGGTGGTCAAAAGTCTGAAGAGTTTCGCTTCCGGGAACATACACTACATACTGAGCTATATGACCATTGTGGGCCATGGAAATAATTTTGCATGCATTTCAGATTAGTCTGCAGAGTGGGAACAGCAGGCCAATTTGTTCAACCTCATACCAGAAATATTGGCTAGCCTGAAGCGTATCATCTCTGTTTTCTTTATTTGCTCATGACGTTCCTTATTGAAGCGGTATTTGACGTCCGTGAATAAATATGTAACAAGATCTGAGCTGTTCGTATTTCAAGCATATTATGATCAAATCTTCTTGTTCGCAAGTATCCGGTACATGACTGAGAAAGTTATGTTATGTTTGCTTTGGACGAGCACGGGTGTGTGTTCGTTTTATTCAAATGCAGCCGTTCCGTGTTACTGCAATTACGATCAATTCCATGTGCGTCACCGACAGCCATTCAGGCAACGGCGGCCAATGTCTGTTCCTTCTGAAATTGCATTCAATCCAGCGAACAACGGTGAATTTCGTGTTCCACTTCCTTCAATGGCAGTAAAATTTCGTGTTCCCCCAACTGCAGTGAATTTCGTGTTCTCTCAACTGCAGTGATCTTGTGTTGCTTCAACGGTAGTGAATTTCCGTGTTCCTTCAACGGCAGTGAATTTCTTGTTCCTTCAACGGTAGTGAATTTTGTGTTCCTTCATATTTGTTGCAACTGGGTGAATCACAGGGAAATACCAGTGCGCGAGCCATGCGCCCGTTAAAATATTCATGTCTTCAAGAATGTTGCTCAATTCACATCCCTGGGACAGGATTTGGACGCCAAAAAAAGTCTGACATACCTTGCGCGGGTCACACTGAATATATTTGCTGCGACTGGGTAAATCACGGGAAAATAACGACTCGCGAGCCATGCGCCTGTTGAAATATTCATGTTCTTGAAGAAGATGGCTCAATTCACATCCCTGGGACAGGATTTGGACGCCAAAAAGTCTGACATACCTTGCGCGGGTCACACTGAATATATTTGCTGCGACTGGGTAAATCACGGGAAAATAACGACTCGCGAGCCATGCGCCCGTTGAAATATTCATGTTCTTGAAGAAGATGGCTCAATTCACATCCCTGGGACAGGATTTTGACGCCAAAAAGTCTGACATACCTTGCGTGGGTCACACTGAATATATTTGCTGCGACTGGATAAATCACGGGAAAATAACGACTCGCGAGCCATGCGCCCGTTAAAATATTCATGTTCTTGAAGAAGATTGCTCAATTCACATCCCTGAAACAGGATTTGGACGCCAAAAAGTCTGACATACCTTGCGCGGGTCACACTGAATATATTTGGTGCGACTGGGTAAATCACGGGAAAATAACGACTCGCGAGCCATGCGCCCGTTAAAATATTCATGTTATTGAAGAAGATTGCTCAATTCACATCCCTGCGACAGGATTTGGACGTCAAAAAGTCTGACATACATTGTACGGGTCACACAGAATATATTTGTTGCGACTGGGTAAAACTTGGGAAAATAACAGTGCGCGAGCCATGCGTCCGTTACAATGTTCCTTCAACGGCAGTGAACTTTGTGTTCCTTCAGCGGCAGTGAATTGCCGTGTTCCTTCAACGGCAAGGATATCCCTGAACCTTCACCCTAACCGGACTCTAGCTCTGACTTTAACCCGGACTCTAGCCCTGACCGCTAACCACCCAAACCACTAACCGCGTGTTCCTTCAACGCCATTGAATTCCGTGTTCCTGGAATGGCAGCGAATTCAGTGTTGTGCCAGATCCTTGCTTGATCTGTAGAAAGTGCGGCATTACAGCTAAGTATTTCTGGAATCGCCTACTCGGCACTAAACAGAGTATCACACAGAGTCCAGCTAGTGAATTTCTCGATTACAGCACTGAAAGAGAATAAACGTCGACGCATAATGCAATATTAGAGAAGAAGTAAACACCAAGTGCAAGAAAGTAGGTGATTTTCGATGTGAGACATAGCAGGACCGGAAGAGAATGAACGATGATGCATAACAAAGTACCAGAGTGTAAGTAAAAACCAATGCGGTGACTGATTCCTGGACGTGAAACAGCTACGCATGAATCAACGCGAACCCTTCCAACTCGACCAAGCCAGTGCCAGACAGGTGACGTCCTTTCAGCCCGTTTTTCACCAAACCCAGCAGGAAGCGGATCGTGACCGGGAAACACTCCCAGACGCTGGTTGCGCACCTGGGACGGGAAGATTTTGCTAGACGCGGTCCCTGGACTGAGCAAGTCGAGTCGAGTGGAGTCGAATATTTTTGAAGTCGACTTCTCGAATCGTGACGACTTTTTGAGTCGCGGCAACATTACAGCAGAAGGCAGTACCGAAGGCGTGAATCAGAAAAATGCTATTTTGGGCATTTTCTGATCCTCACGACCGATTCGCCGATATCTCAATGAATTCTGCACAGATTGAAATGAGACGTAACTAGATAATTCGGCGTAATTCGTGCGCAATTAGTGATAGAAAAAAAATTGTGAAAATGTTATATACATAGTCGGTGAGCTGGGTTTGGGGGTGATTTTGGGGGTTAATTCAATTTACCGGCATCTAGGGATGTTCAAATGACCTAGATTTTTGTGAGGGAAGACTTTTATGCATTCTAAAAGTTGTGATAGAGTGGCAATCTTCAATATCCTAGTTTATCATGCTGGCAATGACATTGAGACAATGGCAATACACTGCAATCAGGAAATATTGTGATATTTGAATTCACTGCTGAACTCTTTGTAAATCTGACTCTATCACATCTTTCAAAATGTAGCAAAGCCTTACCTAACAAAAATCCACATCATTTGGACGTGTCTGGATGCCTGTAAACTGCATTCATCCACGAAAAGGCCCTTCAAACCACTTTCTCTGAATATGCAATATTTTACAGCTTTCTTTCTATCACTAATTCCGCATAGATTAGCCGAGGATTTCTATATAGGTTTTATGAGAATGGGTGCAAAACCCACTGAGATGTTAGGAATTCTGTAAAAACATCCTGGATGCCATCGTATTTTTGTCCGATAAACACCATCATATTTTCGAGCCAAAGTTCAGCACAGGCTCCACACATGTCCATTTAGGACATTTTGACATCATGACTCCGCACTTTTACAACAACTCTAAGAGCGCGGCCTCAGCGGCCCCAAATTTACTCGCAAACGAAATTATCTATCGTTTTCAAAATAGCTGTAAGGAATCATGGATTTTGCGCAATTGGGGGAGATTGATGTGAAGATGATCTTTGCGCAAATGCGGCAAGATGAAGGCCCGAAAGAAGGTGACATTAGGTGTCCGGGGCATCCTCATAAGAGCATAAACGCCGCGTGTGAAAACTGGGGAACGGATGAAGGCTACGGAGTTTTGGTGTGGAGATCAGGCAACAGACTCTTGCACAACTATTTGCAGAATGAATACAGGGTTTCAATTTGGGGATGAATGAAACAGGATGAACAGGTCATTTTCATGAATACCTATGGCAAGATAAAGGCGACAGAATTTTTCAGCGAAGGAAACATTTTCAGGATAGTGCGGCGTTGGGAGAATGATGACGGCTGGGTCAGCGTAAGTTTTGGAAAAGCCAGATGAGGCAAACGGTTTGGAATGAAGGTATCATTTTGATGAAAGCCAAATGAAGGCTGGGGTTTGAATGTAGAAGAAGCCTTTGGGAAGCGGGTCGTGAACTGTAAGATGAAAGCACCGGAGTCTGTTTCTCATTAAGGATCCTAATACATATTAGGCAAAGGGAACCAGGTTCTCCTCAGCCCCAGCTCGCCACCAACCCCCCGCCCGGCCTCATACGATGGCACTATCTTCAATGTGTTCTCAAGAAATTTGGGCACGCAGATTACAAGACGATCCCAAATATCAAGTATTCGGAGTTGCCTCTTCGAATGGAAGGGGACTCTGACGATGATGGTACCGACAGCGAGGCGGAGTGGCCATTGGCAGCTTTGGACCGGGGGCGAGCTGTGCACGCGCGGCGGGAGCGCCGACGGCGGACGACGACAATAGGACGGAAGCTCGTCAATAATACGCAGAAGTGGAACACAGGTGAGGATCGCGGCCTGAGGGATACATCCGTAGACAAGGACGAGCTGTGACTCTTGGGCGAACTGGTACCACTTCCAGTGATGCTCGTGGCGTCTGTGCGAAAGGACTCAGAAAAATGGAAATGAAGACAGAGATTCACTCTACCCTGCAGAAGGTATAGATCTCATCACCTCCACCGCGGTTACTGCATGTGCAGGGAGGGCTTTGAGTAAAATCATCAAAGGATAATAATCGAAGTGACCGAAATCTTGATCGGTTTGGGCACAAACTTAGAGTTAAATGCCAGAATCCGGACTTGGTCAAAGCTCAGAGTAACATTTGTCATATTATGAAACGCACGGTTTGTAATTCTAGTCTCGAAGAATAAACAGTTTCAAGCGATGAAATTTATCTGGGCTTACCCACGTCAAAACAGCATTGGAATTTTCCCGGGGCAGTGAGACCGGGTTGAGGCGTCGGATTTTCATCACTGGCCCCGACCCCGGTTCCCCCGATTCATCCCTCGGTTTCCTCTTGTGTTTCCTCAACCACCCTGTTTGCGGCTTGGTGGAGCTGCATTCAAATGGGTGGTGTTCGTGGACGTCTTCTTTGGCAGGTTTTTTGAGCCTGGAGTGTGGACTTTTGACGAGGACGCGATAGCGCCTCCGCCTGGCCCGTTGGCTTCTGAAAGAAGTCAACTTTGAAGAAGACGGCGGAATGGAGGGGAGAGGCATACCTTGGTATTTTTGCATCTCCACCTTGAACTGTTCTTTGACAAGCTCCCTGACAGTTTTTGTACCATCGGCCATTTCCGCATCAGCGTTAGCAGAAGTAGCAGCAGCCAATTTATCTGCTTGCTCCTTCTTCTGCCTCATGGCTTTCGCTAGTACATCGAGTTTAATCAGCACAGCTCATCAAAATTAACCCAGAAAAACTCGGATGCGAAGTCGCGTAATCTGACGCATCGGGAAAAATCGGTTGAAACAACGTTCGGAGTATTCCGGCCGTCGGACAGATTCCACAATTCTTTTGAGGTGTTTAATTTAACGAGGAGGATGGAACCAAGTCCCTCGCAAAGTTTTAGAAAAATTAACCCAGAAAAACTCGGATGCGACGTTGCGTAATTGATGCATCGGGAAAAATCGGTTGAAACAATGTTCGGAGTATTCCGGCTGTCGGACAGATTCCACAATTCTTTTGAGGTGTTGAATTTAACGAGGAGGATCGAACCAAGGCCCTCGAAAGTTTTAGAAAATTAACCCAGAAAAACTCGGATGCGACGTCGCGTAATCTGACACATCGGGAAAAATCGGTTGAAACAAGTTCGGAGTATTCTGGCCGTCGGACAGATTCTACAATTCTTTTAGGTGTTGCATTTAACGAGGAGGATCGAAACAAGGCCCCCGCAAAGTTTTAGAAAAATTAACCCTGAACAACTCGGATGCGAGATGACCTAATCTGTTGTATCGGGAAAAATCGGTTGAAACACCGCTCGGAGTATTCCTAAATTCTCACCCATATTGAATTGCCATTATTACCACTTGTCAGTACCTCATGTTCAAACCTCGAAATCCTCCCACCTGCACGGAAACCAATTCCATAGCATAGCGATTTCAACCCTGCATTCAAAATGTTCAAAATGACCACCGGTCATTGTATGAATAAACATCTCTGGGGTACAGCTCATAATGGACCATGATCCATTTTTCAAAGCTTTTATACAATTAAAACTCTGCGGGTAACGTCAATATAACATATTGTATTGTGAATTGGGACTGCTGTCAGGATGCACCCGATGGAATTCTGGGATCCCTCCGGCAGGCAACATGAATGTAATATACATAGTGTATGGCGTCAAACCTGAATTGGGACTGCTGCCAGGTGTTCAAAAGTCGACAGAGGTCGTCACTGGCCTGGCAATTGCTCAGTTTGCCAAGCGACTGCCTGGACTGCGCCAATGCAGGCTCATGAGGATTAGAGCTCGCCAAAGGTGATCTGCGCACACATGGGGTTCAAGAAGGCATTGAAAATTAATAAAGAAAAGATCAATTGGCAATTGTTCATTTTGCCAAGTGACTGCCTGGACTGCGCCAATGCAGGCTCATGCTTGCCTGAGAGCATTGGGGTTTGCATCCTAAACAGACATGAGCTTCCCAGAATATGGTTTTCTGATAATGTGGTGTTTCATCCTCGACACCTCAGCCCATCCCTACCGCCAAGCCTGAGCGGTGGAAAGGAGCTGACAACCCGAAAGTTTAAAGCTGATAGATCATAGCCGGAAGTTAAAAGCCGATTTACGGCCTTGGCATTGATGCGATACCGCACAAATCGAGAACAAATACAAAAGTATCGTGTCTGGGTCGAAAATATACAACAAGGACGTCTGGATAGGTTGATATAGGTGAGTCTAGGTACCTAGGCACATCTACGCAGACTTTCCATTATCTGGACATGTCAAATTTGGTGTCGTTGCGAGTGCTTGGCAAGTGCCTAAGAGTAATTGAGCGCCTAAGTGCTGATGAGAAGAGAGTTCCGAAAGATTAATCCCTGATGCCTCCCAGTCTGATCAGCGGGTGTGAAACTGGTTGAGCAAGGCTTTGAGGTATTGAAAGGAAAGGTAAGAGCAAAGAAATAATTTTAAAGGCCGACATAAAGGTTAATTCGAAGTTTGGGGAGACCAAGGTAGACCAAGGTGTGTCTACGGCTGTGGACAAACTTAGGCAAAGTATGTCTACATGACGTACGCTGACGTAGCCGAACGTAGACGAACGTAGGCAGGGCTGTGCCGATGTCCCCTTGCCTACGGCGATCGATGCACTTTGACCCATGTAGCCGAAGGGTAGACGAACGTAGGCAAGGGTGTGCCTACAGGGGCCGGAACGCAGTGACTCCGAATCTCATTGTCACTCTGTTGCTATGAATTCGATCTCGCCCAACCAGACGCAGGGGCAGACGCTGACGCTGAGGCAGCAGAGCGGCTCGCAGCCCCAGGGACAGAGACAGGGGGGACCTTCAGTACTGTCACCGCAGCAGGGCACTATCTCGCTCTCAGAGACGCAGAGCAACGCCTACTCTTCCCACCTTGCTACGACGTGCATTTGGGTTACATCCGGCTAGTTCTCACACCTCACGGCTCTAATATCAACAGAGAGCGCAAAAAAAAACATCTCATGGCAATAAGAAAGGCTTCGGGGTAATCATGTTCGAGATCTGTCGAAACTTGGTCTTGTCCTCCCCGTCCGATGTCGAATTGTCGAACCGGTACAAAATGTCACGAGTGACTGTCTGTCTATGGAGGTAAGAGTTAGGCCCTGTTCGGGATCCCGAAATAAAATCCTAAATACTAAATTTTCCCGCCAAACGCACAGATTACTAGTTCGAGCTCCATAAGGCAGTCACCATCAGTCACTCTTGTCTATCATCGCTCCCTCCTCACTCCCTCCAGTCCCGCCGCTTCAAGAACTTCAGCAATTTCAATCAACTGGAGACTCAAGAATTGAAAGGGTTATGGTGAAATTCATCTAAAATGCACTTTGAATGAAGCGCGCAAAGTGCGCTCTTGGGTATTGTTTCAATAGTGAGATACAGTGGTGGCGAAAAATAATGCAACACGTGATTTTGCAAAATGTTTGGCCTACGCGCCACAACGAGGAGGTATTTCTTTTAGCTCAAAGCGAGGGGATTGTAGCAAGACATGTCTAGTTCCACAAAGTCAAATTTTCAGAATACACTGAATTATTTTATTTCGGGATATTAAAGTAGGTATGGTATGGTTCTTTCTGTCCAGACTCCACATGAGCTTCAGATTGCTCGATCTTGATGCCACAATTTTGTTTGAAGCGATTCGACCAAGGATTCACATCAAACGAGGAGCGACCATCACTTTCGCCGACAGCGAGTATGTTGCGGAAATACAATTTTAGGTTGTGTGTGCGCGCGGGATTACAGCTGTTTACAAAGCTAATGGCACTTCCGATCATTTTGTAAATAAGAGCAAATTAATTACTTCCCTTCTTGTCGCGCTCACTGCGAGCCCATTTCTTGACAGAATTCCTCGAAAGTAGGCGCGTTCGATAGCATTTCAAAGCCGCCTTCCACTCATGGTACTCTGAACTCCTAATTCCCCACTTTTTTTTTCGACCTAATTTGGCTCCGGCCCGCTCAGGCCTCCATCTTGCTATCGTCTTTCCTGGTTCTGTTCTTAACCAAATGGAATGAAATTAGCCGCGTTTTAAACGCATTATGTTCCCTTTCTATCCATGCCCGTCAACTCGAGTAGTTGCCTACTCCTCAAGGCCAAATTTCACCCACGCCATTTTGTCCGATTCTGTTCTCCCGCAATTCTTGGCCTTTGTCCTTTGTTCTACACGCATTCGAACGGCGTTATCTTCCCTTTTCTAACCATACACTTCAATCCCGATGATTTCTTGCTGTTGTCCGGCTTGTTTCTGATCAATTCTGCTTTGCAAACTCTTCATCATAGGTGAATTCGAGTGGTCATTTGTGGCTTAATACAACACTAGATTAACGATGCCCAGCCCCAAGAACTCTCCACAACTGCACGGCACATATCCCTTGAATGTGCCCTTGGGTCGCTGGCTTGTCTGCATGCGCAAGTGAAAGAACCCTCGCTCAATGGAAGAATGGTGGAGGTTTGCGAAAGGAACATTGAGTTCAACAGAGGGATCTGAGCAAGGGAGATGGACTGAATTCACAGTAGTTGATTTATTGCACATGGAATTGCCAGATCTGTGTATGACAAGTCTGAGACGCAGAGGCATGTTCACCATTCACCACGTGTAGTATATATCTCCACCGCGAAGCATGAGATGGGGGAGATGGGGAAGATGGTTTGGAATTCGCAAGTCGGTCTTGGTGAAATGCCATGCAGCAGGCGGCACGAAACTGAAGCCATATAGAGCGTGTGGGGGCGATGGCATGAGCGTCGGGGCAGGGAAGCTTGCGAAACGATCATTCGAAATGTGGCGTACACAACGCTGAGTGGGGCCGCGCTGTGAAGACGATAGCTATGGGGACCAGTACGGTGATACTTTTGAAGTATTGTTGATGTCGTGAGGTGCTGAGAAGAGCTAATGTCGCGCAGATACTGATGGCACGGGTAGTGGAGATGGAAAGCCTATTTCTTAACTCAATCAGTACCATGACTCAAGGACGCGACTGCGACGCACTTTCAACCCACTCCCCGACCACGGCTCTCTATCTCCGCATCCGCCAGCTGCCGTACGATGACGGAGGGCGCGTTAATCCGGCGGTTTGGCGTCCGTTGGGCGTAGAGATTTAGAGTAACCATGTTACTCGACTGACATGGCAAGATCCCATTTTGAATGCTAGCGTGCGGAGCGAGGAAAAAACTGCATCAGCACGAGAATCAGCCGGATACGGGCTTTAAAACGCACCTGAGATAAAGAAAATTGGCCAAGAATTAGACAACCAGAGAGGCGGATAAGTTGGTGCGACGTCGGCGCATGCGTGAAAGACGGTCTGGGAAGCAGGAAAGTATAGGAAATGGTTTGCACGATCGGAAAGGACCACTGAACGCCACTCAAACCCGCGTAGTTTTTAATTGCCTTTTACGTCCATCATGGCCGAATCGGGCCATGCCCCGCTGGCACGTCAAGAACCAGCAAACGCGCTTCCCTCGCCCTCCCCGTCCACTAGCGACCTCCCCAGCGTCACCTCTCCTCCTCAATACGACCCCCGCGCCCTCGTAGCATCCATCCGCGAAATCCTAGCGCAAGCGAAAGCAAAGAAGAAGGCCTTGACGATCAATAACTACGCCGATGTATTCTCTGCGCTTGACTCACTCGACCTCCTCCTGAACTGCGGCGACCACATAGAGGCCTCACTGAAGGCGTTCAAGGTCGACCTCCTAGTAGAACTCGCAGCTGCGACCCCCCGGGCCCTCTCGCCCTCGTACGCGTCTGCCGCTGCCTCTCCGGCGCCTGTCCCCCCTGCCGTTCCACCCGCCCCTCCCAAGGCCCCAGCCGCCAAGTCCTGCGAAGTCACAATAGTCCTGGACAAGACGAGCGACATCCCGTCGCTCCCGCTCGCTGAGATCAAGGCAAAGGTGGAACAGGCGATTGCAGCTACGGGCGTAGAAAGGCTGCGAGGTATAGTCCTCCGAGGTGTGAAGGTTCTGCCGAGGCACCGGCTCCTCGTCGTCGTCGACTCCGACAGGGCGGCGTCCGTCCTGAAGCAGTCCGCCACGCACTGAGTTCCGCGTCTCGCGAAGAATAGCAGCCTCGTCGTACCTCGCTGTCAAATCGTTGTCAATGGCGTACCGCTCTCCTTCAAACCGTCCTCCCCCTCTGCTGCACAGGAGCTGTATGCTCACAACCGCTCAGTCTTCGTCGACCACACCGTTATCAGCGAGATCCGTTGGCTTAATCCGAAGGTGCTCCGTGACCCAACGAAAAAGGCCTCTTCGCTGCTCGTCACTATCACCGACGTCCCCTCCGCCGACCACTGCATCTCCCAAGGCTTAGCCGTCGAGTCCACCATCTGCTACCCACACCGTTACGAAGAGCCTCCCCTTGTTGCTATAACTGCCAAGGCTTTGGACACACCCAGCACCAATGCAAGCAGACATCTCCCACCTGCGCGCGCTGCGCTGGCCCCCACCGCTCCTCCAGCTGCCCTTGTTCCACCAGCTCGACGAAATGTGCGCCGGGCAAGCGGTGTGACCACTTTTCCCCCCGGTGCGTCAACTGCGACGGGAAACACCCAGCCTACCACAAGGACTGCCCGGTGAAGGTCAAGGAATGTGATCAGCAGCGCCAGCGTCTCCGCGGCCGCATTTTCTTCGACCCGAACTTCGACCCGTTCGCCCCCCGGGAAGACCCCTCCCCCCTCTTCTTCTCCGAACCCCCTCCCATGCCGCACCCTCCCTCACCCCTACCTCTAATCCCTCCCAATGAATAATACACCCTCCACTTATACCGTTAAAGGCCTACGTATCCTCTCTCTTAATACACATAAATGTTACGACGTACTTATCTCTCTACTTAACTCCACCGACCCCTCCGATTACGATATTCTCTGCATCCAAGAACCCCCCCCCGACCTGAACAAATTCCCTTCTCTTTCCTCTCCTCATTGGGACCGCCTCTTACCCACCGTACGTACCGACTCCCCTGACTCCTTACTATACATTAATAAAACAATACCGTCCTCCACGTATAATCAAAACAAAATAAAATCCTGATACATTACCTCTATTACTCTTACTTTAGATACCCGTAGCATACACATCTTCTCTCTTTATAATCCTCCCAACTCCGACGATTCCCCCATTCGCGCTGCCTCCCGCTTCATCTCCTCCCTAGGGCCCCTCCCTCTCAATCATTCCCTCCTCATCTACGGGGACTTCAACCGACACCATCCAATGTGGTCCGGTGTCCTCTTCCCCCACCACACCTCAAGAAGCGACGCCACCGCGATCATCGACATGATGTCCACCCACTCCCTCTCCCAGCTCGTGACGACGGGTACGCCGACGTTCTACTCGGCTCCCCACAACACTTGGTCGACTATCGACCTTGTCTTCGCGTCCAAGGGAGCCATGGCCGACTCCCTCGTCCGCTGCTCCACCGTCCCGGGTCACGGATCCGACCATGTCGCAATCCTCACCTCGTTTGATCTAGAAGTCGTCCATCGCGATCCCCCCTTGCGCCGCAACTACCGAGGAGCGGACTGGAAGGAATTCCAGCCGCTCTTGGAGGCGCGACTCGCCGCCTACCCCCTCCCAGCCTTACCTCTTGCCACGCGCGAGGCCGTTGATGCGTACACAGACTCCCTCACGGACAGCGTGACTGCCGTGTTGGAAGCTCATGTGCCCCTCAGCCGCCAGTCGCCGTACACGCACCGCTGGTGGTGCCGGGCCCTCTCAGTGCTCCGCACCGCGTACAACCGCGCGCACCGCGCAATTGTCAAGGACAACCCCGCTCACCCGAGCTGGGCCGCCATGCGCGCAGCGAAGAATGCGTATCACAGCGCCATTCGCCGCGAGAAACGCGCCCACTGGAGGGATTACATCACCGCCCTACCACGCGGAAACATCTGGAAAGCCGCCAAGTACACGTTAAACCCCACCAGCTCCCCCTCCTCCTCGCGTACCCCAGACCTCGTTGACACAGACGGCTCGGTCTCTTCCACCCCCTCACAGAAGGCGACCCTTTTCCACTCAAAGTTCTTCCCACACGCGCCCAACATCCCTCCCCCGCCCCAGGACGTCCTCCAGGCCCCGCACCCCGTGCCTAACTTCACAGTCGAGCACATCTTGAAGGCCATCGCGAAGATCTCCCCCTGGAAAGCCCCCGGACCGTCCGGCATCCCCAATGTCGCGATCTCGGCAGCTCGCTCCATCCTCGCACCCATCCTACTCAACATCCTCCACGCTGGCTTGCGCCTAGGATACTTCCCAGACTCTTGGCGCATTTTCATCACCGCCACGATCCGCAAACCGGGGAAGAGCGACTACACCGTCCCTGGTGCGTACCGCCCGATCGCGGAGGAGGAGGGGTTCGGGAAGGTGCTGGAGTCGGTTCTGGCGGATTGGCTGTCGGGTTTTGCGGAGGCAGAGGGGCTGCTGTCGGCGAACCAGTTTGGTGGTAGGCCGGGCAGGAGCGCGGTTGACGCTCTGCTTCAGCTCACCCAAAAAATCAAGGATGCCTGGAGAGTAGGGAAGGTTGCGAGCGTCCTACTGATGGACATCTCGCAGGCCTTTCCATCTGTCAGCCACACCCACCTCCTCCACCGCCTCCGCACTAAACGCGTCCCGGACGCTATAGTCGGATTGATCGGGAGTTTCCTCAGCGACCGTCGCACCACACTCACCTTCGACAACCACCACTCCCCTCTCTGCGCTGTCCCCAACGGCCTACCGCAAGGCTCGCCGCTGAGCGCGCTCCTCTTCCTCCTCTATGCTGACGTCCTCCTTGACGACCCAGACAACTCAGGGTACATCGATGACATCAGCCGCTTCACAGCGTCGTACTCGCTGGCGCAAAACGTCGGAGACCTGGAGTCGCACATGACGGAGGAGGCACTCCCCCTTGCTGACCAACTGGGCTTGCGCTTCGACCTGCCCAAGTTCCAGCTTGTCCACTTCGTCTCCCCGCGTCGCCACGCAGAACATTACCAGCCACTGCCCGTGTCGTTTGGCGGGATCACCATCCCGGCGTCCGTTACAGCGAAGCTGCTTGGAGTCGTCCTCGACAACAAGCTCTCGTTTCGTAACCACGTCGAGCTCGCGCAAGCACGGGGCACCAAGGCAATGCTTGCGCTCTCCTGTATCTCCACCCCTACATTCGGCCTCCCCCACTCTTATGTCCGCCAACTGTTCCAAACGGTCGTCATCCCCCGAATGGAATATGGTCTTCCGGTATGGTACAAACCGGTGTCGGCGAACACGGACACGCGCAGGTCGGGGACGGTGTGGATCGCGAAGGCGCTGGGGAAGGTTCAGCGGCTCGCCTGCAAGGTCATCACAGGCGCGCTTCGCACCACGGCAACGGACACCATGGACTACCATGCAAACCTCCTCCCTGTCCACATCCGTCTCAACCGCTCGGTCTTTAACGCCGCGGTCCGCATCGTCACCCTCCCTCCCTCGCACCCCCTCCACCGCGTCGTCAGGCACTGCCGCCGCATCCCGCTCTATCATCGCTCATCCATCCACCTCCTACTCGCAGCCTTCCCGATCCTCCGCGGCGAATTTGAGAACATCGACCCCCATCTCTCCATCGAGCCTGCGCCTCCGGGATCCTTGACGACCCGCATCGCGCCGACGAAGGAGATCGCGAGAAGGGAGATGGAGGAGGTTACGCGACGGGGTGGGTTCTGCGTGTACACTGACGGGTCGGGGTTCGAAGGAGGAGTGGGTGCAGCGGCGGTTCAATGGAGTGGGAATGGGGAAGGAGCCAGTCGGACGAGGCATCTCGGCGTGCTCGAGGAGCACACCGTCTTCGAGTCGGAGGTAGTAGGCGCTATCCTCGCCCTTGACATCATCAAAGGCACGCCGCGGCTCACCAGCGTCGACATTTTCACCGACTGCCAACCGGCGATCATCGCCCTCTCCGCTCCCAAACCCCAACCGGGCCAGTACCTCCTCGCCGCCTTCCACCTTCTTCACCGACGCCTCCTCCGCGCCCGCCCCACCCTCAAAGTGCGACTCCACTGGGTCCCGGCGCACGTAGGGATCGCGGGGAACGAGGCCGTTGATGCACGCGCGAAGGAGGCAGCCCTGGGCTCCTCCTCCCCCTCGTGTCCCGGATCACCGCCCTCGAGTCCCCCCTCCCTACGATAGGGCGCTGTTTATAAGTCCAGTTTGTAAACCAGTTTATAAACAGCGGATTATAAACCTGTTTTTAAATGGTCGAGCTGAAAGTACCGGTTTTTAATTCACAGTGGCAGTGCTTGGTACTGTCCAACCTCACCCAAAATTGACCAGAAATTGGATGACCTCCAGTGAAAATAATGTCCAAAGAATGACCTCTAACCTCAGTATGAAAGGTGTCCCTCGGATGATTCAGAATACCGCCAAACTGATTTAGACTGATTTGAATTCTGGGCATTGCTGAACCTAAGTTCAACTGCTGAGCCTTCCAGAGGCCGTACGATGGCCCAGGTCCAGAGGTTGGGTTGCCTTCGCTCGCCTGGCGCAAAATTGAGGCGAAAAACTATAAATCTCTATTAGGTTTGTTTAAACAATTGGCTTCCCAATGGAAATCAGATTTTAAATTTTGTTCTGTTCAACACCAGTAGTGGGACAATGGGGTGCACACTGCCCTGATGAACAGTGGGATGTGAGGTGAGTTTGAACAGACTGTAATCAATGGTCAATCGTCAATTTCATGTCAAGTTTGTTCAACCATATAATCACGGTTGAACAGTGTTTGATCACTCGTTGAACACTGTTCAGACTCATTGCAAAAAGCATGCATACAGGGGGGATCGAACATATGACCTCCAGGTGATGGATCAGGAGGAAGCAAATACTGAAGATGCACACAACCATTAGACCAGGCAACTGATAAATACCCTGAGAGTAGCACAGATTTGTTTGTCTCTGACTTTGGCAAAGTGGGCATTTTCCAATTCCGATGACAGCTATCAACCATCCTACATTGATCCCACGCCTCTGCTAAACCTGTGGAATGGGTTTAGTCACATGGGAACTGTATGGATCCAAGTGGGATTCTGGGAAGCACCCACCTGTACAAGTATCAACATCACATGAACACATCTTTATGGTGTCATTCAATGCCGCCCTCCCCCCCCCCCTTTCACCTCAAATTTTCTGTACTCAATGCCTGGGATGCAAATCATTGTGTTGATAATTTTACGGTAATTGCCCCACCAATGTTGTCCAATTTCGTGCGTGGACTTATTGTGCTAACATTACCCAGATTTAAAGCAATCTTGTGTATAGAGAAAAAATGCGTCAGATTCATGGGCACCATACCGAGATATCTACGTGAAGAAACCAGCCAGAAATATGCACCCAGGACCAGCCAAAAAAAAAAAAAAAAAAGATTGCGCAAGGACCGTGGAAAATGCAAGGATCACCAAATGACTGTAGTAGCCTAACCACAATCTTTGCCTGGATATTGAGGCCTTCCAATCTTTCCTTTCAAGTCATCGTAGGTAAGCAGGAGCCACAGAATAACCTACAGTTAAATTGCGAGTGCTGCTCAACATGTCCCGGACTTGTAAAATTAAACTTTCAAAGTTCACACAGTAATTGATGATAGGATCATCCAAAGCTTTGTGCCACATCATCTATTTAGCTCAGTTGTAAGATGCTCTTTCCTGCTGACTTTCTTTCAAACCTCATGTATGTTCGAGTCTCATAGTCGGCATTATTTTCTATTTTTCTTGAACATCGTTTGAACCCTCTCTAAACAGGGATCAAACTAAACAAAGTTTAAAATCTGATTAACGTTGAGATGCTCATTGTTTAAACAAACCTAATAGGGTTACTGAAAAACTGTCAAAACCCATCCGACTCGGAAAAGACTGTTTTTGGTTCTTTTACAGTAAGTGTTTATAAACACGTTTATAAACACGTTTATAAACGCCCTGTTTACAAACCCGGAATTAAAAACTGTTTATAATGGTCCTGGGAATTATAAACAGCGCCCTACCCTACGAGCAAGGCAGCGGCGCTAGCGGCGGGTGCGAAGATCTTCAAGGAGCGTTGGCTCGCAGAGTGGTCCTCCTCCCCGCGCTATCTTCGGCTCTCCCTATTCGACACCCCCAAGCCCTCCAACGCCCTCGCTCGCCTGTACGCTGACCTTAGCCGCCCACAATGCAGCGTACTCACGCAGCTGCGCACGACACACTTTGCCCTCAACTCGTACCTGTACCGCTTCGGCCTCGCCCCATCCCCTGACTGCGCCCACTGTCTCGTCCCGGAAACCGTGCCCCACTACCTCCTCGCTTGCCCGGCCTACCGTCTCCAGCGCCTACGCCTCATCCAGCGGCTCGGCACTGCGCGCCTCTCCCTCCGTCTCCTCCTCTCCGTCAAATCCCAACCCAAGCCCGTTCTGGACTTTGTGCGGGAGACCGCACGCTTCCCGCGCTACGCACTTTAACTCCCTCCCCGCTCTCCCTTTTCTCACTCTTCTCTCTCCTCTCTTTCCTCTCTCTCTTACATAGACTCTTACATACTCTCATACACTTGACTCTGCATAGACACCCTGCCCTGCCTCATAAACTCAAGCCATACCCTCGTAGCACCCACCCCGTCTTTCCCCCCTGTACTCTAGCCACCCTATCAGGTATACACTCCGGGCCAGCTACTTACATTCACCTGTAATACGTATATAGTGCGACATGGGCCCCCAGGGGCCCGCATGCACTTAAATGGAATTTTGAATTGAATTGAATTGAAACCCGCGTAGTTTGAGGATGTTCAGACAAAAAATGGGCGAGAAAATACGATAGTAAGATGGAGGCTTTAGCGCGCCGGAGCCGAATTAGGTCGAAAAAAAAGCGGAGGATTAGACGTTCATAGTACCACGAGTGGAAAGCGGCTTTGAAATGCTGTCGAACGCGCCTACTTTCGAGGAATTCTGTCAAGAAATGGGCTCGCAGTGAGCGCGACAAGAAGGGAAGTAATTAATTTGCTCTTATTGAGCGAAGCGAGCAATCCTTAGGGCTTCTGCCCGTCCGGCTTTGTGACGGGTCGACGGGCCGTCACGACGGGACGGGACCCGTCCGTTCAGTGCTTCAGTGTCAGGTTGAGACGGCCGGGCACGGAACGGGTGGACCCGTCAACGGGCACCCGTTACCCGTACGTCGACGGGTTGACGGGTCAACCAACGACGGTAAGTAGAATATAACTAAAAGGAAAATGATAAATTCTAAACAGGACATTTTTTGTGTCTATCTGGGGCAACTAGGGACGACGGAGTTCTGTGGCGCCTAGGGAAGGCGGCGATTACGGCTGGCGTTCCATCGATCCGCCTGGATGAAATTCAACTCTGGGAGTAATCCTGTGCTTCCTCAGCTAGAATATAACTAAAAGGAAAATGATAAATTCAAAACAGGACATTTCTGTGTATGTCTGTGGCAACTAGGGACGACGGAGTTCTGTGGCGCCTAGGGAAGGCAGCAATTACGGCTGGCTTTCCAACCATCCGCCAACACGAATTTCAACTCGGCGAGCAATCCTGTGCTTCCTCAGCTGCTACTTAAGGCTCCAATATTCTGGGATGTCCACAGGCATCAGGATCTCGCATGCGACGCCCTTTGATCAAGTACGATGAACGGCCCCGGAGCAAGGACCTACCTGGTACGTCGCAATTCTCCCTCTCGATATAATGTTTGCTAATCATGTCGCTAGTCCGGGGCTCATTATCCAGAACTCGACACGCAGCCGTCGCGTCTCATTGTTTAAAATGGATGACCGCAAATTTTCTGCTTTTCATTTTTCCGTTGGTGATGAGTTTACCTGGAATTGTTACCATGGGAGACTGCCTGGGGCTATATCATCCCAGCTCGCCCCTCTGCCTTGCCTACACTATTGCATACTTCGACGCTTGTATGGGTTCTGCTCTGGTTTTCATCGGCGAGTCACTTGATCTGTTCTATTAACCATTTTCCAACATCTGTTCATCGCATCCAGCGAGCCAAAGCCACCCTCGAGCTTCATTACGACCTGTATTATTCCGATTCTGATGATTCCTTCACTCCCTCGACAACGCCAAAGGAATCTGGACCGGAGTTACCGATAAAGTTCGACATCTTCAGCAGGTATGGTACCCAAACCGCATCGGATGGCACCAAGAACGAACTGGCCGAGTATTTCCGGCTCACGAGCAGTCCCGAGCCATTCTAAGGGACTGATCCACTCATGTGGTGGTATGCGCGACGCAAAAGGTTTCCCAATCTATATCGGCTTGCTCGTGATGTCTTGTGTATTCCAGGTGTGTTTCCAACCATACCATTCTTAAATGTTGCTGAGATTCTAATTCTAACAAGGATCCGCCGTGGCTGTCGAGCGGATCTTCTCCGGTGGACGCGATACCATTGGGCTGCGTCGTAGGAGTCTGAAAGCGGAGACTATTTAAATGCTCATGTTTGTCAAGGCACGTCTGCGTTTGGCTAGGGAAAAATCGAGGAAGGAGAAGGAGGCAATTGAATTACTCTAGTATTGAACCAGTCGTTCTTTGAGAACAAAATCGCACAACTCCTTGTTTTACTCTCAATGTACCCGTCAAAAACGGCCGTCACCCGTCGACGGACGGGTGGGCCCGTCCCGTGCTCAGCGACGGCCGTTTTTGCGACGGCCGTCCCGTCGGACGGACGGGTGCAAGCCCTAGCAATCCTTGACTAACACGTGACGAGGCAGAGGGATAGTAGACGAGCCCAGACGGAGTACGGGCGACACTCCAGGCAGTGGCTGCAGTGCGAAACAAAATATCACCAAAAGTGGGAATATCTGGTTTCCCGGGTCAAACGGCACTGGGCTGGTGGGGATTTTCAAAGGTTTACCAAGGTTTTTCCAGCTTCACCAGGGAATATAAGGCCAGAAAATACTGGGATGTTGGCGGAAAACTGACCTGAGATCCTGCAGACCATTTCAATTCCAATGAGGTCCCTCCCTGAATTTCCTAGACAGAAGCTACACAGACCTAGGCACTAGGTCATGCACGCGATGGGAAACAGCCCTCGCAAACTACGACGGAGCTACCATGAGTCTTTATTCGGGAAATACGCGGTGGCGCAACATCGTCTATTGTTGTAATTTGAATAGGTTGCATAGGTTGCAATAGAGCTGTTAGGCTTTGGGTTACAATCTCCTGAAGAGATTGGCGTAAAACCCTCAGCTTATATATTACAGAGGGTAGACAACTAGAATGACCAGCTGAATTTGATCCAATCAACGCTATAGGTGCATAAACAAGCATGTTAAACGAGTGGTGTGAAGCCAGGGAACCCCCCGAAGTGCCTAAGGGGTGAGCTGTATGGCCAGAATTTTTTGAAAAATCAAAGTGTCCATGGCGGCGTCCGACGCTCGCAGCAGGTGGGAACATATGTAGCCTAATCGGGAAGGACGACAAATAGTTGACTAGTGTCCGTTGCGGATGGCACCATCGAGGTGGGTTTATCTCTACATAAAAACCCACCTCAACAGTTCTTTACATAAGAGCGTCGGTCCTCCCAGGGTGTTGCTTACAACATGCGAGGAACGAGCATCTTCCGTTGTAGCGAATCGATTGCTGGCGAGTGGGCCAAAAGCTGGGTCAACGGGCGAGCCGTAGTTAAAACTCTTTGAAAATGCACCGGATGGCAGTGAAGACAATACAGTCACGCCGTTGAAAATGTAATGGGTTGCAGTGAAAACAATACAGTCACGTGTTTGACAATGCATTGAAAGCAACTCGCCCACTGACCCGGTTTTTGGCCCACTCACTAGCATTTGATAGCCCTGATCATTCCGGTCATTTGCGCTATTCAGAAGTTCCTCTCGGACGCAATATTGACCTCGATAGAGGCCAATCAGTGCTTTCCATTGCCAAACGCGTGACCCTATGGCCTTCAATGCAATCCATTGCATTTTCAAATGGGTGACTGTATAGTCTCTCGTAGACAGATACTACAACTGGATGCTCGTGCCTCGCATGTTGTAGTCTGTTGATTACCTTGATTGCTTGATCGCTGGCCTGCTTATTATGTAATCACAAAAGTTCTCGAAGTGTAAATAATATTCAACAGCGCGTTTTTCGCTAATATTGGCTCATGAATGTATTCTGTGACATGAAACACTTCCATCAGCGAGTTCGCGGCGAAAGAGTTGAAGGGCAATGATGCCGCATTTTGATGGCTCGGCATCAGGAAAAAGCCGTGAAGTTGGTTTCCGTGGAAAAGGACGCAAGAAAGAGATTGTGAGGAGACAGTTCATTCAAGAATGGTGTTACAATACATTCTCTCCCTTGAGGTTTGTCACTGGGGCTGCTGGAGGTGTGGATAGTGGCGAGAAGAAATTCAATAAACTTCAGACTAGTGACTGTATTGTCTTCACTGAAATCCATTATATTTTCAAACGTGTGGCTTTATTGCCTTCACTGCCATAGTACATTTTCAAACAATTTCGACTCCAGCCCCGTTGAATCACAATGGGCGTAGTTCCCCGGTAATCCATTCCAGCTTCCGTGGCATGAAAATCTGAGTTGATATCATCCAGATGTTTGAAAACATATTTTACTCGACTAGCGATCACTAAGCGCCGACCCCTTTAGTCGGCTTATTGATTTAGTCGATCAAAATCAGTTAACCAAGTAATAGCGTGTACTATTAATGCCCTCTGGCATCGCATTTCTGTCCAGGCTATAACATTTATGCCCATGTGGAAAGTTGATCGTGTCCTCAACACAAGGATATGAAGTCCCCTTGGTAAAACCTTTCTAGCCCGGAATTTTCAATATGACTTAGCGGCCCGGGCCATGAGAACACTGAAAGCCGTACATATGCCCAACGTGCCCCACTCAAAATGAGCTAGGCGGATGAAATGATCAGACATGACACGTAAGAGGTTGGCACCCGGTCTCCACGGATCACATACAGTTCTATAAATCAAACCTTTTCAATGGACCGAATGCACATCCCCTTTTCTCAGCATCTTCTGCCTCTCTGTGACTAGCCGAGGCAAAACGGGAACTCCCCCGATTTGGATGGCTTCAGTCTTCCAAATTTTTCCTGAAGAGACACTGGGGCATATTGAAGAAGAGCCTAGTCCCTATAGACAGTTTCTATTTGGCAACCCCACCGTGACCTCATCAAGTATCGGAAACTGATCAGCGCATTCCTACAATTCACTGTCCTTTATCCCCCATACGTAGCGCTCCTTCCCAGGAAAACCTCACGCTGCCCATGGGCGTGGACCAGCAAGAGTCCTGTGTGGTTTTCAGGCGCAGTCGGGCCCAAGTTCTCGTGTTGCTACTGTTTTCGTTTTGGTGGCTACTTTTCTCGGCGTCTCTGGCTCTCCACCCTGCTCCTGCCTCCTCTCATGCACCGCCCACGGGTGTCATTTCTATGGCGAGTACTAGCTGTGAGAAGGGTGCCCTGCACTCGTTTTGTCGCCTGCCAGGCATTTCGAGGGCAATCGGGCGTACTGGCATGGCGGCCAAATTTCCCCGCGGTCTGGCACCCACGCGCGGACCCTCCACGGAGCACGGACTCACCGCGTTGCGCTCCGCTTCTCCTCGTACTGCCCCTTTGAGCGCGCTTGCGGTGTTGGTACCACACCCTTCACTGTCGGCCGCATTCCGTTATGACATCCCACCTCCGTTCCCTCGTGGTGGTCTTGCTACAATCCATCAGTGGTTGCACTGTCCATCCTCAAACTATTTAAAAAAAAGTTTTCCTGACATAAAAGTTCTCCTTCTCTCTCTTTTCACCTTTGTCCCACCCTCGTCTTTCCTCCTCTTGCCCTCGACCTATCATGTCTGCTCCTCTGGCTTACACTGGTCCGATCCTATCTCCCGCGCCTCCGTTTCTGGCGACCCTTCCCTTGTCTGCTGCGTCTGGACAGCCTACAGCTCCTGTCGACCCCAAGGACACCATGCCTGTGCCGGCCGTTCCGTCGGCGCACGAGCAAAAGGGTCTGCCCAAGTCTCACGCTGCCGGACTCAGATCGGTTCAGGACTCTCTTGGTGCCCACAACGGGGGAATTTTCTCAGGTGTGCAGCTGCCCATGTTGGATCCTGCAAAGGATGTCCTTAATGCGGACCCAGGACCACCGATCGGCCCCCCCTCTACGAGCCGTGTGATCACGCGCTCCGCAACTCCGCCTACTGGTACTGGCGCGTCGAGCTCACGACCTTTGACCCGCCCCGGACAAAGAAACCTCTGCCCCCATGGCGAAGCGCGCCATGCAAAATATCGAAATTCTCGGTCTCGCGGATGTAACCAGAACGATCGAGACGCACGTGACGGATTTGGTTCTCGCACTCAGCAGACTTACCGTCGAACTCCGCCTGGGGGAACGCGCACCCACGGGTGCTCTCCCGTCTGGTAGGCCGCCAGTGCCACGGTCGCGCTCTGCGAGCGACGCCTCGCGCGATGCGGACATCACGGAGCTCTACCATCGCGTGCGGGAGGTTCGTGCCGTGGCCGACGATTCGGTGCCTGACGCCGCTGAAATAACTGAGCAGGTGTTGGCCCTGGAGCGCCAGCCCGTTTCGTCGGCCCATGACGCGGAATTGGGTGTCGGCCCTGGGCCCTGGAGGACCGCGCCGCGCCGTCGGGTGCTCTTACTGCAGATGCCCTGAGCACCGCCGTTGCCCTGCGCTTCGGGGAAATCGCCGGTGATCGCGACGCGCTGGATGCCGCGATGCACGTGCAATTCGAGGCTCAGACAACGGCCAATGCCCAGCTCCGTCTGGAGATCATCGACCTTCGGAAGACCTTGGCCGCCGTCCAGACTACCCTCGCGCGCCTCGAGCTCGGCGGCCGGTCCCAACCTCGGGCAGAACCAGCTGCTCGTTCCGTCACTCACCCCCGCCGGCATGCAGCCACGCGCCCGCTCCCCGGCACGCGCCCGCTCCCCGGCGAACGACCGGTAGGCAAAGCGCCCCCGCAGACTGCAAGGCGTCCTAACAATGGACCCCTTTGCGGCGTCACGGAAGACTCCCCTCGAGCTCTTTTTGTCCGCTATCACGCCCGCCCTCCCCGCCTTCACCTTCAGTGCACCATACCATGTTGGAATGGACTTGGCCCATCAATATCATCTCCTCATTACATTGGATTCGATCCATCGAATAGGATCTTCCGAGCTTGCTTTGAGTTCTAGCGTGCTCGCCGCAGCTAAGTGTAGCTCCGGTCCTTGGGCGACACGCCAGTCGACTTGATCCATAATAGACAGCTCAGAAAGATTTTTGAACGACCGTAACAAAGGGAGGGCATGCTAGATGGATACAAATGAGAAACGGAAGGCTGCGCAAGCCGGAGATGCCGATTTACCAACCAGTTCGATCGGATAAGAGAAGCAAAGTCGTCGCAATCCCGGGAACCTTTCGAGCACGTCTGTGGATTTAGAAAGTGAATTGGGAAAAAATCGGTGTATGTCGAAGGTGAACTCGCCTCCAATGCGTTCCTTGTGCGAAGCAAGGCCGGCGAGTGTATCCAACTGGGGGAAGTGCCTCTGGGCCGCCACCAAAGCACCTCTCTCTGTGTATTATTGGAAAAGTCAACGACGTGACGGAGGGAAACACCGAGAATAGCGGGGAAAGCTCGTGTGGGACAGATAAGCTGGTGATGGTGGGGAAGGTGTGCGTCTTGAAAGCATGACGGAGAAAGAGCAACATGACATTATGGGCCTAGAAGTGAAGTTGTAGTCCTCGGACATTCAGCAGATCGTGCAGAAACCGCACAAGGTCGGCAGTCGGTTCTCCAGAGACTCTCATGGTGCCGTCAGAATGGTATACATTACCCGGATAGGTGATGTGGACATTTCTGGATACCGTGAGTGAACACAGGCATTGCAATCCTGAGCTTTGACGTACCGGATATAAGGGGAAATGAGAGGAAAAGACGAGACTCACCCACTGAAAATTCTTGAGCTTCGGGGGATTGCTTCATTCCTTGGAGAGTCCCGATATCTTTCATCCCTGTCGCAGGTAGATCAATTGACGTATGTCGTGGTGAGGCTTTGCCTCTTCCACAGCATCGAAGTCAGCCTCGATTTCGTCCACTCCCTTGCCCTCACGTTTCAAAAGGGCTTCAACAGCACAGTGGCATGCAGGTCGCTGTCGTCAAATAGCGCTTTGGGAGCAAACCATGGCAGTATATGGGCCTAGGACCAGCTTTTCAGCGGCTTGATAATTATGAAAACGCATCGGTGTACCTCAGTACCAACAAGGATGGCAGAAGGCCCATTCATGTTTTCGAAATGCACCACATTGGCATGGAAAGGGGGAGCCTCCCCGATGCCCCCTTCGCCACCATGTTCACCATTTCCACCAAGTCTCACGTTCAGCTTTGTCAATAAAGATCACAGATTCATCTGCCCTGTATCGCCCATCCAGGTTTCTTTTTGTCCCCTTGCCCTGGTACACAAACGTGCCAACAGACAACAGAGTCCCGGTCGCCACAACCGGGGCCTGGTCACGGAAGGCGACGTCGTGGCAGGAAGCAGGATAAGGAGTTACGGTGTGACGTGGCGTCCGCAAGCGAGACGGCGGCGCCACACACTCGTAAACACCCGCTCGCGGACATAAATTCGGATAGGTACGCTGGGGTGAAATTTTCTGTGGGTCTTTCAGAGTACTCATTCCATGCCCACGAAGTTGATTCCACTGAGAAATTTGCACCCATTCCAATTTTGCATGAGGACAAAGCAAAATACTCTTGTGGAGTCAGAACTGCCTGCCTAGACTCGTAACCAGTCTGCCTGCTGCGCCAACTCTTAGTGCAAGCACTATGCCGTAGGCAGACTGGTACAACTCGGGAGTGTTAAAAGGGCTGAGCGCGGAGTTTGAAAATTTCCATTTCCATCGTTATGGCATCAAATTTAATTATTTCTTTTCAGTTCAAAGGAGGGGTAAGGATGTAAGGCTCATAGCTACACTTCTGTCTTTTCAGATTTTTTATTTTACCTCCAGAGAGTCTGCGCACGAGAGCCAGTTTTAATCGAGAAACTTACTTTCGGACCGACGTCACCGGTAACGACGTCATCTGCCGTCATCGGCGCCACCCAAGAATTTCAAACTCCGGGCTCAGCCCTTGGGCGTGTCCCGAGTTGTACCAGTCTGCCTACGGCATAGTGCTTGCACTAAAAAATTGCCGTGGCAGACTGGTAACGAGTCTACTGCCTGCCCAGATGCGAAAAATATTACACTACTTGAGCTGTCGGCAGTTAAATTTTCCATGGCTCTTCCTGAGCACTCATTCCATACTAAGGAACCTAATTTGAATAAGAAACCCATACCCATTCCACTTTTGAACGAGGGAGAAGCAAAATGGGCTTGTGGAGTCAGGACTGCCTGCCCAAATGCGAAAAATATTACACCAGTTGAGCCACCAGTGGTTAAATTTTCTGCGGGCCTCCCACTTATAGATAATTGTAGTGAGTGCAGTGGATGCGTGAAATTTCCTCCGGATACTGAAAATGGTCAACTTGGAGTGGCGATTGCGAGCCCAATTCTCAATGGATTTGGGTCAACCATCATATGTATGCAATCGCTTTTACGACTACTTTCAGGCTGTATACAATGCCAAATACTTAACACGCAGTGTGTTGCTTGAATTCCCGATGCTATTGAGTCGGCCCAGCCGAACTACAGCACTGCCTCTGTGAAGAATGAAGAGCTGCCGAGCCCGTAGATTAACGACCAGGGGTTTGATAAGCTATGGCTTACCGGCAGCAGTCCCAAGCTGCATCTCCCAAAACCAGCTAGAAACTCCGCCCTGATCTTGAGACGGCAACTACTACTTCCGACTGGCTAACCGGCCACCGGAAGATTTTCGCATGTCATACAAACGAAAGAGTCGATGTATTGTCCATTTTAGCATACCAGGGCGTAGTCCAAGAGGTTGAGAGTGGATTCTGTGCGGAGTCAGCCGATTGATCATGGTTTGATTGATTGGTGAATATTTTACCGCGGCAAGTCCGACAACGTCCAAAATGGCCAGGCATCCCGCCTCGTATGTGGAACGCATTGTTTCATTTTTTCACATTTCGTGTAATTGAGAGATCAGATGGTCAATCCAGTACTGGGTGCCACATTCCTTCCACGCCGCTCCCTCCAGCTGCACCCGACCTCGATCTTTAATATCCTTTCCATCGTGGGACTGTGAGTTCGATGCACATCAGGCTGAGTGTTCGCTCGGAGCTCCTTTACGATCTGATTTTTGGTCTCGACTGGCTGTTCTTCTGTCGGCAAACTCGTCCGCATGCTTCATTTGTTGTTGCCTCTCTAAACTAGCGCTTGGGATGCCGCAACTGAGTACAATGTCCACTGTGTTTCTGTATTGATAAATGCCATTTCGTGAACATAGACCATGCCAGTTCCGTCTGCGGTCTCAATGATGCGCCGTCGAACGCCCATCAGCATACACAGTGAGTGTGTGTCTCCCATTTTACGCTGTTTGCTCTACATTAATATCTTGAATAGCTCCGCCCCCGTCCTGTTCCAGCCGCGTGCTCATCGCATTTCGAACATTCTACACGTCTGCTGCTTTATCCATGCCCAATGACCGTTCCATCTGTGTGAATATTGTTCGTGATATTGCTTCATCATCCTACTACCATTTCTGTATTTCGGACAGATTTAGGGGCATTGCAAATCATCTTCAGTTACGCGCTATTCGCACCATGTTTCCCTGCACCATATTGTCACCTGCCCGTGTGCTGTGTGCACTGTCACCCCGCGTCCTGATCGCTCCTCTTGTGGAGCTCTGGGACGTGATTTTGAATGTGCTCCAGAATGAAAGCTGTTTTCGATCTCTTTATTAGCAACACTGCTCATGTTTGCTGAAAGTCTAGTCCGTTTTTAAGGTCAGGTGTCCGATTGGACCAGAAAGCTTATTACATAATCAGGTTTTCGAGCCCTTCCTGATGCTTTTGAACCTCTTTGACGGCTTTGCGCAATGGTTGAAGTTGGTGAGTTTTTGTCACATCGATGTCACACTGCATTCGACGACAACCTACCATATGGTTTCGAGGACGATTTTAGAGATTCTGAAGAGACAGATCGTCTCAAATGAGCTTCAAAAGCTACCTTCTATGCAAAAACATGCAGATAGATATGCAGGGTAGCCAAAACGACACGAAAAGAAGTCAAATTCAAACTCCGACACTTACGTAACAAGATCCTGGTCCGGTCGGGACCCCGCGGTTAGGAACAGACTTCAATATAATGAGGTACGAGTTGATATATATTGAAGCGTCTGTCTAGGAGAGACTACTGAAAGTCCGTCTGACGTGCATTGTTCTCAACATGGTTTTGGAACTACCAACTTGGCGATTCAGCCGGCGTGCCGTCTTCCATCTCTCCACTATTATCTCTTCATTCTTTCATCTAGTTATTGCTGACTTGTTCAAACTATTTTCTGAACTGTGCAGATGTACGGAGGGAGTTGCGAATCGGCCTCGACACTCAAGTCCACATGCTGACTGCCCAAGACAGTCTTGGACAGCTCTGCTGAAGGCTCGGACAATACAGTCTGTGATTACACAGGGCCTAAGACGTACAGAACAAGGACAACACGAGAAGCATGTTGGTGCAACACCAGGAACAACGGGCAGCCCCTGTGTCAAGGCATCAATTCCTTCCACCTTGAGTCGACGAGCTGACCGAGCCAATTTCGCGTTTCGTGCAATGTTTGCTGCAGCCCCATTAAGAACAGGCTCCAAAATTATGCGGAGCTGCTTGTCTTCGCCCATATATGCTTGAAGTCTGCTCACAATCGGCATTACCGAAGGGTCACAATCAGTTCTACTTTTAATATTGAACACGTTCGAACCTGCGGTGCAATGGAGCCATATTGCCAACGCGAGGTTCCAAGAACACCCGTCATTTTTCCCTGTCGTAAGATGCTTCCCCACGCTGTATGGGAAGTTGAGCGGTCGTTCAAGGAATGGTCACACGTGTTGAACAATGGCGAATCCTTTGCACATAAAAGAATGAAGAAATGCACAAAGTTTTAAATTTATTGACACAAGTGAGTATTAATATTGTTGATTCCTCCATGCCTAGCTCCTTTGCTGCTTGGGTTGCAATGAGGAATGAATTTCGCGGGCTCATCAAAGTAGACCTCCCTTAGGCACCCTAGCCTCAGCTTCTACCTATCCACAAATTGATGTTTATAATCCGATTGTAAAGTTCTTCTCTGGACAAAGAACTGACCAAAGGACGGGGCGAAGGCAATAAATCTGGGAGCACGGTGTTGAAACTTGAATATCCAGACCAATCTCACTCCTCGGTGTTCCCGATGTCCTGGTGGCCGGTAGCGGGCCGTGCCACTCGCCGGCCCTACCAGCTTATTATGTTCTTGTTGCGATGCAACATGAGGTATTTTGGCCTTTAATTGCCTATTAGTTCTGCCTATTTCATCTCCACACTTCCCCTTAATTTCTTTCTATACTTGCACCTGTTTCCAGGACCCGTAGTTCAGTTTATTCTCCTATGTAGTCCCATTTGTGTATATAAACCGCGGGCGCTGGCTCCAATGTACAACTTCTTCTCCCACTTCGTAGCATTGCATTTGCTTCGACGCAACTCGCTGCCCTTCAGCACTTAAACCACTGCCAAGTATTCGTAAAGGCCTTTGGGCTTATGACTTCTTCGGTTCAGGTGCTAAGGAACTGTTCACGGGTTCGAAAGAACCAACACACTCTCGGCACTCGGGATCACACCCGATCCATAACTCACATCTACTCTTCACTACAAGTGCCGTTGGCAGATTGTAAAATATGTTGATGCGCCATCAATCGGGGCGAAATACGGAAAAGACCGGAAATTCGAATAGAATCTTCAGAATTGGCCTGTGAAATTCGGTGCCCAAGCCATGGCTCAAACCACTGGTTCTGGCCTGGCCTCGATTGACCCTGGCTTTGGCTCTGGCCTTAGAATTTCAATGGCTATAAAACTGTCTACTCAGATTTTCGATAGAAAAAACTTTGTATTATAAAAGATATAACTCAGTTGGGCACGATCTCCCTGCGGGCGCGAATGTGATTGACTGCAAATAGGTGTATGCAGTCAAATACGACGTCGCAGGGGCCATCATCAAGTGGAAGGCACGTCTCGTTGCTAAAGGCTTTCAGCAGATCCCCGGAGTTGATTTCTTCGAGACATACGCGGGGATCGTGCGCTATGAGTCACTGCGAATGCTGTGGGCCATTTGCGTCAACCAGCCAGGCTGGGTGATGTGGTCCATGGACGTCGTGAGCGCATACCTGAATAGCCCTATGAACGAGGTGGTGTATATGCGGCAGCCAGAGGGTTTTGTGGTAGAGGGTGCGGAGGACAAGGTCTGCTTGATGAAGCTTTCCTTGTATGGGATGATGCAGTCGGGACGCAACTGGGCTGATCATCTAGAGCAGTCCTTCGTCAGCTTGGGATGGACCCGATCTCGCGCTGACCCATCCATTCGTATCAGGTCTTCAGCCGCCGGAACATCTATTGTCGGTGTCTATACCGACGACATCGACGGTATCTCGTCTACTGCCGCCGCCGCCGCTGAAGCCCAGAACGGTATCAGATCTGCATACCAAGTCACTGATGTTCCCCGCACCTCGACTTCACTTGGCATGACCATCGAATATGACGAAAGCGCCGGCTGCATTTCCATCTCCTCCCGCCCCTACCTCGAGCGCGTCCTTGTGCGCTACGGCATGGCCGACTGCAACCCCAAGTCTACGCCGCTCGCCGTTGGAACCCAGCTCACGTTGTCGATGGAGCCAACGTCCGCCGCCGACCACGCATTTATGGCAGATAAGCCATACCGCGAAGCCGTGGGATCCCTCCAGCACGCAGCGAACACCACCCGTCCCGATATCGCATTCAGCATCAATCGACTCGCCGCATTTGTCCAGAATCCCGGTCCCGCGCACTGGCGCGCGGTGCAGCACGTCATGGCGTACATCAAAGGGACCCTGGACTACAAGATTTCATATCGGCGGGGAGGTGGGAGCGGTATCAAGCCCCTCGGATGGGTTGACGCAGATTATGCAGGGGATATGGACACACGTCGCTCGACGTCGGGAGAGGTCTTCATGATGAGCGGTGGGCCGGTGTCGTGGTCGTCGAAGCGCCAGGCGACAGTGGCGTTGTCGACGACGGAAGCGGAGTATGTTGCGCTGACGCGGAGCGCGAAGCAGGTTATGTGGATGTACAGCTTCCTTGAGGAGCTGCACCTGCCGCAGGAGCGCCCGGCGGAGTTGCGCGGGGATAATATGGGATCGGCGGCCTTGGCTCGCGATGCAAAGGGCCACGCTCGTGTCAAGCACATCGACATTCGCGAGCACTATGTCCGCGAGCGCGTGGCGGCTAACGACATCGCCGTCCATCATGTCTCATCTGCCGACAATGTCGCCGATATTTTTACCAAATCCCTTCCCCGTGATGCTCATCTCGCCTGTGTCCGTGCGCTCGGTCTCACAGAGTAGGAGGCAGTTCCATGCGAGGGGGAGTTTTCCTTTTCCCCATATCGCTCAGACCACGGTCAATTTCCTTATCCTTTGCTGTAGTTTACTGATTACTATACTGTCCCCGAGCAGGGGGAGTGTTGAAGTGGT
The DNA here is from genome assembly GCA_029378395.1 of Mycena leptocephala. Classification (NCBI taxonomy): domain Eukaryota; kingdom Fungi; phylum Basidiomycota; class Agaricomycetes; order Agaricales; family Mycenaceae; genus Mycena; species Mycena leptocephala. Next base: position 562,042 of record JARJLF010000010.1, read on the forward strand.
GGCTCGGCTGGCCATATAGCCGGCAGTCGGGCTCACGCCCGACTGCGTAGACCTACCCCTTAATTTGTATCACCTGGCTCAAACCTGGCTGCCGGGCTCTTAGCTACCAAGCATCCTTATATACAACCTACATATTGAGACGACCCTCAGTTGTTCACCGTATCGTGCCCAACTGAGGTTCGTCTCTTTATCTCTTTATTTATTCTTCTCATACTTATTTCATACCTAGTTATATCTTTTATAGGTGTGGAATATACAGTTGTTCACCGTAATCAACCACAACTAAATTATTGTTTAACCTAGGCTGTAGTTAACCGCGCCACCGTGTATCGGTGGCCTGCTTATTACAAATCATCGGAGTTTCAATTTTTGCCATGCATATTTAGCACTTCTAGGAGCCCCATTTTCAAACTTCTGGAGAGAAAGAGTATTCAAATGTGTGTCTGACCCCAAATAGCTCTTCAAATTATTCTTTTTCAACTTCCATTCTCGTTGAATGAAAAGAGCAGATTTGTCAGGATTTGTCATCTATTGATCCCTCAAATTCGAATCACTCTGCCGCCGCACGAGTTGGGCGGGCAACTTGTTCAAAATTATGCTAGCAAATACTATAGGACCTCGCATTTGTGAAAAACACGTTCTGGAATGCGTACTAGCATCCAAATTCTTTCCGTGATTTGTAATAAGCAGGCCAGCGATCGCTCGATCGAGCTTATCAACAGACTACAACATGCGAGGCACGAGCACCAAAACTGTTGTAGCGTCTGTCTACGAGAGACTATGTTTAACCGAGGCCGAAATCCATGTTCTCCTAAATAGCCAAACCTAAAGGTTCAGCAATCACTGGCGGAAACACCGTAAACAATTCATTGCGGCCCAGATATAAAGCTTGGACATTCGTGATATGATATTTTTTACTTCTGACCAAAAAGACCCTACTTGCGTTGTCTCCTCCAATATGCTGAAAGGTATGTGATTAAATATCCGGGTGGAAGCAAGCCAAAATTGTGCTACAACAAAATGGCATTGTGTACACGCTATCTTCACCGTGAAAAACCGTATTTTGCCTGCGAGATAGTGTGGGAGGCTAGTAACTAGCTCAGCCCTCATGAAAATGTGCAATAAGGTCACGTGTTTGAAAATGTGCTATAAAGTCACGCGTTTGAAACTGTGCAATAAGGTCATGCATTTGACACGCCTCAGAAAATGGCTCTGGAGCCGCGCTGGAGGTGAAAATGTAAAGGAGGGCAATAAGGTCACGCGTTTGAAAATGTGCAATAAGATCACGCGTTTGAAAATGTACAATAAAGACACGCATTTGAAAATGTGCAATAAGGTCCCGCGTTTGAAAATGTGCAATAAGATCACGCATTGAAAATGTGCAATAAAGTCACGCGTTTGAAAATGTAAGGCATTGCAATACAGTCCCACGGTTGAAAATGTGCACTCATAAAGTCGGCAAAACACAAAGCGCTAGAGAGATCACTTATGCCTCCAGACAAACTTTTTTTGGCGTAAAATGACAGGCATAATCAGGGCTAGCCATTGGCGATGCGCGCGCCCCAGAAAATGGCTCTGGAGTGGTGCTGGAGGTGAAAATGTGAAGGAGGGCAAAACGGTCACGCGTTTGAAAATGTGCAATAAGGTCACGCGTTTGAAAATGTGCAATCAAGTCATGCGTTTGAAAATGTGCAATCAGATCACGCGTTTAAAAATGAGAGTAATAGTTAGATTGGTCTTAGCACGTCAGAATGTTAACTTTCCCCGCCACTATGTATGACATGAACTTGGGCCTATTACACACTCGGCGTGGTCGCAAGAAGTGTCTGGGACCCTCGGGGGGTACTTTACGGAGCCACACTGATTCTAAACGACTTTCCCACCAGGACCGTGTCCATCCGGTGAGTTTTGACTGAGCCTGGGCCCTTCGAGCTCTCCATATTACGTGTGATTTGCAGGCGAAACACAGTGTGAGCGTAATCAAATCGCGACTCCAACGACGGGATTTTTCTTAGCTAGCTGCAGGTATTCTGAACGACTTTCCCACCAGGACCGTGTCCATCTGATGAGTTTCCATTGAGCCTCCGCCCTTCGAGCTCTCCATATTGCTCGTGGGAAACTGCGGGCTCGTTGTCTATTGATCCGGGGCAATGGGTACTAGGATCCCAACCAATAAGGCGGGATCTGCCGTCTACCACGCTGCCTCTATTAAAACCACCGAAACTGTTGTAAATCCGTTCGGGGACAACCAGGGTTCCTTTGTATGGGCTCGTTATCTATTGATTCGGGGCAGTGACTAGCAAGCGAAACACTAGCGAATATCTTGGTGACGAGGAGGCCGGGGGAAAAAGTGTTGCTTCGTCTCTTCACAGCCTCCCCAATTTCTCCGTTGTCTCGGCCTCACCAAACTCGTCGTGGAAGAGGGTAAAATTCGTGGCTTCTCGCGCCTCAACAGCGTCATCCCGCTCCATTCCGTGACAAGCAAGGCCGCAGTTTTCAGGTCGGAATGAACGAAACAAATCTTTCCGCGAGCTCACCATGGAGATCGCTTTGTGCTCGCTAAACTGCTCTCGTTCCTTGTCAAGGATTAATTAAAGGGTCCTTTGAAGTTCTCTGATACGGTTCAAAAATGGTGGGCTATTTTTACTCTCTTTCGTGTACAGTCCGCAGAGCGTCCACAGGGATGTCTAGAGGTAGCACATAGCTTCCTGCAAATCCAGTGGACAGGATGTGGCTTGTCGAAATCACCTCGGAATCGGCCGTGGGTGACGAAGGGTCAGCCGATGATATCCCAGGCTGAATATATACATCTATGACTACTGTCAGAAGCGTGGCTTCCGGGAGACAGCCAGAGAACTCCTTCAGGAGGCGGATATGCCACACCCGAGTTCCCCACTCAGCCTACCGCAGGGCTTCCTGTTCGAGTCCGTAATGATCCTTCTCTTATCGTTTCGCGGCTCACTCACTTTATAGATGGTGGAGCGTCTTCTGGAAGCTTTCGTCGCAAATGAAATATGATATGGTACGGATGGCGCCGCTCCCTACACGCAGGTGCGTATCTAGCCTGAAAGACGTTTGTCTGCCACCCGTTAAACTTACGCCATCCAATTCAGCACCACAGAAATCGGGCGGATCTGAGACAACTGAAAAGCTCGGTAGCGGCTCTACACCAAGGCGGGATGCTGCCACAATGTCCAGTCGGGGTCAACCGCGTATCCCCCTCCGGAATGACCAGGATTCCTGCCAAAAATAGTGGCCTGCTAGCTAGTGGCTGTGGAGAACAGGATGAAATCCTCGGTTCGGCGTCGCCTCACATTGACGATACACTGCAGCCTATTGGTAGTAACCCAAGCCATCCCCGTGGCGGCCCGCGGTTTCGATCTCAAATGGCCTGTTCTCCACAGAATCCTGACCTGCAATCGCAAAGATACCCCACAACTTAATAGTGACCCCTCAGATTTTCGGGTGAGATTGCATTTGTCAAACATGCCAGATAATGTCCGCCGAGCTGCCCAACCTGTAAAAACGGCGTAAACGGACGGTACGTACGGGACCCGTCTCGTTTAGCCCCTCAAGTCTTGAATTTGACGGCCGGGTCCACCCAGTGCGTAACGAAAATACGCCGTAATACGGATGGTTTGATGCCCTAGTGGTAAAGGACATGCGGGGCCTCAGTCTGTGTCTGTAAAGGCTTTGAACAGGGCGTCATCTACACGGTAACCCGACAGTTGCAATGTTTCGACACTGTTGTTAACTTGCCGGAGAAACTGGATGAGGTCATCCGTCTGGATATTGGTCACATCAGCATGATATGCTTTGAGTGAGAGATGCTGCAGGTTGAAATTCGATCGATAATCACATATTCTCGACAGACCCAGAGGAGGCAATGTTTTTGCCTGAATATCCAAGTCAAGAAGATTGGGAAAGGTGAAGACTGCAAAGAAGTTGCCCGGTAGCTGCCCATTGACGTGTATCCTGAACTGGCCCAGGTGGATCAATTGAGTCACCCATAGTTCTACCATTTGGACTCAACCCTTGGAGCTAGCCATAGGAATTGACTCCTAAAACCACGGCTCCAGCCATGCATGGCTAGGGCCATGAGATTAATTAAAATAACAACCTGCTTGCACCGGGGATTGAACCAAAAGCTACTATGTTACACAGGCATGAAACCATATGTAACCCATTAACCAACTGAGCTAAGGGACCATTATAAATAGCTAAATGGACAGGGCTATCATGTGATTTTCCGAAGTCTTGGAGCTGATGAGCCAAAAGCGGAGCCTGAAAGGCTTCATACGGACAGGCTTAATTTTATAAAGAGAGAGATAACAATCCCTTCATTTTACGCTGCAGAAAGGAACGGGCACGCGCGAAAATACTCACACTGTATGTTGCGGCTGTAGATGCAGCTAATGCTTTTCTCTCTACGGACCACCCAACATTATGGCTGAAGCTCATCCGCATGGGAATGGGGGGTGCAATTTTCGATTTACGCATGCTTACAATAACTGCCCTCCGCATCATCGGGTATTGCTCTCCTTCTAGACTTTTTCTGCAGATCGCTTCTTTCTCCCAGATCCAAGGTTTCGGTATCCTCCGTCCAAAAAGCATCCCAAATCTTTGTCAAAGATTGCCCAGTTCGATCCCCGGGAGCCTTCGATGTCGATTCTGCAGAATTGCGCGGTGGTGGTCAGCCCATGCCGTATATTGTTCATCCACGTCTTTTCTCCGTGTTTGTAGTAGGGGTAGACGATTGAGATCCATTCGTATATATCGTGGAGGCGTAAACGGTGGTTCGTGGAGGAGAGTATAGCCTGGCCGATCAGAGTGGCATATGTGTAGTTAGGCCGCTGATCAGAGTAGGGACCTGGGGGCAAGGTATACGGTGGGACCGGCTGTTTGAGGGGTCGACCTGAAATCGTCGACAGTGGTCTGGTGGATGAATTTGGTAACCATAAGGACTGATTCTGCGTGTCGGAAATGTCATAGTGGGAAGGCTCGGGATATGTCGGGGAGCAGCAGGTCGCGCTACTTGTCCGGGTCGGCAAAGCATTCTTGACCTTGGACTTCTTCTTGCGGGAAAGACGCTGACGCTCGAGTACAACCTCCATAATGTTGATCTGGCGAGGAACTGACTCCTCCTCGGCTTCAGCCTTGACAATGGCGCGGGGTGTGTTGGGAGACAAGGAGGCGTCGGAGGAGGGCCCAAATTTGAACAGGAAGCTGCTGCCCACGGGGAGTGAGCGCTAGTGAGCGGGAGAGGGCCGGGGAAGTATTCAAATCACCCGCTCGGAATGCATGAAGGGTGTACCAACCCTTCCCGGGAGTCACTGAGAAGCTGACGAATTTCGTCGCTGCGTTTGTTGAGTTCATTCCGGGTGAATCCTAGCGAGTTCAAAGCCTGGGATATGGGGGAGGCTGGTGGGTTCAAGTGGGCCATACGCTGAGCAAGGGATGTCTGCGGCACAGTGAACAGTGATGCCTCAGGCACTCCTTCCTGAGAGTCAATGAGGAACTGGCGAATTTTGTCGCTGCGTTTGTTGAGTGCCCCCCGGGTGAATCCCACCGGGGAGGGGATTTTTTTTGCACACGCCAATGAAAAAATAGCTGTTTGGAGTGGCCGGAGCTTGCGGAACCCGGCTTGCACAAAGTGCGAGGCCAAAGTCCCAGGGCCGCGGCCTCTGCTCAATACGTGATTATGGGGGCCCGGGCCCGGGACCCACAGCTCCGCACGGAGCCGGGGGTGCCATGAAAAGTAACTTTTGTAAACTAACTTGCCCTGCAAAAACTAACTTTACTTTACTTATGGCTGGGTAAGCTACTTTCACAAGTAAAGTAAAGTGAAAGTACAAGTAAAGTACGTGCAAGTAACTTACCCGTTCCATCAAAGTTAATTTGGTTGTGTTTGCCCTAAACTAACTTTTGTTAACTTGAGGCCATTGGAGCACTCTGAGACATGTTTGGTGTATACAACTAACCCTTTGAGGTCTATATGAGGTATTCTATCTATTCGTCTCGACATTCCGACTACCCAGCACGATGGAATGGGCGAGAGTCCTAAAGTGGAAGTTAACCCCCGATCTCTCTACCAGGAGCCCCAACAAATACCAGGCCATTCCTTGGCATGGAGGGGCCTCAAGTACGTCTCCAGGTGGTCTCCCAGTCCGATAAGGTCCTCTATCTGAACGTACAGACAAATTATGGGCGAATTTGGGCGTATCTGATCGTATAAGTTACTTTTTGCAGAGGATTGATGCAATCAGTGATCTAACTTGGGCTGCCAACTTCCCTTGCGTTCGCTAAGCCACACCTCCCTAACTTATGTTTGTTGTTTTCCTGTCATCTGGTGAAGGATTTTGAGGTGAATGCTATCTCAGCTGCGTTGTGCTTCGGATAGCTGTTCCAAGCAACCAAAATCAAGCATGGAGTCTACTGACCCCGCATTTGCATCTTGGATGATAAAGCTTGGGGGTGCCTCCCTAACACATTCAAGGACACCATATCCCAGTCAAACGGCCCTTTTCAATGAATTTGTAAAAGAAATGGGCTTATGAAGAGGAGAAATCAAGCGAAGTGCTCGTTTCATACCCCTCCATGGCACAGACCGCGAAAATTGAAAGAGGCGCGTGTTGGTTTTCGGGCTCAACTCAAACGCGTCATGTCACGGCAAGTGACAATCACGCGACACACGGCTCTGCAGCTACTTCTCCGTCTCATAAGTTCCCCTCAGACGACACTATTCTCATGATCTCAAGCGCCGTGTTATCCACATGTCTCAGAGACTCCACTTGAGCTCCACTGAGATTGCACTGCTCCTTGATATGCCTCTACGTGTTGTGCTCTCAGGAAGAACGGAAATATTGACGTGAATGTCCTTCTTCATCTTCATTTTCACGAGGACGTCATTCACTAAACTATCCAGTCGTCTTTGGTACGAAGATTGATGGTTGGTGCGTTCTTAGTCGCTGTCGAAAACTTGTACGCGAGAGTCGGTTTGCGTCCAACACTGACACAGCCAATTGTTTCATGCATAAGTTCGATAGCGTGGTCGAATGAAACCGAGGATTTCAAGGAAACACGCAGGCTTCCCTCGGTGGCGGCCTTAGGCACCATGAGGACAATTTCTATCATTCAATCAGACACACGCCTGATGATACAGCTGCGCAGACGTGCTTTGCAACACCGGCACAGGCACAGACTTTACAACCTCAACGACTTCACTTTCAATGTCAGAATCTACTTCTGGTGGAGCGGAATCAGCTCACGGGCATTCAACGGCAGGGAATAAATACGCACTTTTCGTTTTTTTGCCCTTCAGTGGTGTGGCTTTGGTTTTAGTTTTTGGCTTTGGGCCACGTTTCCCCTTGGCAGGTTTCTCCGGTCCAATATCCTCACCGTCAGAGGTCGGCTTGGTCTTTGGCTTCGGCCCCGGTTTCTGTCTCGCCGGAGGAGCAAGATCAGTATCAGAGACAGAAGTCGCGTCCGATTTGCGCTTCTGTGACCGCGTGGTGCGGGCGGGGACAGCAACAGACGGGGGAAAGTCCTCGTCGGACTCAGAAGTTCCATAGGAGCTGGGGAAGAAGGAAATTCAAGTGGGCGTTGCTCCGACTCGGAAGGAGACCACGGGGAACAGGGCTCCGGAGAACCCGGGGTCTTAGACTGGTGATTGCCTAGTTTCTTTTTGTGCTCTCGATAGATTGCCAGGGACTTCTTGTTGGCCATATATCTACGGTGAGTAGCACAGGCGACGCGCGTCCACAGAGTGACGAAGACACTGATCAAATCACGGGAAGTCACGAAATTACGGAGACCAAGAATAGACGCGACGCGTCTCAATCAGTGCGACCAACACGCGCCTCTTTCAATTTTCGCGGTCTGTGCCATGGAGGGGTATGAAACGAGCTCTTCGCTTGATTTCTCCTCTTCATTGAGCCAGAAATCATACAGCTAGAGCAAATTATGCACAGAATACAAGAAAAAGCTTCGAAATAGGTAGGAAGGGAAGGAAGTGAACGAATTCACTTTTAGACTCTATCACCTCACTAGAAGCATATCCAAGCACTCTGTCTCAAAAGACCAAGTCATTTGGATAAGAATTCGGATTGCTAGTACATTTTCACGCTCGGAGGAGCCTCAACTGGTGGAGGGTGAAGAAAAAAAGATTTTTTCTTTGATTCTTTTCTATCACTAATTGCGCCCGAATTATCCCGAATTATCTAGCTACACTAACTGACCAAAATGATTGACCGATCGGTTTTTGGACCATATCTTGGCATTGAGATAACATTTTTGGGTCAAACAAAATGTAGGATCATGGAGAAAAATCCTACGGACCGTTCTGTACTACTAATGAGATCAATTTTGCGGCTGACATATCTCACGATCTCCTGGATATTTTTACACAATTCAAAGTGTGGGATGGTAGAGAACCTCCTGAACTACAATCTGACAACTTTGGTTTGTGCTCCAAAAAATCGGAGCTCGAGTTGAAAAAATCAGTTTTCATTTTTTTTCCGTATTCGGCCCCGAGTGATGGCACATCAATATATTTTGATCTCATTAGTAGTACAGAACGGTCCGTAGGGTTTTTCTCCATGATCCTACATTTTGTTTGACCCAAAAATGTCATCTCAATGCCAAGATATGGTCCAAAAACCGATCGGTCAATCATTTTGGTCAGTTAGTGTAGGTTTCATCTCAATTCGTGCAAAACTGAGTGAGATATGGACGAATCGGTCGCCGACATCGAAATCTGACCGAAAACGGCAATTTTTCGCTCGCGCCTTCGGTACTGCCATTGGCTGTAATACATTTAGAAAGATGTGATAGAGTCAAGTTTGCAAAGAGTTCAGCAGTGGATTCAAATATCAAAATATTTCCTGATTGCAGTTATTGCCATTGTCTTGATGTCACTACAAGCACGATAAACTAGGATATTGAAAATTGTGACTCTATCACAAGTTTCAGAATACATAAAAATCTTCCCTTACAAAAGTCTAGGTCATTTGGACATGCCTAGATGCCGGTAGATTGAATTGACCCCAAAATCACCCCCAGACCCAGCTCACCAACTATGAAATATTTTCACAGCTTTCTTTCTATCACTAATGGCGCACGAATTACCTCGAATTATCTAGCCATGTCTCGTCTCAATCTGTGCAGAACTCATCAAGATACGGGTGAATCGGTCGCAGGGATCAGAAAATGCCCAAAATAGCAATTTTCTGATTCGCGCCTTCGGTACTGCCATCCGCTGTAAAAGCTTACATAAATCCTTCAAGTGTTTCCTTATCCCTGCCAAATACAGCCTAGCTTGTTGGTTTTACCACGCATTTTGAAAAGCGTGACTTGGTATGGAGAGCTAATTGCATGCTGCAATTTACCAGACGATACCCAGCACTATTCTGAGCAGCCCTGTCTGTTTGAAATTGTCCTGGCTGTGTTGGTTCTTGAACCAGAGGTCACGGAACTCTCCATATCGGATGTGGCAGTGCTGGAACCCTGGCCCGAATCAAAAGCACTTGTGAGGATTTCACAGCTACAATTTGAACCCTGGCTGTGATATTCTCGCTCGTGGGGAGTCCACAGGAGGGGATGATGTTGTAGTGATTGATATTGGGAATTGAACACCGGCATGAGGATGTTACAGGATGCCCACAAACCAATTTGTATTCATAAATCGCACTTTGAGCTGTTTGCATACTGCACTTGTGGACTTAGATTGGCATAATACACCCTATTGTACATTCGCCATGTGTTTTGACCTGGAAAGGGTGAAAAAAGAGAAGTTATATTAAATATGTAATTAGGAGTTCTGAGGAAGCCATCCCCTGCGAATATGAAGCGCGAAGCCAACGAGCCTAATAACGGAGGAAGCGGTGTAGATTTGAGACCGCAGTAGCTGTTCTACTGACTGCCGATCGAAAATGATGACCTACCACCAATTTTCTGTGCCAAGAAGCCACAGTTAGAGGTCAGAACAAAAACCCAAAGTGGCAGTCCGCTAGTCAGTCATAATGCAAAAAAGATCAAGTCTATGACCAAAGATAAAGGCAAAGAATTGAGTACAGGGCAGCTGTCCTAGTGAAAAATGATCAGAAAACATAGGATAAAACTCAATCCATCGCTCAAACAGCAGTTTTCAAGACCAGATAAGAAATGTGAGGATGCCATCCCTTGCAGATTTTGAATGGGAATCGAATGAGCCAACTCGCAAAGCAAACGGCCACGAAATGAGAGCAGAGCAAGTGTTCTAAGAAAAAAGATCAAAAAACGCCCAAAATGGTAAAATTTTCGTCCGTGCCTTATGTTCCGCAAATGGCTGTAAAATAAAAAACAATAATAAAAAATGGTGCAGCCAACCTTTTCTGAAAACGCTAATTTACCTTCCCACGACACTTTTCCACTATTAACCTTCCTCCGCCCCGCAAACAGCGACATCAACGAGTTTCTTTGGGGCATTCGGCAACCCCCGCCCCGCACACATTTCGATCCGCCCCGCAAACACATTTCGGCCCGCTCCAAATAAACTTGACCTCGGCCGCAGAGGGTATTTGGCGCCAGTATCTGTGGGAAGCAAGGTACATGGCCGCCCGTTCCTGTCGGCCCTGCTGACACGGTCTGTCAACACAAGGCACTGCTTCTGTGGGTCCACGAACTGATTTATCCCACATTAAGAGGCCAAACCCGGGAAGGAAAATAACGTGTATTGCGATGGTCCCTATGAGGCACGTACCTGTTGTGTATAACTAAAACCCGGGTTTACGCTGACTCAATTGGTTCAATTGAAATATTTTCCTGGAGCCTGATTTAATCTGAGCATCAATGAATGCCACCATGAGAAAGTATAAGTATGGTACATTACTGCTGTTTGCGGAACTTAGGGCGCGGCCGGTTTTTTTCTGTTTTCGACCATTTTCCGCCATAACAGCGATTGTGAGCTCATTTCAGGGCCGTTTGCCTTTAAAATAGGCTTATCCTCTCGGCAATGAAAATGCGGAGGGCACCAGTGCCAAAGATCTCCCTGATGCAATCAAAATTGCCTTATTAGGCAAATATCGGTTGTTTTGTAGAGAACAATGGGCATGATAGCTATAGGTGTCTGAATAATCTAAAAATTTGAGAGGATGGCCTTGGTTATTTTATGGAGGGCTGGAAATACCGGAATTTTTCATATCATATGCATTTCCTGTATACAAGGTACTAGAATATCCATCACCATGAGAATGCGGAATACTGGTGAAATAGAGCACACATTGAAAATACCGGTATTTCTAGCCCTCGATAATACTCATAACAACTACGCAGAGGATGTGACAAGTTCTGTGCAAAAAGACTGATATTGGCCTACTGAGGGAATTGTGATCGCATCATAATAATTGAAAGTGATGATGCACTCCGCATTTTCATTGCCGAGAGGATGAGTCTATTTTAAAGGCAAACAGTCCAGAAATGGCACACTGGCGGAAAATGGACAAAACAGGAAAAAAAATGGCTGCGCCCTAGGTTCCGTAAACAGCAGTAATAAATGTCCCTTGTGCTTCATTTCGGACAATTTGTTCTTGTGATTTGACTGCCCTGCCTAATACAGCCAAGCTTGCTGGTTTTCCCATCCCCTTTCGAAAAGCGTGACTTGGTATGGAGAGCCAATTGCATGCCACAAATTGCCAGATGATACCCAGCACTATTCTGAGCAGCCCTGTCTGTTTGAAATTGTCCTGGCTGCTTTGCTTGTTAAACCAGAGGTCACGGAACTCTCCATATCGGGTGTGGCAGTGCTGGAACCTCGGGCCGAATCAAAAACACTCGTGGGGTTTCCACAGTCACAATTTGATCCGTGGCTGTGATATTCTCGCTCGCGGGGAAGGGAGTCCACAGCAACAATTTGAGCCCTGGCTGTCTATATAGTCTTAAAGTGCTTGAAAAGACAATCACAACCATATGTAATTTCACCCCAATTGGTTGTGATTCGGGCTTGTAATAGTGTCCACAAGTTCACTATTTTTGGCAAAATTCCAACAAAATGGCCCAAAATAGCCATCTTGACCCATTCATTGCAAGCCTAAATCATAAACGATTTGTGTGAAGTGATATATGGCCAAGATCATCTTTTCAAGTACACAGATGTAGTTGGGTGAGAAACTTTGGGGTGGACGATGCATCTGGACTGAAGTGGGAGAAAGACAGCGGGTACAAAGTATTTTGGTTGAGAAGTGAAGAGGAAGATGAAGAGGGGACAGCTATGATTGAATGGCGATGATTGGACCCAACGGGAGAGTGACAAATGTAGGGAGCATGTAAACGTGGAGACGATAACACAGTTGACAGATGGGAAGGACCCGCATTAAAAATGCATCATTTTATTTGACAGTCTTTTACCAGGGTTTGTATAAGGGTTTCTATGTTGTGGAGGGAAGTCTGATGACAAAATCCAGAGCAGGTTTGAGCGATACAAAAACATCACTTAGGATACAGTTCTTGAGGATAAAAGGGAAGCGCAGACAGCGGCCAGAGGCAGCGAAAATGTTCGGGAACCGCGCAAGAGAAAACTTGGGACACGAATCAGCAGAAGCAGGGAGGGCATCTAATTACGAGTCCGATTAGTCTGCAACAATGGTGTATATAAGCACGCATGAAAATCAAGCACAAGAAAGACGACTCACCCTTGGGCGCAGAACGTCTGCTGGATCTACGAGTAGTAGTTTCCTGTTCTATCGTTGGCTTTGTGGTCTTGGATTTCTCATCCTTGCGGGGCTTGGCGGCGGACTGAGTGAGTTCTCCAAGAGCATCGCGCGCAAGCGTGCCCACGACGAAGAAAACGAAGACGAAAATATCATGCCAGAGATTTCTGCTCCGCGAAAGGCGAAGAAGAAAAGGCTAAGTGCTGATCAACGCCTGGCCGCAGCGAGTCTCAGAACTTACCCTTGTAAATCAGTTTCCGTAGTTTCATATAATATTATTTTACCAGTTATCAAATAAAATATGAACAGACCTAATTATGCTCGATTTCTGTCCTTGAATCCATTAGTTGTGTTCAGATATGCTTTCAGTTGTCCTTAACAACACAAATGTGTGCTGCTTGCGAGAGGATTCTTGTTTCTATCGTGGCTCGGGGGATACCTCCGAGTTTTTTCAGAGATCATATGGCATCCTAAGAGATGTTCTGCCGACTCAGAACTCATTAGCCGGACGATCCCTAGTGGCAAAGATTCTTTTCTTACGATACATGTGACTCAAACAAGTATAAATACTTGCGCTGTTTTCTCCGCCACTGTAACTCGGAGAATACCTCTGAAATTTTTCAGGGATCTTTTAACATCTTAGAAGATGTTCTACTTGCTCAGAATTTATTAGCTGGACGATCCCTAGTGGCAAAGACTTTTTCTTTTCCTGCGAGACATGTGACTCAAACAAGTATACATAGTTGCACTGTTTTCTCTGCCACTGCGGATGACGCCGGAGATTGTGTCGAATTGAGTTCTGTGCGGCACAGCGAGGAAGAATCTGATGATGAAGTTCATCAGGCGCCTGGATTAATCGATAGAACGAGACACAGACTTGTAGTCAAAAAGGGCCTTCAGAAAAACCTCCCAATCGCGCAAGTCGTCGCTGAGGGGCACTAAAGGACCCTTGCAACATCATCCGGTTGCGGAATCGTGAGGAGATCGTGGAAGATGGGGGATTCACGGGCCAACAGCCCACCGGAATCCCCGTTGCTGCTCTGGTTGTTAAGCCAGAGCCCTAATAGCTCTCTATCCTCGAGGGTGGCAGTGCTTTGAAGACCGGGCCGAATCAATAGCAACCCGTTAAGGAACCGCGCGGCGCGTGTTATTTGCCATTGTGCCGTTGAAACGTGACTTGGTATGGAGACCTAATTTTCCACACTTGAGTCTGAGGTGATAGACAGTGTGATTCTAAGCAAAACTGTCTCTCTGGATTTCCCATTGCTGGCCTGGTTGTTAAGCCAGAGCCCTGAAAGCTCTCCATACTCGAGGGAGGTGGTCCTGTGAAGACAGGGCCGAATCAATGGCAACCTGTTAAGGAACCATGCCCGGTAAAGAAAAATTCCGGGGAAATTCGCAGGGTCACTTTTTGAGGCACGCTATCCAGAAATGGATATCCTCGCTCAATATGAAACTTTCCGTGTCCTCCAGATTTTCTTAGCATGCTCTGAGCATAAGTGCGGACCCAAACAAGCTCCCAACGAACGCATCAACGCGATCCCAGGCTCGGAAGACGCACCAAGCTGCCATCAAAATTTGACCTGGTGTGGAGACCTACTTTTTCGCGCTTGATTCCGAGGTGATAGCCAGCGAGATTCTAAGCAAAACTGTCTGTTCAGATTTCCCATTGCTGCCCTGGTTGTTAAGTCAGAGCCCTGAAAGCTACTTGAGGGAGGCAGTGCCGGGCGCATTATTTGCTGTTGTGCTGTCCAAATGTGACTTGGTATGGAGACATAAATTTACACCCTTGATTGCGAGGTGATAGCCAGCATGATTCTAAGCAAAACCGTCTCTTCAGAATCCCTGTTGCTGCCCTGGTTGTTCAGCCAGAGGCGTGAGAGCTCTCCATACTTGAGGGAGGCGGTGCTGGGAAGGCTGGGCCGAATCAAATGGAAACCTGTTAAGGAATCCGGTCCGGCAAAGAAAAATTCCGGGGAAAGTTGCTGCGTCGTCTTTCACGCGGGCTGCTTTGTGCCCTGCTTTGGGCATGTTGGCGGGAGGTGGCTTAACGTCTATGTCCATCCATCCAGAAGCGTCGACAGGATGTATTTTCTTCCGTGCAGTCTGCTTCGTGCGAGGCTTTGGGATGTCCGCGGGAGGTAGCATTACATCCTTCATCCAGGAATTCGGGTTGGTAGGCTGCACCGTCTGCTTCGCGGTCTGCTTCGTGCGAGGCTTTGTCCGGTTCCGCATCCACATCCATCCAACGTTCTTCCACGGCCCTGGTGGTCTTCTTGTGGGCCCTGACCACCAGCAGGATATGCTGGTGTGCGGGCGGAGTTCTCTCCTCCCAGGTAAAAATCCCCAGTGTCCACCAGTCCACTGATGTCTTTCCCGAAGGAATGGTGAATATAGTGTAGTGGCCCAGGCCCGAAGGAGTCCAAATCCACCAATAAACAAGTGTAATCAGTTCAGCAAAAATACTGATCCAGATGATGTTCTCTTTGCGAAGGAAAGGGGTACTTCCCACTAGATTCAGAGTATCAAGAGTATCTCAAGTCCGTCCCAAAATCCACTGAGGTAAGCTGTTTCTGCCTCCCTGCCAAATTTATTCACTGTGTTGATCCTTTCCATTAGAAATCGGCTTGCAACTATCATAAAGTCGTCAACAAGCAAGATAAAAAGAAGTTCAAAAATATGGTCATCACCGGGACCGTCAATTGCCAGTGCAGTCATGTATTCATGCTTCCTTGTGTCGATCTTCCGGAGACTCTTCTCCTTACAACTTCCTCCCGGGACATTCAGCCGACCCCATCGCTTTTTGCTCTCGCTGCACTGACATTCGTCACGCGAGACCGTGAATCTGGAAGTGCTCCATCCGGTGGGAGCTGGGAGGATTGGAAGGTTTTTTCATTGGTGTTCCACGCCAGCGCACGATTGTATTGGTCAAATTGCGGACAAATATGCCTATGACATGCCTCAGCATATCGGGGATTGGGTTATAGCTGGACCACCGAAAGCTGGTCAAACCATATGACCCGTGTAGCAACTGCCAGTGTGCTTTTGAACGTGCCAATTCTGCCACCCTCTTCGAAGATGGATCTGATAAGAATCAAATTTTTCATGCGAACAAATATCTGGAGGAGAAAATCACCTTGGTTGAGCCATTTCGACCCGGGTTTTGAGCACGTGAAATTTGAGTTCGAACTGTCTTTTTAGGTTTTTTTTCTAGTGCCCCGGTTACTTTTCAGGAGGCTGCAGACTCTCCATACCAATCCAAACAGCTACAATGGAACATCGGCAAGGTGCGCTGGGATTTCAGGCTCATCACCAACCAACCCAAACATTTGCAATTGAATGCCGGCAATGCATGCCGAGATTTCGCAGCGAACCAGTAAATTGACCCTGGTTGAGCCATTTCAACTCGGGTTTTGGCCGGGTATTGCTGACGTTATAGCCCGTGAAATTTCAGTTCGAACTGTCTTTTTAGGTTTTTTCTAGTGTCCTGGTTACTTCTCAGGAGGCCTCAGACCTCTCCATACCAATCCAAACAGCTGCAATTGATTGTCGGCAAGGTGTGCTGAGATTTCGCAGCGAACCAAGTCACATTTTGAGGCCTTGTTGGGTATCTCTCTCTTTATAAAATTATCCGTGTCTGTCTGAAGCTTTTTAAACCCCGCTTTGGGGTCTATCCATCCACACCTTTGGTTACCATTTTTCGCATCAACAGCTGGCCCCGCCTTATCAATCACATCTGTCCAATAAGCTCATACGCCAGATCTCCGCTCTCTGTTTGAGCGCGTGCTCTTATAAAAGTGTACACAATGCCAAACAATGCGACCTTGCAATCCCCGCGCGTTTTAGCGCCCATTCCTCTGCTTTGATCAGCATCCAACTCTAATAATGCTCGGATTGACCTAGATTTTTGATATGCTGGACTTTGCCGTATTCCGGAGGGCATCTATGATCTAATGCCAGGATAGTGAATGTGACCTTTTCTTCCAATCTATCACACACTTTGAAGTGCAGAATATCAAGTGGATTTCCCTACAATCTATATATTTGAAGTATGCACCATAATCACTATCCTGCCTAACCCTGGGGCCACAAAATTTCAAGCATGGAGTAGTGGCACCTAGGTGTTGCACATTATATATCGTGTGGTTGAGTTTTGAAAAAAAATGGGGTTTTTTTTTGAGACAATGATGCAAGTAAAGTACGGGCCGAGGCACCAGAATACCATCATCACGAACGCGGCACGGGGTTTAAACACTCGGAAATTCAAATATAAGGGACAGGAAACTCAAATACTGTATTATTTCGTTCAATTCGAGACATCAAACTCTGATGCCTACGTGTTTTCGATGGCTAATTTTGCAAGATTTTCCCGTCGCGCATTGCCTAATCACTCCACAGTGCTCGATCCTGCCAAGAAACTCTCTTACTTCAAAAAGCACTGGCCCGCAGATCTCCAGGAAGACGCTCTGACAGATATGGAAGAAACGGTGAATATCGGATGTTTGATAGTTGCACCGAGAACTAATACCTTGCAGTTCAAAGTGCAGTATACCAAGCTCCACTGCGCGCCGTCCGGGACATCCGTCCCCGCAAAAAAAATCGAAGACCTCTAAAATGCGACACTCCGTTCTTGAGGACGACAGTGGTACGACTGAATCCCACCGCGATCCGCTTAATCATTAGAGAGTTGGCGGCAGCCACCGGAAGCCACCCGGTGGCTGATCAGGCATGCAGTGGCAAGTGGCTGTGGCTGACCGGTGGCTGGAGCATTGACTTCATGTGGACTGTTCTGGTTTCTATCTATAGTGGGAAAAGTCATCTTGATGTCCAGACTGCGCTTTACTGCCCAAATTAAGCGATGTTTTGATTAATAGAAGGAAGAATTAGCTGTATTGCCTTCTTCATGCAGGTATGGTATCAAGTGTGGTGGTAAAAGTACATGAATGGCCTTGGGTGCCATAGTTCAACGTGCTAGAGTCAGCCACTGAACCAGCCACAGCCACCCATCACCGCATGCCTGATCAGCCACCGGGTGGCTTCCGGTGGCTGCCGCAAACTCTCTAATAATGCCTCCGAGCACGATCCGAGTAGCTCGGGAGATGAAGTCAGAGTGACTGATTCTCCGTCGATTCTGGCTCGATTCGGACTTCGATTCTGGGCCGATTCTGAGTCCAGAATTGAACGAGAATCGCTTTGAGGTTTGATCGCCCCATTGTGCTCCGCAGAGCCATTTCGAACCACATGCCTCACAATGGCATTTTGAACCCCGTGCCTCACAATGGAACCCACTGTACCAGTGGCTGGAGACCACTGCTCCCCGAGACGGGCGTGGTCGTGTTTGGCAGTACCGTCCGTACGTACAGAACATCACGGCTTGTCTGTAGCCACCGCCATCCATACGCCTGCGACCCTCGTATGACCTGACCAGCCCTCCCGGGCTAGTCCACCACCATCTAGTGCATTATAATGTATTTCAGCTGGGTTCAGCAGGGATAAGGGAGCCCTTGACGTATTTAAGGTTCATTGAATATTTCCGAATTTGAATGTCCCGCGAGTGAGGGCAATGAACACAATCAATTTTGAACCCCGTGCCTCATGATGTATTCCAGCTGTGTTCCGCAGGGATAAGGGAGCTATTTTGCACCACATGCCTCACAATGACAATTTGAACACCATGCCTCACAATGGAACCCACGATCCAGCACATTACGGCTCCTTGTTTTTTTCTTTTCTTTTCTTCGTGCAAAAGTGGAATGAGTACGAATTTTAAGCTGGAATTATGTTCCCCATGAGGTGGCAAACAAAGAACACAGGTGCGGAATCTGGATGTCCGCTGAGCCGAAAGCGGGGCGCCACGATTTTAGATCGCCACGGTCGCAAGTTAGAAAAATCATTTATTTAAATGATTACAGATTAGAATGTGGTCTGCGCACGCTCAATACAATAGATACATGCAATATACAAGTAACTACACCACCCATATTGAAACATGTTCAAGCAACTTGGATTTTTATGAGCTACATGGTGAAGCTTCGGCCAATCGCGACGCAGAGGAATCATGGCACACATACTCAATCTTAGCCAAGGACAGCTACCCCATAGTTGTGTAGCTGTCTGAGCGCCGTTTCATCGATTATGCGAGCACCCGGGAAGCAATGGAGGCGGATTCGTGTCGTTCCAGCTCTCGGAGCCACAAACTCTATCAGGGATTCGTCTTTGAATTTGAGGTGGGAAGTGAGCTCTAAGCAGTTGAGGGAAGTAATGGCCGTGGCGAGTCCATGGAGGAAATGATCGGTGATCACAACATATTCGGGCACATCGCGCAAACGGCCAATATCGCGAACCCATAGCCCTTTCAAGGACCTGAGAGACGCGAGACATCGTAATAAATCATGGTCGGTCACCCGCACCATGAGACTGAGCGTTTCAAGGCTGGTTGACAAGGATGAACGCGACGCGAAGTTGAGAAAATGTGACGAAGGAAAAGCAACACGTGGAACCATGAGCCCCAGTCGCTCCAGGGAAGCGAAGGTGACACTTGAGAGAAGATTCCCTAGGAGAGACTGCCGCGTGTTAGTCCGCACCTCAAATTGTCTGGTGTTGAACTCGACTTGGGGAGTCGTGATTGTCGGGGGAGTAGCGAGAGTGGATAGATGGAGGGTACAACTGGTCCAGCCCGAGCAACGTGCCATGGACGAGAGCGCATCTTGCACATCTTCGGCTCTAGATACATGGCAACCGAAGCTCTTGAGCCGCGTCGAGTGCCACGGCACTGTGGGACAGATGGAAGCAGAGCTGGAAAGATTTGTCAACGATGGCGCGATTTCGAAAATCTGGCTTGGCCATTGCACTTCTGGGGGTGGATGGATACCTGGCGGCATCCAGATCTCAAGAGTGGTCAGACTGCGTAAGCCACCCTGGGCCCGGAGGATCCATCTGAATGACGATGGGAGCATCGTGAAACTGGCAGTCTGCCATCTATTGGAATGCTCCGCCAGTAGCGTAAGCACATGACCATCTTCGACGTTGTGAAGAGCTCGAACTTGGATCTTGAGCGGGAGATTCGCTGACCGTTCAAGGGCTAGCCTTAACAGCTGAGTATCGCATTGCGACCACTCGTCTAGATCTAGATCCATCCTGGTCCAAAGCGACGGCATGCCTGTCACGCTCCGCCAGCGCCAGCACACCTGCGAGAATTGGAGCAAATGGTGTATAGAGGCGCGATAAGCACTGCCCGAGGCAGGCACAGAGCTTGTATCGCTGAACTTTTCGCGAGCGGGGGACAGGAGTTCCAAAATCTCCAACAATATTTCCGGAGGAACGCGTCGAATCGGTGAGAACAGGCTGCGACATCGCTCCGCGTAAGTGTTCAGTGCGGCAGAGATATCATACAGTTTGGCAATGTATGAGGAGAGATCTGTGGGAGAACACTCGCGCTGCAGTCTGGCAATCTCCTTGCTATATACGGCGGCGTCTTGGAGGCAAGATGCGGCGGTGGATTTGAACTGAGATGGGTCGAGGGGAGTAGAGTGGGATCGAAGAAGCTCGTTCAGCTTCCTCTGCTTCGAGGGCGAAATGTGACGGGAGAAGAGCTCCATTATAGGATAGGAGCACAAGTTTGTCCTTATTTGTGGCGGGGGGCTGGTCTTCCCACGGACACCCCGGCGATAACGGCATGTATAGTTTTGGCCGTTTTTGGACTTGCCGCGGCAAAATATTCGCCGAGCCATCAACCCGTCACCAAATCCAGCGCCGCTGCCCACAATCCACTCATACGATGCTAGCCTACATCCTGCCATACCGCAACACCTGGCAGGTCAATCAAATGGCCCTTGAACTATGTGAAACCCTTAAGGTGGCCGGCTACCCAGACTCGATTTTTCAGAAAACGGCCAAATAAGTTATTGCGACAGGACAAAGGAAGGATTGTATGGTTTGAACTGGGTACAGAACATATGTTTTCCCTCTACCTGCTCTGCCATCGACATGGATTGGGGGAGGGGATTCGAGCGTTGCGACATGCATGATGCGGTCGTAAATTGATCGCTGCACATTTTCCGGTTGATATTAGAATCAGAGAGATTACAAAAAAAAAGAGAATAGCCCACCTGCTCAGCTGTGAGTCCGTCTTTGAACGCACACAGTTTACTCGGATCTCCACCCCAGCGAAGGCGTTCAGCGTCGACTTCTTGCTGCTGTTCTGCGGGTTCCGGAAGTCCGATCTCCGACAGTGACTTCCCGAGTCCCTGTAAGAGTTTCTGGAGTAGCTCGTTCCGGACCAAGTCGGGAGGTGGATTTGCAGTTACTTGCAGCATGCGATCTACGATATCTGCACACAAAGAATCCTCGTGTGTTTCCCAAATTATGAGGGGTGGACTTCCTTCCACTGCGAGCACCGCAAAAATCCATCGCAGTTGTGCGGGAGCTGCCCCAGATTCCAACAGTTCCTCAAAAGCCATGATTCCTCCATCACGATTGTCGAACAGGCCCACGGCCCGTGCGGCTTCCTGGTAAGTAGCATGAACAACACCGTCAATGGTGCGCCGATCAATCCAATCCCGGGCACTCCGGTGGAGGAGGAGAGCGCGAAGGTAAAAGACATCGCCGTGTCGTCGATACACCATCTGGATGCGACAAACTCCAACATGGGTTGGATTGTAAAACCGAATGCGCATCCGTGGCCGTCCAGGATATTCGTTTTCGAGGACCTGCAATGGATGTAATTCAGTATCGAGATCGTGCTTTTCGAGTCGGCATTTGGAGCCAAACTCGACGTAAGTCATTCTGTCGAGTTCAGGATGGCGAGGCTGCGCCATAATGTCCCATCGGACTCAGATCCGTCTTTTCGAGACATTTGGCCATATTGGCGACCATGGTGAAATGAAAAATTTTACCTAGAAATCTACCCAATGTTCCTTCGGAATCTCAAATTCTGGGGGAATTTGACCAAAAATGCGGCTTGATATGAAGTTCTGTCTGCCAGCATATATAAAAGGTATAGAGCTACAACTTTGATTTTTGTTCTTTGATGAGAATAATTTGGTTTTTTTTTTTGTGGCTGTACACCAGCTTTCCCTGCAGGAAAGACTCGGGACTCAAAAGTGTACAGCCACCAGTCTGCCCACAAACTTGAGCCCAAGATAGATACGGGAAAAATCGGTCATTCCGAGGGGTATATTTTGCCGGAAATTCCCTCAGATTGCCAAGGCTTCGGTTTCAGTCGGTCCATCGACCGATTTGCCATCACCCTTGGAATGGCGGGGTCCCTGATGGCGGGAAATGGCGGGATGCACGCGCACAACTCCGACCAGTCTTCTGATTTCTTTCCGATTTTTGTGTGATTTTAGTGCGACTTTTTGACAAGGATTTGGGAAAGTCGGGCGCGCAAGGGCGGGATGTGTGCGCCCGACCTGTATGATTTTTCCAGTTTTTTTTTTCCGAATTATTCATGAATTTTCAGTGATTTTTAACCTCGGGGGCGGGAGGATCGGGGCGCGTTGGGCGCGCAAGGGCAGGATGTGTGCGCCCGACTTCTATGATTTTTTCCTGATTTTTCCGATTTCTTCGTGAATTTTCGGAGAACCCCGGGGCGGGACGGTCGGGGCGCGTTGGGCATCTGACCGAAATGGCAACCCTACTAGAAGGGCAATCCCGCCATTCCAGGGGTGACCGAATCGGTCAACCGATCGATTAAAGCCGACCATCTTTGGGCAATTTGGGACTATTTCCGGGCAATTCGGACCCTTGGAATGACCGATTTTTCCGTGGGGAGTCCATAGCTACAATTTGAATCCTGGCTGCGATATTCTCGCTCACAATTAAAGTTTGATAGTAAAGGCTTAAATCCTTCAAGTGCTTCCTCATCCCTGCCAAATACAGCCTAGCTTGTTTCTTTTATCACGCATTTTGAAAAGCGTGACTTGGTATGGACACAAAAAGTTTGCCTAAATTCGCGACAAAGTTATATATTGCGGGGACGCTATCTAGTTTACATCTGATCGAAAGCCCTAAACAAAATACTTACGATGAAGCGTAAAATGCCTTTTGTGGGCAGTATACGTAGCGCGCGCTCTACCGCAGGTATCAACGGAAAGACACGCCCCGGGGAGAGCTTAGGGCGCGGCCCGTTTTTTTTTTTTTTTTTTTTTGTAAGTTTTCACGACATCCCTGATTGTGAGCTCAATTCTCAATGAAAGTAGGCTCATTCGATTCGGACGGAAAACTCGGAGGGCATCTGGTGGCCCGATTTCTCTAACTACCTCGAGATCATTTGGTGGGTCAAATTTGGGTGTTTTTGGCTGTACAAGAGCAGATTAGGTCTCACAGTACTAATAATGCTCGGAGTAACCTAGATTTTTTCATATGATGTACTTTGCCGTATTCCGGGGGGCATCTCGTACCGGGATAAACCTCGTCTGCTGGAATCTGCCGGGATCTACTCAGATCTGCTGAATTTGGCTCAGTTGTGCTCTTATCTGCTCGGATCTGGCTTCGTGATCTTTACGTCGGATATAGCGGTCCCGAGCCCACCCTTCTCTTGCGCACACGTGTAAGTGTGCCAGCGCTGCACACTTTTTGCACTCGTGCTGCACACTTTCGCACTTGCATAACTCAGCTCAGCACAAATCAGCTTCACTCGGCTCTGCACTTCACTTCCATCTCATCTTGCTTCCCTGGACCTATCCCTAACTTACATCTGCTGCATCCTGCCACTCTCCAGCGCCGCCCAAATGCCACAAAAATACGACTGTAGTTGCTCGCGATGCAATGGGAAAGGCCCGGTTTCTTACAGCACTTGGAAGCGACATAGAAAATATAGAATCAACACCCCTAATCCCCTCCCTTTGCCTTCCGATGGTTCCCAGCCCACGAGAGACGACAACTCTGATGCCGGCGACCATTCGGGAGCTGGTAGCGACACCGGGACTGATGATGCCACGAGCCTAAACACCTGGAACGAGGAGATCGGTCAGAGTTTCGAAACAGATAGCTATCGAGGCAGTCCTCCTCGCAAGCGGCAGAAACTTGACGAAGGCGCTTCGGATTTACTAGAAATAGTAGATGTTTCTCAGGCTGAAGTAAGGCCTTTCAATGATAATTTATGTTCGAGATATTAATTGGGTGTGTGTGGGTTTCATAGCCAATGAGTGATATTGAGAACACCGTGCCTGAGTTGGAAGTGGCTGACCCTGGCTGCCTCGACTACGATTCCGACTCGGATGACGAGGAGGTCATAGTCGACTCCTCCTCCGATGAAGCTGAAACCATATCCAAGGGCGCTGAGGACACTGAGCCAGTGACTAGCTCGATTCCAGATATTCAAACTGCTTTGGATTTCATTAAAGCAGTTAAAGATGCTTCTCTAGATAATGGTGATTTGGACGAGGAAACACTGGCGCGTTTGCGTGATCCTCGTACCGAACCTCTCAATATATCGGATGACATGTTGCGCTTCTCCCTTGACCTCTACAAATCGACGAGCCGCGGATCCGTGGAGATGTACAACGAGACTTGCGCCGCCTACAAGCGCCGCCATCCCGACGAAGAAGTTCTCTCCCACGCAGCTATCAAGAAGAAGGTAGCCGAGTTGAGCGGAATGCTGCCCATTTGCTCGGAAATGTGCCCGGATGGGTGTATCGTTTGTACAGGACCATATGCAGATCGCGATGAATATGTTTGCAAGAATCCACGTTACAATGCCGCTGGCAAAGCCCGCGAATTCTACACTTTCCCCATTGGCCCGCAGCTCCAAGCTCTATTTCGTTCCCCTGAAAGTGCGAAGAATATGCACTATCGCCGCGAGAAGACTGCCGAAATCCTCGAGACCGTTGATGACGATGGTAACTTGACAATTCCCCTATACGAAGACTATTTGCACGGGACCGACTACTTGGAGGCAGTCAGCCGTGGCGATATCAAGGACACCGATGTCGTCCTCATTGGCTCCATTGACGGCGCGCAGCTTTATCGTAACAAAAAATCTGACTGTTGGATTTCCATCTGAATAGTCGCTGAACTTGCACCAAACAAGCAGTTCAAAGTGCGCGCCGTTCTTCCCGACTCCATTTGGCCCGGCCCACACAAACCAAAACATACGGACTCTCTCAAATTCCCTTCTCTTCATCATCTTTCGGCGTTACAGAAAGAGGGACTGCGCATTTGGGATGCCCACGACTCGAAGATGGTAACCTCTCACCCATTTCTCTTGTTACAAACTGCGGACGGTCCGGGCATGACATGTCTGAACGGCCTTGTTGGTCATCACGGCAAATATGGCTGTCGTCTATACTGTCCACTCAAAGGTCGCCGTAAAGACGGGACTCCACATTATTACCCCGTCATGCAATGTCCGACCAACTACAATCTCGATGGTAAATTTTGATTTCCATTCACCACCATGAGCTTTCGAGGCCCTCTATTACCAAGGGATGCCGGAGCGCATTCATTTTGTCCGACAAAGCGTCCACGTCATGTCACATCTGGCCCCAGAGACGATCCGTCCTGGTCCAGCCCCGCTTTACTCCCAGTGGACGATAGAGCGGACGATTGGTAACCTCGGACAAGAAATCAAATCCCAATCCGAGCCGTATGCTAATTTGGGTGAGCGCGCACTGCTCAGATGCCAACTCAACGCTCTGAAAGCAATGGTGCCCGACTTTGATCCGGAAAAGAAATTACCCAAGCGATCTATTGTGCTTGGGGACAGCTTCGTTCTCTTGCACGCCCGTGATGACTACCGACATAATTTGCACGGGGCTCACGGCAGAGTTATTCGCGGATATATGGAGACGTGATGAGTGGAGAAGCAAAGGGACAACTCCGATCGCACGTGCACAAGCAATCGCAAATAGTTGGTTTGCCACACATCTCTTTCTTTCTCCCACCACCATCCTCGCATCCTCCGCCACTCGCGTTTCTTCAATCTCAACCGCTGTAACTTTTCTTCAAAAAACAATTTCCAATTAAATGTTCCAATTCCTCATACACCACTAACAAAACAACATTACAGCTCTTTGCGGTACAACAGGCGCGGTCTGTTTTTTTTTTTTCTTTCCTGTTTTCGCAAGTTTTCACTAGAACAGCTGCCCTGAGCTCAATTCTCAACCGTTTCCCTTGAAAATAGGCTCATTTTGATTCGCATTGAAAATCCACAGCGAATAGAATACCAGTATTTTTGATCCTTTTACGTAATAGAATTTCTTCCGGAAAAACTTGGTTTTGAGTAGGACACCTATAGCATTCGGAATACTGCCCCGATTAGCCTAATCTTTGGATATGCTATACATCTGATGTGACTCTAGCCAATGTGAGTGTTTACGGAGCTTAATGTACTCAAACTTCTATGGACAGCTCTACTTATGGTTGTGTCTGGATATCTACTTCGCTAAAGTGTGCACTAAATCACAATCACTCAGCATTTAATATAAATAAATACACCATTGTCTAGGGCCACATCAGATGTATAACATATCCAAAGATTAGGCTAATCGGGGCAGTATTCCGAATGCTACAGGTGTCCTACTCAAAACCAAGTTTTTCCGGAAGAAATTCTATTACGTAAAGGGATCAAAAATACCGGTATTCTATTCGCTGTGGATTTCAAATGCGAATCGAATGAGCTTATTTTCAAGGGAAACGGTTAAGAATTGAGCTCAGGGCAGCTGTTCTAGCGAAAACTTGCGAAAACAGAAAGAAAAAAAAAAAACAGACCGCGCCTGTTGTACCGCAAAGAGCTGTAACAAACCAGCTATCTATTACAACAAAAAGGAACTGCAAGATTCCAAGAAACGGAAGGACGAGGCCACCCAAGGACCACCGATGACCTCGCGTCTGCGCTGCCTGACTTGTCAAGGAGGGGAGTAGGGTGGAAGTTAGAAGACGATGGTTGTGCACGGGGACCCGTGAGTCGTTCATGTTCCATTCTCCCATCTACGTTACTTCTATTTTTTTTCTCTTTCTATTTCCTACTTGACGGTACCAACGGGCAGTTGGAATTGGAGGCATCATTTATTTGGGTTGATCTTGAGTTTATTTGAGTTTTCTTGAATTTATCTGAGTTGCTTCAGCTAGAAGGAATAATCGGGAGGTTCCAGCAAGCGGATGCCGAAAGCGGAGATTGTGGAGTTTAAAAGCTTCAGACGGACAGGGTGCTTAATTTTATAAAGAGGCTGAGACCTCGAGGCGCAGACTGCCCAAAGGTGCGTAGTAACACCGCAGCCAGATGCTGTATAACGCCACAGCCAGTTGCTGTGAGACCCCATTTTGAGGAAGGCATTTTAATGTCCCGAGCTGGAGAGGCGGTTCTTAAATCGATCATCGGAAGTTAATAGAAATGATGAGAAGCCGCGCATGGGAGGGTGAGATCGACGAAAGAGGCAAAAAGGTGATCGGCCATTCGGAGTTGCGGACCGGGCAGAGTTTTAAAAGGCTTCGGACAGACAGGCTTAATTTTATAAAGAGAGTGATATGGGCTCGGGAATTTAGGTATGCATCCTGTGAGTGTGCCGAGATATTTATTGCGAATTTATGCACTGGTTTCATGGCCTACTGAACTTTTCTTTCGTTGGTATCCAAAAATGGCGATACAGTCGAAGCTGTCTTAACCCATACCCCTCGGTGGAGTATGGGTTATTGTAGCGTATGGGTTCCGGCAGAGGGTGGGAAAAAAATTATTGAAAAAATTCAGACAGCTACATACGAGTGAAATAATCAGTAATCTACGTGTTAAGCCACGCTCGTAGTCAGATGCGTTCTCGAGGCTGTCAATCACCGCGTCTTCGTCCACATGGCTCGCTTTGTTATCGAGCCAAGCCTCATCTGCCTCCGAGGTCGATTCTTTCTTCTTAAGACGCTCGGTGAGATCCTCTGTACGTTTTTTTGACCTGTTCTTTGAGCACGCAGAGACCTTTTCTGAGGATTTCCAGAGACATCGCGCTATTCCGTGTGTGCCTCTGTGTACAAATAGGCTTGACAATCATTTCGAACAAACAATAATGGCCGTAAGTTGTGCTGGCAATTACTTCAACAGTCAAACTCAAAGAAATTATTTTCAAAAGTCACTTCTGCCACAAAAAATTCAGCAAAATATGGGTTATGGACCCTGGAAAAGGTATGGATTATGGGATAATAGAATTTTATGGGTTTTAATTGAGAACCAAGGTGGTGGACACCTGAAATGTATGGGTTAGAACAGGTTATGGGTTATGGCGGCCATGGGTTAAGACAGCTTCGACTGTAACAGCCTGGTGGGCCACCTAGCCAAATTGTTTGTTCGCAAGGGTACTATTTGCCCCAGTGTATTCCAAATCGTTCATGGTCCAAACCACTTTATTGTGTCCACTGAAACCGTAAATCAGAGGTGTATATGGACCATAACTATTTGCCTTTCACGGCACATGGGACGCGTGAGATTGCGGTCTGGACTGAACTGGCCAGTGCTATAAAGCACAGAGCTCCCCAGCATACCTATAACAGTAAATACAAGATCGCACTTAGCGTGCATTATTGCATCGCGGCGCAGTTCGTTATTCGGGGTCTCCGGCCTTTCGGAAGTAGATCCCGACACATTGCATCAGGCATACATCCGGGCACTTCGCCAAAAGTTTCAGGATCTGAAGGAGATCATCATCGAGGTAGTTTCTCAGCATTTCCCTACTCAAGGAGTACTTTTTGCCTATCTGGGTCATTTTTCCCACGATGCTGTGGAAAAAGTCGACTTCATGGCCAAAAATGGGCTATATCTCCAGAATTGCCTTATGTGGTAATTAGCTAACACATGGGAATATCTTGTATTCCCCCATATTTTCAGTCCACAAGTTGTTTGGAGCCATTTGCTGCCCGGAATGGTGAGAACCACCATACACCAACACTTTTGTCGAGCACGAGTATGATATTAACGTCTGTTCGCTCATCAAGGTTTGTCAGTGGTATAATCATTTTTACTTGCTACTCATCTATTTGCCTTGCAGTTCAAGACAGAGTCAATGACCAATAGCAACCCCGCCATATTTAGGCCCTGTTCAGAAGTCATTGGATGTAAAACTCCTATTTGGGAGCATTTTGCTTCCTGTTCTTTGAGAAGTGGAATGAGGATGATTTTTCTTCTGGAATTGTGTTCATGTGCCTGAAACAAGTTCTCTGGGTGGAGAACACAAAAATTAACCACAGGCGAACCGAGTTGTGCAATATTTCCATATTTGGGAGTATTTTGCTTCGTGTTGCTTCAGAAGTGGAATGAGTATAAATTTTTTTGTGGAATTGTTTTTGTGGCCTTGACATGAGTCCTCTGGGTGGAGAACACAAAAATTAACAACAGGCGAACCAAGTTGTGCAATATTTCCATATTTGGGTGTATTTTGCCTTGTGTTGCTTCAGAAGTGGGATGAGTATGAATTTTTTCCTGGGATTGTGTCTGTGTGCCTGAAACGAGTTCTCTGGGTGGAAAACACAAAAATTAACCACGGGCGAACAGGGTTGTGCAATATTTCTATATTCGGGAGTATTTTGCTTCCTGTTCATTATTCACAAGTGGAATGAATATGGATTTTTCTGTGGGATTGTGTTCGTGGGCTTGAAACGAGTCCTCTGAGGAGCGAACGCAGAAATTAACCACGAGTGAGCCGAGTTGTGCTATATTTCTACATTTGGCAGTATTTTGGTTCCTGTTCATTCACAAGTGGAATGAGTATTCTGTGGGATTGTGTTGGTGCTCTTGAAATGAGTCCTCTGAGGAGCGAACGCAAAACCGCGGGCAAGCCGAGTTATGCAATATTTAATATTTGAGAGTATTTTGGATTTTCTTGTGGAATCATGTTCATGTGCTTTTTCGACAAGGTTTTAATCCATAAAATTGTTCCCATTATTGCTCGACCTGGTGGCGAAGGCTTTGAAAAATGGCAAGCAAAAGTGGATGCCGTGCTGCAGACAAAATTGAAGTACACCCAACCCCGATCCACCCACTGCCTATCATGGACCATTACCGGGAGGGAGGCAAGAGAGCCATATTATGTTTCATTTTTATACCGATATTAGACGCTCAAACAGCTGTTAACCAAAATGCTGTAGAACATGTAACACTTCGGTGAAAGGCAATGAAAGCCACTGCTCCCGCCGCAGTCAACGCGGACACACTCGGCTTGTAAATGCCGGACCGTCACACGGGGCCGGACTAGGGGAATTACTGGCGTACAGTCTGTCAAACATAGAGGCAACCAAGTAATATATGTATGGGGCGTGAAGGAGCTGTATGTAACGGATGGTGGGTGTGAGGCATTTATATATTACCATTCCAACTTTCCTTCTTTTATTAAGGAAGAAATTATTTTTTTAGCTATCTGTATGTAGTATGTGCTCCGCTGATGTCTATCTGTGCCGCGTTGATGTTCAACTGCCAGGCTTGATCTGCACCTGTGCTAAACAACCAGCCGGACCATTCCATACCATTGCCGCCCATCGCCGTTGACGGTAGCTTGCTGTCACCTCTGACAGCAATCGGACAGGCACTGCCCTGGCGCCACAATGACATGTTTCTCTCCCACCTATTAAGGCAAACAAAGGGCTTGCTTCCACTGGTTGTAATAAAATAAATTTTGGTACGAATAAATTGCATGGAAGGGGATGGGAGGCCGCGAAGCGGCCGACCAGCCCCTTGTACAGTCTAAGGTTGTCTTACTATCGCCGACTGGGTAACCGGCTAAATGCGCCCATTTCTCCGCCAATTCTTGGCCGATTCACAAACCTTTGGGCTCATTCTCATCCCCTTACTCTGGGAGTCCAGTCAATATGTCACCCAGGATGAAATCCTGCCCTACCATTCCCTATTCTGCCCAACAAGACTTTGAGCCGACGTCGAGTGGCAACAATCCTGCCACCTCCATATCGAGGGACACCATTTTGATCCCATCAATATGCTAGAAATGTCGGCCTCGTTTTTCAAGATAATGTGACCTCTTAGTTTGTGTCGAAATCTGCCTCGGTCGTCCAGAAATGGACGAAAGCCGATCAGACATTTATTTTGTCCACTTAGTGTACATACTTTTGAGCAGAAAACGATGATATAGTGCCTTCACTGCTGTTTGCGGAACTTAGGGCGTGGTCAAAACTTTTTAAAGAACAGACTAAATATTTCCCTTCTTTACACACTCATCCTGACCTCAATTCCTTGACCAAATTCCTTGAAAATAGGTGCGTTCCAATCACTCATCCACAAGCCGGCCTACTTAAGCTTCAAGCCATGAACCATACTAATACCGACTGATATGTTTTTCTAAGGCATTATAAAACGGTAGAAAGGCGTGGAGATTAAGGGAGCTGTCAGCAAAGTCATGTAGACTGGTGCTGCGGCGACGTTCGGGAAGATGGTGGGCGTGCTGAGTCGGTAAATGTTGATGAGGAAGCTAAACGTATCTGGGTGCGACTGCCTGGTCGGGCAATCACCGGCCATCAAACGAGTGTGCCCTTTTCAAAATCAAACGAGCCTTGTAGTATCATTTCTTGTAAGCCATCTACTAAGGATCAGACATGTGTAAAGCTGAGGCTGTATCAACGCACTTTTGTACCCGGCTCAATGTTGTCTGTGATACCTTTCAATCTTTCAGGACCATACTCTGGGTAATGAGCCGCGAGCATGGAGTGCATCTGGCTCGAAGTGGCCGAACGGAACTCCAAGTGATACCCCAGACGTCCAGGCCTCATAAGTGCTGGGTCCAAGCCAGCTATGTCATTCGTGGTGATGAAGAATGTTCTGTTTAGAGTCATGAATCCAGGAGAACAGCCACAATCTGGATCAAAAACCCACACGCCTCTTTCTGGAGCTGCATATGTATCAAGTTAAGTGAGAAATGAGCAATATCACAAGAAAAAAATATAGTACCTGTAACTCCATCCACTGCATTAAATAGGCCATGAAGAGTGACGCCTTGCACGTGATCACCTTTTCGCTGGGTGGATAGTCCAGTCAAGTCCTTGAGAGATTGGTATACAATATTTCATTGTTCTCTCAGATCGGGAATGCTTACCTCAATCAGTATCATCGAGCTAATAGACCCACATCAACTTCAGAACTAATGCTCAAAAGAGAATACTAACCTCCGAGGAACTTGCTCTAGAAGCGATCGCAAAGCGCCATCAGTGAGGCCCTGAAAACCATTCGTCGGCTGAGATTCTCGGTTTAATGAATCAATCCTCGCATACTGTACTATTAAATTCAATTCGTCAAGGGGTGTGACGCGTGACCCGAAATATCATTTCGTCAATTCGTCAAAGGGTCCCCAGCAGCGTGACAACCCCCAAAATTTCGTCAAGCCCCGGAAATGTTCCATGGGTTGCAAGGCATGTAGAATAACCATTAGGATGACTTAGGAATCATCTGAGAAATTTATTTGAGCAAATCTGTTGTTGAACAGGAAAAAATCCATTTTTCACTATTGAAGTTTGGTTGAATTTGGTCTGAAGCACGTTGTTTGTGAGAGAATGGCAAGAAAATTGTAGGGAGAGTGTCTGCAGCTAAGGAAACTTGCTCAGAGCAGCCCTGAACCGAAATTTTGAACTGACCGTGACGAAAAGTATATTCGTCAAGAGCCTCCGTGACGCGTGACAAGGTTCCAAAATTCGTCACGTCAAGCACCCCCGTGACGCGTGACTGACGAATTGATTTTAATAGTACAGTACCTTGTCTCCCAGATTAATAATATAGAGAGCGCGCTTATGATGTCCAGCGAGGGACTCGCGGATCGCGATCCTTGTGTTGATTGGATCATATTTCTTGATGTACTTACTATTTGCCTTTTGTCTGTCGTTCACTCCTTAACATAAGCATTGAAACCAACGCAGAGTGTTTGCGACTGTTCAATTTCGCCACTGATCAGTGGCGTAAACACGATGAATATGCCCAAATTCATATTAGATAACTGCGAATTACGACACGGTATCCTACATGTAATAGACGCCCAGCCAGGCGCAGTAATGGCGACCCCGAGAGCCAAATGCGCCGCGTCGCGCCGCTCGTCCCGAAACCTGCGCATACGCCTTCGCCTATTACCACCGCCTCGTGCGGCAAGTCTTTCTCCCTCTGGCACGCCTCAAACGGCCGCTTTACCCGTCAAGCGCTCCGTGCCGCCCCCCCCAACTCTGTGTGCGCCTCCGTCGCGGTTCTCCCGAATCCTTCTGGATAGCAAATGGGCATGTCGAAACGGTGCCGACTACTCGTTCCTACAACGCGCACGTGCCTATCGTTGCAATGTAGGCCGCCGGTTGTTTGAGACGGGGACGCTTTTTGGAATCTCAGGCCCCGCTGCCGACGCACCTGTAACTTGCCGGAAAGCGACCTCGACACGAAAGGGGACACGTACCACGGGCCCCAAATGGCTTCTCAAGATTGATTCAACCTACTAGGGCTTTGGCCGGGCGCCAGTGCATCGGGGATGGTGGTGGGAGAGAGGAAGAGGATGAGTCACACCGTGACACGAAATCCAACCATGCCCAAACAGGCCGTGTCGTGTTTGCTGAAAGGTGTGCTGCGTTGACTGAAATGACATACAAATGTGTCGGCTTTTGTGAGATTTCTTGAAGTGTGTCGGATTTTGTGCCGTGTGTCGGATTTGCAAGGTGTGTCGCAGTGTCAGCTTTGGTATATCCTCCCATCATTTCGGATTTGTAAGTCAACACCTCCTCGTGCAGTCAGTGCTAATGTCTGTTTAATTTCAGTGGACCACATCGCCCGACCTTAGCATCCTTTCCCACTCTCCACCCGGCTCTCCACCCTTGTGGTCGAAAGCGGGAGTCTGGGTCGAAAGAGAGAGTGGGGAGCATGGCTCCAACTGCACCATCATTTCGGATTTGTAAGTCAACACCTCCTCGTGCAGTACAGTGCTGATGTCTGTTCAATTTCAGTGGAATTTCAGTGAACCACATCGCCCGACCTTAGCATCCCTTCCCACTCTCCACCCAGCTCTCCACCCTTGTGGTCAAAAGCGGGAGTCTGGGTCGAAAGAGAGAGTGGGAAGCATGGCTCCAACTGCACCATCATTTCGGATTTGTAAGTCAACACCTCCTCGTGCAGTACAGTGCTGATGTCTGTTCAATTTCAGTGGAATTTCAGTGAACCACATCGCCCGACCTTAGCATCCCTTCCCACTCTCCACCCAGCTCTCCACCCTTGTGGTCAAAAGCGGGAGTCTGGGTCGAAAGAGAGAGTGGGAAGCATGGCTCCAACTGCACCTACTACTCGGACACTCGGACCCAAGGGGGATCAAAGATAAGATTAGCCGACATCAGGTAGGGGGCCGAGTTTGTCAAGCGAGCGGAAGATGGGCCCTACATACAAACGGTATGAGCAGAATAAGGGCTTTTGACGTTCCCACGGCCCCGCAATCAAAGTCCCACGGGGCGACCATCAAAGCCATCACTTTACACAGCCAGACGTTTGGGATCGCAAAGAGGGGGAGCAAGCTCCCCAACTGAAGCCGTTCAACGATGGTGAAGCCTTGAATGAAACTCTGTTGTGAACTAGGACTCTGTTTATTGGTCTGGTTTGTAAATAGTGTTTTAAACACCGGTTTATAAACCGGTTTTTAAATGCGTTGGCTCAAAGCACCGGTTTATAATTCAGAGTGGCTGTGCTCATGAGGTCGGGGTTGACCGCAAATTGACAAGAATTGGGTAGACCACTGGACAGAAAAATTTCCACAAATGTTCAAGGACCTCAGTATGGGAAACAGATGGGAAACCGGGCCGAAAAATAGGCAAAAGTATCGAGATTTTGGCTGCTATTTGCCCTGAAATTTGCACAAGTGTCTATTCTCTTTGCCAGAATATTTTTCTTCTGGTGCTAGGAGCCGATTCCCTGTTTCCTTGACATCCTGGAGCCGATTTTGGGACGAAAACGCGAGGAAACCTGCCGGAACTCGTATTTTCCAGCATTTTGGGGCGAGGGTTTATAAGCGCGTTTATAAACAGGGTGTTTATAAACCCAGAATTATAAACTGTTTATAATGGTCCTGGGAATTATAAACAGAGCCCTATTGTGAACTCAGCCGCAGAAATAAGTTGAACAACTCATTTAATTGCGCAATCTAAGTGGCAAAGACAACACGGTACTGAATGCACACCAGAACAAGTCGAGGGCCGGAAGAAACTTTCGTGTAGTGAAAATATGTTTCAACGTTAACACCACGCACAGCATTCCATTCCTTACACGATACCTCAAAACGTGACATCGTATGGAGACCGATTTTCTCGTGTTTGAATGCTAGGCGATAGCCAGCGCGATTCTGGGCAAAACTGTCCTTCGGTTTTGCTCCTGCTGCCCTGGTTGTTAAACCAGAGGCTCAGAAGCTCTTCATTCTCTGGGGAGGCAGTGCTTTGGACGGTCACACATATTATGCGATTCCTCAAAACATGACATCATATGGAGATCGATTTTCTCGGGTTTGAATGCTGGGCAATAGCCAGCAAGATTCTAAGGAAAGCTGACCATAGAGACGTCTCGGGGCACTGAATCAAAGTCCCTTAGAGCTAAAGGTAGGTTTGAGCTATAGAAGGAGATAAACTAGACTTTCTTGGAGCAGCTTGGAGACACCTGAGGCCCAAAGACCTTCATCAGATCTCCGAACACCGAAAACGCTGCACTGCCCACCGGATGACCCTCGAATAAGGGCGAGGAACATGAACGCGCCTCTTGTGGGAGTCGGTGTCCGGGATTTTGAAGTCTATAAGTAATGGCCTTGATCAAGCGGATACGGGAGGATCACCTTGACGAGAACACTCTAGGTCCGGCTCGGATTCTCCTACTTCGTGTCAAACACGCATCAGACTTTTGACAAATTGCTTGCGACCTTGTACAAGCTCAAAAAAGGCCAAAAAAAGGGCTATAAAGAGCGCAAGCCGGCAAGGTCGCAAACAGAACGTGAATTCTCGCAAGGTGTCGGTTCGACTCCCGCTCCGAGCATAAAATTCAAGTTGATCTTCGTGACTAGGCATGGTACTGCATGAAATGCTGCAGAGGGCGCCCACCAGAGCTGTCTGCTCTCTGCTCTGCCCAGCTCTCCTCCCTCATGGGCAGCTCTGACATTGAAATTGACAAACCTAGTGGTAACAGGGCTCCGGCGCATTGCGCCTCGTACCGATAATAATGTTACGGGAATGATAGAGGATCTCGTCGCAGCAAATCCAGAAGGTGCGTGTGTTTTTAGTAGACCAGGGACTGTCGCTAATCTGTTGACTTGTCCAGCGGCCAAAACGTTCTTGGTATCTAGCCCCGCACGTGACAGACAGATGGAGAAGAACAAGAAACAGCGAGAAAAGGGGGCGTTAGCCAAACTGCAGCGCGCGGCGGATATAAATGACGCGGAGGGAACCCCGAAGGCAAAGATGGAGGAAGGTGAATGTCAAACAGACCGACCGCGAGGACGAAGAAGAACCAGAGATCACATACTACGTCAGGATCCCGAAGAAAGCTACGGCGACAAAATCTCGGGTGCAAAAGCTCCAACGGACGACGACACTTTGCAGAAAGGACCCTTCACATTGTCCCTCACCGCCTCTTACAGCGAATTAATCATTGCTATCGCTAAAGAACTCCCTTGCTGCGAAGAACACATAAATCAGTGGCAAATTCTCTGGAAGGCAAAGAAACTGATCAATGGCGACAAGCTTCGGGAAAGCCAAAGCATGTGACTCGATGGTCAAGGAGATGTCCGCAAAGAACGAGGACGTACGATAGTTGTTTTGTTCTGCCGCCACCGGCAAAACCCATGGAAGACGAGACGGTGCGGTGAATTGTATCGTGATCAATTTGAAACTAATGTATGCTGCGCGCAGCCCTGGGAGACTGACGACGTCCCCATGGCCAAGTTCGACTTTTCAGAGCTAGAATCCGCGGGTGCAAGTAATTCAGTGCAACAACAAAAGGTTCCGTGCGCTACCCGGCGCCAACTCTCGACCTTGAGATCATGGATGCAATGGTGACAAGAGGAGGGATTTCCAGCAACCTCCATGAGGTCGTGGAAAACACGCGTGGCTGCCTCATTTGCCGTCTCCGGCACAGGCTGGATTTGGTATCTCGATAGGCCTCGTCATATATCGGGGCAAATTATTTGCAATCGTTTGATACGTACCGATGAAGCACGGGATGTTCCACATTTTTAACCGTGTGACCTAACTACACCCTATATATTTCCGCTCAAGCCACACGCAGAGCTCTAGATCTGGTGGTACACTTGCAACGCATCCAGGCAATCACCTGCGACAAGTTTTAACCTGAACCATCGAGTGCATATCGATTACCGACCTATTTTTCTCCCCGCATACCTTTTCGCCCCACTGACAGAATTTTTTTTGTTCAGTGTGCGACTCCCACGACACGCAGTGCTGTCAATCTCAGGACCCCTGATAATAGGTGGGAAGGCCTGATGCGAATCCTGACAATTGTGAGATTTTGGCCTCCAGGCCTGGACCTTTTGGCGCGAAGGCCTGCATCAGGAAAATGTTTTTCCCCTGGCGTGAGCTGGCGCGGTCTGGCGTTGCTGGCGCATCTGGCGTTACTGGCGCATTCTCGCCAGCTCATGCCAGAATATGTGCCAGAATTGACTTTTCGAAAGTTTATTTATACCTCTTTAAAAAAGTTCATTAGGATGAGATTTTAACTTCAAACATCTTCCAAGGTTCAGATTCAACAGGAAACCTCGTTTTGGTGCAAGGATAGAATGTGTCGCAAAATCTTATCAAGTCATTCAAACTCCGACACTCACGTGTGTCGTTGATATGGCGTGATTGACACCAACCATCGCCACGTCTCTTTGCTTTCTCCCCCCATCTCCCATCGCCCCGTCCTTCAAAACCTATGCCATGCCCCTCCTTCCTTCAAATGCTCTTGTTTGCCTGAGATCTACCTCTAACCGGTGCTCCTGGTTATCTGGAGTCTCTCGCCCTCTGCAAGATCTGGATCTGGTCTGGCTCGCCGCTCACGCTCTTTGGTGCCCTCAATGTCCTTCAATGTCCCTCAATATCCTTCGTGGCCTCAATGTCTCTCACTCTTGACTTGTGTTACACTAGCTTATGACACCCCTCCCATACTTTCCCCATCCTAGTGCATTGTTGCGCACTGAGCCGCATGTGGCACTCTCCGTTAGTGGTGCACTAACCTTTTTTTTCTGTTTCAGATTCTTAGAATTCTACGGTGAGTCTTTACGGGTCTTCCCTTACTTTAATGGACTGACATTGTTGATGTAGCCACCGCTCCGTCACTGCCTCAGGTTTATCCATCGCAATTGGTCGTGGA